>OZ001261.1:19644759-20377259 GCA_963924015.1 Macrophya annulata
AATTTTCCCAATTTCAATTCTGAGAAATTTTGAATCACAGTGGACAAAAAATTGGATTTTATGTGTTCACGAGATGTATATAAGGTATATCTGTTGCAGGTTTCTATGAAAGTCCCATTGTTATGTCTATGCCAGTATACATTCCTTATATGTATGTATGTACATATATACCTTAGCATAGGTACACTACATGGCTCCTTTGAACAACCGCAAGATCTAGACGGCGAGAAATCAAGTTTGCATTATCCACGTCTCCAGTAACAGCCTCGGGGCCCTCTAAGGCACCTTCCATCTACTGGAGAGCTTCTAACCTCGACCCTCCTAGAAACACCCCGAGGGAGATACCGAACCAGACACCTATTCCCAATTTCCGTAGCGTAGGCATATACAATGTGCACATACGTACCGAGCCATGTACCTACATACATATACATATACATATATACATATATGAACAAATATACATAGGTATATACAGACAGTGAACTATATTTCTTGGATCTATGTGAATACGTATGTAACAAACACACACACGGACAAACTTAGATATATATATAATGTATGTACATACATACATGTGTGTATATGTCAATGCGCATTTCGCGAGGACAATATTGCAGAGATTTCCTCAACCACATATATATGTGTATACCAACCCCAGAGCACATGTATTCGTATTTAATAACTAGGGAAATTGTGCTCGCAAGGCGAGTCGAAGCAATTGCGAATCGAGGTTGTGTAGCGTGATGGTAGAGCTCAGAGTCGTATGTGAGATTGGGAACCTGTATTATGGTCTGGAAGGTTTCTTTTTTTTTTTTTTTTGAATATAAAAAGGAAAATTTATATTAAAAGAAAACAAAAATAAATATGGACTTTTCTCTTGTGCTTTTTCTTCTGCATTTTTTTGTTTTTTTTTTATACAAATATTTTTTATTGGTAACCACTCATGAAGGCCTCCACTCTCGAAGGATAAATTGAGATATTGACCCCTTTTTTATTAACTCCAGGAGATCAGCGTGGAAACGATCTGCTCCTTTCATAACTCGTCAACGGTTATTTTTACTCGTTTTCGTTTTTCTCTATATTCGTTCATTTAGAAATGGTTCGGTGGTCGCGTGCGAGAACGCAATGTATAGATCGTTGAATAACGCGAGGGGATCGTTGAAGATATTTGGCAAAAAATATCCTCGAGACTTGGTTGTAGCTCGCAAAGAATACGGCGTGTATCGTTATACGTAAAAACTAACGATCTACCACGTAGCTCAAAGGACGCTAATCAGCAGTTTTTATCTCAAACAAATCATTGAGATAATCAACTCGATCCAACGCTCTCATAATTGATATAAATCGACATTATAAGGTATACGATATTCGAGATGTGTATGTATGTATGTGTGTACATACATACGTGCGCTAATGGATCGAATCGGCAAATGACCTGTAGGGATTAAACCTCAGGTTTTAGCATAGAGGACCAAAGTACTTTGGCAAAATCGTACCGATTTATGGGGTTCAGTTAATTTGGCAGTATTTAATCCGGCTTGGTTCAGGCGCCGCCCAGTTATTCAACAATAAATATTCATGCCGGATGCAAATACAGCCCTGTTTATGACTCTAATCCCATGTGAAATCCGAAACCATAATATCTGAAATTAAATTATCACCCTCGCCTTCGATGGCCAGACAACTAGACGCAGAGACTCCCGTAACTATAATTAATTCCATGCCGTTTCCATATGCTGTTTACTCCTCCTCATGGGGAGCCATTTAGAATTACCATAGACACGTGCACACACAGCATGTTGCTCATGTTTCATCTAGCAGAGGGGAATCATTTTTGTTTTATTTTTATTTTTTTCTTCAATTTAATGGAGTCGATTTCTGGCGATAAATTATTCAAAGGTCCATTGTCTTTGTTGACAGACTTGAGATTCACATTAGAGGACACTAATCTTCCCTTACCATAACATTATGGTATCTATAACATCTTCCTTTACTCATTTTAATCATTACAATGGTTGTTTTTGGCCCCCCACGATTCGCTCGATTTAAGAACGACTAACTTTCGCACGGGCGATTAAATATTTATAGAAATCTGGACCCGAAATTTGCAGACACTGTGCATCAGACGAAAAAAGTAGCTGAGGTTTCACGTTTTTCTTTAGTTTTTTTTCTATTGTAGACTAAAATTAATTAGCTCGTAGCTGTATCTCAGTCCCCCATAAGAAAGTAAGGCCACAAGTTTTTCACGAGTCGACCGATCTTGACATAGACATATGTACTGACCAATTTGTGGATTTAGAGAATTGAATTTGAGAAAAATCGGTTTCGGAATGGTAAGAAAATAATGTGTCTTTTAAGTAAATAGCAATATCTCAATGATCGGTTGTACAATTTAGATTAAATTTACTTTTAGTGATACTTCTTGAGGCATTGAGCTTTTTGGTAAAATATTAAATAATTTGAAAACCGAGTGTGGAAGAAGCAGCAGTTTGAAATTTCGTTGTGGCTTAGCTCGATGACTCTCAAATCGATTTGAACAAAATTTCCTGTAGAATTCGTTGTTTGGTATTTAAGCAGCTGTACATTTAAATAAACGATTTTTGTTGGATAACAAACAATGCCCATTTTTCTTGGGATGATGAAAAAATGACAATGAAAGGTTGAACAAGCATTTAGTTAATTATCTAATGAAAGTCCCTATCATTTAGCACACGTCATTTATCGGTCTGTAGCCAGATCGTGTTTTATAAAAAAAAATTTCAAATCTGTCGAAATAATTTTTATGAGACCATGGTAACTTTTCATCTAAACAAAAATAATAAAAGGCATATTTCTGTAGATTTCTTTATGTAATCCTCATTAGTTACGAATTCAATACGGAATTGAGTCAATAATGAGATCCCTCGTTTGCAGTTTACAAAAAATATTTATCAACAAAAGTATCTCAATTAAATCCATAAAGTATTTCTTTTCATGTATAATATCAGGATCAATTTCATTGAAATGGTTGAAATATTTTTCAATTCACGCTTCTCCAGACGTCTCGGTCATCGTCACACTGGCTGCTATGTTGGCAATGGCCCATAGTTTGGGAAAGTTTCTTCAAGTCATAAATTTAAGTTACCTTATTACATTTTCAAGGGTCTCTCGAGTCTCGATGTTTTTGACGGGTCTCGCCTCCGACAAGTTCAGACTGAAAAGAGATCTGCCGAAGGACGATGGTGAAATTGAAACCTGGGGCGATTGCTCGAACTGATTTTACCCGGAAAACCAAAGTACTCGTCGCTACGTTGGTTTTGCGTACCTATATACATACTTTAGCTCCTCTATATACGTAATTATTTATACCACTGTACATACCTGAAGTATACAGAATACATAGGTATAGCAGAAATTGGGGAAACCATATTTTTTCCAAGACCACATGCCTGCAAGGCAGGGAATGAGATCGAAGAAAAACAATGTTGTGAAATGCGAATGTCTCGGGCGTTGCCAGAGGGATTGAATCGGTTGCCCCTGAATCACGCATGAGTCTTTTGCCCCGTAGCTTTCGCAGATGTGACCCGGGTCACATTTATCACATAGAATGCAAGGCTGCATTTGGTTAAAGCTGCTCTGTTGGAATGCGATAAAAGTAACCGGAATATAGAATATATTACCTCCCACAGTTTTGCGATTTTGTGCAAAAAAAAAAATAAAAATAAATAAAAAATAACGTAACAATTCGTTTCTTCTTATATAAGTCATTACGATTTATGCATAACGAAAATTCAAAGTTATACAATTTTTTGGCTTAATTGAATTTTCCGAAATTTCGTATTTCGTTAGTGAAATTTACTCAAGCAATCTCAGATATCGCGAGGACAATTTATATTCATGATTGTCATTAGCCTTCATCAGTTTCAGCTTTACTCATTTTGATTATAAAGTGAATTCTGAAAATGTCAATTTTCAATCGCATTTACATCAGAATTGTGACAGTTTATATTTTATCTGGTGATTTGATGACTTTTACTTTAATATGTCTGATCATTTCCGAGGTTTGTAAACCCAACAGAACAGGATACGGTTGTTTGCTTGTGACGTATCACTGTTCAACCGCTTTTTTGTAGTTACTACTTTGCCTTGTTTACTTTAGTTTTACGACTTTTACCTCGCGAGTTATTCCCTCAAAATAGAGTGAAATATCTCAATCTACTATGCAGGGTGATTCAATCTTTTTGAAAAAAAAAAAAAAAAAATACAAAAAATTTTTTACTACTCACGTAAAAATTTCCTAACACCGATTTTTGAAACTAATTTTTATATTATTCACTCAACATTTCTACATACATTGTTTTCACAATTTCTATAATATCGTATTGCTGTTATAATTTAATTCAACATCTAAATAATTCGTAAGAAACAAAAATGATAAATTAGTACTCAGGAACAATCCCATTTCATCTTTTACTTCTCATTACAAACAACATATTTTATAAACTGGATATTTTTTTACTTTTTTAACCTGACTAAAAAACCAGACATTCATAAAAAGGGTGACCCTTAATTCTGTAGCGCTTAGTTTCGGCAGTTTCGTTTATCCACGGCAACAGGTGACGTCAGTAATCTTGTAGCATTGCTTGTCTCGTCGAGGCAAGCGATGGGGTCGATGAAATACCGCGTATCCTTATCAAGAGCTACCAAAGAAAAGAAGAACAGTTTCGTTCTAATACTCGTTGTTCTCATCAACCATGATAACTCGTAATCAGGAAAAACCATATTACCGCATATTACCAATACGCGGGGCTTGAATTAATTGAACAAGTTGACGGTAAGTGAATTAATTAATGACAGAATTTACCGGAGCTGTATAGTATCAGGTTCTGATTCCATCATATGCGGTAATAAAATCGATATTGAAATTCTCCGTTTCACACTCTTTTGTATTTCTATTCTTAATATAATTTTGATTTGTCTATAAGAAACTGAGTTTTTCAGTTAGAATAAAATGTGATAAAGATTCTAAATTTCTTTTATTTTATTGATATTACTTGATAATTTGATTTTCATTCAATAAAAAAATACGTAATTGTCAACCTTCCAATTTCCACTCGGTCGCGACCAATTCACCGAGTATAAGGCATATTCATATACGCCTATAAAATATCGAGCTGAATTGTTTCGATTGAACGGGAAATTCAGACCATGAAGCGAAAAAACTCCCCTCCTGGGAAACTTTATCGAGCAATTTGTAACTGTGTACGGTGTTAGAAGCAATTACGACCAATTGAGTTCGCCGAGCCGGACCCAAAAGGGTTGGTTCCATTCTCTGTTCGCGGGTTGTTTGAGCCGGGTGCAGACTCTAGAAGGAGGGATAAGGGGTAAGCGGAAAGTTGGCCAACGAGGGTGGCTAAGTTTCTGTTTACAGGTAGGTAAGCAGGTGTGTATGTTTATTACATTCGCCCACGTGTGTACATACATCGCATAGCTAGCGAATCGGTTATCAAAAAAAAAATGTAGGTAAGTATCGTATCCAAAAAAAAAACAGGGATGTGGATAATTCCGAAAATGATAAGAATCACCTTAGTTCGGCGGACCTTTTCTTGCGGACAGGTGTCGATCCGTTTTCGATCAAACCGACATCGATGCGTTTCGTAATAAAAGAACGTGACGCAAGCTCTTTTGGCGATAACCGAAAATAAAGGGAATAAGGTGAATCTTAGGGTAGCCAGTTCTGTCGCTGATTCTCCCTAAACGATTGCAACGTCACGACGGATATTGAACATCATTATCACCATGATTGTCATCATTATCATTTTTATTACCATCGTCAGGAAAGCAGCCTTATATTTTTGCAATTGATTGAAGTCGATAGAATTGGCAGGTAGGTAAAAAGAAAAAAACCTCAAGACTGTACAAGGGTCTGAATATTGTACACCTTCACAAAACTGAACTTAAAACTTAGAAATAAATTTCTATTTAGTACAACACATCGTCGTTTTTATCGTTCTTTTTAAATTGTAAATCGTACCGAGATGTGTAACAATTTTGTGACATTTTTAGAATCACATTTCTAACGGTACAAGCACCCAGTACTTTTGTTTGAAGGGATGCTCTTGGGGGATACCATCCCAGATTACAACAAATCAAGTCCTATTGTGTTTTATTTTATTCTAACCTAACCTAGCAAAGATAATATGAAAATAATTTGAATTTTTGTAAAATTCTTGCCAAGAGTTCTTGAAATCCGTAGGTAAAGCAGAAGCGAAAAGATTCATCGCGATAGGGGCACCCACCCATCCTTCCAGTGGATTTGTACGTTCGCGTTGGCTGGCAATATTTTTCTCTGACCCGGCTAGTCGGAGAAGTACCAGGACGATCTGACGACGCCTTATCCTCATTTCCTGCGCGGAAGCGAGCAGACTTACTGGAAAATCTTCTTTGTTAGATTACGACCGTGAAGAAGAACGAACGAATACAGAGTTACTTTTCCTACTTCAATCTCCTCCGCGTCTCACCCCTTTCTTAAACCATTTTCTAGGTGCCTGAAAATAAGGGTAATAAAAATCTCTGCAGCATACCGCAAGTTCGAAAACATTTTTCGGTTATAAAATGAAATTTAGTTGCTTGCGCTTGCAGTTTACTCATATAGATTCACGTCACGATTCTCAAGAAGGAAGTTGTCGCTTATGCTGCGGTTTCATTCAACGTAAAATCATACCTTACACGATATAACGAGTAGCATTTAAGTCACAACTATATAATATTTCGCAAGTTTTCGTACTTGTTCAATCATTCAGATGAATAAAAAAAACATCATCCCAATGCTCCGTATATAGCCAAGAAATAAAAAGTAGTTCAAGTTTTGTTTTTTGTTTTTTTCATTCAACCATATTTTTCTCTTTCATCATCGATCTCAAGTGACTGTACTCATTTTGCAGATACGAGTCGTGGTCTTTGGTGAATTCTTTCAGGAATTACTACCGTTCGACTTAACTTGTAAAACATGAGTTACACACGTGTAGTTGGTGTACAGAACCACAAAGCGATATATACCATGAAAAGGGACTGAAGTGAGCTTGAGCTTTCCTATAACGAAGGTTTGCATGTCGAGATACAAGACAAGTTAGAAAGCTTTGACCCCTATTATTTTTTCATTAACACCCCGACAACGTTTGCCAACGTTATCTCACTGTGGCACACTTTTATTAACTCGTACTCTACCATGCTACTGTAACGGCTATAGCTACTACGCCCCACGGACGTTTTACCCTCTGCTAAAACTTTTTCCACGTTGCCTTTTAATCCCCGACACTCGGTACGTCTGCTTTATTATTCAAAGGCACGTAAAAATGATTCGAATAAAATTTCGAAGATCGTTTTTAACTGTCAGGGATCACCAAATGATCCGTATAGGTTTATTCAACACATCACTACAGTTACCGATGTATTTGCTTTCGATTTTTTTTTTATTGTCTATAGAATTTTTCGAGCAAGATATTTGCTCAGGTAGTTTTTAACTCAAAACTCATGACAAAGAAAAAGAGAGATCGGGAGTTTGCATTATAGATTGAATGTGATATTTCGTGTCATGGCTCAAACTCGGCTGAAATTGTATAATGGACAGACAGCAGCAATGGTAAAATTACCATTTAATTATAGATGTTTTCTTAAAATAAGCTGGGGCAGTGGGAATGCGGAAGGCTAAAGATGGGAATGAAAAACGGCTGCGAATGACGATGATCAATTTAAATCTAAACATAACAGAAAAAGAGAGAGAGAGAGAGAATAAATAAGTGAGAATTTCAATTAGTCAAAATCCCCGAAACAGAATGAAAGAAAAAGAAGCAGGGGGAGAACGAAAGTGTCAAAGAAGCTTTCCTTCGAAACAACGACCGCTAATTGCAGCAACGAGTTACCCTCGTTTTGCCTTGGGCCTAACTAAAGCGTTTTCTGCCAAGAAAAGAATCAAGTGCTTCCTTCGGTACGTAAAGGAGTAATTTCTCGAACAAACGGGTTACTCGGAATCGGTATTTTGAAAAATTTCAAGGTCCAGCCGTGACCTTTTCCTGAGTTCTGCAGTACCTGCCCTTAAGTAATATTTAATTACCGTAACGTACGATGTTTAAAATAGTTTAAGGCACTATAAATATCGTTTCATTTGAAATTTTCTTACGGACTCAAATATATATCTTCGTATTATAATTATCTAGTTCCAGTTTTTCGTTAAATGGATATGGCTAGACGTAAATATTGAAGAATGAAGAATGGGTGCGGAGAATTTTTTTATATAAGCATACTTTTTGCCGGATTATTTCAGTTTCAAAGACAAAAGATTTATCGAGGATGCTGTGTGATGCTTCTGTCTTTGATCTAGTATTTTATGAAACATTTTCATCACCGATTTCGCCTTAGTGTAGGTATCCCATAAACCTGGGTTTCTGATATAAAGTAGTTGGAAAATTCCGTCGCGTTGCAGTAAGGGAATTGGTAAAAAAAGAGAAAAAAAAATTCTGAATAGGTTACCGTATTTCTTGCCGTTGGAAATTGTGTAGCGAATTTCTTCTACCTTATACCGTATGAAAAGATTGCTATAGAAATAATAAATATGTGCAATTCTGACAGACGTTATATCATGTATGTATATATATATATATATACATATGGTGCAATACATGTCTTACATCCAAACTTATACGCATATTGCGAAATATAACAATCCCCTAATGGTACCTACCAAGATCGGTAATGGCAGAACACAGCTTATCGAAACCGGAACAAATCCGAACTTTTGATGATATAGGGTGAATCGAAATCGAGTAGAGTTTGGAATTTGAAATCCGATTCAGAACTGGCTAGAACGAAAAGTGAATCGTTCGTAAAGTGACCAGTAAATGGCCACTGAGAATTTGGGGTAAAATATCATCTTCATTAGCTCCAGCACATGAACAATTTGATTTATTTTTCTACCTTTCTTCGCATAAGTAACATCATAAAACTGAAACAAGTCTTTAAGAAACTTAAAATGGTGCCCGTTTTGCCCTACGTCTAGCTTCTATATTTTTTGTTTTTGCCATTGAGTAACCGTTCCATCTTGTTACTTTTTCATCTTCTTTTATTTATTTCCCCCGTATTCATTTTGGTGACGATGTGTCTACTGCAAAGGTGTAGACGTGACTCGAATACAACGTCAGTCATTAATCTCATGGGAGATACATTAGTTTGATTTGTTAGTCTCGGAAGATATAGTGTGCCAATATACTAAACTCTATAAATACAAAGGACTGTTATCTCTCTACCATAAACTTCACCCTTTCTCTTAGACTGATTGTATAAATACCTCGAAATCGTGCCCCTGTATTAGTTTGTTCATTCGATTCAATTCCATTCGTATAATCTTCCCGTTATTCATTCTAACTTACATGGTTACTCGCGAAGATAAATTTACATATTTGAATGTTTGAGACAGGCGAAATGTGGATAAAAGGTGATTTCTATCGAGTGTCTTGTCAACGGTATAAAAAAAATAAACCTTAGCACGTCCCGATTGCAAATCGAATTTTATCAAAGATAAAAAAAAAAAAAAAACGTTTGTTTTTTAACAATGGATCGTCGCTGGTTATATATAACTGTTGAAATTTTCCTCGGTACTTCACGAAAGGACTTTTGCACACAAAAAGGACGCAAGATGTATTTGCAAAGACGCGATTAACGCGAGCTAAATTGCTTGTGTGAATACCGTTTAGGGGTAGCCATAGTCTACAGAACTATGGAAAGCGTTATCCAACTACCTTGGGTAAATTGTTAGAATATCATTTGTACTATTTAACGTTTAATGCTTCCACATAAAGCCATGAATACTTTAACTGTTTATTTTTATTACGAAGATATATTCATGTGAATTTATTTATTCTGGATAAAAGTAAACATGAATAGATATGCAGTTCAGTTTTAGTTACCAAAACCGCAATCTCATATACAAATATCTGAAATAGTGTAGAAAAGTAAGCATGTAATAGGAGATTGCGTTTGAGGTAAATGTCGGTTGGGGTAGAGCGGTTTGTCGTCAGTTTCCCTAGAAGTCATTCTCGAGGGTATGGCGAAGACTCATCTAGGATTCCCGGGGCTTGAGTGCGCGGAGAGAGTGGATACGTTAGTCGCCAGCGGTCAGGTTGGAGTTCTCAAAATTAGTCGAAAGGTGGGTAAACAAAGTTTTAGAGTCTCGTCAACGTGCAACAGAGACGTTATACGAGCAAAGGGATGAGGTAGGATTCCTTAACGAGGGTACGCCGTTACGCGGACTAGGAGAAGCTTTGCCTTACGACGACGCTAAGTCGTCCGATAACTGGAAAGCCGTGACTCCAGTTCGTGCTCGGTTGTCAACCGTAAAATTCACCCTCTAAAGATGATCTCATGATATACCATGGATGGTATACAGTCACGCCAGGAAATTCTTCTTCAAGATCGAAGGATATTTCAAATTTTTCAAATCCAATATCTCAAGCTTGAAAAATTGATTGATATCAACGTATACGGATACGTCTAAAGATAGTGCATATTGACAAACGATGCATCGGAAGCATACATATAGCTATCATTATCTCTACGCTAACGGATTTTAATGGAATTTCAATTATTCGAGCTTACAGTATCAGCGCGCGGCTTCGGTTGACTAAGAATTTCCAGCAGAATTATGGTCTTCATGTATGTATGTTACATACCTATCTATCCACTGAAAATCCACGGTATCAGAAAGAGCTTGAATTGTTTCTAAACAATCGTGGAACGATATCATATGGTAGGAGGCAATATTTGCTTTAAGAAAATGAATTGATTCTGCCCACATTCATTTCTCGATAAATGTTGATCTATCAATATCAAATGTACAATTTCTCGCGTGAAATGAAGAACTTCTAATAAATTACTCCACCATGTTTATCTATCAGTGATGAATATTTCGAATTTCGATAGCATATATATCTTGTGCATTTTTCGTGTATAATACAGAGAGGCTCAAAAGTGTTTAAGCTCATCTACTATAGTCACGAAGATGTGTAGGATGATGTGTATATGCGTACCTTTTGAATGGCCAAGACTTCCTCATGGAAGGGAAGGGGGTTTTCTGATATGTTGTAAACTTTAACGCGGTCGTTTGTAATGGGATTCCTCCGAGCAGACGCCAGAGTATAATATCCTGGGTTACGTCGTTGAACTGAACGTGAAAGTGTAAGTGTATGTATAACACCGGGAGGAGAAATATCCTTGCGGAAATTTCCAACCGACCCTTCGCTGGTTCCGCTCAATTTTCCGGACCGAGACATCACCGTCTTATACTTACTTAGTTTGGGGAACCTCCCATTTCCTTTTCCGCATCAGACCAGCAAAAGTACCTAATGTTGGCGTCGATCTAGCTTCTGGAATCGCAACCCGCTAGGCATCGCGGTCGACTATAGAAACACAGAATAGAAATTCACGAGGTATTTCCCATTCCTCTCTATGTTACGGATTCCCGGTGGAATCATTCCGCCAGACCCTAGCCCACCTTAAAACTCTTACCGGCCCTTAAACATCTAGGGTCAAACGTTTATCGTGTAAATAGCTTCGCTGTATCGGACAACGGAGATTCCATCTCACCCGGAATCATCCTCCTCCTTTACCTCTCCCTATTTTATCACTCTTAAATCTCTCCTCTTCCTACTTGATGTAAAAGTTTCACAGACACGTGTCGAGTATTAAATTATTTCACGGTTAGGAGCCAAAGTCATCACCCTCGCCGATCAAGCTGAAAGGTGGTAGTGACAGAAGCTACAACGGTAATGGCTGTGGCATGATGACGAGATGGTGTCTTTGTGCGTAGTTAAGTACATGGAATAGAATGTCAGAGTTTGAGGGGTCCCGAAGTGCCTTAGTAAAATAATGATTATTCTAGACAAACACTTGAACCCACTCGGATTACGGTTGATGTAACGAAAGTAAACCGGGTGCAGTGTAACCGGGGAATCGAATCAGACTGAAAACTTGACGGACGATTAACAGAGTAAATTTACAAACACTAATATCCTTATTGCAGTTTTATTTCTTAATCAACTATTATACTCATAGAGTACTACGCAATTTGACTTACTCATTTAAATTGCCGGAGTAGAATTAACTGACGGTTCTCGATACTCAATCGTCTGAATAAAGAACAGAAAAGGGAGGAAAAAAAACCCTGGTTTACCTAATTTGTCAAAACTGAGTAAACGAGTGATTGATTTATTGGTATCTGAATGTAGTTGAATCAATTAGTGATCGTTGAAGAGATTGTATCATTTCAGAACCGTACCACATGCGTATATATCTGTTTCCCCAATATCGTAAGAAATATGTATTTTGAATTGGACAGTCTCGTGGTGCCCACTTTTAGTGTAGGTATTTTCCATTTCATGCGATAAGGGAGAGAAGAAAAATGGATTTTTGGTAACACCCACGAAAATGGCAGCGAAATAATAGATTACGCTACTCGACGTCGCGACGCCGTGCCACAGAGGTGAACGGAGAAGGGAAAGAACTCTAAGAGCTTAGAGGGCTGAGAGGGCGACTTATGTAACTGCGATTCGGAAAGGGAAGAGAAAGATGCACGAGCCTTTCCAGAGAAACAATTCTCTTTTTTTCCCTCACCTCGTTTTGTTGCTACTTTCGTTAGCTTTCATTAGTGACAAGAAAACTAGGACGCTGATAATATATAAGGTTTTTAGCCATCAGTGTTGTCGACAACTTGTCGACAATCCCACAAATATAAAAAAGTTATTGAAGGCACGTGGCTTGGCTAAACGCGAGTTTAAAACGAATTTTATTCTTTCAAATTTATCCTCAATACACGTTGCTCTCGTATTTCACAATCCAAAAATTGCTCTGACACGGAATTTAATTTAGTTATAATTATTCAACGGTTAATCTACGCGCACAATTGACGAGTAAATATTCCAACACACGTGGTATAAAAGGTCCATTTTTCAATTTTCATTTAACTTCATAAATGTATTTCACATTGTACGCGACGAACCACACAGAATAATAATTTCATTTCATTGTTTTTTCGATTCAAAAATATGTATAAAAAGCAAATTTTGAAACCTTGGTGGCTGTCGAAAATTTCGTTTAATACTTTCGGCTGATTCGGAAAATTTGATAAAAGAGATTAAAAATTTTTTGCAAAAGTATATTTTGTATCAAAATAAGGTTCGTATACTGTTCTTCTTTTTTTTTTCTCATGAGGATTCGTTATCAAAAACATTTTATCAGTATTTGCAAAAAGTTTGATTATTATATTTATTCTAAATAATTTTGCATCCTTGTATCGCCACAGTTCACTTACTTAGATGATATGCAATCGATATGGTGAGAGTTTCAATATTATAGACTAAGTTTGCTCATCCTTTCATGGGTTTAGAAGATTTCTACCATTCACAAAATTCGATGACATGGATACATACTTACTATATGAGCTATTGATGAAATTTGAGTGAGAGCACTCAATCACTTAGGGATAATTTGATGTGAATCCATCCCGAGGTTCACACTCGAGGTTTCTGGATTTCGGTGAAATTTTTCGTGTGACATTTTTCTATATATGAAAGTATAAGATCGTTGAAAATTTTAAGCCAAGTACCTAATAGCTTTTTATATTATCTCAAGCGCTTTAAAATTTCCAACTATTTGAAATTCTTCTTATGTAGGAAATAAGAAGTTAAATTTTCAGTTTTTGTATAACAACACCAGTATACTTAAATCTTGAAAATTTTCTCCCTTATCATTACCCAAGGCGGCCATCAAATCCCGAAATCTTCTCTCAAAATCTTTCGTAATACAAAAAATACAAAAAAATATAAAAAAAAAATAACATAAACATAATTTTTCGGAAAGCACGTGAATTGAGTTATCGGTTTACATTATACTTGCGATTAATTGAGTTAAAGTGGTTGACAAATAATTAGCCATTGCCATAAAGTGCTTAGTATATAGGCACTTGGTAGTTTTTCTTTTTAGCCTTTTTTTTTCTTCCCTAATTTCCTTTTTTAAAACCGACTCCTTTTCATCTCAGCCAGACAGATGGACAGGCGGACAGTCAGGCAGGCTAGATGGTGCGGGGTTCTTGCCGACGTCAGCTTAGAGCAGGGACTTTACCTCGAGTTGCTCGGGACAGCCCTTAATTACGGAAAAGCCACAGATGCACGCTCCGCCGCGGACTCACTCACTCTCTCTCTCTTTCTCTCTATCTCCCTCCACTTCTCTACTATACCTATACAACTGCGCAGTGCGCTGTCTCTCGGGGTCATAGAGAGAAAGAGAAAGATAAAGATGGAGAGAAAAGAAGAGAAAAGAAGAGAAGAGAAGAGAGTCTAAGGCTTGAGAACTGCGGTGAAAAGTTTCGTTAATTTACTGCTATTTTGTAGGACAGGTGCAGGCTCGGGTCCGTTTTCGTAAATTGAAAATTTTTCGATATTTTTTGCTCTAGAAAATGACCCAATTCCATAATGCTGTCTGCAGTATTTAACTGGAGTGTGTCCTGTACATATTATACCGTTTTTTTTCGACCACTGATTTTTTTTTTAACTTTCTCCAAACGCTCAAACCTCTGGCCTCCTCATCTTGAAATCTTGGGATCTCAAGACCGCACCTGCCAAACCGTCGGAGAGCTTGGAGCCTCTCGGTTTCCGAAACACGGGTATTAGGCATCCATTACTCGGTTTATCTTGCGTGACACGCTCTATTTAAGGGCACGCAATATGTTGCTGTTTACGAGTCAGACCTCCTCTCTAAGGAGGCCATGGATCCGTATAGACTTCCTGTAGCCTATAGGTTCCAGAATACAACGAAGGAACCTCCAGGGGCTCATACAACGGAACCCACCACCGCGCCGGTATACCTACTACCGCATTCACTGTATTGAATAATTTAACGCTGCTTCTGTCCCACATTTCTCCACTCCATCCCTTTTGGTCCTTAGTCCGTCTCTCAAACTTCCTATTCTATTTTCCAACTGTAGGGCAATGTTTTGCCACACGTTAGAGACCGGGAAGGACGCAGAGCTGGTGTCAATGTTGAACGAATCCTTGCCTAGGGCACGGTTAAACTTTTCCAAAAGTCTATATATACCTTAGGATATTCTATTGAGGTTAAAACAGTTTAGAGAATTTGTTGAAATCGTCAGAAAAACATGATCGAAAATTTATATTATATGTATATGTATATATGGTAGGTATATACTTATGTATGATGTCTAACACCCTTCGCGTTTGTCTCAGAGGCGTGATAATCTCCCCTAAGAAAGTTATCCCAGTACGTGATTATAGGAATTGCTGAGTTTGATGTTCTCTGTAAATCGAACTGACGATTCACACGTTCAAATTTCTGGTAGTCCTATTGATTACTGATAACGATAACACGTTCGCTTTGAATGACTCGAGAAGGAATATCAGAATCTTCAACAGAAATCGAGGACAAGAAGAAGGCTTCGAAGTTACTATTCAGGGTTGAGCTCTGACGTCGATTGTGACATTATACGTTCACCCCAAATGCAAATTCGAGAATAACCCATTGCGCGTTTCGATGCCATGCAGAGAGACGCCAAACCATCCTTGATACGTTAAAACTCGAAACCTCTCGTATCTGAAGATATTCCCGCATTTTTCTATCTCTAACGGTTTTGTTCTTCATGGTGATATTTTATCGTAGATGTGATCAAAAATTAAACTACAAAAATGAAACGTTGACCAGGTACAATTTTATAGATTTTATGAACTCAATAAGATCACATAGTCAGAAGTAGCTTATGGCTTTTTTCGAATTTCAATTTAGCTGTTATTTACGATTTTTTTATTTTTTTTTTTTTTCGTTTTTCATGGCTAATTTCCTTCAAGATGGGATTAAACGTCGGCGATTTACGAGTATCGAGATAACCGACTGATGACCTTTTTTGTAGCGATAACGAATGAGCTTGAACCCTGACAAAGATAACCCTTAGAGAGTAGATATACATTTCAGAGACGTTAAGGAAATTTTGGATATTATTAATTTCCTACAACCTAAGTTATCTATAATATTCTGAATTCACTTGGTATCCGAGATGATCGTCACTCACGGACGAGATAACGCTTAATCGCTTGGCTTCTTGTTGGAGACGTTTATCGATCGCTATTAAACTGACTGTTGGTAGCTGGGAACGAGATGCAAGGTGATACTTTATCGTGGAGCAGGACAAAAGATGAGTGACACCTTGCGAACATTTACTATCATGTAGCAACGTCGTTATACGTATAGAGGGAAAAGCTTCCTGTCTGCAGCACAGTATACAAGCGCGACAAAGCTGGAAAACGAAGTAGGTAGGTATGTATGTATGTATGTTACGTACATATATAGCGAGATAGTGGCTGCAGGGAAGGTTTTTGATAAAAAGAAAAAGAGAATCATGGCGCCGAGTAGCAGGCTGCGACAGCATCCGCACCCAATAAAATCTCGCAAAACATTGATCTGTCGGCAGTTTATAACCCGCAGACCTTGAAAAACTTTCTGACTTCAAATACCCCTCGAGAAAGCGAGTAATAAGGGACACATAGAGGTTAAAAGAGGGAAAGAGGGAGAAAGGTGATAGTGATCACTAAGAAGATTCTCTTTCTCTTCTATGAAACTTTGGTTTGTTTGTCTTCTTCGACTCCTTGGGTTTTTCCTCTATATAGAATAACGTACCTGCATCAACTGGCCATTCTATATACTGCATAGTATACGGACATGTGTATATGTACTGTGAGGTCAAGGACATTGAAATTGTCGAATATTTCCTCTTTCGACAAAACAGAGCAAGGGAAATACGGAATACCAGCCTCCGTTTCAACGAGAAACGTTTCCATTGAATTGAAATTGGAGTTTTCCCGGACCGCAGATCCCAGGACTAAATCAACAGATCTTCTCTACCTTCGGTCTCCTAATTCTATATCCAGTCTCGAACCATTCAACTTTCTATTTCCCCAACGCTGTGAAAACCACCTTTCTCAGTTCGCCTATACTTTTGCGTTCAGAACGAATCTCGACAAAGTTTCATCGTCGTAACTGTATGTAGTACAACTCTTTGATCCTACAGAGCTGTCCACGAGACGCAACACCCCATAGTAGCATATACAGCGATCGGTCGTAGGTGGACGACTTTATCCGGGCGTGCTTTATTCCAGGAGTGAACAGGACGAACCTTTATGCTTTCAAAGAGGATATTTTAATAAAGAAAAGTGAAAAAAACGAAACAAAAATGAAGATATAAAAATAAATAAATCTCTTTTGTGAGAACCGCATTGTATGAACTTACGATTAGACAAGGATACACCACCGGCGAGGTAATCGCTTTTCAATGGTACCACAGCTGCTAGAATTTCGTTAAAATCTCAGCTGAAACAATACGAACATCAGACCTCGGGTCAAGGATCGATATTTTCGAAAGATTTGTTCGCCCGAAGAATAAAGTGGTTTAATTTTAAAACAAAAATAGTTTTTTTCCACCAAAGTTTATTAACATTTTGAAGTAGAACAGTCATTTATCTTTTCACAAAATTATAGAGTAATAAAAAAATAAATTCAGTCTATTTAAAAACTTGGCAAATAAAAATTGACCAATCGAATAGATCTTTCAGAGAATCTGACAGAGATTTGTGTTATAACCAAACTCAGAGGGAAAAATTAAATATACAAAAAAAAAAAATAAAAATAAAAATCAAATAGCATCCCTTGTATAGTACCTCTGATATTATTTTTCGTACATATTTTACCCGGCCTAAGATATCAGCTACAGTTGTAAGTAAGATTCTACCCTTGTCAAGCGCAAAAAATTCTATGGACATATACGGACAGGAAGCGTCAGACTTAAATCAATTACATTTGATATTGACACATCGTTCAGCTGCCGTAGCGTCTAATATTATATTGGTACTCATTGTCAGTTTTGCTATAGCCTTTTTATGTTCCGTTTCAAAGTAAGACAAGCGCACGTGACAGGAAACTTGATAGTCTATCGTCTTTTTCTTTTTCCTTTCTTCAGGGTTAGGTACTCCCTGTTCCTTGTGCTTTTTTCTCATTCCTTAACAAGCACCTGTTGTATTTCTTTTTAACAGGAATAATATGGGTAGAAAATCACCGATACAAGGCAAAAAGTCGAGTCATGCAAATGATGACAAAAAAAAAAACGAACAAAAAACAATCCGTGGTTAATGAAAATTACGTAAATTTAACGGAAACGTTTCGCTAAATTGTTATTGTTATAATTGTTGAAACGTGGAATAGCGGTTTCAAGTGGAGAATAAACAAATAACTTTGTCCCACATCGAATAATCGTACACGTGTAATTCCACATCTACTGCAATTAATTAGTTGAAAGCTCAATTAATTAGCTTGACAATACCCACTCTCAGTTATATTAGTAGCGTATAGGATTCATCAAATTCGAACACCATGCAGTTGGTATTATTTTAGTTTCACCATCCGGTTTACAAGCTCGATTAATACAACTAGCCGATTCAAACCACGACCACAGAGCTAAACCACATCGTTATATCTCCTGATTGTTAGATGTCTTGTTTAGTATGGAGATTCAGTTAGCATAAACACTTCGATATGATATTTTGAATACTCTAGGGGTATACAATATTATAAACACCGAGCTACGCGCTAATAAATTTAATATTTTCTTTCATAACGTGAAGTTACTTCGCGAAAGTAAAGTTTAATGCAGATTTTTAAAAGCATTATAGTTCTCATCGTGGCATGTCGTAGATGATTATAATCTTAGATACGAATTACAAAGTTAATTAAACTTTCTTAGAGATTAACGTGAAATGAAAAGTTAGCGATCTCATCTGACTACTATTACAATAATCACAAGTTTTTAAACAATTAAATATAATTCTCTTCAAAAACGGATCTGCGCATTTGTCAAATTCAATTCGAAAGTGTCAAATAATCTTTGAAAGCAAAGGGGTGAAATTTTAAAGAGTAGATATTCATTGTCTCTCAGGAAATATTTTTCAATTTGCTGTAAAGCCTAAAGAGGAAATTATTTGTTGAAAAAAAAATTTTTGTAAACCTTGAGGTCAAACAGAGGCGAATTTAAAGCTACCAGATACATCAGAGTGTAGTCAGTTTTATACAGAAACAGGAAAATTCATATGACTGCAGTACGTGTATATCCTGTTACAGCAAAAGGTAGATATGATAAAAATGTATGTTATCAATGACGAAGAATCCGTGTAGTAAATTAGGAGTTAAAATAGTTGTTAATTCAATTGAATCTGCTCAATCTGCTCTGATTTTGTATTCCCCGAGATTTTATGATAGAAAATATTGTTGAAAAATGAAATTTAAACAGGATTTAAATTTTCATTTGTCACCTTGAGGTAAACTTCTACAATCGTAATTTTCGTAGTTCTATATAGAGCGTGGAACAATATTGTATCGAATATGACAACTGTGGTAGAATTTCTTTAAATTTGAACTCGTGAAACGTGTTTTTTTTTTTTTCTTTTTTTTTTTGTCAATCTCGCGTGGAACGAAAGAGAAATCTTTCCTCTTTCTCTATTGTTAACGTCATTTTTTTTATAAATGCATAAAATTCTGTATAAATTATACCAGACAAAGAGGATAATCCATGGCGTAAAGTGCAGTTGGTATTCCCTGTGCCCGGAAATTAATTTTCTGGAACCAATCACCGTCCATAGTTCATACTTCGATGTTCGGTATTCATTTGCAGTCCTCGAAGCTGATTGTGAGGTTCTTCGACCTAGATCGTTGAAAAACTTTTGATAAAAAATCGTTGTTAACTTTTACCCTGCTAATTCCCGCGGGCATAAAAGGCGCAACCTTTTTTACCTCTGCGATTTCTGTTGCAACGTAATGCCGCTAAGCGTGCTCGCATTAGAAGAGGGCGGTAAATACTTCTCTTTGCCCAACTCTTGGCTTTCGGGACTTTCCCGGCTTCGTACACGGCCGTTTGGCACTCGACCAAATTCTATAGGTACAACTTACTCCCGTCAAAAACTTTCCGTGTTTTACCTCCGTCGTTAGCTGTTCCAAAAGAGTTTACGATTATATACGCCTGCTCCAAATTTAAGGACTCTGGACTACAAAGTGCAATCTAAAAATCTACGTCGCCAAATAGATTTGTGCAAGTTTTTTTAAGTAAAAAAAAAAAAAACAAAAAAAAAAAAGTTGAAAATTATTAGAATTTGAAATGGAGACAGTGGTTCCAAATCAATGGGCAATAAATCTTTACTTGATTTAGTAAATCGTTGCTGAAAAAGAGAAGCGTTGAAAAAAAATTTGCGGTTTTATTTTAATTCTGCAGTTTCGTGTCAGGAAGGTGAATATCATTTTGTCATTTATACCCCTTTCAGTATAGCCAGATTTTTAATAATAATAATAATACTCAACACCCGGTATATAATTCTACTTGGCAAAGCCTTGGCAGGTTCCGGGTCACACGGTTTAATTCCAGGATAAACAAATTACGCTTTTTGTCTAGTAACGTTTGTATATTCTGAGAAATTTTTTTGTCACAAGTTCATGTATGTATGTACGTTCACAATTTACGTTTTCTCTGATTAAACGCAAACTTACAGCTCCGCTTGAAATCTATAACGATTTTTTAATCCTTTTTTTTCACTTCTTTTTTTTTTTGTTTCAAAATAAAAAAAATCTCTCGCGCATACCTATAGGTAGGTATATCTCTTCGACAGTTTCCCGCGATTAACTTCCATCGAGCGTTTTCTTCCCCGTTTATATATTCCACCTGATAAATTCTTCGGTACGTTTAAAACGCTCTATAAATTCTCATCCGGTCGATCAATTTCTAATACAACATGTTGTACAATCGAGAAATAAAATTCATGCGCCTACGCTTTTGGGCAGGTGCACTTTCCCGTCTTGTTTCTCACTACTCTTAGTAGGGCCAGCTAGCCTTAGGCTGTTCGATATTTCGAAAATAGGTATACTCCTTGTTTTGAGCTAGGAGTGGCAAATAAATTAACAATTATTGGCTAATTTTTGTTTTTTGTAGGATGGCTTGCAATATATTAGATCAAGAAACAATATTACCGAATAGATATCGATCACAAAACTTGGATATGACCACGAGATGTATAGATTGAAAAAAAATTGTAATTGAATATCGAAAACGTATTATTGCCTCGATTTTGTTACGACATATGACTACGTACATTATTAACAAGAGCGTTGATATTCTATTACTATATATTCTATTGCTAAAATATGATATTACTTAGTGTGAGATTCAATAAAAGAACAAAAAATATACGGTATACTAGTATATGAAAAAATAAATAAAAAATCTATGAATATATGTCTTGGGAAGATCGATCGTCGACAGACTGTGGCTGTCTCTCGCACAAAAGAGGCCTTGCATCGCCTTCCGATAAAAGTTTCGTATAAAATCCGGAAGTCTTCAAGAATTTTTCGAAAATCAATTGCATCTAGGTATGTCACTTAGCGAGTGCAGAAATTTTTCGTTATAGTAACTGTCACATTATATTCTACCATATTAGTATTAAGAACATTTTCTTCAAGTGATTTATTATAGTAGCCATAATAAGCTCTCAACGATCGATCTTCTCGAGGTACTACCTATGTTTAAAGATTTTGTCATATAATTTCAAATTTTTCGATAATATCGGTAGTATCTGAATTCCTACGAAAACCAATGGATTATACGAAGCGATAGTTTCGTCCATCACGATCGGTGACGTCCGGGTATACGGCTTATGATAAAATCGGTGAAACGGGTGGATTCCCAACTCAAAGCGAGAGAATACCTCTGAAATATCCTGCAACAGCCTAAGGCTGACTGGCCCTACCGAAGCGAGAACATTAGCAATGAAAAGCAAGATGGCAAGAGCCTGGCCAAAAGCGTAGCCGCATAAAGTTTCGATCTCTAAATCGTACCCTGCATGAGCTTTATAGTATACGACTGTAGGTACGTATGTACATTGAAGCGAGAGGTAAAATAATACGTGGATATTGTTTCAAAGCTGGAAATACAAGAAGACAGGAATCAACGATCCCTTGTTAATCGCAGACAACGTCGAAGTTGTTGATTGGAATTTTTATTTTTTTTTCTTCCCTTTGTTCGTCGTGAGGTTGTTATGCTCTGTGATTATCTAGGCGTTGTTACAACGATACTAGCTATAGTAACCCTTTGTGGTTGCCGTTCGATGACGAATGCATGAAGCATTAATTAATTGGCGACAATTAGCAAACAGTGACAATAACCACATCACCCTCTAACAATACGTCTGGTTTCACATATGCGCTTTTGTCTACGCTTATTACCACAAGAGGTGATTAATTTTAGTGGTGGAACAGACTCGTTCTAGTTCCTGAACGTGGTCAGTTGGTACCAGTAGGTATGTACATGCATACATACGTACAGAACAACAACAACAAAAATGAAGAAAGAAAAAAGAAAATTTTTGACACAAAAATTACTTGGCAAAAAAAAAAAAATTTTAGAGGTTGTTTTCTTTTCTGCAAACCCTACTGTCTACTGTCTGACGTATAATTCAAACTTTTTGAAACCGCAAGAAACTGACAATGATGAATGACACGTGTATACACGTGTAAAATCAAATTTTTGTGATAAAACAACAAAAAATATATATGTGTAAATAATAACTTTTAAAAATCGTTTAATAAATTCGTTAAGCCATAAAGATATCCACTTCCATGTCAAACTGTATTCTGTAAAACGGGTTGACTGTCAATCGACATTCAACAAGGCGTATTGGTAAATTCAAAATCCCCGGCACAGAACTGTGTGTTCACGATTTGCTACCTATAGAGTAACTGTCATCTGCGAACGACGAGTCATGCTGCCATATTGGCTGAGCAATGTGTCCGACATGTTCTCCCATTTCAGTTGGCACTGATTGAATAACACCATCGCCTCTGCCGCGAGTAATCATCGACAGGGTAATTCTGGTCATCGGATAACACATCGAACATCTGCATGTTAAATTTCCTCATTTAGTTTGCAGATTTCGGTTAAAATTTGATACATTTTGACAGGCTTGTATTGGATTTGGAATGTGGATATCCGGTAAAATTATTGGGTTAGATACGATGGGACGATGGGGATTCGCAGTGGTCAAACCCTTAGAAAAAGACGAGGGCATCGAGGAGAAGGTTCAGGAGACCTAAAAGGTTCCTTTATAAATTGGCCTACGTGTGAGGCGAGGCGAGGGTCCTGCTTTTCGAGATGAGGCTTATTATTTTTTCCCTCCAAAGCTTTTTTAGCCTACGACGCGACGATCGGAGCGTATCGATTTTCCGTCGTCACTGGTCTCCTGTTATTTCACGCCATTTTACGAGCTTCTTTTCCCCTGGGACTGTCGTTATCCTGCGAGTCACGTGACGAGAAGTTCATTCCCCTAAAAAAAAATAAAATAAAAAAAAAAAAAAAAAAACATAAAAAGAAAGAAAAAAATGAAAAAAACACATAAAAATTTGGAAATAAAATAGTTTAACGCTGTGCTGAAGCTCACTCGGGAATCACGCGATGCTTTTTGTGGCTTTTGACATATCCTGCCTGTTGCTCATTGTCGCAGAGAAAGATTTTCCAAAATTTCCAATTACAAATTCGTTCATTTTGAAGAAAATAACGAAAAACAAATAAAAGAGTCTTCTCAAATTTGAATCCCTTCTCATCCAAAGCGTGAATTGTGTACATAGAAATGAAATAGCCCTCGAGCCTCTAAGACTGCGATATACTTTCGTGATGTAATCGAATTTTCGCGCTCTTCTCACGAATACAAACTCCAAAACAAGTCTATCACAGTTTGATACGGTTTCCGCATCATATCATTGTAACTTTCACTGCTTTACAAATGTAACGAGCACGAGTTTGCAATTAAACTTCTGCTGTTGAGATTTCGCGCTTATTCCAGCGTAAGCAGTATTCGAACGTTATTCGCATGATGGATTCAGACTGTATTATATACATAACATTAGAATCCCATAACTTTTATCTTTAAATTTTCAAACAAATCTTCACCTCGTCATTTTCGAAATAGAAATATATACTTCAGGATTTCAGACACCCTAAAAACTTGAACCCAAAGATTTGTTCTGATAATCAAAAAACAAAAAATAGAATATATATTATTACTCAAAAACCGTAAGCTACTACCTTACTCCATGTGAAATGAAATTCGACCAAAAAATCTCGAATTTCGAGCCTGTTTCTAAAAACCGTTGAAAGGATTTTGGCACAGCGATAAAGCCGGATTCCAGGACTACGATGTTGGTGTTGGTGTTAGTCTTGGGCCTGTACGGATTTCTCATCTTCAGGGCTCAAGTCTTGGCCTCTCGAAGGGGGATGACGACGAGGATAAGGATAAGGAATATACGCGAGTACACACCCAACGAAACCGAATGCATTATCGAGGTGTTAGTCGCTAGGTAGCGAGGATAACACCCTTACTCTAGTACCAACAAACCCTTTTGCTTGATTGAATATCGTTTGCCTATTCATGGAGTATCGATAGGCCAGATGGATCCTCAGTTACTCTCAGAGTTTGATTCCTTCTTATCATCGACTGGCATTCTGTTAAATCTGTAAATTTGGCCAATGGACTTTAGTCGATAACAAATACGAGGACAAATACTACCACCCTTGAATCTCTTGGTCTGAAAGTCCTGAATTCTAGATGACAACAATCACCACGAACCAAACACGTCCCACCAGGAGTTCCTCCAGTCCTAAAACTTCGAGTGCTTTGCAAACGACGCTCACCAGCCCCACCTTAGTCATCTATTAATAACAATAGACATCCCACTGCGAATCGGTAGTCGATGAAAATAGTCCTGGAAAATAATCCAAGGATCAAAAAAAGAGGACAGCATCGAGTCCTTTTCGCTTATGCAGGCTTGATAAATTTGGCGGTAAAATTCACCACTTCGTCGACCATAGAGAGATTTTCAAAAAGCTATTTAGAGACCGGTTGATTGATGGATGTCCCGCAAGCCCAGTGACCACAGCGACGTCACCGCGATGACCACGGCTTGATCGGGGCTACCAACACTTCTTGTGTTCAACCCCTGTGATTTATCTACCAGTGGAAGTTTCGTCGTTGATGTGTAATTTGATCCAGAAAATATTACAATATATTACCAGTTACTGTATCTAATAGCGATATATATGTTACGAATATTTTTTGCAATTCCGTTTACCTTGTGAAAAATTTTATGAAAGATTATTATTCTGATCAAGCTCAATGGCTATACGTGGAGGAAAAGCTTTTGAGTATTTCCGGACCGTATATACATATATTTGTGTAAGGTAAAAGAAAACCGGGTTCAACATTTTGATTTAATTATACAAACGACCTCGAGCATTGAAATATGGGCTAAATTAAACCCCTCGGGGAATGTAACCTGTCACACCACTCCCAGTCATAGAGGGACAATTTTTGGTCATTTACGTTCAAATTACGTACGTCACGTGTGTTTAAATAGCGGAGTGTTCTTTCGGAACTGGTACCTTCATCATCCGAATATCTCGGTCTTTGTATAGCGCTAAAGTATTTGACAATGCAGTAGCATATGGATATTAAAAAATTTCATTAACTGAAAAATGAATAAGTCGATCATACAAACATACAAATGTAATTATATATTTTTTCTCTCGTTTATTTGGACCCCATGATTTTTTCAAATTGTTAAAAAATTTATAAAACAATAAAAAACCTCGAGTCATGGTCGGAAATTGAAATAGTCACAGGTGACTTGTGCTTCCTGACGGTATTAGACCCATCAATAATTCCTAACGTTGGAAATTGGACAAATTACAACTGCGTGCAGAATCCAAAAGTCGTATGAAGCTCCCGTATAGGTAGGTATATATATACAAGCTCGTCTGGATCGTGTCTAAAACTAATGTCTTCGGCTCACGCACGGGTACGAGGTATAGGTAGTGTATTAGCCTAATGATACGAGAACGTGGGTAGCCAAGTAACCGCACCCCATTGCAACGAGGGTATCAACTTCCGGTGACAGATAGTACTTTGCGTTATTATCATAGTCATTGTTTGTCGTGTGACGTATTTCCGAGTTTTTCCTATTTCCTTTCAATTTTGCATTATTCGAAGTATGTTTCAAGCGAAGTAGACAAAAGCTGGTAAGATCGATCTCTTTGATATAGGTTTGTCATTCGGCATTCATCATTTGGTACTACATCGCTAATGGTCATCATTTCGCAAATGGATGGTAGTCATTAGGAATGAATGCTGCATGTCACATTTACCGAATGACTATTGCATACCTATCCCTTTCGAAACTTTACCAATTACAAAATGTGGGTCAAATTCACGCTCAAAGATTTTACCTTTTAAATAAATATTAACGTTTAATGTGGGCATACTCGTTGCTGCACTAGATCCAATCAGTCAAACACCTTTTATCGAGTTTCTCCTAGATATAACGGAGTTGTTTGAAAGTGGGTAAATTACTATCGTAATTTTTTCGCTTTTCAAATTAGTATACGCCATTACTGTGATTAGCTTATACGATGACATACTCAAGGACTATGATCAATCATCTTTATAAATGACTGTGAGTGTTTCTTCGTTCGATGGTGAGACATCTAACTGTCGTTAATTAATCATTGTGTAATTATCCATATATATATATATATATATATATGGGTGTATAATATAGAACGGAAAATGTGGTGAACGTATTTCCGTCTTCAATATCATCATTCTTATAATAATCTAATCATGCTAAGTACTAGTCATCTTTTTACACAATGGCCATTTTCCCCAAAGACACGTTCTTCACAGAATATCTACCGGAGACATTTAAGATTTAACCCCGGACACGGACACGCGTTGTTCAGGAAAACCGACGATTCCCTGGGTGCCTATTCAATTCGGTGTGGTCAGGGCGCGTATCCCATAACCCACTGGGACAGTGGTTTTTCAAACAGAATCGTGATCGTCTGTTTCTATTCTATTATAAAAGATTTTCCAAGCAGTTTAAAAATTTAGTCCTAATTTTTCACATTTTTGAGAATTTAAAATGGTAAACTTTTTTTTCTTCGTTAAAAATCTCCTATATTATCTTCAATCTCGTTAATATATTTATTTATCGTAGTAAAACTTCTGTTCAAAACAGTATAATGAAATTCGTGACAATAATGCTGAATATATTAATACCAAATTTCATTTTGAACACAGAACTGATCGTTAAATCTCATTATAGGTTATTCGTAATTTTATAGTGTGATGTCGACTATTAATAATAATTTTTGTAACTCATACTCAAACGATTTTCATTATCCTGTCATTTATATCGATATCAGAATAACGCGAGCGTATATAACCAATAATATTCGATTTATGTATGTATTCCACCCTATGGTAGGTACTGCTTAATCCTGTCGCTTGAGGTAATAAATTCAATACATCAACGTTTAATATTTGAAAACATTGTTTCGTCCGATATTGTTTTGAGTAACGTATGTACTTAGTATACATATATCGGTGTACTGTGACACACATGATATGGAAATGGTTTTATACTAATCATAAAGAAATAAAAAATAAAATTCTCTGTACAAACAGTGAGCACATCTTTTATTCATGAAAAAACTTCATTACTGATCAGGGACATGTATATTAGACTGGGTCAAAAAAATCGACTATTTTTTTTGTTTTTAAAGTATATCGAAAATATTGTTTGGAGTGACAAAAAAAATTTATTGTGAGAAATTGAGTCCTTAATATTAATATTAAGAGATCTATCATCGCAATATTAGATTTTTTTTTCCTGTGCGGGTTTTTGTCTCAGAACTCCCAAACCATTGAGTTAAACAAAATTGACTCGCAGATATTTTTTGAAGGAAATTAAATGCTTTACAAAAAAGGTCTGATTAAAATTTTCCGTCAGATGAACCGTTTCCTTACAATCATGCCTTAAAAATTGGTATAGTTTTACAATTTGATCTTTCAACTTTGGAAGACCAAATTGTAAAACTATACCAATTTTTAAGGCATGATTGTAAGGAAACGGTTCATCTGACGGAAAATTTTAATCAGACCTTTTTTGTAAAGCATTTAATTTCCTTCAAAAAATATCTGCGAGTCAATTTTGTTTAACTCAATGGTTTGGGAGTTCTGAGACAAAAACCCGCTCAGAAAAAAAAAATCTAAAATTGCGATGATAGACCTCTTAATATTAATATTAAGGACTCAAATTCTCACAATAATTTTTTTCTGTTACCCCAAACAATATTTTCGATATACTTAAAAAAAAAAATAGTCGATTTTTTTGGCCCAGTCTAATGTATATATAGGTTAAGTTTTTTTAATTTTTGTTTTTCCTTTCCATTTTTTTTTTTTTTTTTCCTCGTAATTCCATCGATTTATAATATGGAACTAAAATTACGTAAAATAGTAACGATAATTATAGTCTATAAGTAACCATGCCATCGTATTTCACTTATATTTTATCACGAATATTTTAACGCCGTTTCACGCAAATTATCGCATCCCTATATATAGAGCCGTTATTTTCATTCATGTCTATTCCGATTTTTGAGAGAAAAATTTATTTCAAAAACTTACCGTGTCATTCTGATACAAAAGGTGACAGAAGCAGGTCTGTATGACATGGGCTTAAATATCTGTAACAACGTTTCTGCCTACATTCACGTTTCGAGGACCTGGTGAAATAATTCATCTCTTCGTTGAAAATGACGAGCTTTTTTCCCTCCCTCATATTATACAACTTTGCAAAGTAATGACGCATTTTTAGCAACGATAAAACGAATGGGTATGCCGTACAGCTATATGCTGTTTACGCCACGGTGTTATACATATACATCGCGGTTTTATAACACTGAGAAATTCTTTTATACTTTAGTTTATTTGGTTGTAACTATATAAACGCAGTTAGAATTAATAAATATCTAAACTATCGATGGCAAATTAATATTCGTTTGACAACCGACTAATTAACTTACGATCGATATCCTCGTCACAAATATTCAACGTTATTAATCATTGAATTTTGATTTTCAGTATATGTATATCGTTTCCGGAGGTTGGTACAGAAAAAAGGAATTATTTAATGTAATAAACAGACGGTGTACGGTAATGGTTGATTGCTAATTGCTAGATAAACGGTAAACTTGATAAATGCAAATAACTACAGTGTAACGATATATTTGACCATGGTACAGCAAGTTGCAATTAAAACTTTAACTAACGTTTAAATTACAATTAAAAAACAAAATCTATAATGACTATGATAGTTCGTCTCGTTCAACACCGCAGAACTTGGTAAAAGTTCCAAAAAAAAGGCAAATTTTTTTTACGTATTTTTGTATAAAAAAATTATCAAAAATTGTGACAAAAAGTATAACGTTAAAATATTTTTCTTCTCTTATAGTTAAATATAGTGTAAATTTAATTCGAACGTATATTAATTGTTTTCACAAATAGTATGGTTATAGTTATATATAATATATATATCATATCTTTCTACCTGAAACGATAAAAAGTGGTGTTTACGGTTGACTCCGAGGTATTCAAAGTCAGGTTATTATCAAATCTCTATTCAAAACTCGTTACCGGTAACCTGCGGCGACAGCTGGATAGACAAGCGGATATATGGGTGGTCCAGACTCCAGAATCCTCTTCGCGTCTGATCTGTATAGGTACGAGCAATATAGATGCGTTGGCAGCTCGTACACTCGATATATAAACTAAGGAAAGAGAGACAAAAAATAGATAAATAAAAAATAAAATAATATAAAAAAATTCAAGAAAACTCTCCTCCATCTCTATATAAAAGAATTAAAGATTCCCGCAGAGATTTAAAACTTAAAATTTCTCTATTCACTCGGTCATAAAACTATCCATCAATCATTACTGCAGCGAATACATTCTAATACCGTGTAGGTACATTGACGCTTGATGGATTTCATAAATCAATGCTAGTAGGACATCGTATAGGATAATTATAGTGAAAGGGAATGATAAATATAAAATAAAAAAATATCAATAATTTATGATCCAAAATTATCACATCCGTGTTAGAACGAATTAAAAAAAAAAAAAAAATGAATGTTGGTATATATGTAGATTTTGAACAAATTTTCAACGATTAAATTTTTCGATTCGATTTTTATGTCAGGTTTTTAGTATATATTCTGTAGAATCGTATACTATAATAAATCAGATCGTCCCTGCAGGGACATTCGATTAGCGGTCCGTTGCACCAATCAAATAGTTTGGCTGAAGCGTTGCCGAGTTTTTTAGTAATTGGATGTCCCGAATCGAAGAGAAAACTTTGAAAAAAAAAGAAAAAAAAGGAAAAAAAAAAGTAGAAACAAATACTGAGAAATTCGCGAGTAACGGATTGGTGGTTTAAAAAAAAAAACCATTATATCTACGTATATTGTATATGTATAGCCACTACTTCGTTATTGCGTCATATATTCTTTCGTTAACGTCAATTAGTAGGCGTCTAATATATCCGACAGTTTTCGTCCGCGAATAAAGAGACAAATGACATTTTAAATAAGCTAAATTTCTGCCTGAGTGAACATACTTTTTGTGAAAAAGTGGTGATTCATCTGAGCCTTTATATCGCAATGCGTAATCGTTTTAAGTTTTTGATCACTCGTCTTATTGACGTCATCAACCGAGATTAATTTTATCGACAACCTATGTATTATACATTATGTGTATATACACGGTCGTGGTAATTCGGTGTTACATGAAAATTATTTGCAAATTGCATTGACACTATAAAACTAAAAGAAGAAAAAAAAAAAAAAAAAAAAAAAAACAGGATACGTTCTATAAATTCGAATCAGCGATTCGATCGGATTGAATCAATGATAGAAAAAAAAGTATATAAATATAAGTAATAGATTAATTTATTCACCCGATAAGAACGACTTCACACCCGATTAATTGATAAAAATTTCTATTCCTTGATGTTTTTTTTATTTATATCTATATTATATATTTTTTCTCTTTGATGCAGTGAACTGGGTCGATCGATTTCTTTGCCACAATATACCAACTGTCGCGATAAAAAAAAAATAAAAAAATTAAGATAAAAAAAAAAGAAGAAAAAAAGGAAAATGAAAAAGAATAAACGATTCTTGTTATTATTATAAAAATCTTTTCTCTATTTATATGTATAGATATATCTGTTAGATCACAGAGCTAGATATATAGATAAAAATAATAATATAATAACAATGATAATAGATATGTAACAATAATAACACGAATATCAAGAAGAAGAAGAAGAAGAAGAAGAATAAGATGAAGAAGACGAAAAACTCCAACGACGACGAATTTATTACACAAATGTTGGAAGCGAAATTGAAACCGAAATACGAAACGGAACTTTTGCTCCAACCCGCGTATACCTATGTATGTATATATATATATATATATATATATATATATATATATATATATATATATATATATATATATATATATATATATATATATATATATCTATTATCCTATATGTATGTGGGTTACGCTACTCGTTCGATTTTATTGCCGGTGTTATTACGTAAATTATACATCAATCTATTTTTATATCCAATTTGTGCTGCATTTAACATTGTTTCGGCGCCGGATAACATCCCGCGAAGTATAGAAAATTCGTGACTAGTTTTACCGCAATAGAAATCCTTATACTATACATATATACCTTTATATATATATATACAAATATAGTTTATATACATCCATATATATATATATATATATATAGCCATTAAAAGTTGCTAGTATATTTCATCGTCGATATTCACATCGGAAATTGATTCACGCATGGCTATAATACTATAATATAAGAAATTATATACACATACAAGATATACCTATATAATATCCATAGATGTATATCCACTTGTATGCCTGTACCATACACATATACACTGTAGCATAATATGATCGCGTGAGAAATAATAAACATTTGAGAGATTGAAAAATTAAATTCGCTATAAAAATGATAATTATAATTTGTAAAGATATTATAGGTATTCTTGAATCGGTTCAAAAAGCTGCAACACCTCGACGCGTTAACTTTGGTTAATTTTATTAATGAGATACTTCGGTTCGCCTCAATGAACAGCTTCTGATTATACGGCTCATTGATGATCCGATATTTCATTAAGAAGGAAGAAATTCTTCTTTCTTTTTTTTTTTTTTTTTATTTTATTTTCTTTCATAATTGTTCGTATAGCCACACCCTGTAGCTGTTGTGGAAGCTTTACAAGACGGTAAGCAGACGTGGCTTATAATTTGAGAATTTCAACTTCTTGGTGGAAATTATTAACGAGGTTGTAAGTGTATACGGTGTATGGTGGTGGCAAGTCGTATAATAACAACAACAACAACAACAACAATAATAATAATAATAATAATAATAATAATAATAATTTTACCTGTTTTCCCACGACGTTGTGCCGCTTGCTTATTCAAAGTACTTTCAACTGTTATGTATCTACTTCGCGGAAGGACTTCTTCGTCTCAGTTTCTGAAGAATATATATGAACTATATATATATATATATATATCTATAGTATATATACCATTTTCACGTAAATTGAACCTTTAGGAGGGAGGCATAAACAGACATGCCAACCACGCCGCTAAACCAAATGAGGTAAAATGTCATTCGATATTATGCATACCCTAACACGTGCATACATACGGTACCCTCTAGGGACCTTTGGATCTGTTAATTAAACGCATCGATCTATCGATCGCTTTTTCTATCAGAATCTTGCATTAAGTTACCCTCCACATATTATAGTATATTTAGGACGCTTTTTTTTATCGCCTTTGGAAAATATGGAAAAGTAAGTGGGCTCATTTAACAGCGATTACATCTAATGAGAATCTTAACTCCAAACGGTAGTTATTTTTGATTTTTTTTAACTAATTTTGATACTTTTTCTTTTTCATATCAGTAATTGCAGGAGCGTGATTAAAGGTTGGCTATTTAGGAACGAGAGATTTCTTTGATTTGTAAATTTTACGAAATAATCTATAAAATAATTTCTATAAAATATGGGGTTAAAAGCGAAAACGGAGGGAGGTACGGGGGAGGGGGCTCATTTTTCGTGGTTTTGTTCCAAAGATATATAAATATTTCTGTATTTATTTCTTCACTTAAGCATCCGTTTTCATTTGAGAGAAAAGAGGAAGTGTTGCCCCGATTTTCGAGCTTCTTTTTGTGTTTTTTGTGTTTTTTTTTTTTTTTTTCTATTATAGGTTTTCTGTCTTTTTTTTCAACTTCCCTCAGCTTCGGTTTTTCTCGATGTGTACATACCGCTCGAACGAGTATTTAGATCAACCCGAGAATCGGGTCATCCCAATACCGAAATTCACTCTTGCCAGAATTAAAGGATTTCGGTAAACTCCTCCTCGCTATCGAATCAATTCTCGCAATTTATTTCCCATGTAAGCCAACGAGGGATGAGGGGGGTAGAAAATGGAGTAAAGGTGAGGCTAGAATAGGTAAGAATAGAATTGCTTTTATCTCAATTTCCTCTAGCTTGTTACGATTATTAACATTGAGTTTGTCACGGACGTTAAGTCGGGGCTATAATTACGGGGGGTTGAATTCTCCCCCACATTTCGTACCGTTAAACCCATAGGCAGTATTGAGAAAATTTTGAAAAGAAAAAATCAGGAATTCGGTTGACCTGTGGGCCAACCCTAAAACTTCCCGCTGTGTTAAATACGTGACAATTAATTGATACTATTGTGTTTATAATAAATTAAAGAAGGCTATAAGTATGATTAGTTTTCCCTATAAAAATCTTTTCTTCTTCAATTTCTATTCTTAGAATAACTTTGAAACTACTCGACCGTTCGATTCCAAAATCTAATCAGGTCTAAGTCTTGATAAACCCTTCCGATCGCCGCAAGAATCATTCAGATCGGTTAATTCGTTCTAAAGGTATCGTACGACATAAAGAGAAATTTCTGTCGTATAATATCTTTTAAACCAATCGTTCGATATTGATGAATCTTACGGCGATCGAAAGGGCTATCCAAGACCTAAGTCTGACTAAGTTTTGAGACTAATCGCATGAACAGTTTAGGAGTTATGCGCTAAAACATGAAAAAAAATTGTTTTTTAATTTTTATTTCTCAAATAACTTTGAAACTACTCGACCGATCGACTCTAAAATTTAATCAGATCTAAGTCTTGATAGACCCTTTCGATCGCCATAAGAACCATTCCAATCGGTCGATTCATTCTAAAGATATCGTACGACAAAAATTTGTTTACACACACACACACATACGGACGTCCATCCAAAAATAGTCAGAATAGGTTCTTCGGACCCCAAGACATCGAGATCTGATGAAAACTCGATTTTCGAAAATCGGACCGGAACCAATAACTTCCCTTTTTTTTGAAAATTTTCAATTTTCATAGCGGAAAGTTTAAATAAAACGACAAATAACTTTCACATTTCAATGCAGATTACGGTAGATAAACGTAGGACATTTATTCCTGCGTCGTAGGTATCTCGACATCTCTTTCTGAAACACTTTTGGAAATACTATAAAAAGTGAAACGAGTAGGTATGAATCCTAGTTTGCATTTCTATGGTTTTCGAGGGACAAAAACATATATTCGTAAATTCGAAAAGCTCGCAGCTATTATTTTCTATACACATATAGAAACAGGGATGGAAAGTCATTCTCTATAATCCATATTCACTACACCTCATCGATTTACTAATTGCTGTAAAATTACCAGCACAATAATTAGCACTCGAAGATTGCTTGATAAAAATTATTTTGATGAAAACTGACAATTTGCATTTGTTGAAAAACCAGGTAATAAAATTTTTTTTAAAATAAAACAGAAAAGAATAACAGGAACAAAGTGTTTCAGGTAAACATTAGGCCGTCTAAAATGATCCTGAGACTCTCAAATTGTCGAGACTGTCATGTTAACAGATTACCAGCGAGATATACCGTGAGCGTCTGGTGAACCGGGTCAGTGAAACGACGATGGCGCTAGTTTTCTTGAAATTTAAAGGGAGAGCCAATACACCAAGAATATCCCTAGTTCAGTTGCGATTTCATATGTTTACTCCATGGTCCGTGGAGGCGGCCATTGTATTTGGTTGACAGATATCAGGAGTGTTTTCAGGGTTATAGAGTATTGTAGAGTTGTACACGAGATAGTAAAAATACGTTATGAATGTTTTAGATCAAGAAAATAGATCAGCGAACTACAGCGTTTTGGTTAATCGTTAGTTATTGTAAACACGTGTCTGGAAATTCTAAAAATTCTACTGCAAATCTTTGTAACCTGTAAAACATAACCTCGAAAAACATTATGATAGCTGTCTAACATATTTAATGGCGGTCCGCATCTACGCTTCGAAAGGCCTAGGGATATTTTCGGGATGTGAGTTAGTTCCCCTTATAAATTTCAAGAAAGCTAGCGCCATCGTCGTTTCACTGACCCGGTTCACCTGACGCTCACGGTATGCGTGAGTTGAAGATGTCTTTCGAGCATGTGCTCCTCGTTTGTAAACCCCGACAAATTATTGGAATTCATATTACATATATTGTCACGCAAGGCGAGGAATGGAAACTGGTTCGTTATAAGTTTAACTCAAGGAATAAGTAATTATATCCGGTATTTGGTTATAACGTTAATTATAAAACCAATAATAGAATTGAACGTGATTAAATCTCTCAGAATCTAGACACATATTACTTTTCACATTTGGTTATTAAAACGTTGATATAAAAAAATTGTCACCGTTTTATATTTCAGGTCAGATGAATATTCAATTTTCTTATTTTTCTGACCTTTCATGAGTTTATTAAAAAGGTTATAAATAAGCGAGTCTCAATGTGTAATTATCTTTCTTGATAACGTAGACTTCTAAACTCTCTATGAAAAGACAAAAAAAAAAAAATAAACTAATCTCCACATTTTCAAAGAAAAAGTATAATTTAATTGAATTTTTTTTTTGTTTTTTCATTCCTGTGGATTGAACGTCGCCGACAATTTCCCGTTGCATGACGTCCGTATGGCCCTATATTTCATATCTCTGTCCTAGATCGCCTTCGTTCGCCCTCTTCGAGGCCATTTCCACTGGCCTCATCCTCGAAGGGTGAAAGGTAATTGATGGCTTCGTATCCGGGCAAGATCACTTTATGACGGGAATATGTTCCGATAAGACTGACGAGCTGGGAAATACTTTAACCGGGGTTACCATCGTACACATATTTTTCATTTTATCTTTTTCTCCCTCATCATTAGTCCGTAATTGTTACTGATTAGGTTAAATCTTACTCGTAGATCTTCAATAATCGATTTTCTCTATATAACATCATCATGTATATACGATCAGGATCGTCAATATAAAACGAAAACTATCCATCAAGTAAATTAAGTTATCATATATTTTTTTTTTTTTTTGATTCTATACTATCAAGAAATCATTTCCCCCATATAGAAATATAACGAAATAGATTCCTGTAGATTTCTGTAATTTTTTCCAAAAATTTTGCCTAACTCCTCTTCATTACTGCCCGATTAATGATTAATTTTATAAGAATATTACCTACTGTGGTATATCTATCGGAAAATATATACCTATACGTATATTTAGGCGGATCAGCATCCGGTCGATAACGACCGACGGTGAAAAAGTGAAGAAAAAAAAAAAGAACCGTATTTGATTGAATATAATAGAGTTTATTTTATCTTTATCAAGTTTATTTGCTTAATGCCACCTGGTGAAATATCAGATCGACAACTCCTCGTATCATTATTGTAAATATATATCTGAGAGTGTTTCGGGTTAAAAATTTGCTAACGATGAGCTGGTTTAACTGGAAAAAAATAAAAATTATAGTTCTTTGTTTAAATAAACAAAGTGTAAAATTATGGCGTTAAACTTTTTGATTTTTATTTATTTTATTCTTTCGCGGGTATACTTGGGATGAGTAAAGTTGTTTAGTCATGGTTCTTCTTTGAGACCGTCCAACAAGAATTTGGAACAGTTTTATCTTGTGCGAATAAATACGGTTAGAATTATACGAGAGATTTGCTTCTCAAAAGTTGGCAAAAACAAAAAATAACTAAAAATAATGAAAGAAAAAAAAAAAAAAAAAAAGAAAAAGAAAAAAAATAAGTAACTTGAGGTATAAAACTTCTGATTCTTCTGAATACAAAACAACTCGCTAAGTATAACCAACTTCACACCTTAAATTTATGAGAAATCTTTACCCTTTGATAGGAAAGAGTTCAGAGTTTATAAGCCGTGTAAAAATCAATTTAAGAAAATTTTTCACTTTACTAGACCGCGTTGTTGATCGGTTTTGCAATGCAAATGAATCAGAATTGAACTTCGGGGAACTATAAGCGCGCGGTAATGTACAGAAATGTTGGCAATTGTGGGAATCCCGGGACAAAATCATTCTTCTTATTTGTATGTATACAGTATAAACGTACGTAGAAGAGATATCGGGATACGTAAAACAAAAATAATATAACTCAATAAACAAGATTGAAATAATTTCAAAAACATTTTCCTGTTTTATCTTCTGATTCAAACTACGATATATACGATTTTTTATTCTCTTTGATTTTATTTTATTTTATATACAAATTACTTTACATCGAAGTGTAATTTCATGTTTCCATAGATTAAATGAAAATTTTATTGAAAGTTATTTTAATTTTTTCACTTAATTTTTGTGTATATATTTGTAGAAATTCTTGTTATTTTTTTGAAACTTAAAAACCATTTTAAATAAAATATCGATACGATGTAGACGGCGTAGATTCGAAGTAAGACAAAAAAAAAAAATAAATAAAAGAACAAAAAAGTTATGTCGATCGAATTATGTATCGCTATACGAAATGTGCTTCGTAATCAGTAAAAAACCAAACCTCTTAAGCCGAGATGTAAGTACCTCTACTCTTCGCAAATTTATTTTCAGATTAGATAAGATTATTTATTTGTTTATCATTAATTTATATCAAGAATTATATCCTGTTTCCTCGATTTAAATAACAAAGGATCCCAGCCGCAGATAAGGAATGGTCAGAACAAAAAAATAAATAAGAAATAAATAATATAAAAGCATAATTTTCGTTTTTATGCTATCAGCAAACTCGTATATATATATATATATATATATATATATACGTACAATACTATACAGGTATGTATAAATATAAAATCAAATAAAATAAAACATACGCGGAAATATTTAAATAAATGTTTGTTAGTAGTGTAAATATTAACGAACTTGCCTACATTATACGCAAAGCAAAATTTTCCTTGCCTACGTCACGAAATGTAACAAAACGAAAGGCATATCCACATACTACGTCCGTTCATCGGAATGTGCGGTATAACGTTTAGTATTCGTATATATATATTCGTATTCGTGGCGTACAGTCGCCGGCTTGTCTCTTTTGCGGTGGCGTACGCGGGTGTTAAAAAGTGTGGGTGTCGTGGATGGTACCGACAAAGACCGCGCGACTCTATATCTCGCGGATTGCATACCCTAGCACAAGAGGACGAGAAAGAGAGAGAGAGAGAGAGAGAGAAAGGGGGAGTGAATAAGAGAGAGAGAGAGAGAGAGAGAGATAGATAGATAGAGAGAGAGAGAAAGAGGGAGAGAGAGCAACGAGTCGATGTTATCTATGTATAAGTATAAACGCGAGTTCGTCGACGCGGCGCAGCGAGGCACGGCGGGGGGTTATCGGGCAGCGGTTCTACTTCGTCTATGAGAAGAAGAGGAGAGCGCGGGCGGAGGGTGACTGCGATGCCGAAGCGGAGTGCGGCGTAACGGAGGGGCGACGGGGAAAAGAGTAAGCCTCGGCTGTGCTCCGAAACGGTCCTGCCGCCAGTCAGCCGTGCTCCGCCAGCGTGGGGAGTTCGTTTTAGTCCGTATAATCGTGCCGGAACTCACGTTGCGGGCATAACACCAATCATACGACCAAAAGTCAGTGATAATAATAATAATAAAAATAAAATTAAAATAAAAAATAAAATAAAATAAAATAAAAACCACCGCGTTTTTTCATACAACAATATTAATTCTATAACCCGGTTAACAGAGATAACACTGCACGACTATATAAATATTATTTGAACAATATATCGTTATAAACTTGGATTATATAATAAATAATCGTAGTATGACTCGGTGAGGCTGATAATTAAACTGTAATTTACATTTTATTAAAGTGAATAAACTTCAATAATATTAATAATAATATCATCATCGAGTTAATAACGTCAGCGATATAATCGTAAATATAAAGATATTTATCATTTTATTTTTTTTTGTCGTTTAAAATTCACAAGGAATATTAAAACAATCATTTTTACAAACATAAATACTTATCACATTAATATACGTACAACGTCGAAACCGGTAAGATAAGATAGGCTCATCCCTATAGACTGACGTCGAATTATCAAAGAACTGTGATTAGTCTGACTAATCTCTAGCTCGCTGTTGCAAGTGCCAACTACATAAAAACACTGCTCATTCTGAATCGATCAGTTTGTTAGTGAGTTTGTGAGTTAAGTATAGTGAGTGAGTGGTGACCAGCTATCTATCCGTTACTAACCATGAGCTAAAATTGAGGAGAAGGGGAAGGGAACTTGACCTCTAAAGAAATGGGCACTATTTCAACATTATAGTTAACAGTTTTATCTAATAATTTAACGAATAGTTAATACCTAAATCGTGCACGTTCGTTATTTACAACAAAAATTTCCTATACATACGAGGTATATATCGTGTGAAAAGTGATGAAAGTTAGTTTTTCTTAAATCTTCACAAAGCTTATATCATGTTCTATAGTTATTAGTTCCTTCGACGAATCTATATCGACCTATATTAAATTACAGTTCCTGGAGTTGTTTTGTGCGGTTTTTTTTTTTTTTTTGTTTTTGTTTGTTTTTTTTTTTTTTTTGTTTTGTTCGTAGAATTGTGATTTTAAATCAACGAATAGTGCACAGTGACGATATATTTGTAAATAGATATATAAAATTAAACCCTCAAACAAGGCATACACACACGATCATATTAAGTCAACTGCGTAAATGGTTGAGGAATAGTTAGAAATAAACGTGAGACACTGTTCACTGATTTTCTCGTGCAGGACAGAGAAACTTAAGATTTTTCTTTTGTTCTATAATTTTTAATTTTCTCTTGTTATTAACTTCCTATATTAAAGGAAATAACGAGGTACTGCTGATACTGACTTTGACTTCGTTTAATCTCCTCTACGGTCAACGAATATAAGGCGCAGGTCGGTCGAGGCTACAACGTACCCACGTGTTCAATCGCTAAAACTTTTCACATTTTTATTATTATTATTATTATTATTTTCTTTCGATTCTTTTTAACTTCATTTTTGAGAAAGAAGTTTACGACATTTGTTATTACTAATTAACGCAATAAATAATAGTAATAATAAATTATAGATCGAAAATTATCCTGGTGTTCTTTTTTTTTTTATTTGTTCGATTTTATAAAATAATAATATTAAATCGTAATTATGAGTGCTGTGACGAAATGTACGAAGTGGATTCCATCCGCGTTTATATTAGTGATTGTTATATCTGTACCTGTATACGGTTACACTAATCAATGGGCAGCCCACATCGAAGGAGGACCATTAGTCGCTAAGCAGGTTGCGGAGGATCATGGTTTTCGATATTTGGATAAGGTAATTATATTTAATATTGACAAAATTCATAAGTTTATTCAGAGAATAATTTAATAATATTTTATAAAAAGTAAAATAAGGTTAGCCTTGAGAACTCGATGTTTAGAAACTAGGAAATAACGAAATAACATGATGGTTTGGTTATTTTAACACGTTAACGGTATATCTACAGCCCGAACCTGAGACAGATATAATACGCAAACTATTATCGGTTAGTTCTTGTTCTGTGTATGCGGAAGAGTTTACACAGCGTCCCCCCTACCATCGTAGAGTTTGAATAAGAATCTATAAAATAAAAATACGGTACATACTTACCTATCTGTAATATTAAGGGTTGAAAAATGGCGAGTCTTATATTGAATGATATACCTAACGGTACCGTCATCACTTCGTAACAATTAACCGGCGTTGTTAATTAAACATGAGAAACTCAAAGGTCTATCTTCTTCTCTTTTTATCTCCTGGACGGAAGAAGACTTTGTTTCAATCCTGCAACGTGATAAAAGCGCCAGGGCTCAAAGCCCCAGCATTGTTAAATCCGTTTCGTAACCAGATGGGGAAAAAGAAGAGCCTTTATCCCGTTTTATTCATCGTCAAAGAATTTCCTGGAAATAAAAAACAAGAAAAAAAAAAAAGAAAAAAAATTCTTTTTTTTTTTTTTAATTTTGTTTGTTTTATTTTTTATTTCTGACTAGATAGATGCGGGTAAAAAATTGTACGGTTTATATCTACATACTATAGGTATCCGAAGAATTTAAGTTGAAGAATTTGAAATGAAAATTTGATCAAATTCGCATAGAAAATTACATAATATATAAATTTTTCAATAAATGTTATAAACTTCGATCTCTTTTTTTCTCTCTCTTTTTTTGTATTAATATTATTATATGAAAGGCTGCAGAGTTTCAGGGGGTCGATGAACGTCGTAATTTGACACCCGCGTACACCGACGGTTAATAATCAGCCAGATTGCACAATGCGCGTAATTATAAACTTTTTAAGAAAAAAAAAAAAAAAAGAAAAAAAATTTTCTTTCGCATATTCGTAGGGTAGTGGTGGGGTGTTTTCTTTGCCCTTTAAAACCACCGTCCTGCTTTGGACAAATCGTATATAAATATAAACCCGATCGTTTTTGATTCAGTATTATTATTTTTATTTTTAATTTTTTTATTCGTTTTTATTTTTTTGCTCTTTCCCTCCTGAATGAAGAGTTACGAGTCTTTAGCTGCGCGTTCACATATACCGTGAAAAAAATTATTTGGTTAAAAGAGAAAAATAATAAAAATACATTTAAATAATAAAAATCAATAAATAACAAAAATCTACAGAGTTCGCAAGCTTTGTTTCATTTTAGTGACCGATACATTCTTTTGATCGAATATACAGTGTACTATATATACGCACATATATACGGGGAGGATATACGGGAGAGAAGAGATGGAAGATGAAGAGTAAGAGGAAAAGGAAGAGGAAGAGGAAGAGAGGTCCTCTACCTCCGCCGGTATTGATTCCTTATTTTATCCTTCAGCTCTTCTTCTTTTCTTACGTTTCATTCTTACATCTTTCTTCCCATTTTTTTCCTTACTTCCTTTATCATTTTTTTTTTTTTTTCTATTTTTTTCTTTTTCTTTTATTACATTGTCGCGTCTCAAATCCTTCCTGGCTTGCGGGGGTCCTTGCTTGGACATCGTGTTATTCATTCGGTCGATGTCACTCGCTGGCATATATGTATATATATATATATATATATATTTTTCTGTCTACGCAGAATATCAACGAAATATACGATCTCGCGATTAGGTACGCATTGTCAGTTGTACACTTCGGACCAACATCAAACCCGAAAACATTGAAGAAAAAAGAAAATAAAATAGCTTGATAATAGGTATAGTTATAACTTTCGGTCATATTTTCCATCGAACAAACTCCAACATTTATTCGTAATGATCAAAATTTTATTATTATCTTTTTTTCAATTTTTTTTTTTTTTTCAAACTCAATAAACAGCCGACTAAAAGAAAATGACTAAAGACTATATATAATATCTAATAAAGAATTGTGATAACCATTATTTATATCTTTTTGAGTTTGAGAATTGAATTTTTCTTTTTTTTTTTTTTTTTTTTTTCAAAAAGTTCAAAAACTTTTTTGGTCGCCTCGATTACGTTGAAATACGAATCATATTATAGACATGTGTACATACATAATGGTAATAATTCGAGTTGAGAACCGCTATCTTACCTCCCACGCATGCGCTCATAGCGCTATTCGCTTTGCGGAATTATATACGTGCATGTACATACATACATACATATAGGTATGTATACATGCATATGTATCTATATAATCCATACATCATGATAATTGATTGTTTGTTCGTATTTTTAACGTAACTATGTATGTATATATATATATATATAAAAGTTTTATTCTGGTGAATGACGCGGAGACGTGGAGAGAGACCGTCGGTCAAGTATTATAAAGGGTGTTTAATTTTCGTTTTTAAAACTTGAAGCGAATTATATAAAAAAAAAAAAAAAAAAAAACACAAATATAAAATGAAATACGGAAAAAATATATCCTCAAGAGAACGTCGTTATTATACCATTGCGTGTTATTTTACAGGACTCGTATACCTAAATGGTCCCTAATTGTGTTCGTACCTTTTTTTAATTTTTTTGTTTTTTTCTACTTTTTTCTTTTTCGGTTTTTTTTTTCTTTGCTTTTTTTCCCACGTGTTCGAGAGGAAAAATTTCACAGAATTGTTGAATTTTTCTTTGTTATTTTTTTTATTTTATTTTTTTTTTTGTTAATATGTTTTTTGCTGATTATTATTATTATTATTTTTCTTTATTTATTCTTAACAGTGAATTTAGCCACCGCAGTTTTTATCTTTCATCCGTATATATAGATACGTATACATATAACAGAAGCACGATGCTGCAAGAAGCTCGATATTATAGTGGGAGGCGTAACGCAGTAGTCTGTACCGGTTTTGCCCAGACGTTTTAAATCCGGTGGACCAGCATTCCGCGTTATTTGAACCACAGGTTTTGCCGTGGTAAATATAAAGGCGGATCAGTGAATCGATATAAATATAATTGACAAAGAAAAGAAGGATAAAAATAAGAAGAAAATAAAAAAATTAAAAAACTAAAAAAAAAAAAAAATAATACAATAATAATAATGATAATAATATTACCTGAAAAACAAATAAAAAAATATTGAAAAATAAAAAATAAAAATCGATATACTAATTACTCGTACATCTCCTCGTTATATTTTTAGTAACGTATTAATTTCCATTTTCCAATCATCGATAAAAATACTCATATATCTATAATACTCAACTTCGTTAAATGTTGGCAAAAATTTTTTTCAATTTTATTATACTACTAGATTTGTATATATATATATTCTGAACCCCATTGAAGAGTTTCATTTCATGAAGTAAACTGCGGGGGTAATATATATATATATATATATATATATACATATATATATATACTATATATACTATATCTCGGACGGGTAAATCTCTGATGAAAATTTTCCACCAACCTGAATTTGTACCTCGAACATCGGGGGGTTTTAGTGGATAACACGATTAGGTTCATGCATCATACCGTAATACCACGGATATAATATGTAATATCCGGTACCAAAATCATAATTGAGATAGTGTTAACAAGATTTTTTTTTTTTTTTTAAATACCGTGCGTATACATAAATGAGAGTCTGAAAATTTCGATAACCCAAATATTTTCGATAATTTTTCATTCCGTTTGAAGAATTGGAAAAATTATACAAAAGCGTGACGAAGTGGTGAAAAAAAAATAGTGGCGAATTATTATAGATAGAAAAAATATCAAAGGAATAGTAAAATTAAGGGAATTTAAGACGTCCTCTGGCCCCATCCGGGTCTCTTTCTCAAGACGATCGTCTAAAGTCTAGACTCTAGCCAGGCAGAAGATCACGAGCAGTTAGACCGGTCCGAGGCCCTCCACTGCTCCTCCGCATCTCTCTGACGCCGTCTCGAGTCCTTCTTTCTCTCTTATTTTCAGTTTTTCTTATTTTATTTTATGTTTTTTTATTTTTTTTATTATTTTTTATTCTTTTTTTTCTCTCTTTCTTATTCCGTCCCTCTCGGTTGTTGCGGTCTGTGTCTTTGACCACCTTTCAGGACTCTTATGAGTATTTGACTTCTGGGTCAGCAGAATTTACTTCGAAAGGATTACAACTGTTTGGGGTCTCGTTCGTCAACTTCTCTCTTTCTTTCTCTCACTCTTCGGAGACAATTTTAAAAGATATGCTTCGTTATTGAATAAATTATTGATAAATTGATGGAAAGTTTTTTCTTTCTTTTTATTTTTAAATAATTTTTGTCTCCGTGTTTAATTTTGCATCAATCAATCAATCAATCAATCATTTTTTTTTTTATCTTTTTTTTTTTATACGCGATGTCTATGTATTTTCCAGTTAAGTATATACATGGGTATATATAATAAGAATTTTTCCAAGTTACTTTGAGATTCTTTACTTTATAAAGTCTCAAAGTAGGTACATATATATATATAAGATCGATAAATAAAGCGAATTAAATTGAGCGTATATAAAGTAATAAAACACGTCATTAATTTAAATTTGAAATTATCTTATCTACCTTTGAAATAAGGAAGAGTAAATATAAGGGCTACGGAGAGATAAGCTAACGAGAAATTACTCCTCTCAGATTCACTGATTTTCATTTCATTTTACGTTACGGCACACTGAAGTCGCTTGGCCGAAAAGAAAAAAGAAAAAAGAAAAAAGAAAAAAATTCAGCTCGTTCAATTCACGTTAATTTATGGGGTCGTAGAAGTACGAAGGAGTCAGCTGAACCTACGAGTAGATATAATATCGACAAAAGGTGGATCAACTTTATTTACTCATTTTCGTTTCTTTTTTTTTCCCCCCCATCAAAACTGTACCCATATGATGTCTGGCCCTTTTGTATGTTCGCACGGTACCATAAACTTTTTTGCAACTTTCTCATCTAGCTGATTGCATACTTCACTAGTTTCCAAAAGTGCAGAATCCTATTTGTATCATTCTCTTCCTCTTTTTTCTTCTCTCTCTCTCTCTCTCTCTCTCTTTCTCTGAAGTCTGCAGTAAGCAATGGCTAGCCTCTTGCCGAAGGTTTTAGATACTCGGATGTATCAGGAAAATTGATCAGTCAAGTCTCTTGCTTCCACTTTGCTGCACTCAAGTTAGATATTCAATATATACAATATGTGTATGTATGTAGATATTGGTATAATACGCAGATCTTTGCAAGAGGATTCTGCGCGTTATGGGTATTGAATATCCAGTGTATCAGGTTAAACTTTCAAATGGAATCTGATAAGCTGTGCAAACTGTGCAAAAAGATTTTTCTATACTCCCGTTTACCATCGTAAATTTGTATACGAATCAAGATCACCTTTATTTTATGTCTTTTTGTTTAAACAAAAGGTAAATTATTTTTATTAACAAAAATTGAATACCTAGACCAGATGCTGATGCCAGGTGCAATTGACTTATAATAACGTTGGATTCGGATATCGCAGAGGGGTATATAAAATGAGAATGAAAAATGAAATGATAAGCTCAAAACACATCTCGTGATGTGTATAGAAAAAAAAAAAAAACAGGAAAAAAATATTAACAAAAATTATACACCAAGAATTTTAAGGTTCAACGTATTTCAGTGATCGTGAGCTTCTTTAGAGCCGCATAAAAAGGTACAGCCTACCTACCTACCTACCTACCTACCTGCATAAGAATAGGGTGAAAAAGAAAGAGAAAGAACCGAAGGTCAAAGAGAGAAAAAAATCTATGAAGAAAAAGGATCTTATCCTTGTTAAACGCGCTTATTCGAGCAACCCATATTTCAGGGTTTGCTAGAGACTCAGTTGCCGATAAGATTACGTGCCTTTGCCAACACGCACTTAGACCACGCGGCGGAACCCACGACCATTGCGAGTCACCAGTTAGAGTGGAGACCTCGAGAAGCTTCAGACCCTGAATAATGTCGTGTTGTATTTACGTGGAAAACGTGTATTATTGGTCATGAGTATAGTATATCGTGTGTACATAATCGTACGTGATTTATACACACGAGTGTTTTGAAACGCAAATTTTATTCTACTTATAAAATGAATTTGAAAATTTATTTTTAAAATATGACATAATTTCAATTTTTTATCCATCACTTTCACATATTTAATGAATAACTTTATATACCTACCTAGTTCAATTCAAATAAAAATTAATGCCGAAAACAGTTCCTATATATCATTTTTCATCCTAGTGCCAAAACTTCTACTCCGTGTGTTAAAATAAACTTGAAGTCTGCACGTGCAGTTCAGGTCAGTACGAACTAGGCTACCTTCTCAAGCGATCTATTCAGGGCCATCTGACCAGGTGGGATCCAGGTGAGTCGAGGTGAGACCAGGTGAGTCTAGGTCGCCGGTACAACCGACCTGCAGTTCTCAAGGCTTGTCAGCTCTCGCGGAACTGTTACTTCTCGGTATTTATACCTCTCTTTATATATGTAAGTATCTACTTCACTCAGTCTTACGTCCACTTTGTGGACCTCGTTGTTATATGTGCAATATACATTACGACGTATTTTTAATGACGTATATTGAATAAGCTAAAAGGTGACGTAAATTTGCATAGGACGAAATTGACTCACCTTATAAGTGACAAGGTGTGTTAAAAAATTTCATTCTGCGTTATACTTCTTTACGTTATAGGTATAATAATTGAGTAATTCATCGCGTGTTGTAATATTGTTCATCTTACATCGATCTTAGAATGTAACAATAATTATACTCGGGTAAACAGAGACCTCTGATATATATTTGAAGCTAGGAGGAAGTATCGACGGTTACAGGGTTTTAATTAATCGGTACCAATCGATCAATCGAACTTTACTAATACCCTTTAGGAAATGTTTGCCATAGTTTAGTTCGGTTTTACTATATAAATCAATGGAGTAAATCGAGGTAGATGTAGTTTTTATTAATCGCTTTAAAATACTTGACTATTGAATTCCTTTAGTGGATTAAATTTACCATGATATAGAATTTCACCTGAAAACTATCGAAAGATGAACTGCAATTACCTATCTTGATGAAAACCGATTCTAATCTTTTGGCAAAAAATTATTATTGGATTTTAAATATCTTGAAATTTTTTTTTTTTTTTTTTTTTGTGTTTAACAAAATCAATTAGGATAAAACTTATTGCAACTTGATTCTATGCATTCCGATATAAATATAAATAAATTTTTTTTCTTTTTCTAGTTTTCTCGTGAGAGATTTTTTTTTTTTTACTTTTTATATTCTTTATTATTATTATTATTATTTTATTTTTTGTTTCTGTTTCGTATATATAAAACTGGATACGATGCTTTCGAAATGGGTAGAAGGTTTCTACCATGTAGAAATAATATTTTCGTTTCCTTATACGAGCAGACTAAGAATGATAAAAGAAAAAAAGAAACAACCAAAAAAATAAAAAATATTGGAGCTGAAAATTTTATCAACTTCACCTTCTGCCTCTATCGCTGGATCCTCGGCTCGCGTTTATATAAATAGTTAAGTCAGGTCGGTTATTGCGAGGTGAACTCTGTGAAAGAGCCGCTATTGGAGAAAAATGGTTACATCTTTTAAATATCCGGCCTATCCGTTCTAAACTTGTTACGATATTCACTAAGAAAAATCTTTAAACATTAACCAAGTCGAATGTATAATGAACTAGATTTGTGTCTATTTATATCTACCACGGTTTTCCTTAATTACATATTATATATATATAATTTGTCGAAACGAGATGTGCCCACGATCCATGGAATGGTTTTCGGGGTCTGGGAAAAGCCAGAACTTTCGAAATACGGTAAAGTTATACGAAAATTAAACGGTTTAATCCTAACCAGGGAGTTTACATGATTATTATATATCCTATATACAAAACACAACCACTGGTATACCGTTATTACAATATCTATACATATATACATATATATACATACCTATGTACTTAAGATAATTATTTCGCTATATCTGTACATATGTAATTATAATAAACACCAATACTCGATTGTATATTAGAATAAAGTTTCGATGGCTTTGGGTTTATCAAATTTCGGTATATATAATATTATATACTCGGGTAAATGGATTTAGATATTTATCAATCTATTCTATATATACGTGACTTTTTTTTTTATAAGTGGAATTAATATTTCCGGTATTTAATATAGAGATTTTAGATATATCCTCGCTTACTCCATCTGTTCATCTCATTCTTGACATGACGTGTCTAATTAAATCAAACCCTAAAAGCCTACCTGGAAGATTTCATTCCTACACGGTGGTGGTGGCGGGGTTACAAAGAGCAAACATTTACGTAAAGTTAAACTACTATAATAGCCATGTATAATAGTTGGATTCAAAGACCGCTTTTCGGATAGCTGAGTGCTTGTTGGCTGCAGGCAGAAATCCCTAGTTTCCTAGTTTCTTCGGTTTAAATTCACAATCATAACCTGGAATTGGTGTTTGTTTGAATTAATAGCTTGAGTTTGTGCGATAGTGTATAATAAGTCAAGTCCAGTGTGTGTATATAAGCTATGTGTGTATAAGTTGCGAAGATGATTAAATGAGAAATTTTAGACAATTGGCGATAAAAAAAAAAAAAATTAAAAATAAAAAAATTATAGATAGTTTTGACCGAATTTTTTTTTTTTTTAATACTAGTTATAATATCACTGTGACGAATTTATAGACGGCTTTCATAAGCCGTGGGACACCGAAGGTGACGTTCTACTAATTAGCGGTCTAGCGCTTGGCTGGAAGGAGTGTGGCTTTAATTTTATGAAATATGAAGTCGAGACTCTGGTTTAATTAGAAGAAGCGAAAAGGTGGCGAACCGGAATTATTATCCTCATCTTCCAAGTGGCGTTGAGTACGTTTTACTATAAGTTGTAATAAATGACGAGCGTAAACCTCGCAACGATTTTACATATACTTTTCAATAATTATAAGTTTGAATTTTAATAAATTTATAGAAAAATTCTTCTTATTTTTTATCTTATAATTTTTATAAAGTAAATTCGATTTTAACAATTCATTACAATCTTTAAAAATCCCTGACAACGATCATTCACGGTCAAGCAAACGTCGGTTCTTCTCTTTCTTTAAATAACGAATATATATATATTCGACTTAAAACCTACCCAGGAATCGCTCGACCTTTTCTATTCGACTAAGGCAGGTGGTTTGACCGTTCAAAATCCCGGGTTTAACCGCAAATAACCCAAGGGATTAACTACCTGAACTTCTCTCAGCGAAGAGCTACAGAATTAGCAGATCATTTTTTTTTTTTTTTTTCTTATTCTTTTTTTTACAGAGTATATGCTTTAAGCAAGACGATTTCTTTTACAATATAGCTGCTTGGTGTATACATATATGTATAGAAAAAAGAAGAAGAATTTTTAAACTGGTGAATTGATGGCGTAAACCATGCAGAGTACTAGAGTTTATAATTTTAGGAATTTTTTATTTTTAATTTTGCATTTAATCGATGTTTTAAAATCGTGAAAAAGAAAATCGTGCAATATACTGCATAGAGGGAGTACATATATATATATACATTATAAATTTCCTGTCATAAATGTCTACCTGCTGGTCCGATTGGGGAGTAACGAAAATTGATTGGCATTACGCCAATTTTCTACTATAGGTATGTAATCCCTTGAAACTAACTAGTAAAATTCGTGTGCAAAAATTTCGGTGAAAAAAAAATTAACGTGTCAAACTGGGATTAACGGTGATCGGTATATTGAGTATTTAATATAAGTAATTTCTAGCTTATAATCGACTCGATATCTATAATCCAAAGTTCAGCGTAAAATCTACTATCGGCAAAGTGCCTATTGGAATTAAATCGGTTGATTTGAAAAAGTGAGAATTCTATGGTGAAATGTTTTTTTTTTTTTTTTCTTTTTTTTTTTTTTACTTCGAAATAATCGATCGATCATATAAAGTTTTGGAATAATTAATTATACTACAAAAGGATGGTTTTGATACTTGTACATGTAATAAAGAGAAATGGATCATTCTGTCATATCTGTGATACTATAATGAGAGGAAGAGAATACTTTTATATGCCTCAGGCATGGGTCATGTCCGATCGTTAGCTTTTAGATAAAAAGAAATCTGATAAAATAAATACAGTTGGTTTAGGTTGTCATGGGAGAAGTGATGGTTGTTGTAGGCGTGGTTGGAGGTATACGAGTTGATTAAATACGATAAATTTTAAAACGAGTGCTTATATATAGAGTTCGTCAGGGAAATCTATCGCAGCTATATCGATGAAAAAAAAACAAAAAAATGAAAATAAAATTAACAAAAAATTATACGTTAAAAAAGATTTGATGAATGTAAAAAAGAGTTTTTATACATATCCGTGAATATCCGATCGGTATATAGATTTTCTCGCGTAAATAAAGAAAATCTGACATTGGCAGCAAAAACAGTTTTTACGATAAATCGAATCAATGCTTTTCGTTATTCTAATATTCGAATTAGATATATCCAATTTTTGATATTTTTTTCGAAATTATATTCTCAAACAAATTGCGTCTGGAATTCGGTTTCTTATTCCTCTATTTTCTACCTTACTATCTAAAGGATATATTATCCTCCTACGAATTCAAAAGTGGTTCATTTTCGGAGTAATTTTACTAACTATATATTTCTGCACTTGTCGTCGTCGTTGTCGTCGTCGGTCGCGGCGTTAGAGATGGTGGGTGGTGGTTTGGCATAGCTGGTGATCCAGCTGTGCGAGTTTTGAACGACGCCCTTAACCTGTACGACGTAATCATACCGTAATCGTACAATAAAGGTGATAATAATGGGTCGTATTATATACGAGTTCGCAGCTTACGTTCACATTTCGGAGGCATACATATATCTCGTATAACCATCCTGACATTTGGTAAACGTCTAAAATATAAACGAGCGAAATTAATAAAGTGTAATCAATGGAGATAAATTTTTCAAACGATTGTAACAAAATTTCATAAAAAAAACTAAATAATTAAATAAATAAATAAATAATCAAAATTTTTACTACAAATGAACTGTAAAGCTTGCAGGATGACTATAGTAGATATATATCGCACTTCCATGATTCATCTCGTGAAAGATGTACTTTATGTTTATTATTCGTATCACGAACCGTTCCATTATTCATTAACACAAAACTCTCAGCTCTTTGGTTCACACACTCGTATCTAAATGGATATACACACATTTTTCATATTTTTTTTTCTGTTTATGTAATTTTTTTTTTTTTTTTTCACCTTTTTGACGAAAGTTACACTATTTCATTTTATTTTTTTTTCCCTCCCTGTACTTGACTCTCAAAATATAGAGAATGGATACAGATTTATATCTGCGTAATTTATAGGAAAATGTTAAATTCATTACACATACTTTTTTTTTTTTTAGTAAAAATTAACGAAATTAGTTAATTCTTTGATGTAAAATATGAAGATTTTTGTTTTCCTCCGCATATGCGATAAAGGGAGGAAGTAGATATATGTAGGTACTGTATATATACCTTATAGTGTTGTCTCGGTGAAGGTTGACTTCCTTTCGAAACTAGCTTACCTTATCCAAGTACATACCTACTGGTTTAGTATCTTAACCGTTGACTATTTGCATATTTTAACATTTAAAACACCCATTTCTACCAAGCTACAACGGCAATTCTCAGCACAAGTTTCAACCAAACGTTGCAGGGTAAACGAGAAAGTACAGTATATCATTTTTAAGCTTTTAATTAATTGTCCATGATCCTCGCCTCTGTGCCCGCGTCGAGTTAGACAGAAAATTTATCTCCAGGACCCATTACCTACACTTTTGACTGCATTCTATATACATATATATAGGCTATTTAATTACTTGATAATACTTTGTGAAAATATTTTGTAATGCCTTGTAGCTTTATTCAACGGTTTATGTACATATAAGGACAGTCAATATTCGGGGGCATCTAGATACCAAAAATGAAAAAAAATTAAATAAAGTAATCCGTGATTGAACGAGGCTAGATAAATCACGACTTGATTTATCTAATGTGAGTTTGTTGATGGATTGAGACGAGGGTATATAGTCTTACATATTTAAATAATCGCGACTTTTTATTTCGTTTCCCGAAAATGTTTGATTTTTATAAATTTAATACTGCAGTGAGAGTTAGAAAATTTCTTATAAGATCATAGAATTAGGCAAATGATCGTATCGACGTCACAATAAAGTATATACATATAGATGGAAAAAGAAAATGTGAAAATTTTAACTATTCGAAGTAGAAATGTAATTGGATTATCTTTTACTCCGAAATACTCTATCGCTAGAGACACACAATACAACCTTCGAGGAAAATCGACATACGGTGTTATCCTCTCCCTTTTTCTCTACCAGCTTCGTATATAGGTACGTTAATAATGCAAACTTTTGCCTGCAGTGGGTGGAGATGATATGCATATATAGTTTAGGTACCAAAAAACTGGGTCACGATCGTGCGGTAAACTATAGCGTACGTGTGTTGAGAGAAAGAGGCAAAAAAGAACACAAAAAAAAAATAAAAAAATAAAAAATAAGAAAAAAAAAAACATTTGAAAAAAAAATAATAAAAATAAAATAAACTAGATGAGTGGCTGGGTGCTCCGGTTCACAGTAGTGTAGGGAAAAAGGTCCGCAGCAGCCCATTTTTTACTCATCAAACTTCTTTCTTTTTTTTCTTCTATTTCTTTTTTTTTGTTTTTGGTCTTTCTGCACCCTTTCATAGGTATAGGCACTGTGACGATGCCCCATTTTTCAATTTCGCTCTGTTCATTTTCATCCGTATCAAATGAGATACCTAGCGAAAAAAAAAAATAAAAGAAAAGAAAAAAACAGAAAAGAAAAGAAAAGGAAAAAGATACCGTCGGTGTTAATTACGTTGCCTCAATTTATGTACCTACTTTAATACGAAGGTATGTATATATATATATATATAGCTACGTCTAGGTGCCCCTCGGGGTAATGCGAACGAATTAAATATCTCTACCCTAAGAAGTACCCTACCCGCTTCTTGGAAGGCTGTAACTAAGGGGCAAATATTAATTTGAGAATTTTGTTTTTTTTTCCGAGAAAATATGTAGGGGAAATATATTGGGGATCTTGGCTAAATATGAGAATTGGGGGCAAATATCATACGCATCAGCTTCAGCACATGAACAATTTAACTTATTTTTCACACTTTCTTTGTGTAGGTAAGTAACATCAGAAAATTAAGGCAAGTCTTGAAGGAATTCACAAGCCGTCCTTGTTTTACCTCCAATTTCTATTTTTCGTCGAGGTGCTTTTTTTTTGGTTTTTTTTTCTTCTAATTTTATTACGGATGAAATTTCGCGAAGAATTTTTCGCCTGTCAATATCAATATCTTTAGAAAATTAGCGCGAGATTCAACAATACGTCAGTCACTGTGATTTTCTTATTACGTCATTCACGCGGATTATTATCAGAGCTGACTGAAGTCCTTCGAAAGAAATGAATGGTTATACATTGACATAAGTAAAAAAAAAAAAAAACTTATTTTTTGAATATTTGATCATTTTGAATATAAAGAACGACTAATGTTCAGCGAGTATGTTGAAAAGACGAAGAACTTGGTGTAGCAAAATAGTCTGATTACTTCAGAATACCGAATTTTATATTTTTCACTATGCATAATGATTTTTCTTGATTTTCATCTCACAATCAATAGAACTAAACTTTTTTTCGAATTTATTTTCATCAAACAGCTAAAGCCGAAAATTCGTCACGACATTGTAAAAAAATATATACAAATAAATAAATAAAAATAAAAATTAAAGTATGAAGATAATATTTTAAAAGCCGTTCAAAGTAAACGAGCGAAACGCTTCGACGACGTCGTTAATTAACCGACGTTGTAAAGCATTAAGCCGTGGTATTACTCCGGTTCTATTTTTCTCTGTTTGCTTTGTCCCTCAATAATTACGTCCGGGTATATAGGCAGACATGGTATGGCAAGGTAAGGTAAGGTAAGGTAATGTAAGGTAAGGTAAGGTATGGTCCGGTCCGAACAACGTATCTACATGCATACAACACAATACGTAATGAGTGTAGATATACGATGAACACATAACCACATATACCTACGTTTACAAAGACGTACGGTAAGATTCCTTAACAATAAGGTACATACGTATACTGTATAGTAGGTACTGCGAGATACTACGTGATCGTTCAGGTAATGCACCTTGTGGTTAGTTCAGTTCATAGCGTTCATGTCATTGCTTGCTTGCTTGCTAGGGAAACAAGTCCTCTGGAAAATGATGGGTCTCTGGTCACCCTCGGACGGCAGCAATCCTCCGGTCCGATTGACTCGCGTGGCCCGAGTCGGTCGACCCGGTAATTCAATTCCCGATTGAAACCTGCAACGGATGGTTGACCCACGGTTACAGAGGGTCAAATCCTTACGCAAACCTTATACCTTCTCATTTAATAACCAAACGTGCAACGATGTATAATCCATCGATACTGCGGCTTACCTATACTTATTAATTATAGTAATTAAATCGGCATCGATTATATTATGAAGTTTTCTTGGTTTTCATTAAAAGAATGAAAAAAAAAAATAAAAAAGAACTTCTTTTCACACGGTTAAGGATGCAGTTAGAGAATATAAAAAAGCCGTAATGGATCGTTGAATAAAAATATTAATCAATGAGTTGAAAAAATGAATCGACTGCAGACGGTACTGATGTAATGAAAATTTTTTTTTAGAATTGAGATAGGAAGATGTAAATATTTAATCATGTCTACGTATCAAGGAACTGGATGTTAGTAATACGAGATTATAAACGGACCAACATTTCTGTATAGTACGTCTATACATATTATACATAGCTTCTTAGTATACGTATATATGTTATATCTATGAATATGGGTCGAGAGCGTGACACACGTGCGGTAGATGCATTATGCAACACGCATATGACGTAAATATTTAGCTAAGAAATATTTAAACGGTTTTTATACTTTTATTTCAATTTTTTTTTTTTTTTCTTTTTGTTTCTTTTGAGAATGTAGGCCATTTCTTGTCCACTTTGTTGTTTAATTTATATACATAACATCGTTATTATCAGCAGACAAAAAATTGAAACCACTGGATTGTCCCAATTTGTCGATAAAATTACACATATATAAAATTATTTATACGTTTGGTAAAAAATTAGGAAGGAAAATAATGAAGAGCGGTGATATTGGCTTTCAATCAAATACGTTTTACGAAAAAAGAACAAAAAAAAAATAAAAAATACTGAAAAAGCTATCTACGACGGGAAATCGACTATCGGCATGTGTGACGAAGAATCGGTATCGATATAAGAAGTAAAATTGGAACGGAAAGTCGAGACGTTATGTTAAATAGATTAAAAAAAAAAAAAAAAAGAAAAAGAAGAGCAGTATTTGCGAACTGTGATTTAACCGGTAGCCAGAAGCATTCCGCAAATATTCGCAAGGCAACTAGAGTAGTCTCGTATCTTTTTGCGTATATTTTTACTAAAGAAATTCTAGCTACAATATTCTAGCAGAAATATACTCAAGTGTACCAGCTGCTTTATTATAATTGAAGAAAAAATTTTCGAGTAGGTATCTAACTTTGTTTTTTTTTTTTTTTTATCTCCCGGTTAAAAAATTACCTCAATAAATTATACATATACCTATATACCTATGTGAGTAAAAACCAGATTTTTAATCCATCAAAAACTCATTCAATCATCTTAATACAGTGCAGGGTTTGATAATTTAAGACACTGAGATAAATCTTTACGATTGAAACGTAGATGTATGTTCATTCATCCAAATTGCTAGCCCTGTAGCTTGATGCTATTTATCAATAATTAATAATTACTTAGAACGATAATAAAATGGTTATTCAAAAAAAGAATACTAATGGATTAATATTAACGTCACAATTTATTTACTCTGGTTCTTGAATTCTGTAGGTTCGACGATTTATTTCTCTTAGGTTATACTGCAGACCTTACTGAGACTGTTACTGCTGCCGCTGCTACTGCTACTGCAATGGACAGTATTTATTACCAAATTATACTTTGAGTCATTTTCTTGGACTTATATCCGTTGGTTGGCGGATATCGAAGGATATTTTGCTATCGCGAATAAGAGAAAAGGCTGGACCCCAAGGAAACGGGAGATAAAAAAATAGACTCCGTTTTTTTTTCTATTTTTTTTTTATTTTATTTTTTTTCAATGATTGTGCACGTAGCTTAACAGTGAGTATATTTTCATTTGTAAGGGTATACGGTCTCTGCAATTGTCAGATCTGTGTTAATAGAATTTTTTAATTCAAATCAATTGGAATTATTATAGGAAAAAAATGGTATGGAGTGAAATGAAATGAAATGAAATGAAATAAAATGTTCTTTGAAAAGTCTTAAACCCTACGTTTGAATGCATCCCAAGCTATTGTTGAAAGGCCTTTTTCTTTTTCCCAGAAATTTTAAAGTCCAGAGTCCAGTTGGCGGTAGAAATTTTTTTTTTTGTTTTTTTTTTTTTCTTATTTCAGGTAGTGGACAGACCGAGGTAGGTATTTTTACCTAAAACGAGTCGGAAAATTGAATTTTTCTTTTTCATTATATGTAGTGAAAAATGTTTGAAACTAAATTTTGAAACTGGTATTTACAATGTGATTTTTTTTGTTTTTTTTTGTCGCCGAGTAAACGATAACGATGAGTTAAACTATAGATGGGTGTTTTTGCTCTTTCCATTTTTACTGTAGAACACCAGTAAAACCGGCTAGCAATAATTAACTGCAGGAGGCGAAGCGTGGCAATGAAATTAGCTGCACGTTGGTGGTCCGCGGACTATCCATCCGTCTGGAAAGTACTGTCGCAAGGGAAAGTCCCGTCAGTTATGTAACGAATTAGTTTTAGGCGAACTTCACACCGAAAATTATCATTATGTTTATTTTCATTGTTTTGTTTTTTTTTGTTTTTGTCAAATTTTTTATACCGCAGTTTCAAATATCGAGGAAGTGAATTGCAACGGAAATAATTTCTTCATGTGTAAATCAACTTATAACTATAAATAATAATTGAATAATTTTTAAGTCGTTTTTTTTTTTTTGAGATTTGAATTGACTTTAGTGAATTTTCAAGAAAAAATTTTCTTTGTTTTTTGGAATATTTTTTTCAATTCAAATAAAACTTCTACGTATTACTCTGCGTCTAGATACGTGAGAGATGCTGGAGGGGACATGACATGTGGTTCACTTCATGCTCGGCTTGTTTATTTCGAATTTAACGTTTCGTGGATACGTTACGTTAATTACAGGCAAAGTTCGTCGGATCAATAACACACGTGATATCTAGAACATATTATAACGAAGTGTGCGATGGGTTTTATTAATAATTCAATCGTCTAGACGCGACGTATGAAAATAGACAAAATTTTGGTTATACAGATCGATATTATATTTGATTAAAAAAGAAGAAAAAAAAAAAGTGTCCTGCAATTGTCATTTTCGTTAAAACACATCCCAGTATACTTATGAATTTGTTCAAGGTAGTAAATACAAAGAGAGAAACAAAGAAACGAATAAATAATTAAAATAACAATTTTTTGAAACCCAAAAAACGACATCCTGAAATTTCGTTGAATTAGGTTTAATGGGATTCATCTGGAGAGCGCTAATTGGGCACGAGGCCAAATATACGTTCGTTTCCTTGTTAAGAATAAAAATTCATATAATTTTTTTTTTTAATTTCTTTTGTTTTTTCTTCAATTTTGTTTTTTCTTTTACTAAAACGAAATTGTTTTCCTTCCAAATTGACACATACCTATACATATATAACCTTCGTCGTAAAATATAATATAACACAATCTGATTGTGATTCGGAGAGAGTATAATAAGCTTTAATTTGAATTTTAAAAATCGTGAGGGTAAATATTTTTTTTCTTACTATTAAATATTTACAGTTTATGTTATAAAAACGGTAAAATAACACGTTGTAAAACGCGATAGGGACTGCACGATCATTGTACCTTAACGAAACGCACGCGACACGAATGACATACGGGGGATTGTAGATGTTGCTATAACACGGAAATATATCTATACTTGTATAAGTATACAAGCAATATCGTAGTAACCATTCATTAATAATGGCACACTGACCCGTTCTTCAATTTTACAGGAAATAACAACAAGTTTTTATTAATTTATTACAAGTACCTGCACGATTTCGTGAGTGCGTGTCATAATGGTAAGAATTTCATATTTTATCTCTTACACCTTATCGTACTATAATTATATATGTTACGTAAATAAGTTTAAAGAGACACCATGATTCTGATAATTGTATATGAATTATATTGAATGGATAATAAATAACTGGGCTTTAATTTTTCTATTATTAAAAGAAAATTATGGTATATGTAGATATGGGAATTTTTTTTTTTTTTTTTATATAATTTCTTTATTTTTGAATCAGAATTTTGACAGACAGAAGGTATTTACTAGCTTTCTCGTAACATCATATATCGGACAAAGCTTCTTAGATAATATACAACGCGTGTTGTGTTCGTTGACGAGGGTCCTACTTCACAATCCTCTCTCGAAATACCTGGCTCACAAATTCCATTATGATGAAACCATGTACATACATACATACATAAATACATACATAAATAAATATACATACTCGAGTATGTTACCCGTTTAATAACTCTGCAGGCCAATGGTAGCTTTCTCGAGAAAATATATTTCTGTAATATGTATGAAATAAAAAAGAACGTAATTTCTTTTCTTTTCTTTCGTTTTGGACTTACGAGATGATATATAATAACTGTTTTACGTTAAATAATAAATTTCATAATTTATTCCCAATAATCGATCTGTTATTAAGTCACAGATTTTTAATCCCATTCGTATTGCTGCTATACAAATGACAAACTTATAAAGTTTCCAATATTGTGGAATAATCGTCACTCGATGACAGACTATAACATGATTCAGTATTATCAGTTAGATTGGCAGACAACAGTTGATAATCTGTTTTGATAGAGTTTCTTCGAAGTGAATTGAACAACAGATGAATTATACTCAGTACCGTAATACATTTAGCAATTAAGATGATTGCTTCTAATAGAAACCCGATTATTCTCTTTGTGACTTAGTATCTACATATGTATGTTTCTGTATTCATGATACTTGATATCAAAAAATTTTTTTTCATTTTATTTACTGCCCATTTTCTACGAAGTGTTAAACCGAAATCAACTTTCTCTATATCGTTTAAAATTATATGCTGTGAAATGATAGGAATTATCGTTAAAGTATTCTTACACGTAATATTCTTATATACGTATAATCGTATACATAAAGACAAGTATGTAAGTAATTATAACCCGTAAATAGACAATAATTTTCGTTATTTATTACCCATTTCCATTTCTCGATTTGGTTTCGGATAGAAAACTGAAGGTTCGATGAAAATACTGATAAATAAAAAATTTGAAAACTTTCCTAAACTGCAATTTGTCGTTCATATTGCTTTTCTCGTTATATCTGAAGAATTTCGCTAGTATTTAATCACGACTTTATACCGTGATAAAAATCCTGTGTATTTCTTATATCTATGTACATATCTATTATACTTATATCTATAAACGTCACATCTTATCTTTATATCAGAAAAATTTAACGACCTTACATTGCAGAGTAACGAGTCATTAAGTACGTGAATATAAACCGTGTGTCTTATTGTTTGATTCGATCATGTCATCTGATTTCTGTTTTTTTATTTTTTTTATTTTATATTTGTTTCTATTTTTTAGGACAAAACTTTCAAATTAACGTCTAACTGTCCCGAAAAAAAGTCTTCCTTTATAACAACGAAAGTCACAACACTTTAAGACGTGCAGAAGTTTTCGTATATTACCGTTACGTTAAATATACTCTTGTCAATTTGATTGAGTATGCACAACCGTATCAGTTGCACGACCACATACAGTTTTTATTACTCAGTTTTGCTATGTACCTATTTTTGTATTTTTTAATTTTCTTAAATTATTATTTTATTTAACTTTTACATTCGTAATACGGCCACCGACCTATGACGTAAGCATAAGTATAACCATAACCATAACCAACGCGTTGACGTGCTAAATGACGTTAAAGAGTATCTAACTGTTCCATACCGCTACTTGCTGCGTCGCGGTTCTCTGTAACCGTTTCGTTGTTTGCTAACATAGGGTCAAGTACCGTTCCAATGAACCGGATTACCCGTTGTATTTTTGAAACTAATTTACGGGACAAATTTTCACGCTTTTTTTTGGTTTTTTTTTTCTTGTTTTTGTTTTTTAATCACCTCCGTCAAACTAACGCAAGAGTTACCTACTCGGCGTATCAACGAGTCGACGAGGTGATCAATGCGAAGCTATTTGGTATAGAAAAAAACAAAAAAAAAAAAAACTGAAAAAAAAAACGAAATCAACATTGATAAGTGGAGTTGGTCCAATAAATAATCTCTACCCTGCAGACTATAAGCGTGGGGAGCAATGTTTCGCGAAATTAATTGCTCGAAAGTCGGTGAATAGATCGATTCTTGACCAGTAGCCAAGTCCTCCTATTTACCCTGAGGAGAGTCTATTATTTTCAATTAACCTCTGACCCTACGGTAAAACCTCTGTACAATCACGTTATGATGTATTGGTAATTGGCTTGGAATACATATATATATATATATATATATATTTATTTCATTATTAGGTATATGTAAACTGTAGTTAGAAAACTTATAGATGGTTGTTATAACGGAATCGTGTATATGTGTAGATTTAATTTTGAAAATGTTGTATCTACTGTATACATATAACATAAAATATTCACACAATACAAATAGATTTCAAGTCAATGAGGAGTTTCAATATTCTCCTATATAAAATTTGGAATTGCAACTCTAATCGGAGAGAATTGGAAGCAATCAAAATTCTGGTTTACATAAAGCCTCTGGGGGGGTTAAGATCTAGTCGGTTCTTATTTCTTGAGGATGCAATTCCGATTGAAAGTTGGCGAGCGCATTGGTACCTTTTAGATTTAATGTTCATGGACGTGGGTGAGAGGGTAAAATAACTATGGAACTAGAGAAGTGGTCGTGAATAATTATATATGCAAGTTTAAATCTAGTCAGATTCTCGAGTTTCGAGAACTGATGTAGATATATTGAAAGAGATACGGCAATTCACTCTGCACTCTTACAACTTAGGACTTATAAATATCTATATAGTATATAGAAATGAAGTTATATATAGGTTTATAGAAAATCTATTTCTATATATTAATAATTATATATGTATATATTTTCTATAGATAAATACTTGCTCCACGGAATATATATATATATATATACAGTTAATTCATTTTTCTAAAACCCCCGTCTCTTCTAAACGAGAAATTCTTCAAACATAATATCATTACGGTTCTTTCCTCTTCATAAATTCATTCTGCATGGTCAAGTTTGACTAGATTGAAATGAGGATCTGCTAGACTTTCTTGATCAGAAATTCTGAGCTGCAGGGTCACGCCAGGTCAGATCTAGTCATGATAGAAAACAAACAAAAAAAAAAAAAATTTTATGGAGTCTAAGAATGAAATCAAACGATGAATATTCAAATCACCTCGTCAAAGACCTCACCTTCGACTAGGTGCAGCATCTTAAATCCCGGATCTTATCGTAATTCAGATTCTATTTTTCATTACTGTAACATTTTCACTCGAGTTAGTATCTCTGCACCGTAATCTCGAACACCTTTACTATTAGAGAAAAAGCCGAGGATCAAGAAATTTCTATACTTCACAAAGTTAATGACATTTCACTCCTCCAAAATCCTACACGTAGGTATGTATGAATATGTTGAAAAATCTACGGCTTTTATAAGTGGGCTACTTAGATTTGAAGTACAGTAGCCCAATAAAATTCTAATCAGAAGTCATATAGCTTCGGTCACGAGGCAACTATAAAATGAACAAAATGGCGGGACAAAGAATGAGGAAAAAAAAACGATAGAGACTATTCCTATTCTAGTCTCGTGTAGGTCATGTAGCATCGTTAGGTCGTTGGGAAAACAAGACGGAATTCAATGTCTATAGATGCAGTATAAGATGGGAATTGGTAATTTGGTATTTGATACGATCTCTGGTTTGTCTCTTGGTTAATTTACGGTTACGGGTGACAATGTCGCTTGGCGCCATTTTCTTAGCTGTAAAATTTTTGTCAATCTCAATAAGACGAACTATACCTATACCCCGGAGTGCTTTTGACCTGGTATTTCAGACATCGCTGTAGGTATTGTACCTAATGTATCTACACTGGTTTATGGAACGAATTGATTTATCTCGATTCATACCTGATTGCAGTATGACCGGAGTATGTGTATATCCGTGAAAGAAATTCAAAATTATATAAGTATATATAATGTACATACATATAGGTACGTCAATCACGTATCTCTGTAATATACGTCAAGCCTGTAGATGTTACATAATTAAACTCTATTGCATACTCGATTATTTCTCTTACATTATTCAACTCTGCTGAGTGCAGCTGTTCGATCTGATAGTTTGATTTTTTTTTATGTGAAATTACGTGACTGTGATAATCGATAATAATTATAAATTATTCGATTAGAATATCGTCGATCTATCGATATAATTAAAAATGTAACAGTTTTCAAATTACGATTAAATTAAGATTAAATTTTACTCTGGCGAGTAGTTTCCTCATGTTGAAAGACGGATGGACCCGAAGACCAGAAGGTGGGATGCGCCCGAGGCCTTGAATGTGGTATTTCGCGTGCGGCGACGGTATGTGTCACCAGGTTGATTTAGCAATTCCAAGCCTTGTGCCCGCATCAACTTAATTGAATCTGACTGACAGCTAGTGGAGTGGCCACTGATCCCTGAATCGTCGTGTAGTTGGTCCTGAATATACATCACGTAACAAACTATGTTCACACTTGTCAGATGAGAAATGACATCTCGCTTTTCGTAATGATAATAATGAACATTTTATTATCGAGAAATCGATTACATTGTGAAATTTTTGATTTTTGATTTTTTACTTTCATACCTTGAACTAATTTTTCTTCTTTTTTTTTTTTATTCGACCATATTGTGTGTAACAGTCCATCGCGTTGTGGAATATTGAATTTTACTGTGATCGCCGTTGATTTAGGGCGATAGTCCCTAGTGAGCTAAACTGTGGATTTAAACGCGTCACGTATACATATCCCTTACGCAATTAATCACTACCCATATTTGAAAAGGATTTTACCCCATTTCTAGGGGTGGAAAATTCTAGTAAAATTCTGCGGCTTTTACGGATTAGTTGTACGAACTGAAAGGGAGAGAGACCATCGCAACGAATTCGTAATATAAAGAGCGGTCAGAACTGCGAATGCGGGTATTCCGTCCTGTACACTGTCTAAATAAATCTCTTGTCGAGTTCTGATTATCGATTAATCTTTACGAACAAATCGCATACTTGATAATATCAAAAACGTCATACCGTTTCCACCTCGGGTTGATTAATTCTTTTCCCTTTTATAATCACTTTCGCAAACTCATCATTTCTATTCGCAATATCCGTAAACATGGAAACTTTCCTCCTCATCTAATTGTCACGTGTTCATTTTTCGTGTTCTAATTTTTGGAAAATATATACAAAATAATCTTATTTGTTTAGTTTAAATATATAAAATTACAATTACCATGTCGCGGTAATTTGTAATAATTAGCCACTAAACTATCCACTTTGCAATCTATAGCAGCAACTTTGTTCGCTTATACTTTGCCTAACCGTTTCCACGACCCAGTTAGATTAGAAACGTAGGTTATATATATCGCTTGATAATGTTCTCTCGGACTTGTAATAACGCCCGTTTCCCTACCGGAAACGGGTGGATATCTCAGTTTAGTTTGTCGTTGTGGAGAGGATTAGCCATTTAGAGCGGAAAGATTCGACTGGTTTTTTTTTTTTTTTTTTTCTTTCCTTTTTCTTTCTCTTTTTTTTTTCTTGGGTCACATTACTTTTACTATTCCCTTCGACGAGCCAAGTGAGCCCTATATGTAATATGTACTTTATACCGAACGAAAGTCTTTGGAGTTTTCTTTGTTTCCTTTTTTTTTCTCCCCCTTGTTCTTATAAATGTGCAAAACCCGTGGATATTGTGAAACGCTTTTCGACATTTAAGTCACTGATGGGTTTAAAAGCAGGGTAAAAAACGGGGTTTTTTTTTTTTTTTTTTTTTGCAGTTTAAATAGCGAACGAACGTTCGCACAAAACACGTTGTGCATTGTACGATCACTATGAGGCTATTTTTCTTTTCTTTTTTTTTTTTTTGCCTGCCTTGATATCTCTTTGGAATTATTCAGTGCGGAAACTGTGCAAAGTTTTTGATATACACGGAACGAGATGGGTTTGTTCTCGTCTAATTAGCGTCGTTACAGGTGGATGCTGTATCAGTCTGTTTCTTTTTAAATTTTTTATTATCTTCTTTTTGGTTTCATATAATATTGTTCGTTTAAGCGAGATAAATCTCTCTCTCTCTCTCTTGTTGCTATACAAGATTTCGGTTATCATATGTAATTAAAATTACACATATTGTATAAGTTTTTGATGGAGATTTAATGGCTGATAATATTCTTATTGACGATCAATAAATTCAAGATGCGACTATGAAAAAATAAATAAAAAAATACAATAACAAATTTTTGTATTCGTACTTTTTCATTCAAAATTTAAATATGTTTAAATCCTACAAATATCATATCCAATGCAGGTATATTCGTTTAATTTTTTTTTATATAGAAATGTTAATTAATAACGAGCTAATCGATAATAAACAGAATTGCATGTAATAAGGCTGATATTGCGCTTTTATCTTCCGATACTTTTAATTCCGAGTTAATAAAAGCTTCGCTATCGACTACTGCAGTCCTCCTGAGGGAATAAGAAATTTAATATAAGTGAAGTTTAAATCAAGAAGTGATATCATAGGACGAATTTAGCTGCTTTTCCAAAGGTAGATAGGTATTACAGTTCTTTGGGTCGGGGGTGGAATTAGAATCCATCTCGTCGTTGTATGTACCTACATCGTCGAATAGTGAATTACTGTAAAGTAGTCTAAGTATATTACCAACACAAATCTACACCAATGTATGTATGTATATATTATTCATAAGTATCTACACTGGCTTATATTTTCGGTGTGTATTTAGCGTTTCGTATATACGTCTTATCATATTACTCGTATAAAATTAATATGCAATACTTCTGAACTGAGTGAATTGCCCTTTGAATTATCATCCCTTGATATATTATAATTTTCACTTTAGTTTGAAATAAATTTGTACGAGTTAATAGCTGACTTTGGTAAACAGAAAGCATATTATACCATCACACGATCCTAAGTACATTAAATAATTCTCTGATAAATTATTGTAAAATATTGTAATATGATGTGCTTCAGGATCGTTGATATTTACGGAAATCACACATGTATAAGGTATACGCGTATATAACTATCATCAAATTATTTCTATTACAGAGTAATTAAAGACGGTTGTTTTTCCACTAATTTAGATTATTTTTGTTCAACTAATCAAACACGTATACGTTTATGTGTTTAATTAATTTTGTCATTGGATAAGACCTGCAGCACCGTCAGTTGGGGAACTAAAAAAACCTTAAATAGATTCAAGGAATTTATGGTTATCAAAAAATAAAAAACAAATTACGATCGAGGTTAATTTTTCGAAAGATATTACCATGGGCCTTATGTACTTTTTCATCTAGCTTTTATAAGACTGGGTATAGATTTCATCTTCAATTCAATTGCCTCAAATACTCGTAGTTTCAGCCGCTTATTTGACCTGTCGAAACCCAAACTCGTTTATATATTTCTTTACTGGTTTATGGTCGTACCCCTACAGGGACCGTGAACATTTGTCAATCGGTTTACGACATCGATATAGTCTTCGTGGATTTTTCTTTTTTTTTTTATTCGTTTTTCTCTCTTTATTCTCTCATTTTATCCACGATGAGGGAAATATTTTTTTCGTTCACACTTAATCAGTTATTATTAGATTTTAGACAAAATATATTTGCCCCTAATGAAGGTTCATATTCTTCTTATATACGTACATGTTTTTGGCTATTTAAGCTATAGCCATGTTATGTTTTAATGTCCAATAGATTTTCTTCTTGCCCGGGTCCGATTTAGATACTATCCAGCTTTACGATATCCGCTTCAATTTTCGGAATACCTTTTGTTCTTTTTATTCGTCATTGTGGAAGCTGTAGAAAAAAAAAATATTGTCAGAGGTACATCGAAGCGTAAAAGCTATATAAAATTTACCTAAAATAAAATATATATGTATAAACTTTCGTTCACTTTTTATGGTGCCAGGGTAAAGTTCCGAATTTTAAAAGTTTAGAATGATAAAAATTCCGAGTTTCAATAGTATTTTCACCGAAAGTCTGTATGGTCGATTTAAAAAACTTCGAATTTAAAAACATCCAAGATTCAGAATTTCGAAAGCTAAAAATCCGAAAGGTCAAAACTTTGAAACTTAAAATTCGCACATGCCCTTTTCTTAAATTTACGAATTCTTGAACTTTCGGAGTTTAGAACTGAGTTTTGAGCTGTCTAGTCTGCATTTTGTTCTTTCCAAATTTTAATAATCTTAATTAACGTTTCTGAAAATTCGAAATCGTATTATATGAATTCGTACTTTTAACCGCGTTCATAACTTTGAATATTGGGAACTCGAACCCGGCCTCTTTTTATCATCAATTCAAATAAATTTCAACATTTACGATTACCACAAATATATTCATTTATATTTTACCAATCATTTCTCTATCGGTGAAAATTGATACCCTCAAAATTTCTGATTATACATATATATAGGTATATAAAAATAAAATAATTTTTTTGGCCTTTGGGTAAATGATATGCTTAGATAATTAGCTGAAATTAATTCAAGACGTAGCCTGTAATTAAATTTTCTTAGGCATCACGTAATATATATATATATATATATATGTTGACCTTTCGGCCGAGTCTAATTTCATTTCATCTGGAAGATCGCACTAATTGATTTAATTGTTGGCATATTAAATGAGTGATTGTTAGTTAATTAAGATCAAAACGTGTAATTAGAATTATTGAAAATTTTTGGCATTTATATCTACGTATTGGATGCTGAATGAATTCGAAGTATGAAAAAATGCTTCTCAAAATATGAATGTTAGACTTTTGATCGTAAGACTTCGAATTCATATCAGTTGGAGTATATTTCTTTGAAAAATTAGACTTACGGGATGATAAAATAACGTGAAAACATTATTATTTGTACAGTATAATAAAAACGGGGCTTAAACTAATTTAGATAGTGGTAGCCGGATGTTGTTTAAACTATAACGAATATATTTTATGTTAGTTTAAGAAAAGTGATAAAGAGCAAAGATCTCGTATTCGTCGTTATTCTGTGACGTGAAACATGAACTTCGCCTCCGGTTTGCGGCCGCGATATTACTGCTGATAGTCAATTTCCTTGAAAAGTAAAACACAGAACTGAGATCTTTGTGGATATTGAGAATCTTTCGACTCTTTGTTTAGTTTCTGTTAAAGTAAAATCGATATTTCTATCTTTTGTGTTAGTTACGGAAAAGAAAGTTCATATTTTTATACGTGCATAAGTTCGGAGAAATCGGTGAATCTTTTATCGAAAAAATTTTTCTGCAAATATCAAAATACGATATATCACATGCTGCAAGAGTATGGATGAGCTGTTTCATAGAACAACTTTCAATTCCTCATCACGCCAAGGACGATGAATGCAGTGATGACCAGGGATGTCTGTAGCTAGCAACATCTTACGTACTCAGAATTATATAAACTTGTAATTTATGTTCATTTTTTTATTTTAAGTAAAAAAAAAGTTTTCTTTCATGTTAGGTAGAATGGAAAAATTAAAAGAAAATTTTTGCTCCGAAATGACACACCTTAACATACATATAATATAATTTATGCTAAATTATCAACGATTATTGCTACGTCTATCGAAATTGGGTTTCCCCCTTTTCTAAAGAATCTGCATCGCAATTACAAGCAAATATAATTCTTTCTCTGTTCACATGTCGGGACTTCCCCGGGCAATTACAACATGGTTTGTTACAGGTATGCGCATTTGAGATATGAGTATAGATAATAAATATGTACAGGAGTTCCCGGATGATTCATGGATCGACAATACGTACATACGTACATATATATATATATTTTTTTTTTTTGATTTTTCAATTTATTTATTCTTTTCATCCGATGTGAATTGCTTTATTTATTTTCTGGTCCGATTCATTCACCCGCGAGAATTAATTTTTAATAAAACTCTCAAGAGGGACGAGAATCGGGTTAATAAAGTATAATCAATGTTATACCTATTATATATAAAAACAAAAAAAAAATAGGTGTAAATTACTTCCTTTTAGTTTTCTCGTCTCATTCTGATAACACATATTTAAATAATTGTAATTGATAATTAATTGTGCTTCATTAAGCGACATTGTCAACGCTCAAAGTTCAATTTATCAGTTTCTCCTCATCCTTGATTTCACATCTTCTTTACTGAAACTAATTTCCCTTTTCGTCTACGTTTTAATCATCAATTTTTAATTTTTTTTTTAATTTTAAATCCATTTCCTTTACTTTTTTATATGTCAACAATTTATTTTACTTCCCATGATTTTTGGTTTTTAAATATCGTCGACGTTATCAAGACACCAGGGGTCAGAAAGTTTGTTAAATTGACTGTTAAACTTTCGTGAAATTTATTAACGGATATTAAAATTTCTGATCAATTAGGAAGAGCGAAAACTGGTGGTTTAAAAGTTTTAATATTTTATCATCATCTTATGTGACTGTGTGAAAATGAGTAATAACATTTGCGACAGTGAAACAGAGAAACAATGTGAATATAGGAGAGTGAGAAATGAATAGAAATAAAGTAGAGAATGAGATGAAATAACACATTGCAAAAAAAAAAAAAAATAAAAAAAAAAGTAAAATAAAAATAAAATAGCAATAAAGAAAGATTTAACGTTGAAATTGTAATTCCTAGCTCTGAAACAACGGTTCAGCTAAATTTCCGCGTAGATAGATTGCGCCCACAAATTACGGCCAAAACCGAGGCCAAAACTGACGAACAACAGGTGTAGGTATTATAGAAGGTAGGTAGTACCTACGTAGTCGATTCTGAGAGTTCTACGTACCCTGCTGGTCATAATTAGCAGTTTGGTCTGCGAGCTCCTACTGTTTCCTATGTTCGAATCAAAACCCCGTATACAGGGTCAGTGTAATTGCCTATCGCTTGTTAGTTAGTACAGAAGTTTTGGAGCTAGGCTTGCGAAATTGTTTAATAAACGATAATTCCCGTTTCGGAACATTTGAACTTTAAGTTTGTACATATATAATATAATAATCTGCGTATATACTATATGTACATACATACATGTACATATTTTATATGTATACATATGTACATTGAAGTTTATCTTTCATGGGATAATTGTGGCCAGTTCATGACCCGTGTTAGTCAATCTAATAATTTTCCGCAAACAACGATTTATAATAATTTATAATTAACGAGACTTTATATAAAACGTGACAAATATTTACTGGTAACACGAATATCAAGGCATATTATACGTAAATATATATATATATATATGGATATATTATGTATATATACTAGACCGTTTCAAAAAAATCGATTATTTTTCATTTTCAAAGAGTTAGTCAAAAATATTGTTCCAAATGATGAAAAAAAATGTTGTCAAAGTTTGAGCTCTTAATAATAATATTAAGAGGTGCCTCATCGCGATTTTCTATTTCCCATTTAAATAACATGGGAAGTGGTCTTGTGGAACTTTTCGATTTTTATATCTTGAAAATTAATTTACTTAGAAAGATTCTGCATGAATGCTGTTGTTCAAAATTGTACGCTCTACAAAAAAGGTCTCTTGGTCTTTTTCGATGAATCCAACTGTTTCCAAGTTCGTCATGATTAATTACCATTAATAACCAATACACCAACTTGGAAATAGCTAGATTTATCGAAAAAGAACAAGAGACCTTTTTTTTAGAGCGTTCAATTCACTACAAAAATATGTTCTGGTCTTATCAGTACACTAATGCGTTGCCGAGTTATAGAATTCCAAAGTTTAAAAAAAAATTTCCCCATGTTATTTAGATTGGAAATAGAAAATCGCGATGAGGCACCTCTTAATATTAATATTAAGAGTTCAAACTTTGACAGCATTTTTTTTTTCGTCATTTGGAACAATATTTTTGAGTTACTCTTTGAAAATGAAAAATAGTCGATTTTTTTGAAACAGTCTAATATATACAATAATTTTTGGCGAGTAAAAATATGCATTCAAATTTACAGTAATTATTACAAATGCGGATGAATGGTTTTCGAAAATATATTAAACCCAATTTTCGTTCGGAATCTACATTATGGGTGAAGAGTTTAAGTACCTAAATGGTTAAATAATATAATTATGAGTGAATTAGTGACGTGAATTTTTCGTACAGTTTTTAACGAGTCAAACTGGCCAGGTTTATCATGCTAGTTTAAAAATGACGAGATCTCTTAATACTAATATTAAGCTTGGATGACGTGGATTGAAAAATAATATTTTTTTTAAAGCCTGTATAACGTTGAATCTCTAATCCATGTTTAAATTCAAAAGCTCAAAAGCTTAAACTCGTAAAACTGTACATACAAATATATTTATCTAGACATAGTACAGAAGCGCGTGAAAATTTATTCGATATATTTATGTATACATATATCATCGTAATTTTTTTTAAAAATATAATCAGATTTTCTTTAGTTTGTATCGTTACGTTTGCTGTATTCCGGGATACGATGAAGTAAAAAATTATTTTTAAAAAACGTCATTGCGTAATCTAATGAAAATTATCAAAGATGTATGTACGGTGTAATTACATATATCCGAAGCTGATAATTTTCTATAGAGAAATTTTGTAATTAAACTTTCCGCCTTTGGTATAGATTTGTAGAATATACGTCGGCAAGTATGTTTATAAAATAAAATAGTCCATTATCTTCGAGTATACAGTAATCCTAGAATAACAATTTACTAGGAAAAAAAGAAGCAAATAAATTTCTGATTATTTACTCGTAATTACTAAATGACAATTATTTTGAATCGCAGTAATTTTTACTAACTTTATTTCCACGTCTATGATCACGTTGACCTCGTTTTATAAATAAATACACACATTTACACAGATTACAGTTTAACGAACGCACGTATTATATTCTACGTGTATAATGCACGTATGGAGACTTAAGATATATCTGGTGTTGCCCCACAAGCGGCTAGAAAGTTGATCGATTATTATTGCGGTATAACGTTTTCATTTTTTAGACCTCGCTAGAGCAAAGTGCGATAAAACCTGATTACATAATGTAGATATCGCGCCATATCTACACACGAAAGAGACACACACACACACATACATACGTCAAATTTTCAAACCTGTAGGTACTTTAGTTCTGGTTGAAATTATCCAGAGAAGAAAATTCTCTATTCGTATTGCAAAAAATTCTTTTTCATTGATATATTTTCGTAAGTATATTTTCATCGGAAGAATGATTTCGGCACATCGGTTTATCGACCCAAAAGATAAATATGGAGAAAGGAGATAGGATACATATAATCGAACGAAACTCGGGAATGGCAGTTTCATTCGTTCTCATAAAATGATAAAATTAATTTCGAAATTGTGTCACCCTCGTGCCGGTAGGTATATACCCGCCTGTTTGACCCCACTTGAAATGGCTATTTATATGTTATAAAGAGAAATCATACCGGTGAAAATCACCATGTCTAACCAATAGATACGTCGAAGTTTATTAAATAATAAAGTGATAAAAAATTGAAGGAGAAAATTCCTATAGAAATGGGTGAGTTTCCTGATAGGTTAAAGCGATTTGTGAACACGAAATTAAATAAAGTTGTGAATATTGTTGATTATCAGAAAATATATTTATTGGTATTGTTTTTCATACGGATAGACTTGTCTTGATTTTTGGAACGTTCATTGCAAATGTAGAACATGTTTTGAACTTCTGAAACTGCTAATTATTTTAAGGACACGGTTTTCTCCAAGGCAAATTCGGAAACAGAGTAAACGGTAGTACCTGCAAACTCGCGGAAAAGGTTACCGCAGATTTTGACTTTGGGTTTAGTAGAAATTCTAGGCACGTCGTAGCACCTTCTTAAACAGTGTTTCCAACACACAGACATCCCTCTCGTCCAATTTGGCAACTTTAACGTCATGCGGGTGGTCTAGCTTCCAGATTTTCTACTATACATGTGAATACCAAGTGATTTCCAGCATCCGAAATTAGGATTAGTAGAATGTGACTTAATTTGTTTCTTTTTTGAAAAAGTTGAAAAAAAAAGAAAAAAAAAAAAAAAAAATTATTTCCTAAATAACTAAAATGCCAATTTTGTAGAATCAATACGAAAGAAAAGAAAGAACAAAAATATTTAACGATTAGATCGGCGGAAAACAAGCTCTAAATTTTCTCACGATAAGAAATACGAACGACCTCACCTCTAATGGCTATTTATTTTCAATTGGAGGTAAATCGTCTCGGATTCATTATACCTGTATTAATTGTTCTTATCAGGTCAAGTTGTAAATTTTATCTCATTCGTAACTAACGCGTGCATGTTAACCACGAAGTCAAATTGGATCAGGTTTAGTTAGCTTAGTGTGTATACGTTTGCTGATTTCTTTCTATTCATTCAAATACACATACGCAAATGAACATATTTATCCAAGCGTATAAATTTTATACTATTTCATAAAACTGACAATTACTAGCCAGCAGTTAAAAATCGTACTGTTATTTTATGTTTCAGGTGAGACAATCTGCACTCAGCTAATCATCATTTTTTCTTTCTGAAATGAAACTACATCCAGATAAGTAAAAAGTTACAGAGACATATATGTGCAAGAGAATTTTTGATAGCGTTAACATTTTTTGAGCTCATTAATGCTGCAGACGGGATCTTACTGCAGTACCAATTCTCGCAACATGTGTGCTGACCATGTATGGATAATGTATTAGTTTAACGTCAATATCGATTGGCTTTCATCATTTTACAAAAGGCTTTTCACGTTTTGAAAATAATTCATGAACCCCTAAAAGTGTTAGAAATTGCTATTAAAATCTACGTCCAAAGGCGTATCTTGAAAAGATAAAAATTGGTTATATATAAGTTTCTAAGAAATTTTTTCGAAGATTTTTACAGGCTTCTGAAAGATTATTATTTTTTTTTTTTTTTACTTTAACCAGGATATGGGGTAGTTTTTATCAAAGAAAATCGGGGATCTGTTGCTGCTTATTATAAGCTAAAATGTAGAATAAGGGGTGCTATTTTTTTCTCGTTTTGGTTTTTTTTTTTTTTTTTGTTTTCTTCTCTGTTTGTGTTGGTCCCTATTTTTTTATCCAGAATAAAGTCGCGTGTGTAACGTTTGTGCGAAATGGAATCCTTCGCATTCACATTAATCGAAATCGCGCCCAGTACTGATTCAACCTTGTGTATTCATCCGTCTCTATAGCTGTGCGGTTGCTTTTCCCCGTTTCACACTACGAAATTCAATATCCCTTTTCAGGACGTTCAATGTACTCGAAAGCAACGTGATTCTCTTGGCATCTGGTAGCAAGTAGACGCCAGAAAAGTGTCCTACAGAGACCGATTGATATGGCCGCGACTTCCGTGGACACAGGCCGACCTCATTCGCGCTAAATTGAAACCCCTGTTCGAACCCACTTTCCAAAATTGCCTTTAGAAACTGCCATTCAACGCCGCCGCGTTTCTATCTACGTGTACACCTTTTATTATTATTTTTATTATTATTATTATTATTTTTCTTTTTGGTTCGGGGAATTGAAATTAAAAATTCCTATCCCATTCGAGGGTTGAAATTTTTTTTTTTTTTGAAATATTGTGAAAAAAATTATTTCACTGGATTCAATTTGAATCGATATATTCTTGTGGAATGTTGGATGGTTTATTTTTAAACGTGGATTATTCAAAGCAAAAAAAAAAAAAAATTTACCAAAATCCAGAGGTTATATTCTATGTCGTCTATTACTTTGACACGGTATAATAGAAAACTGGCGACGACGTTGTGTGTATATATACCTACTTGATGGCGCCAACTTTTCCCGTGACTCATCCTCGACAACGTAGCTTGTTTCCTGGTCATATCATGCCTCTTTCGAAGATGACTCTTACTCCTTGGAAAGATATTGATAAATTCTTTTCAATTTTAACGGCGATTTTACGGTAATCAATTTTTAATTATTTACTTTTGTGAGATTCTTTTGACAAATAAAATTTGATCGCTTTAGGTATAGTTTTATCTATTATATATACTTAACGATGGTGAAAGAATTAGAGGAGAAATAAAAAAATAAAAATTATATTCCAAAAAATTGTCGACTCTTTTTTTTTTTTTTTTTTCTTTTTTACATAGAAATGAATTAACGAAATGGGAAAATATCACTTCCCGGGCTTCTTTACGCTCGATTTGTAACGAAAATCATTTTCCAATATTCCGATTTGTAGACACGTTGATTATACGATGGTTCGATTTGTTTTCAACGGGCTTACAGTTAAGTGGTGTTAAAAAGGATAAAAATTAATTGAGGATTACAAATATCACATATACATATATCTATACGCATATATGTCAGCTTGTACTTTTATCCTTATGATATACGGTGTAAGGTAATGTGTGTACACATGTGCATATGTATATATATCCGTATGTATCCAGATGTGCGTAATTTTTCAATTTTCTCATCGCATTAAAAAGCCAACCTCAATTCCGCGTCACTGTACCTCGGTGAGCTTTTTCCTCCACGTATATACCATTCACTGAGTTTCTCTGACGTCATGACGTCGTTTTTACCTGATTCCCATAAACACGTGATATATATATTAGAATTAGAACATAGTCGATTGTTAACTTATCTCATAGAATTTAATTTCGGCCAATAGACGATTATCTCCGTGTCTATACGACCTCTGACAATTCCATATATAATATTTTATCGTCAAAATTTTATTTCCAAAAAAATTATAACTTAATTCACTATATAATTTTTGTTCCTTCGCACTTGAAAATGACTCGATAAAAAACAAAAAAACAAAAAAAATGATTCATTACAATTTTGCCGAATCTTTTGATAAAATTTGTTCTAACCTATAACAATGGTTAATAATTTTTTATACATTCAGCTCATATTCGCATCATTCACTTCGTCTCACATGTTCTTCACGGGTCTTTTTCAATAAATTTTTTTGCTCTTTTTTTATCATTTTTTCACATTTTACTTGTTACGTATTATACATATGGTGTTGAAAAAGCTCAACGTATAACGAGACTTGTTCATTCTTATTCTATTCTGTATAGCCTATATTCAACTGTTGAAGTTCATGGGGTACAGGTCGATAACTAAACGAAATAGAGGTATAAATTTTAAATGAATAACAACGTGGAGGTACTGTGGATAGGTAACCCATACAGTTTTGTTAATGTTCAAATGCTCAAATGCCATACGAGAGAAAACTACTTGTTAAGTGTTATAACCCCATTTTTCATTTATTTGAATAACTCGTACAGCCGTTTTTCGCGATTACCTACGATAAATAAAAAAAAAAAAAAAAATGGAAAAAAAAAAAAAATAAAAAAATATGGCCCGTTTTACATCATGATTTGTGAGGCAGTTTTTTCCCGTTCTCGTTGTTAGTATAATAAACAGTAACGCTGACGTCTTAAAAGCAATAAACATCCATGATGATAATTTATGGGAACATAGCCATACTCTTGAATGGATATAACCAGAGGCATCAATGGCTTAACGTTTGTTCAGATGTTTTAGCGATAGTTGAAGGAGTTGGCTTTAATACATACATACATACATACCTGAAAATGGAATTGCAGAATATTTGCAGTTAGTTTATATTGTACAGAGTAATATGGGAATGGTTGATGTGACTGACTCAGTTTGGAAACACTTTCTGGCTGAGTCTTCTTCTCACTTGGTTATCTGGTTGATCACGAATGCAAGTAGCAACGCCTTGCTATGCTATGCCTTGCCATGCCTTGCCTTGACTTGCCTTGATTCGACTCGTTTCGTTTTGCCTTGACTCGGCTTGCTCTTGCAAACTCGACTAACAGCATGGAACAACTCCGTAATTGTTTGAGAAGATAAGACGCTGGTGGTTCTTAACCCCCGTCCCATCTCGCCTTACCCCTGTACCGCCACTGTTTCAAAGTCCTTCTCGTATCTCGTTACGTTTAATAAATTCCACGTCTCTTGTCGTTAATCTAACGACTAAAACCGCGCCACGAACGGACCAATTAAAACCAACTGACAACGAGGACTGAGCAGTCTCTACATTTCATTTTTTCTTGTTTTTTTTTTTTTTCTTTTTTCATTAACTTTTTTAACACATTTTTGCAATGACATATTACGAAATGAGAAATTTATCCGTTTCCTCGGATATACAATATTCTCACGCTGTTGCGAATCTTATTTTTAACTCTCAGCATTCAACTGTAGAATACAAAAAACTACAATTCCAGGTCACTGGTTCATACAGTACAGTTACGTAGTTATTATTCGCTTGAATTTTTCATCATTTAACGAGGAGTTTTTCACGTGTCGTCAATGCTGTTTACGAGAATTAATTCTATTCTTTTAAATCTCATTTTAGTTAAACATATTATGCAGCTAGCATTCGACTCCAGATGACAAAGAATATTCTTTTACTATACCTACATCGGTATATGTGACGCTGTGGATATTCTTAAGCCACACGTTTCAATGCATTGCAGTACCCTCCACGTTCTGAAAGATACGAGCTTTTTGAATCCAGAGATAGACCATGGGCGTAGGTGTGGAGGGATGGAAGTTGAGGGTTGGTACGTATGTATGTACATACATACATACATACATACATACATATACCTACATACATATTCGAGCTTGGCCAAGTTACATGAACACATTTGCATGCACGTGAGAATTTCTACGCTTCGTGTCAGCTCCATATGGAATATAAAGATACAAAGTCGCATCACTGCGAGAGTATCCAGTCGTGAAAATCCTGATCATTATTATTATTATTATTATTATTTATTTATTTATTTTTTTTTTTTTATTTTCTTATCCTCCTGCTTTTGGGTGAGGGAAAAGAAAAATAAAAATAATAAAAAACAGACAAAAAAAAAAAAAACTTTTTACTTCTTGGTGCACACAATTTTATTTCCATCAAAAGTTTACCAATATCAGATATAGAAGAAGCTCATATATATATTACCTGACGTAAGAAAATCTAAAATATTTCTATAGGTATATATAAGCGCGGAAAAATTTCGCAAGGATTTTGTAAATAAAATAAAATGTTGATAATTTAATTATTTGATGAAAATAACGGGCAAAATTTGGGGGACCCGGTTTGACAAAAAAGGTTCCATATATATCTCCACGTATCGTAGTATATAGGTATAGGTACGATTATATGAACGTTGGTGTCCGTCAACCGTCAACCGTCAACCGTCAACCGTCAACCGTCAACCGTCAACTTTTTGGTATTCACGTCCATTAGTCGAGGCTGCAGCGTAGCTGGGTATCCTTTTATTTTCGATGAATCCCTTTGAATACAAGTGGCGTTGAGTGGTGCGGAACGAGAGAGGATATATCTACCCTGAAGAGTGGACGAGGCAAGGTGAGGTGAGGAAAGGCGGTGGATAGCGAGAGTAATGACTGGGTTAGATTGATGAAGCGTTGTGTGTTGTCCGCGTTGTGTTTTCGCGTTGTTGTGCTTACCCATATACTGATTACTATATAGCGGGGGTGAAGTCTTCCCATAAAGAGCCTCTCGGGCATTGTGCCATCGGCTCTATTCCTTCTCCTCAACCTCTCCGCACCTTGGGTGGTAGATGGTGATTATGACGTAACACATATATACCGTATAGTAAAACTGTGGAAATCACTACATCAATTTCTATTCTATTTAAATTTTATTCGTCCTATTTATTTATTTATTTATTTTTTTAATTTTATTATACAAAAATTTTAGTATCTCGATATTTCTACGAACTTCGGATTTAACAATTTTATCAAGTTTTATCTCATCTACCAGGTTTTCAGACGAAAGATTAATAGCTTTAATAGGCTAAAGGGTTGTTGGCACCAACTGCATCGCAGCAATTACTGCATTGCACAATTTGACAAACGGAAAAATATTTAGACTCTTTCAGTCAGGTCTGAACGTACAGATTCAATGTCCAGTCCTTTTTTCCACTTCTTTTCTGTTTCATTTTTCTTTTTTTTTTTTTTTTCTATTTCATTTATTTTTTTGTCGTTCTGTAAAGCCCTGCTTTATAATCAACTCGACATCTGATATCCGGATTGAAATTACTTTTGTTCAAAGTACTTCCGCGTAGGTCGGAGATGGGGGAGGGGGGGGGGGGGGGGGGGGGGGGGGGGGGGTAACGAGCAAAAAGTTTTTGGAGAGTGATTACCAAGTAAATATAGCACATGAGCATAGGAGCACAGGTTTGTGTGTCGGTGTCTCTCCATGCACATGGGTTTTTTTTTTTTTGCTTTTTTTTTTTTTGAAAAATGTATGCGTATACTATAGTATAGGTATGTATATAGGATGTGTATACAGTACACGGTGTAAATTGTTCGGGGATCAAGAAATTCGGATTCCCCAGCTACTCGAAGTTGATGAAAAAAACTTTTATCGTTATTTTAACCTTTATTTTCACAATTTTTTATTTTTTTTTTTGGTTTTTTTGTTTCATCTCTACTTTTTCCTCTCTTTGTTTAGTCGACAGTTTTATAACCGAGTTTCATTTCCCCTCTTCAGTTTTTAAAAGCTATTATACCTACCTCTTCCCTATAATTCATATTCACAAAATGTAGAAAACTAAAATTAAAAATTAAAATAAAAAATAATCATATATGCCTTAACATCCCATTTCACGTTCGGACTATTCGATCCTAATGACATCACGGTATCAACATCCCGTACCAGTTTACGAGGGTCAACTTTGTCTTTTTCTTTTTCTTCTTATAGAGAGAGAAGAACTACTTGCTGACGTAAAGCTTATTCCCCTGATTACCTACGGTTGTCCTTTCCAATATGTTGACTCCATTTCCACTAACTTTTGTATCGATTCATCGGCTCCTTGAAATTAGATTTTCGGTACAACGACCACGTAATTCTCCGTCGTGTCATCCCCACGTATATTACCCCGTACAGGGGGAATTCATTCATTCATTCATTCGTATCAAAAATCATTTTCAACAATCAAAAACCTACATTTTTACAAGTATGAAAAAAAAAAAAAAAATTTGATGAACAACATTTCCGAGGCATAATTTATATTTTCTTGAAATTCTTTTGTCGATTGGCAAATGACCCACTACATTACCAAGACTTAGTACTTCAGGTTTCTGAATAAGCCAGAGGCACAAGGATGAATGGGAGACTTATTTTCGTAAGCGTTACCGCACCGCCGCAGGCTTGGCGTCGCGACGCAACCTTACTTCGTGCAGGCTGAGCTCTAAACAATTCTCTTGCGTGTTCAACGAATCATGAAAAAAGAAAATAAAAGAAAAAGGACAAAAAAAAAAAAACAATGAGAGTGGGGAAAATGCACGGTGTCAAACTACCAGCCTTGAGAAATAACGATTTTTATAATTAGTTATGCTTTTTCGTCCGGCTTTAATCCGCGTGGATTAGATTTAAATCCTAGAAATAAACGTTAGGAACTAATTCTGTGAAGAAAGGATAACGTCTTCTCTACTTTTATGAATAAATATTCATCGATACAAAACGATAAGACTTTTTAACTTCCCGCAATGAAAATTGAAAATTTTCATAAAGGGAAGTTATTGGTTTCGGTCCGATTTTCGAAAATCGAGTTTTCATCAGATCTCGACGTTTTGGGGTCCTACGAAGTTATTCTGACTATTTTTGGATGGACTTCCGTATGTGTGTGTGTGTGTGTGTGTGTGTGTGTAAACAAATTTTTGTCGTACGATATCTTTAGAACGAATCGACCGATTGGAATGGTTCTTATGGCGATCGAAAGGGTTTATCAAGACTTAGATCTGACTAGATTTTGGAGTCGATCGGTCGAGTCGTTTCAAAGTTATTTGACAAATAAAAATTAGAAAACAATTTTTTTTCCATGTTTTAGCGCACAACTCCTAAACTGTTCGTGCGATTAGTCTCAAAACTTGATCAGACTTAGCTCTTGGATAGCCCTTACGATCGCCGTAAGATTCATCAAAATCGAACGATTGGTTTAAAAGATATCGCACGACAAAAATTTCTCTTTTTTACGAACGAATTAACCGATTTGAATGATTGTTGCAGCGATCGAAAGGGTTCATCAAGACTTAGATCTGATTGGATTTTGGAATCGATCGGTCGAGTAGTTTCAAAGTTATTCGAAGAATAGAAATTGAAGAAAAAAAGATTTGTATAGGGAAAACTAATTATACTTATAACCTTCTTTAATTTATTATAAACAGAATAGTATCAATTAATTGTAACGTATTTAACACAGCGGGAAGTTTTCGGGTTGGCCCATAGGTCAACCGGTTTCCTGATTTTTTCAAATGAAATTAACCGACTGATTAATTGCAATGGTTTGTTTGAATATAATTGGGGCATCGGGACAGTGGGACACTAGGTCAAAATCCATGAATTCCGAACATATATCAGAAAGATCAGGGACCACCAGCCCGACATAGCTGTCTCTTAGTGATGGACGTTCAGTGATTGTGAGCCTCGAATTTCGACATCAGTGATGCGGTCGTGGTCTCGAGCCAACTATTCCTAAGTAGCTAGAAGGAAATTCACCGATCCAATTAGCCGCGAATGCAATCAGGGATATAATGTAATAATTACCTAACCACAAGAAAATTCTTATTATAGTCAAATCTACGTAACTACCAAGCGAAAATATTTTTTTTTTTATTAACTGACGTTTTAATTTCTTATATCGATAAACGAAATAATTTCAACGGTATGAAATATTGTCGCTATAATAATTATAGGGGGATTAGATGGCGGCTGACAAGATTTTCATTTCCGCATTAAAGACAAAATATTATGCTTGTATACTTATAATAAGTACGTGATATTCGCGAGAAAATTTCTGGATAAACATCCCCTGTTCATTCCGTCATGGTCATCCGGATTGCGGAGACCATCTCCGTTATTTCGCATAGTCCCTTGTTTGGCGTTTCAGTAATTTGATTTATATCTACAAGAGCCTGCACGCATTCCTGTACTAACGTTAACAACGCTGGTCGTCTCTACCTTGTTCAACGTTGCTGATGTTTCCGGATTCCTCTACATTTATAAAAGGAGTATTTTTTTATTTTATTTTTGAATATTTTTTCATTCATTTTTGCTCTTACTTTTTTTTTAATTCTTCCTTTTTTTTTCGCTTGTTCACCGCATTCTTTCCCTCGGGTTGATGTACCTTCCTTGACTCACCCCTAACATAATCATTTATCATCGTTATAAGGATTATTGAGAATTCGGAATTGAGATGTGTGAAAAAAAAAAATTAGTTTCTTTTTTTAACGTAATTTGATTTTTTGATTTTTTTTTTCTCTCTTGAAAAAATTCATTCTCATATCCTCATATGAAATCAAGAGAGTTATTATTCAATTAGTGGTGCAGAATTACATCAGCGATTCAATTATAGAAAAAAAAAATAAAATTTCTCTGTCAATAACAGAGAGTGGATTTTTCTTTTTTTTTTTTTTTTTTTCAATTTTTTAATTTTCCTTTTAAATTTACCACCGTTTTTCAAATTCTTTATAAGAAACTGATATTATTCTACTGTGAGGTGATCTATACCTACATTGCGGCGGGAAGAATCGCCGTTTGGACCTGTTCCATAATTTATATACAGAACTGATATATTGTATCATTCGATGTGAAAATGTGGTGTGTAACCGCCCCGTCCGTATATATGTATAGTATAGTATGTATATATGTATGTATATACGGATATATTCTGAAGAATATATGTATAAACCGAAATTATTCGAGAATTTTGTTCGTGACCCCGATATGCAGCAACGCAGGATTAAAACTATACCAGTCAGAAGACAAACGGTTTGAAAAAGTCACAGATTTATGAAAAATCTCCGTTTCAAAGTAAGGGGGGATAAAAAAAATAATAATAATAATAATAAAAAATAAATAAAAAAACAAATGGAGAAAATTGAACAAAATTTTATTCCCATGCGGATAAACAAAAGTTAAGTTTCTCCATTCCTCGATATTTTTTTCAACTGTTACGTTGAGGCGATGAGACGACTAAATAGAGTAACGTCACTATAATGTGTGCATCATATGATGATATGGATAATATAAACACCTAAGCATTTTCATTTCTCTCACAATATAACTCGCTACAACGTCGATCTCTATTCAAAAGCTCTTCTCAACTGTAGATAGTCTCGACAGATTATTGTTCGCGCGTCGAATGCAGCCTACGAAAGTCAAAAACGAGAGTATGAAAAAAGATTTCCCTATACCGATGTATGTGTATATGCGTATATATGTGTGTATGTATTGTACGTATCTACTGCATTGACGTTGTTGATTTTTATTTAAAAAAAAAAAAAAAAAAAAATTTTATTATTATTATTTTTTTTTTTCACCGATCTGCACGCGACCGCGGGCTCTCCGCAAGCCCTTGGGTTAGACACGGGTCACTGAAAGCCCTTTTTTTATACAGATACCAAAAGCTTGGCACTCGGGTTCGAGTACCAAGAATTCCGTAAGCTTTAGAAAGGCCAGTTATTAGTTAGCTCGAAGCAACGAGCTTTAGCGAAGCCACAAGTTCTAAAGAAGCTTTGAGTATGGAGAGGCGTAGTTTTTTTTTTCTCTTTTTTCTTTCTTTTTCGTTCTTTCTTTTCATATATGTATGTATACGGGTCATTTTTCTGCATTAATCGTGATCGTTGTTTAATACTCGATGGAATAAAGAGAGAGGAAAGAACTTCTGGCGTGGAAATTATTTTTCGACGGATTTTTATTGCCTGTAGAAATTATTTTGAAAATTTTTTCGATTTTTACATATAGATTCGTTCTATGTCAACAGAAAACGATTTTTCGTGATCTCTATACTGCGTCACTTTGTACATCAAAACACTGTGGCTTAGACGTTTTCCAATTTCTCTATATTCTTGACAAGCGGTAACTCCGTGACTGCTTGTCAAGTTCCTGAATGTTATATAACCACAATACTATGAAAGAAGGAAACAAACCGAGTTTGCATAATGGACAAAATTTCTGTTACAAAAGCTTTGAAATACAGTCGTGTTACCTGAAAACAACAAACGGGCCCAACGGAGCTAACCAAAATTGCTAACAAGTTGGTTAGAATTAATTACAACCAAGCCACACATCAGAGCATCTCAATTTTCCGTCATATTTTACCATCCGTAACTAACAGCTATACCATATAATGAAAAATTATTAAAGACATGAAAAATACCTAAAAAGAAAAAAGATCAAAAAAAATTAAAAAATTTTTTTGTAAAAAATGTTCAATTTAAATGAATATGAATATGCTTTATGACTTTTTACTTATCATCATAAACAAGGTTTTAATATATTCATCATGATTCGTACGTATCAGGTTGTTTATTTCGGTTAATCTTTACGTGCCTTGATAATTATGTTTGCAATAAATCGGTTCGTGGATTATAGTAAGTGAGTCTTTAGTGTACCTTTCAAACATCAATAGCCACAAATCTTTATTTTATATTCTAGATTCGACATTGTTTTCCTAATTAACGTCAACCAAATATTTCCAATATAAATCGGTTACGATTTATTGAATTATAAATCATATTTCGGCTATAAATAATCCGCAATAGTAAAAAATTTAATTTATGAATCGTTTTGCGTCTTTTTCTCAAAATTTAATGAAAAATTTTGATTTTTATCACAATTATTATGAATTCATTATTACGTATAAATAATCTGTAAAACTGAATTACACAAAATTCCATCAATTCACTAGAACTCCCATTTTATTAAAGTAAAAGGCTAAACTTGGTAGGAACCTCTTGTTTGAAATATTCCAAGAATTCCATTGAATAATTTTCAACGGAAAATATCTTCGCGAACTTAAAAGTTTGTCATTTAAAAAATTCTCACCTTATTGATCGTCATTGAATTAGTCAATTAAACTTTACCCTCTTATAAATTTGCATACAGTCGTGTCATATGCGGTAGGTTATTATACTTGCAATACACTTCCAGCATATATTCGATGTAAGTACTCCTATACATATATATTTTATAGATATCTATATTTTCAATTTAGCAACGTATTATACCACGTTATCTAATTAATTCTCCATACGTTTGATCAATTAGGTCAAATAATCAAAATCGTGTCGTTTAGTTGAAGCAATGATCAAAGCAGCTGTCCATCACTGATTATTATTCATTACTATTGAAACTGGATTTGCATAAACAATTTCATCATCGATATAACGGTAGCATATTATAATTATTTAATTGGTAATAAAATCTGTATTCATTATAGAGAAATTAAGATATTATACGTATAGGTAAAGCTACTAGGTACAGTGTCATTACATTGTGAAATTGGCATGAAATACTGATAGAAAATTCCTAAATATATATAACTTTCGTTATGAAAGTCAGGAAGTTGAATATAAGTATCTACATTTATATGCCCGATTACGTTCAAAAGTGTACATTTATTATTCTAAGAAATTATAACCGTGAAACGGTTTAGTTTCAATTATTACAAAATCGATTGAGAAATATTTCCGTTATATTTTATGTGTCAGGAAACTGCGAAATCTATAATCTGTCAACGAGTTAATACTGGAATGATATAATCTGATCTTGACGTAATGTTATCCTATATACTATATCGATATACAAAAATCAAACCTGTATATCAAAACGTGTTTCGATGAAAATTAATGAGATTGCTTTCACATATGGGTTTAAATATCCACGTGGTTATGTATAAGTATTTCGATGTGATTTATAATAATCGATATAGAATTTAGTCCCAATGTCTCGAGGCCTGAATACCAATTTCATGAGTATATATATCTTGTCAGAGACGAATTGTTAAACGTTTCTACACGATTGCAGGTTCGCTGGATATACTGATCGGTGACATTTAATCCAGAATTTTAAAATTGCGACGAAGTTACTAATTTACAGATTCTCAGATCTCTCAAATGGCATATCGACACTATGATCAATATTACTGCAACGTCGATTTTCGAGTTATTAGTATCTTCAAAGTCCTTGGCTGTTTCTAGTGGAATGTAAATTCTCCTAGACGATATTAGTCGATCGTGAATCTAGTGCAAATTCCTCCGATCTATCAGACGCTAAAATTTTAATTGAATCTTGAAAATCTAGGTGTTGAAACTCGGATATATGAGACTCCGAACTGTCAGGAAAGTATAAAAATCGTTGGAACTTCTCGGTGTTTAATCCTGCAGCATTGAATTTATTGCGAATTCCGTTGAAAATTTGTTCAACTATTAACCGACCAGTTCCAGAAACAGCCAACGATAAATGATGACCGTTCATTACACTGACCGTGTTCTTTTCTCTGAGTAAAAATATATACCATACTATTTCAAAAACTTTTTGTAGAAAAATAAAATTCGAGGATAGGTTAGCCTTGGGGCTTGAGAGGTACAATACCAATTTACAAAATTGTTTTTTTCGTCAAGTTTTGTCTTTGTTCTTTGAGCGCGATATCAACGTATAGAAAAAAGCAGTCGCCGCCGTTGGAAATATTGACTAGACTATATAGACTCTAGATAAATGTCAACGACTCCAGATCTATATACCAAAAAATATTTTTCTTGTTGACCTTTATGGTCCCCTATTTTAAGGCAGGAATAATATCTAACTTGTTTGTCAGATTCTGAGTCTGAGTGGAAGTAGTACGTATGTATGTACGTAGGTACGACTAAAGTGGCGGACGTTTCATTCTCCGCTTTACTCTTCGATCGAGACTTACATAAGACGACCCAGGTCGCACGTTTACCTGAATGGCATTTGTACACTCCGCAAATCCGTATACTGTTACGAGATCAACAGGTAGTTACGAGTCAGGAGCGTAAATCCTTGGGGCGGAGTTCGGGCGACCCAACTACCCAAATACTCTGAGTTTGTTACAGTCACACTGTCGTGTCGTTACCTACCCACGTGGGATGAATTTTCTCATTTAAACAACTCTTGTAACCGTTTAATGGCATGCTCTGTCCTACAGGAACACCTTAATCCAAGGACCAGTCTTTCTACATCCTTAATGTTACGTATATACAACACTTAACGTTATACAAAGTAGAACCGCCCTCTACAGCTTACTCCTGATTTACAGTTGTGTGCGGTTCATTGTTAGCCGGAACTACTCTTTCGGGATGGGGGTATAATATACTCGCAGTACATACATATTATACATATATATACCTAAGCATTTACACATTTTAGAAAATAAATTACGAAAAGAAATGATTAAATTCGTGTCAGATTTTGTAAAAAGAAAATTCATTTCAAAATTTCATTTTAGAGTAAATATTATAAATTAGATGGTCAAATTTGAGGAGAATGTGAAAAATTTACGAGTTGAATATATCAAAGTCTTCAATCGAGGCGATCGAAATTAATGAAAATTTAGTGCAGAAATATCTTCGATAGATTATCGATCTGGTATTGAATTTTGATATAAATTCGATCAGAGGTTTGAAAATGGATGAGAAAAATGTGTTTTAAAAAGAAAATATTTTCGCTAGTTAAGTTATGTTAGTGTGACGAATTTTATTTGGTTCATAGATATTTTGAGGCAGCCAGATTTTTGACAAAATATAACATAATTTGAAAATCAATTGTGGGAGGGGTAGGAATTTATTATTTAAAAAACTAGTTTTACTTTCGGTTTCATATTGATATTTATCATTCGAAATTCAAAATGAGTTTCCGTATTAAGATAGTTTTTTTTTTTGTAAAATAAACGTGAAAAATAATTCAGGAATTATAACGGCATAGAAATCTGATTTCATTTATTTTTATACTGAAAGGGTTCATGGTCTTGATAGCCGAGTGTTTTGAGGTCGAAGCAATTTTATACCCACACAAAAATCTTCCGCTTATTCGGTCACGCAAACGATCTTTGTGCGGTAACTTCAAGAAAAGGTTCGGCACCCGTAAACAACAGACCCTAGATCGTGGGTTGATCGAGAAATCAGAACGTTGGGAAACTCGAGCTTCGCTCTTATTCTGCTTTTAAGGGATTTCTTTGTTTCCTCTAACATCGAGAATCCTTTCGTCGATCCTACCGGGCGCAAATAAACTTCAATTTTTATATCTATAATACACATAGATATACATTTCGTTTTTTTCTTTTTTCTTTTTTTTTTTTTTGCATTTTGAATTTTCTCGCAGTTTTTTTTTTTGACCGTTAAACTGTTTCATGTAAAGCTATTTACCCATCTCAATCGAAATTGACGTGACTGAAAGGGCCCGAATTTATTTATATATTTTTTTCTTTGGAATCCTTCAGCCTCGTCCTGAGTGAAAAATTCCAACGTTCCAACATGCTCACGATGTAAAAATTTAGGGCGTCGCGTTGGAGCTGAAAACGCGAAGTGCCGTTGTGCTTTGACGCTTGAGTGGTTATGTGCTTTTGGATAACAACGTGTGACGTACTTGCTGATGTAGGATATCAGAATAAGCAGCGTATGTTTATCGAGAAAAATAGTCATTGGACATTTATACAGGAATAAATATTTTCTACGGTACATATACAATTCATTTTTTTTTAAATTTTAAAATTTTTTTTTTTTTTGTTTTAATACATTTTATGATACATACTAATACTCAAGAGATTTCTACTTCCACTGAAAATGATATACGCGTTTTAAATTGCCTAAACGACCCTGCGTTTACCTTACCCCTCTCGTCGTTTACACAATTCGGGTAATTAGCAACGCCTTCGTTCGTACGTGCTAAGCAATTTAAATTGCCATACTATGTCATGACCCAGTACCTCTGAAAGACGACGTCGCGATGCTACACGTCGACGATAACCATCTGAATAGCTTTTGGTGTCCTGCAGAGATTATTCGAGGACACGTAACATACATACTTACCTATACCTACTCTCAAAAATTTCTCTGTCTTATCCTTATGCATAGAATATCTACTGCAGATTTTAGTTTCCGTGGATTGAACTGAGAATGTCAAAAAAAAAAAAATCTAATAAAGTAGAAACGATTTTCTTTCCCTCTCAGAAAACAAATTTGAAAACAAAAATTCAAATTACTTAACAACCTTTTCAATAAAACTTTGAGAATCTGTGTGTCAAAATGAATATCTAGGGTTTTTGCAGACATACTAAAGGAAATTATACGCGTTGATAATGGTGGGTAAATATTTCTAGGAGTAGGCGAAAAGTGGGTGGGTGGCTGCAGTCTCGAATGAATACCTTCAAGAACCGCAAGATTGCTGATATAAATGGCAACAGTAATAGAAATAATTTATTTTCAATTTCCTAGCTACCAGTGTGGCAGACTCAATTCCCCGTGCAATCGAACACACCGAGCTGGTGTGAGACCATCAGCTCTTCTTCCCACTTCCGGTCTGCGGCGTCTCTGGTTTGTTATTTGAAATTCACATGAAATATCCATAACAGGTGAACTCGGAGGGTAGAGAATCCCTTTTTAATCATTTCTCGAACATACGGATGTTATATTATTTTCAATTAATTTTCAGCCCCCATTCGTCGCTATAAGATTTGCTCTTTTTTTTTTTTTTTTACTTTTCCTCACCTACGGTGATATAAGAAAAGTATTGGTTTTCGTCGAAAAGTGACTTTTGCTAATTTCAACGAATCTTCACGTTTTCGACCCTCGAGAATCCGAAGAAACAGGTTTTTAGAAAGATGTCGGTCTGTCTGTCGGCCTGTTCGACAAACTCGCGCGGTGATCTTGGAAACGGCTCGATGAAAAAATCTGAAATTTACAAGACTTTACAACCAAATGATGGGTATGAAAAATTTCCATGTCTCGTTTAATTTGAACTTCTGGTTCTACCGGAAATGAATCGATTTTTGCTGTTTTACCGACAAACCTATACTTTTTTTTCAATATTACCTTTCTAAATGAAAGAATATATTTGCCGAGTTGAGAATTTCATATATATAGGGGATTCCTTGCCAATGACACCAAAAAAATTGTGAATATACCCAGACCGAATTAGAATGAATGCACTGCATAAAATTGTTGTTTGTCTATATATAGGTCGACCTTTGCCAATGTCAAGAAGAAATTGTAAGTGTACCCAGATCGAATTGGGATTAAACGCACTGTATGAAATTGTTATTTGTCAATATACAGGGCATTTTTTTTAAGTGAAATTTTCAATTTTGATATTTTTTTTTTTTTCGGGTTTTCATTACTTTTTTATACATTTTCTTTCCTTGACAAACCCACCCTTTTTTTTCTTTTTGATGAAAAGTACTCCGAAAAACTGTTTTTGTTTTTTTGGCTTGTTTTATTTGATCATATTACAATTTTTTTTCTCTCATTAACGAACCCGAAAATTAAGACTTTCTGTTTCTTACGCTAAATCAGTAATCTTATACCGGTGTACTCCTTCGCCTTTTTAAATAACAGGGTAATAGATATATATATAAAAGGCCCAAACAACGAACAACTGCTCGTAGTGATTTCCCAAACGTAAATCGAAGCCTCAGGCATGAGAAAATAAAGCCAACCAGTATCGAGGCTCGTATTTGAAGTAGAATATACGTGTACAGTATGAAATGAAATACATCGTGACTATGTCGTTAGTCATTACACGTATATCATACACACGCATACACGCACACACTTGTCTACCTACATCTATACGTATATGTACATTTACGCAGAAGTATCAATACTGATTGAGCCACCGCAGCTATTATCGCGCGCAACGATATAATCACGTTTGATTGGACGAGCCGTTCGAGCCAGGCCGCCTGGTGCCCGATGTCTACCTCTACATCCATACCTGGTACACATCACTATTCATGAACCGGCCGCTGGTCACTGCCTGGTGCCTCATACCCGTCTGAACCACCGTGCGCCCCCTCAGGCAATGGAACGTACCTACGGATGGGTATATCAATGTGTACCACATGCGTATGTATATATATGTGGTACGTGTGTATATGTCGTCGATGTATATAATGCATACACGCCTGTTATATATATACCCTGCGGTACATCCCCGGCTAAGAGTCAAGTGACTTTTTGTTGTCAAGGAAAGCTTCTTTAAACCTGTACGGGATGAAGTCAACCCCATCTTTTATAGTCACGTTTCGAAAGACTGGAACCCTTTGAACTGGTGTTAAATAAAAACGGTAAATTATTAACCTGAGAAGGTTGAGTTTTGTAATACTGTAACAAACGATCGAGATAACGAAGTTCTTGAATCAACTGTACCTATATACTAGGACGAGGATCCTTGCGCGTAGGTATATCTATCTTGGTACTTGCAAACCTGCAGTTAGGCACCTAATCTAAATACATCGTGTATAGTTTCCCTCGTTATGCAAGGAGACCCTGATTTTACTATGTGTGAGTCCGTCTTTGGACGTATACATGTATATTACTGTGTACATTTCAATGTGTACCGACTTGTGGGCTTTGATATACTGTACGGACAATGGTATTTATTCCCAAACTATACCAGTACGTGACAATTCTAACGCCTATAGCTGCAGTATATGGACTTTAGAAACTAGACGGCGATAAACGGTCCGAGAGATTTTAGTCTATGAATATGATAAAATGACATGGCTTACTGTGATAAAATTTTTTTTTTTTTTTTTTTCTTGATTTTATTCTCGAATTAATAAATAATAAAAACTCTATATTTTATTCATCTTTTTAGTTTTTTTTTTTTTCTCATTTTTCTTTTTTTTTTCGATAGAGAATAGGATTCAAAACGTACCACCGAACGAGTTGCAGATAGAGCGGTGAAGAAGAAAGAAAGAGAGAAAGAAAGAAAAAATAAAAAAAAGGAAAAGCTTTAAGCTCGGGTGGTTTTTTTTTTTTTTTTTCCTCTTTACTGCGGAGAGTTTTTCACCCTGTGTCAAAGACCCACGTGGTGTCGAGGTATTGACTAAAGGAAAAGCACAACTTTCCCAAAGACCGCATTATGTAAAAAAAAAAAATTCGGGTTTTTTAATCTTGCCATTTGTTTTTTTTTTTTTTTTTTTCTTTTTTCTTTCAATTTTTGTTACACAGTTTTCACGCTATTCCGTTACAAACGATCTTCATTCATCAAACGAGTAGCAAACTTTTCGAGAATTTATCGGGAATCAACGATATCGATTTCACTTCGTTTAAACTTCAAGTTTCGTAATCGCTCTTGAATTATCCCATCAATATTTGGAACACGCGACCTTTAAACTTCTACCTTGAGGATGATCCTCGTTAAGTTAGTAGATTAGAGATAATTATCGACACTTCTATACATATATACACACATACTTGATGATAAATGATGAAATACTGACGTGCCTTATCCGTATAAGCTTTTCAAAAATCGTTTTTCTTATTTCTATAGAAAAATTTATTAGCATATATATATATATATATACGAAACATCCCTGTGTACATATATACAAAAATTCGTTCCTCAAGTCCGACAATATCCGGCCATCATTATTCTCGGCGGTATAGCCGTCGGTCTAGACGCGCGTAATCGAGATTCCAATTTATCATTCTTGAACTCTTTCTTCAAGCTTGTGATTTATTGCCTGCAAAAACTGTCGCGAGAAAATTAGAGGATCCTAAGTGCGTATATATAACGTTAGCAGCTACAGCCATCGATACTGCAGGCGCGAAATTCTTGACTCAAATTCTCGTGCCACAGTATATTATCCAAGACTCGCGTGTGTGTGTGTCACAAAGAACCCGGCCAAAAATCTAAAAGCCGCGATAAAAGTACTCCAGAGATTCGTGCGGTAACAAATTACAGACTTCTTCACGCCATGTCATTATATAAGAGCAACAAAGATGACAAAGGTTTAGAATTGGTCGTTCAAGTTACACGATGACCATTTCTAGTCCAAATGGATCGTGAAATAATGGATATAGCCGTACTTTTCGGGGTCGTAAACATGCGTCTTACTACCGTAAGTGCGGTTTCCGTATGTGGTTACTGACTATTCGGGAAAATTCACTGAGCTACACCTTTGGCCTCACAAATCAACGAGAATAGGTCCAGCGACCACGAAGTTTACCTTAATATCGTCGCTAGCTTTGAAAGCATCGGGATTTAAATAATTTGTGTAAAGTAGCGTGTTTCGAAAAATTGACTTTCTTTGCCTCTTTCTCTCTCTCTCTCTCTCTCTCGTTTATTTGTTTTCTTGTTTTTCTACTTTTCTGCTCTTAAGAGATTGAATTTATTTCTCACCTCGAATAAACACAGACAAAGAACCACACTCTAACGATAAGTAAATTCCGTCACTTTCAAGATCAAGCAAATTTTACTTCTTCCAGACTGTATATTTCGAGTTAAATAGGATTAAAATGTCAGAAGCAGACAAACGTCCGATGAAAACAAAAAAATCTAAAAAAAAAAAAACAAAACAAAAAAAAAAAAAAAAAACTTAAATCAACTTTGAAAATTTAGAATTTCTCGAAATTTTTCAGAGATAATAAACATTCTCGTATATACCTAACATCTTTGTTCAAATCATATGGAGTCAATTTTTTTATTTCCAAATTTTTATTCTTCTAACCAAATCATAGCTTTGACTCCAACATGTAACAGAATAAAAAGCATTACAAGGTATTTGAGAACCCGCGCAACAAACAAGACGCTATACTCGCAGCTTCGGGCAAGGTCTCCGAAAATTGGCTGCGGTTGGGCGCAGAAACTAGTACAGAAGTCGCAGGTATTCCCTCGGGTCAGGGCCGCAGGGTATGTGTTTCCTCAGCCCACGTTGGACGAATCTTTTTTCTATTTTTTTTTGTTTTTTTTTTTTTTTGTTTTCTATTTCACTCGAGTAAACAAGGCTCTGGGTAAATCTGTTTTGCGAGAACCCACGAAATTACCCAAGGGGCTTAATTATGCCCCGACACCGTCTTCGCTTGATAACAGAATCGGCACTCGGCCCATTAATACGGCGAAAACAAGCCTGAGTTACCGTAGTAATTAGAAAAGGCGTTCGTCAGAGTGCAGAAGGTTTTCCTTGATTCTCAAGAGTAAAAGCTCACATTTCTTCGTGCAAAAGGGACGAGATCTGAATTTAGTTCAGTTTATATTATTTTATTTTTCCTTTATTTTATTTCATCTTCTCCTTCTTCTTCTTCTTCTTCTTCTTCTAGCGTGTCAGTAACTTGCGAAAGAGTTTTCTTCGAAATGACGTCAACGGGACTTTTCTTGACGAGTGAAAAAAAGAAAGAAAGAAGAAGAAATAAAAAAAAAAAAGAAAAAACAAGTCTTTGTATTTATACAGAGACCCCCTTTCACCTGACCCCCACAAAGGTCGTAAGTTCTTTCATTAATATAACTAAATCCCAGGAATAAAGATGAGAGAGTTACGGGACTTGCGATTTTTCATTTCATCCAACGCCAACGTATTAATACACACATACGTTATGGTCCACCTTTGTATGGCACGAGAAGAAGGTGATGAGGTTGGCTTCAGGAACGAGAAATCGTGATGGGGCTGAGCCAAGCTGACGTAATGACGACCTCCTTTGTTGCATCCTTTGTTTAGCATCTCCATTGTCTCACACACGCCGTTCGCAAAGTGCTTCTAATTTATTGGCTAAATGTGCGGCCCTGATAGCTGGGATATCGATATATCACCGCGTATCTATACTCTTATTATTCGATTACTGTAGGTAATCGGAAATTCTTAACTACTAAGATAAGTGCCTCTTATATTTGCCCTTTACTTTATTTTTACATCATTTTCTTTTTTTTCTCTTCTTCCGGACAGTTTAGCTGAAGACTTGAAATCTAACGAGCCTCAAGCATCCTTGACGACCGCGACCTTGATCGACTTTTTTTTCATCGATGTATCATCGATAAATTTGATACACGCTTCTTAAGCGGAGTATTTAACCTTCTTACATTATATGTATAGGTCCAATAGAACTTTCTAGGAATGTACTCTTGGGTGCAGCTGATTGTGAACCGCTCTCTTTGCCAGTAGATTGTCTGGGGGACTTGGGGTTCGATTTGAACCATGAGAGACCTCGGAGTCTTCTCTACATATCTATACACTCCGCGAGAGCACCCTGGTCACGTATCTGCGAAAATGGCAAACGACTGAACTCCGAAACGTTACTTGACCCGCAAAACGTATTTCGTGATAGGATCTTTCAAAGTTACACCAACCAATGCCACATCTCTGCCACGACCCGACCCTCGTCTTTCTAGATCTTATGGACCGAGAGACCCGATGCATTTAACCCTTTCACCAACGCCCTAGATCACTTCGATTAAATATCAACAAACTAATGGGAAAACTTTTTCGCAATTTCTCAGTTAGGGGAAAAAGCAATGTAAACTGTTCAACGTACCTTTTAGATTCATCGTTACCACGTAGCGGATATTTATACTATCATAGTATTAAAGTATCTCTTAAGTTAACAAGGTGTAATTATACGTCGATGAAAAATATCAAGTTTACAGTTTACTTCCAAAGTATCATCAGGAAAGTAAAACCCTTCGATGGTTGGGTATCGTTTTAAAAGAGTTTACCTTACCGAATAGCTATTGTATCAGTTATTCTTCCTCTGCGCTGATCCTGAACATTTATTGCACGACGATCACACAACGGACGCCCCCGATCAATAACGATACAGTGACCTATAGATTTACCGCATACAGAGTACAGAGGTAATTGGTCTCTGTAGAATAGCACATCAAGAGCCTCTTACGATCGGTGTAGGTATTCCCCAGCGATTTATACTCTCCTGTTAAAATTTTATGCCAGGTCTTACCTAGTTGTGCATCTTCGATGTACATCTTCGCCCGCGAGATCCCATCCAAGTATCTTAAATTATGCAAGGAAAGTTAGAGCGACAACTGATGCAAGGAAAGTTACAATAAACTGGAAAAATAAGTCGTATCTATTATTGAACATATTTTTAAAGAATTTGAACAAAAAATATTCGGTTAGACTCGAATTATAACCACGAGACTTCTAATCAAAGAATCATCAGTTTAATTCGAATTTGAAAACCTCTCGAAATCCCAAGGAGATTTAGACGTAGGTATGTAGTACCTATGTATACATAGATACCTGACTTTCAACGTCCAGCATGTAATAAGCAGCTAATTTACTCATTTAGGTCAATTCCGTTAAAATACCGCAAACCCCAGCTGCAATATACGCTGTACCGTGCATGAGAGAACTTATAATTTCAGACTGCATAGCTGCATTGCACAGCACAGTACAGCACTGCATTGCACTGCACTACGAGGAAATCGCAACGGCAAAACGACCGTAACGATACCCTGCTATCCAGGGAGATACAGGCACTCAATGCACCGAGGAGAGAGACATTGTTGGCACCAAAGTGGCGTCACGAAGCTACTGTCTCGAGTCAATTCGACGGCCTCAGGGAAGTGTGTGTCTGTTCCATTTGCACCGGTTCGGTTCTGTTCGATTCGGGACTCCATTTCTCTGCTTTTAGCATTCCAGAGTGAGGTGGTGATTTATTTCTGTTAAATCTCGTCAACGAGTAGTCAGATTTTATTTATCTAAAAGTAGTACTGATACTCGTATATTTATATACGGTATGTCAATTACGAGTTTCCAAGTTTTTGTATGTATGTATCTGATCTAGGGCAGTGGTTCTGAGTCATTGAAATTCGCACGACAAAAGGTTTCATCGACAGGAATTCCACAAAGAGTAGTGAGGTAAAGTTCCGTTGTTTAGAGTAGAGCTTGAAATAAAAAAAAAAATTCTTTTTTCTCCCCCCCCCCTGAGAGTGGGTACTTTTTGGTGAACGTAGTTGGGGCTGTAAAGGAAAGCAAGAGCCGCTCGATTCGTTGGCTCGATTTCACTACGACCTCGGAAATAAGAAAACGAGCGCTTTTGTCCATCGAGAGATTTCCAAATTTTCAGAAGACTGCAGGCTCTGATCCTGTTTCTCGTTGAATTCAAGTTGTGTGAACTAAAAGAAAGAAGAAAGAATGAGGGAGAAAGAGGAGAGAAGGAAGGAATGAATGAAGAAAAGAAAGTAAGGAAGAAAATTCCGGTGCGAGAAACGATGGGAAAAGGAGGGTAAAGATGTAGGCTCAGGGAGACGAAGAAGGATGAGGAGGGAATGGACCCTTTTGGATGCAGCTAGAATGGGGTTTCGGGAGGCGGGAGTCCCACTATGGGGGATGAGACGAGGGGATGAAGGGGAGAGTAGAGCCTCTCACTCCGCGTTGCTCACCCCCGCCTCTGGTCGATATTTGGAGCGGCCCCACCGACGCCTCCCGCCGGCGGTACTCAACCCAGGAAAATGCGTCCCCTGCACTGCGATTCTTGAATTGTGACTCCGTTCCTCAAATTTTTGCTATAAAATATTTCAGGACATAAATTTTCTTGGCCATTTCTCATTTAACAAAAAAAAAAAAAAAAAACAAGATCATAACCAGTTTGAGTTTCCTTTTCAGAATTCCGGAGAACCGAAGGATCAGCTTCGTCTCTTGACGTCAGGATTTGATGTTTGATGTTTGCTGTTTACGGAATTAGTACATACATACTTGGATATGAATTAGTATGTAATATTGTAACGAAATCCATTTGAAATTTCGTTTCTACGACCACAGCGAAATTCTCATGAATGTTTGTAAGTTAGGAGAGAATTTTGAGAGGATAGTCCACTTCGTTTAGATGGAATTTTCCTGAGTTCTAAAACAATTAGATTTCCGCCCTGGTTACCCGAGCCAAGAAGAAACAGGCCGAGGATATTTACCACGGCTTTCTACGGCAGCCTCGTATTTCTCTTCCTGTAGGATATGGGACGGATAAAAAATAGTAAAGGGAGGATAAATAAGGTCTGAAAAATAACGGAATGAAAACTGGTGCAGAAATACGAACGTCGTATTGCAGCATAGCCGGACAATGGGGCGGCTGGTTTTTATTCCAGTTGAGTAAAACGCGACACGAAACGTAATATAAATACAAAAATAAATAGATCGAACGTGGATATGGCGCGCAGTTATTTTTCGCTTTAACTCAACGTACTTGACTATAATACGTAGTGTCTCGCGTTTCAAAGTCAATAGATCGCATCGTATTACCACTTTATTGCGCAATAATTCCTCGAGATTCGCCTCGTATAATGTACTCCTTGCTCTACCTTCGGCCAATAACGCGTAGACGGACGTATCGTCGCGTCGTATGGGTGGCATGGCCCATGGCTATGGCTACGGCTACGGCTACGGCTATGGCTATTGTCGAGGTGGGGAGGCTTATAAAATATTTTTGGCTCAATTCGTTAATGGTTCCGGCTATGCCATGCTATAACGCTGTGGAGAGTTAGAGCGTGGTAATAAAATAGTCCGACGTTTGTGAGAACGGAGGCTTTGGCTAGCCCCAAAGACGCCAGGACTCTCAATCCTAGACTTATATCATTCCCAGGATTATACTCTAAAGATTATTTCGCATAAAGTATCATCCGTCCAGTTTTAGGTTTCTTTTGAATGTTCATTTTATAGGATATTCGGTAATTAAATCGTTTCAAATGATCGTCATTTTGCTAGGGTGGAGAGCTGATTATCAGAGTGGATTGTAATTACCCTGATAATTGGAAAGATATGGAGGAATTAGAATAGAGATATTTGAATATTCCAGATTTCAGGCGTCGGGTATGTATGCCAATCCCGTATTCCATAGTTTCAAATGATCCGGGGATATTGAAAATGAACGGAAAGGTTATTGAAAATTCACAACCCTTCGTACCGTTGTCATCAAACTATACCACCATCCCCCATGTATCGTAACGGATCTTTTCAATTTCCGTAAACATCGAAAACGGTAACAGAAACTGTGTTACAAGCGGTGTAAAATCCGTGTAAGTATGTATGGATTTACATACATAAATGTCCACATGCACATGTGTGTAGGCGTAGGGTATGTTTGTGTGTGTGTGTGTGTGTGTGTTATATGTAAATTTGTGTATTAGACGTGCCTGGGAATAATGCGAAACTGGAGCAAAGTGGGGCTCTTGAATCGCGATATTCTTTCCCTGGTTGGATATCGCGAAATATATAAATCATTATTTTACAACGCGGTCGATTCACCAATGAAATTAGAAAAGCACGTTACTATTGATAAATGAAATCCTGGAGTGATCTTTCACAGTTATTTTTCATCGATAATTTTTGTTAAAAGAGCGCAGGCGTGTTTTAAGGCTAGGTGAAAGAACCACGCCGCGTGACTGCAGTAGAGTACAAAAGGGAGTAGTTGAATAAAATTATTACCACGGTGTTTAAAAACGGGTTAAAAGCTCAATATGTTTGACGAGAAGTCGGGGGATATTGAAAGCATTTTATCAGGTAATTGGAAAGTGATGTCGACACCTACTCGCCTCGCGTAACATCACATTTTACAAGCTCGGAGTTTCAGTTTTACCAACGTAGCTGAAGGTATAACTTGTAACTTTTATATATAGTTTTATGTATACCTACATACAATATATATATATACCTTTTTTTTTTCAAGGAAAACCCACCGCGTATAACGATTTGGGTTTTGAAGAAGCGATTCTCGAATATTTTATAACCGAAAGCATTACCATCAATTTTGTTTATCGAAATGTTATTGCTATACCCTAACACTTATGCGTTCTCATAAGCTAATGGATTTTCGCTATATCTCTTCATCTCGCGTTAATTTTGACCTCACGATCAGTCAAAAGATATTCCAGTACAGTTCTGAATACCCGGATTATATATGAATCGTATTTAATTACGAAGTGGCGTGTTCACTCGAATAATTACCTCAGATTAATCAACGCGTGTTACTTTTTACTTTATTCTTTTTTATGGTTGTATTTTTTTTTTTTTTTTTCGTTCTTTTCTTTTTTCTAGCTTTTTCGTCACGAAAAGCCCTGTCGTCTGATGTTCAAGCATTCTATTAATCAAAGTTTCAAGATCACTCTCTCGGACCGATAGTCTCAAATCGTCTTTTAAACTCTGACAAAGTTAAAGAGAAAAGAAAAAGTGTTTCCTTCTAACGACGCCTTTAGCCACAAATCTTACCTAGGCTTTCCGATACCAAAGAAACTGAATCCCCAAGCCAGTACCCCCGCAGAGTGCGTATTTTCTTGTCTCATTCTGCTGACTCGACGCCGAGCTCGACTACTTGGTTTACTGTCTGATTAAATCTGACGCTCCCTACTTGACCAAGTATAGGGCATACGTACCTACATACCTACGTAACGTTTCGATGTAGTGATTAAGATCAAATGTAAATTTTTTTTCTTTTTTAGAAACTGGTTTTTTACATGACAAAAAATTCATTCAGATCTCAAAGCTTAGTTTTATTCACAATTAGATTAATTATAACCAATTTTTTGGCCCGGTTTAGAATCAGAGATAAACTATTTACCGTTAGCTGTTAAAAATTGGAAAAGAACCTTTTGGGAGAATATTTAAGATTATTTTTAGCTATTGTTAAAAAAAACTTTATACCATTATTCTGATAGACGAAAACAGAAAGTAAATTGGTATGAGGGGTTTTTCCAATGCTATTTTCGTTCATTCTTTTTTCTTTTTTTTTTATCCTGACAATTTGAATGAAATCCTGAACACGCTTGAAGCTGGGGCGTTAAAATAATAGTTTTCAGCTTGTGGAACGAGGAGGGAGTTACTGATCGCTTTTTTTATTCTTGTTTTCTTGTATTCTTAACACTTTATGACCCACGTACGTTGATTTATTTATAAATAAATAAAAAAAAAGGGGGGGCGAGAATTTAATTGTGTGAAAATTGAAAAAAGCTTTGACGACTATGCTTTCTATTTGTATATTTACATAGTCTAAACTGTAACTAATTTAACTTCGTTTACAGTAATCCAGTAGACAAAATGATTAAAATAACAACGGTACAAGCCAATCAGTACGCCGTTGCACACAGCTTGAGGGATGTCTGTTATATACTCTCTGAAATCGTGTTTTCTAGTATACTGCATACATGCATGAAATAGCTTAAGGCCAAAGGCGCAAACTCAGGCTTTTTCATTTACCATTCTATGACTCTGAAGTTTTAATTGCTGTATAGTAACGTTTTATCTTTATTAATCATTAATACCATGGATTGTTAACCCGATGTTTGATTGACTCAGACAACAATTACACTTAATCCTTAAGTAAGAAGTTTAAAAAGAAAATGACCCTGTTCGGTGGACCGGAAATTGACATTTCCAAAGCAAATGCATTAACAACGGTAAAACGAACGTTTACTCATTTATAAAATAATAATAAATTTCTATCTCTGGCTTTTGAGATTCTTTATTATTTTATTTTATTTTCTTTTCTTTTTTTTTTTTTTCTAAACTTTTTATCGGATAACCGTTATGGCAGATCATCCGGAAATAGAAAACGTTCAACTTCTAACCTCACGCTATAATAACAAAGGATAAAACAATTCATCAGCCACTGTTCAAAACCACAAGGTAACGTTATATCGTTAGAATTGCCACGAGGAATGTCTTGAAATGGCAAGCTCAGAGGCTTAATCTCAGCTTACGTGACTCTAGATCCATGGATAAACGCGCCAAATATGATATCAAGTAGGTATAACACAGTCGAGAATTTATGTATCCAATATACAAGTAAGAAGATCCAACGTCGCGTAGTCGAAGAAAAAGAAAAAAGATAAAATATCAAAGCCCACGTCAAGTCTTCGAAAGAAAAAAATAAAAAGTTTAGATTTACTGAGAAAATTTTCCTGTTTATCTAATTAAATACAAAAATATACGTTGAATCTGAACGTTTGGAATGGTAAGCCTAGTTAATATTACCATTTGCAACTCAAAGTCTATTTACTTTCCTTAATGGATTTGCCTACCAAATTCAAAAGTATACGTAAGTTTATTAAATATTGAGCAACTGACGTTAAACGGAAGTCGCAATATGATATAAAGTTGGTCTAATGAGTTTGACTTTGATCCAATTTTCTTTTTTTTTTTTTTTTCTGTTTTTCTTATATAAATTTATGGGTAAATATGCGGTTTTTCATGATTTCAGCGACATGTGCAACGATTAAAGTTTCGAGTTAATTTATTAAGTTCGTGCGGTTTAACTCGAGAAACTTTCTTTAAGTAATTCGTCGTTAACTTAGCACGATTTCACTTCGAACTATGAAAAGGAATAAATGAAGAACAGAGTAGTTGTACTAATTGAAATCTGAAAAAATTAATAAACGTATATACTCCGAAACATTCTGAAAGCTTTAAAGTTCGACTCTGTGTTTCGTAATCGCAACCACAGTCCCAACCGCAAGGAATTAGAACCAATCAGAACTCTAATCTACAAGAAGGCTCAATGTTCTAATTAGTTCTCATTCGGTGTGGTTTTGATTGCGGTTACGGAACAAGGAGCATTCCTGCAGAGCTTTCTGATTGTTCTTTTAACGGTATAATATGAATGAGTGAATTTTCACCGGTCTAGATACATACTTAGGGTGAAATTTCGTCGATGAAAGACTTTCATGAATTATGATAGGTACTCGAATAGCTCGTAAAGTAAAGAAATTAATTGGCAAAAATAAACTGACGGTTATAATCGAGGCAAGATGCGGTCTTGGCAGATGTAATTGAAATCAGTAGAGCTAAAGATTTTCGAGACGTTTGGATTGGCCGAACTGTGTGACTCGAATTTTTCAATTTTTCAATTCTTTAGTTCCCTTTGTTAACGGAGAAAGCGAGAAAACTGGAAAGTGGGTGAGTGAGTCCAGATTCTGTTCGTCTCTTTACTTCACTTCTCTTCTTCTTCTTCTTCTTCTCCTTCTCTTCGCTTCTATTCGCAGCTTCTTTTGTACGACAAATTTTAAATTCACCGAGAGAACTCTCTCTCAGCCAATTTGAAAGTTTTTTTAGTTTTTCCAAGTCTTTTCAAAAGTTTGATCAACTACCTAATGTATATGTAGGTAGGTATACCGTATAGTCGTTCGATCAAGATTATACTTAAGGAAGTGAGGAAAGTTCAGAAACGAATCGTCACCGTCACCTTTCTCATCCATAAAATCAGAGCGACCTTTCACTTCAAAAAATCTTCTCATCTTGCCGCCATCTCTCGTGCCAATGATCATTGTACTTGCAACAGATGCTGAGTCCGGTGGTACAGCGTTGACAAGCTTCGCGTGGCGCCCCTAACTCGACCCGTTGCCGTAGCAACAGTCTCGTGCTTTGCCTGTACATATTATGTATGTATGGAACGTTCAAGTATGTATTTCTATATGAATACACAGGAGATACCAGTAGCGTGGTGGTCCATTCACTCAAATATTTTCTAATTCCCGTTCGTCGTCGTTCCCCTTAACGACATCAATCTCCGTTGCATTTAAGCCCTTGATTTTTGACGGATGAAAAATAAAATAAAACACTCATGGAAAATAAAAAAGTATCTTTCATGTTCTCAATTCGTCGTGAAATTCGCGACAGTGTATATTAAAGAACTCGAGGCTTGTATGGGACTCATACTGTAATAAGTATTGCTGCTTTTATTAGTGCAGGAGCTGATTTTATGAAAATTTTTTCAAAACCCTGTTTTCTTCCCTCAGTTTTCTATTACAGTTTGAAATAAAGTTGTGAAATATGGTTAATCTACCGAAAGATATTAGGTTTACTACAGATTAGGGGTGTCCCCAGATGGAGATGAGACTCAGACCTCGTCCCCAAGCGCAAAACTCAAACAAACTGTGCCCTTCTTAGTCGGCTTCATTTATACTTTATACTCTTCCCAGAGTAAAGATTTTATTTTAAGTTTCGATCTATACAGAGTTCGGATTACTGTGAAAGAATATCGAGGCCTCCAGGCCATGTCGATGAAGAATCGCGATATTCAGGGGTGTAATACCTGCCCTTTTTTGGTCGTTTTTGCAAGGTAGAAACAATTATGGCATCACGAATAAAAAAAAGATAGAATAGAAATTAAATTACCCCATCCCTACGACCGAAAGCAAAACAAATTTCCAAGTCCCTTTATTTTGTTTTATTGTATCTTATTTTCTTCTTCTTCTTTATTTTTTTTTATTTTTTATTTTTTATTTTTTATTTTTTCTTTGCCCCGTATTTGCTCTTAATTTTCTTTCTAATTAGAACGCTGAGCGGGTATTGGTGGAAAGGAAAACGTATTTCATATTCTCTAAGATGCTTTTAAGACTTCGGGTTTCACTTTAAACTCATTTTCCTTGAAACAGAACTACAAACAGTAGGTCGTGCTTCGACTTGAAACTGCGGATCTTATATTTGCACGTTTGTCCTCTCCGTCGTATCTCGCCAGCTACCCCCTGAATTCATTTCCTCTGTTTGGTATCTTCGCATTTCCGTGTTTGTAACCGAAGTGGAGGGTAGCTACCTATCTATATAACATTTCGTGTCGTATAGGTATCAGTATTGCGAAGATCTCAAGAGAGAAGAAGCGCAACAACCAAAGACCCATATAGGTATAACTTTTATATGTATGTTTCTCTTGCGAGCAGCACAACTATTATCTATGTGATCGATACAACTATAACACGTTTCTGTCCCTGATCCTTTTCCACGTATTGTTTTTACCTCGCTGTTTAGCGACAGCTGTGCAGGGATGCTGCCGGCGTGTCTGGAACTGATGGGCTATAGCATAAACCCTGAAAAATGACCCCCAGTTGAGTTCAGCTAAATTGGCATATTTTTATATACATATATTGTATGTGTATACATTTTTCTAAAGCATATCGCTGTTTTCTAGGTACACATACATACATGAGTATGTATGTATGTACATACAAACTTAGTGCCCCAAACCCCATCGTCATTTCTATGACTATGTGACGACCCCTCTCTTCAACTGAGTATTTTCACAATTTTCCATTTCCTATGCATATATTTTCTTTGTACATATTTTCTATGCATATTCTACCATTCTTTTTCTTTAGCTCAGGTCAAGCGTCGCCTTTTCCTCACCAAGGACTGAGGGTTTCTGTTCGTGCTTTGGTTGTCCAAACATCTGGCATTTCATGCCTGGACCTTTTTTTCTTTCTTTCGTTTTTCAGTAACAGTCTCATTGTCGGGGTGATATTTCATGTGCAAAATCGTCGTTCGAGGGCGAAGAAATGGACCGTTATTTTTCGATTGTTAAAAATAATCAGTGCAGGTAATAAAAAAGAAAAAAAAATTTTTTTTTTGAATGACAGTAAACGCGATGTGAAAAGAAAAACTGTGCCAGTATATGTATGTTTTTACTTTGTTGTTTTAAATCCGCATTGATTAACGAGAAATCCAAATATTTGTCGGTTTGTTTGTTCCCGTATTTGATTTTATTTATTTCGAAACCACTGGAGCAGAACGGTAATTGGGGTTTGTAAATTAATTATTATTTCCACCGAACAACGAGCATTACCAGTTCGTAAATTTTTCATAACTTAACGATTGAAAATCGTCGACTGAACTCAATGGGTGAATTTATTATCTTAATTAACGACTTCCGGAATTTCCTGGTTTTATTATGAACGGGGACGGTAATGGTCAGCAAAAATAGTTAATTTTGAACGATTTTATTTCCAAAAATTCCTACCCTTAGGACATCAAACTGCCAATCGACCGGCTGCTCTTTCGACCACCAATGCTCATTAATTTGAAACTTTTTTTTAATTTCAAGTAAAGTAAACTATAACGTCTATACCTATAGACGTGAGAAACTCCAACAGTTAAATTAAACTTTCACTATTTACATGTAAAATAAATAATACCTATGTGTTTTTCTCATCTGATCTGTTCAAAACTAAGCTGGTGTATGAAAATTCAGTACCAATTCGTTTACCTATATACCAACAAAGTTTAGAATCGATATCTGAATTAGCTTGGAAAATCCGTGCAGCTAGCTAGTGAACGAGTTTTGTTTGAATTTGCTGTCCATTGGAGAACTTAACCGGAAATAGGCCGATGGTGTAGCAATCCATAGAATAATTTACAATTCGAACGTAAAGGTTGGTTAACCTTTGACCTCTTCTACCAAAGCCTGGAGCTCTCCGCACTCGTAACCTTTGTGCTTGGACCAGTTCATTGAAATTTGTTAATTAATACACGTACACGTATAATGTTTAACAATGAAAATTATCATTTTCGTTTTAAATGTAGGTACTTTAAATTATTCATCGAATAGTTTAGGTTGTTTAAAAAATTTATGTTAATTGAAAAAAGGAAAAAAAAAAAGAAAAAAAACAAAGACGAGGAAATCATCCATCATGATAATAGTGAAACCACGAACCGGAACTTTATTTCGTCGGCTTTTATTTTCACAGACGTAAAGCTAATCGTGGTCCATGGGCAAGACTTACCCCCTCATTTGGGTGCACGCTCTTTCGCCCGTCGACAATAGAGCCGTGTTTCAGTGCGGTACCGCCCTAATACCCATCGTCTCCCCCGACCGCGTATTGTGCCATTCGTTCTAGGGTTTCAGGGTACCGTACCGAGTATTACAGGCACCAAGTCCCCGAGCCCTTCTCCTAGAGGTCTGTCCCACGTGCACCACAAAAGCCGGCATTAAGGCAGCCTGCAATCTTTCTGCTCCACAGCCTCCCCAGAAGTAATGGAAAGGACATAACTCACGACGCCCTTCTGACACGGGGTGTTTCGATATTAAACCACCCCCGCGTCATTACCCGGCCCTTTGCTCGGGGCGTGATACTGCAGTGGGCGATTAATGCCAGAGGAAAATAAGGTACCCGTCTATGGAGGGTGCAGTAATCGACGTGGTACATGCTCCCGTGGGTGATGACTATAGTGAAGGTGAAATGGTTTGGTACAGATGAAAGTGAGATTGTATGACGGACGTGAATTCACGGTATGAAATTATAAAAGCAAGTAAAGAAACTTTACCGGACTTATAACAAAGGGCCAAAAGCATTATTTGTTGCCGAAGGACTGACGAGGATTATATACCGGATGGGACGATGCGACACGTTTGAAGATGGCTTTGTTGGATTGGTTCTATTCCGCGGTCAAACAGATTCTCTAAAGGTAATCACTGGTGGGTTACCTCGCCCCCTTGAGCGTAATAGATAACACCAAGGGCTGCAATCTCTGGTTACCAATTTCCTAGCATTATTCTCAGGAGTTGAGACCCAAGTAACCACGGCCCCTGCGGCTTCCCTGACGTAATGGAAGGCTATTTGCTAACAACGTCGTAACTTGGTCTGACGTGGTAAGAAGAGAGGAGAGACTAACTTCGATGAGGTTTATCAGCGTGGAGATGAGATGAGAAGAGATGAGAAGAGAAGAGAAGAGAAGAGAAGAGAAGAGAAGAGAAGAGAAGAGAAGAGAAGAGAAGAGAAGAGAAGAGAAGAGAAGAGAAGAGAAGAGAAGAGAAGAGAAGAGAAGAGAAGAGAAGAGAAGAGAAGAGAAGAGAAGAGAAGAGAAGAGAAGAGAAGAGAAGAGAAGAGAAGAGAAGAGAAGAGAAGAGAAGAGAAGAGAAGAGAAGAGAAGAGAAGAGAAGAGAAGAGAAGAGAAGAGAAGAGAAGAGAAGAGAAGAGAAGAGAACGAAACCAAAGACGTTAAGCACACTCAAAGAGATGATCTCGAGGCCGAGTATAAAATGAACTTAAATTCTTCCACTCTGAGGAAAGACTTTGTCGGTTGATCCGATGTTCAACCTAAAATTTTCGTATGGCTTTATCTCGGCGTTCCTTCTTCCATTCTGAGCTTGAAAATAAACGTTTCAACACCGCTCTTCGAGGGTGGCCTTCCGTCGAGTATCTCGACCATGAAAAATAGCGGATTCCCCTGACGTGGCGAATCTCAAAAGCCAGGGTCACAATTTGAGCCCAACCGAATGGAAAATTTGACGCAAAACAGCCGACGATGTTTGACGGGGAAATACCTGGAAATGTTTAATTTTCAACGGGGCTTATTTCACCCTGTTGCCTGTTTACGACACCGTAGAATACATGTGATATGTGAATTCGACGAGTTATGAATTTCCCTGTAAAGAAATACAAAAAAAATTTTTTTTTTTTTTAATAAAAACAGCTGCTACTAAAGACTATGGGACTAAGTTACTACAACAATTACGAAAATAGCACCGGTGTTTAAAGTAACTAATCATCAAGGTAACGCGTCATCCTTCATTCTGAAACAACATTCTCTGCTAGGAGATGTAATGGAGCTATCATCCCACCAATCATCCTCCCATATAGTCCCACGGTTGATGTTATACGAACGCGCGGTGGCAAACCCCATCTTTCACGATCTTTACCCCCTCGTTTAACCACCTCATATGAATCCTCGAATAAACTTATCGCGATTCTACGTATGTTATTACGTAAATATGAAATAACTTATTGTTTATAATTAACGAGTTGTACAGTCAGAATTTCTGGTCCTTTTATATCGAAAAGTGTATTTAAATTATGTTTAGATGATTCTGAATCTTTGAAAGATTTGATAGTATTTTTTTTACTATTTTTCAACACGAATTTGAGAGATTTTTTTTTTTTTCATAAATAATTTCTTGCTTCATTTTTATCTACTAAAATAGTTTGTCTTATAACTTCCGCTCTTCACCATCGCGCGATATATATATATATATATATCTATCCTGTCTTAATCTCGATTAATCGAATAGCGATTCATCTATCTTCTCGACTGTCACTGCGTACGCGGGGATGAACTAATCGATGCCAAAATTAATGATCTTTTTATTTTATGTTACAGGTGAGGTGGAAAACTTGAGTCATTAACGTTTGCGGTATTCCTGTCACCCCCGTACGTAAGTAGGTATCGACAATATCTGTGCCCTATATTTCTGAAGGAGAATATGTCATTAAATTTCATTATTCAATTTTAACCCCACATACGAATGTCTAGAAATTTAATACGAAGCAATTCCTGTACAGAAATTCTAACTATGAATCAGTAAATTTAATACCGTCCCTAAATACCAAACAATTTTTAGATAAAGGGATATAGTCGTTAATCTTCAGCCTGGTTATAGAGTAGGTCGAAAATTCGGTGGAACGCGAACGACGTTTTTGAATATTAATTATAACACGATCTCAATTTATTGGCTTACATCAACCTCAATTTTTCATTCTCTGCTGTGTCGTAGCTACTTGTGAACAAACGTATATGGGGCTCACGACGTTATAATACAATATATACACTTGATAGGGATAAATTTAGTAAAACTCGTGTTCCCTCGTGTTTAATAAAACAAAGTACATACAAGTCGTAAATTTTGCGAACAAGAAGACAAAGCTAGAAAATTTTCTACCATTAAAACTGGCTGACGACCTAAATAGTTGTTACGAGCTACATCTAAGAAACGATTGGCCGTTTAACTATTGACCAATTAATTCAAGGCTGGCGGAAGCTTGTTAAAACTTTGTCCTCTTGCTTGAACTACCGCGCGAATATGAGCAGGCGCTTCAATCTCAACTAACTTCATCGAATCTGCACTGTGAGAGCAGCATCGCAGTTTCTTGTAACTAAATTAATTCTAGGTAATCAATTCCGATTTCAAACATATTTACCCAGAAATTGAATCAAAATTCATTTCAAATGGTATTTTACATTGGTAGGTAGAGAGACGCGATGCGAGTATTGATTAGCCATACGTATCGATTCTTAACTTATTCATTCATCAACAAAAAAAAAAAAAAAAAATTCGTTTAATCAATTTTTTTTTTTTTATTAGTAAAGATATGTACTGTAACAACTAATTGTTGTAAGCAAGTTGTGCACCAGGGGCCAATTTCATCCTGGTAAATAAGTTATTAATAAGGATTAACTAGGTGTTCACTGCAGAGCTTAATTGAGGCAGGATGCTTGAGAAAAGAGAGACGCCGGGCTCCTATATTAATAACCAGAGCAATATAGCCCTGAAATGGTCGCGCAACTAGATTAATCACAATGAAGGACTAATTGAGACAGAACCTCCCTAGGGATAGTCATGGGGATGGAGTTTCACGGACCATGAGCAACGTAGAAATATTAAAGAACTTATACCCTACTGCAACCTCGGAGATTTCTTCTCTCAGGCGCTAGCCCTTGGCCTAAATCTCATTGTAATTTTTTTTTTTTTTTTTTTTTATCTATCAAAGCGACGTAGGTATATACGATTTTTTTTTTTTATTACATTGTCTCGAAACGTTGGACCTAGCTTCTGTCGAACGACCCCCCCCCCCCCCCCCCCAAAAAAAAAGAAAGAAAAAAAATGCGATAATTTGTTGCCTTTCGGGAAGATGGAATAAAATTAGAGGGCGAAGAAACCGCATGTGAGATTTGAAAATTATACGATAGTTTTTCGTTTTGTTTTTGTGTGTTTCTTTTTTTTTTTTTTTTTGAATGCTCAGACCTACTTTACTGTCGCAGTCTACTACCCAATGTCCTTGAGAACGGAAGGGGGAAACAGCGATAGGACCACCCTAGTCGTGCATCACATAAAAAATGGCATATCTAATGATTTCCGAGCTCCCAGTGTAAACCAGTAAAAATTAACCGAAGATCAACGAATGGGATATCCCGGGTGAACCCATATATTTTAGTGGATTTCATCAAGAGCTGAATCATCGTAGAAATGTTTTCATAAATCCAACACCCGTTCTAATAACATATTTCATTGCTTGTTGCTTGTTGGTCGTAATGGTGCGACCGAAAATTGAACGATACCTTCGTAGGGGGGTAAAGTGAGGTCAAAAGTTAGGCACGACATTTGATCACGTAATTATATAGCTTGCTCTTTGATTTTTATTTATTTATTTTCTTTTCTTTGTCAAACACTGCTTTTAAGAGATGATTGAATAGCACTACCGTACTATTTGTTACTTAATCGAAATTTGTAATGGGAAATGATCAAGCTTTTATCGTATATCAAACGGAATAAATCGATAGCGAAAAGCGTTCGATAATTGTTACTTGGATTAATTTTTCTAACGTGGGTGAGTTTCCATCTCAGGATAACAGAGGAAGATTTAAACTGGATTTCGACAATTTTTTACATTATAATTTAATGCAAATAAGATCAGACCGTGCATATGATTATTTCGATTAATTTTTTTCTTATAAGTAGGAGAAAAATGTGAAAAAATTTTTTTTATTAATGTAGATCAATATTGAAGAATGGGTATATGAAATATAAAATTCAGGGTTATGGGTACGTAATATTTGAGTTTGAAATGAGTACTTGTGTTTTGGAACAAATATCGTTGGAAAAAAAATTCTCGAAGTATGAGTGGAGAAATTTGACAAATCAGAGAAATGTTGACGCAGTTCAAGAAGCTTGACTTAAGTTTTTGCGAGAAAATTTTTATCGAAGCAATCATCGACGCGTTAAGTTGGAAGAGTTTAAAAAAAAAAAAAAAAAAAAAAATACAAAGTCTCATAAAAAACTTGGAAAGTTGATCAAAAGAAGAGAAAAAAAAATAAAATTTGAATAAATAAAATGAATGAAAAATAAGAAATTGAATCAAACGAATAAGTCAGTGACTTTGCGAATTTTTATTACTTTTATTTCAAGTGATATATAAGTCATATTTCATTCTAAATTTCATATCACAGAATGACTAGCCGGAAAAATGAAACAGATTTTAAATTCACTGCAATAAACCAATACGAACGTTGGTATGAGTAATAAAATTGGATATTTTTTGAAATTCGTTTGCGGAACGAGGTATGTAAATATATTCAATATGTATGAGGTATATATACGTATGTATTATTACATAGGTATGTACATACATACGTACATAGAATAAATTATTTTTCCGTGGTATACAAGCGCGTAAAGTCTGGTGAAATCTTAAGTCACGAGAAAGCAAAGCCACCTTAAAAATAGAATGACGACAGCATCAAAAAAAATAAAAAAAATAAAAAAATAAATAAATAAAAACGACAAGACTCGAGATATGAACGAGAATATGTACGGGGTTTCAAAAGGTGGAAAAAGCTCTGTTGTAAGACGAGCGCGGATGGCGTGAAGCTTGTTTGAGTACCGTAGCTGTAGCAGCTACCATCATCATCCCAAGGGAAAGCTGCATCTTGGTTTTTCCGGATTTAGATTTCTGCATTTGACACTACCCGACTCATCTTCCAATTCACGAGTGCAACCGGAACACGCGGTGTCTTCTAAAGAATTTGAAACAAGATGGTATCGGATTGGTGCTTCTCAAAATCTGAAGTAGGTATACGTACCTACTGGTCCTGGAGTTGAGTTACGATCAGGAAACTCGATCTCCAATCTAAGTGGAGTAAATTTATGGAAACAAGTCCCGTAATGAAAAGAATATTTTCGACATTAAAATTAATAGACTTTTATAGAAACCACCCGGGAATAAGGAATACATAGAGACTCAAGAAGCTATACGGGTAGTTAAGCACTGCTTATTCATTTCACCACCGGGGCTGGATATTGCGTCGTCAATCTAGACGATCTTTGCAATGTGAAATCTAATAAACCGTGATTTTAATATCAGCTTATTTACGAGGCGTGCTCGTAAGCGTGGCAATATCTCTGTGCCTCGGATCCTGGTGTCCCCCTCAATGGGGGTTAAGCGTATATGGCATCTTCTTGCTTGTACTTTATACGAGGTAAATTGTAATATTTAAAAAAAATAAAAAAAAATAAAAAAAAATAAACATGTATCAAATGAAAGAAAAGAATAATCAAAAATATTGGCAAAAGTGTATTCGAGAATGAATCCGGAGTCAAAATATATATAAAATTCTTCCTATTAAATTAATTTTCGCAACACAATCGATTCAGACTGTTGATAATTAGAAACTAAACGTAAGGCTGAAGATCTTGAAAATTAACGTATTATACAATCTTAAAGTATATGCCTATATGAGCCAATTGATTTCGTAGTAAATTTGCAAATATTTTCTAGAGATCTTCAGAACTTTGAAATACTTTTATTAAGATACACTTTAATCTTTCGCTTATGACCCGCGCTGCTTATTTACATCTCATGTGATTTATTAATACGTAATCTCGTTATTTTTATTTATGTTTTTTTTTTTTTTTTGTCTTTTTTCTGTGTAAAATCGCATGATGTTGCAAAATAATTAATGTATGGTAGACGTGAGCTACGAGTGATGAAAAATAAACCTTCGTCATTTGCAGACAACAATTCTGTATCATAAGTCTTCACGTTCATGATGATTGAATAAAAAGAGAACAGAAAAGCTAAGAAAAAAAGAAGTAGAAGAAGAAAAAAGACTTGATTAGCGAAATTCGCGGCCGTATGATACGATAATGAAAATAAAATAAAAAGAAAATAGGTCCCTTCGGAAAATGCTCATTTCGACGTTGGAATGGCTGCGGATTATAATTAATTTTGCCTTAGGCAATCGTGCAGAATTTATACCGGGGTTAAATACTCTTAAAGAAATTGTAGCGGGGTAACGTCGAAGCGATCACATCTCTACAACCCTTAGGGATTCTCTAGACCACAACTACCAACTTCGCCACGCACGTAGAGAAGAAGTGATGGGATGGGTTAAGTGACACTTCCCCTGCCTCAAATTCAGTTACCTCATACCCTTTCCTACCCACGCGACGCGCAGGGTCTAAAAAGTAATCGACTTCGTCTTGGTTCGCGAAAATATCCTCACCTGTTCACAGACTGTTCATTTTCATATACATATATATTTTTTGTTTCGTTTTTTTTTTTTTTTTTTTCTTCATATTCATATATTTAGTCGTTTCAGAAATGAAATGATAGAAAATTTTTTTTTCTTGTCTGGCATTACGTCGTCGATTCCCCCTGCCGCCTCGTGATAACAGCCTTAAGGTTATGATATTTATTCCTTATAAGCTTTTAGGAGAATTTGTTTCACGTTACGGATTCTGTTTTTTTTTTTTTGTTTTTATGTCAAATTTCGCCCGTAATTCAAGCGAATTTTTTATTTTCTTTTTTCTGTGACATAAATTTCGCCTATGCTTCGAGAGAAACACCCCCTTGTCGTACTTTGCCTTCACTTTACGGCTTTCACTATTTTCTGACGTTTTTTTTTTTTTTAAACCCACTAAGATATACCGTATCATATTTGACATCGTATACAGGTAACATACATTTGTCACGAGTCTGACTTCGCTTACTTCCTCCTAACAAATTACGACTTGAAATTATACTACTTACGCAATAACCACGCGGTATTTCCCATCCAACCACCCTTGGGAAAGGTTTTGTACGATGCAAGAGACCTCTGCTACTGTATCCCTAATAAAGGACCTCTGAAGTATAAAAGGAGCCTTGCTTGCCCTGAATGTATTAAAGGGTGGTTCCGGAGTCCGGAATATTACAGAAGATCAGCTGTATAATCTAGACGGGAATCAGGATCAGAAAAATAACAACTAAAAATACTCAATATTTACATACAACAAAAAAATAAAATAAAAAATAAAAAACCAGAGTCAATGTCAAATAGAATAATCGGTTCAATTCCGTTGATGGTTATTAATATAATATATATATATTTTTCTTTTCATTTTCTCTCGTCATTCTGTCAAGCAATTCATCTCCGCGTAGGAAAATTGTTACGTTTTTTAACACCGCCCTTTTGTTAGGGAAACCCTGAGGGGTGAAAAAAAAAATAAATAAATGAAAAAAAAAAAATGTTCAATAAGCCAGAAGATACCGTCTAACCATAAGAGCTGCCAACGTCGTAGCACGTGGCTCATACAAAACGGGGAAGATCCCTGTGCAGGGTAGCTGGCGGTAAGATTATTTTAACCAAATTTCTCGTGGCTTCTCTACTTTGCATGAGAATTTTACTACAAAAGGCTAGAAGAACGTGGCGTTAGGAAATGGTACATCTCCTTTAACCAACTCCCTTCGGCTTTTTTCTATTATACATGTTCGCTGTCCCGCGACGTAGCACGGTCTTTTGTGAGACATACAAAAACGTCACACGCTCACCTAGAACTCCCTACGTCCGTCCAACGTATCGTTTCGTAAAGATGTCATTATTTGTTGTTTTTACTTTAAGTAAGTAAAAAAGGGAATTTATACAAGTAGACGTAAGGAAACTGCACTACCAACGACACGACTACGACGCAAGAGATATTCGGTAGTGCAGGCATTAAATAGTGAAAATTTTATTTCTTATTTAGTTTTACGTTTTTATTCTACATACTTTAAAAGACGTTCTTATAAAGTTTCATTGGTGAAAGTTTTGAAGGAAACTTGAACCGTCTTAACGACATGAGTTTCAGGAAATGAACGGCGATTCGTATGCTGCAATATTGTGAGCTAAGAAAAACGTTGCAATAGTCGTATAACTAAACTGTTTGCATGGAATATAGATAAGGTGTAAATCGGGTGCACCTGGTAACGCTCTTTTATACATAATGCAATATGTATTTATCCCTCAATTCTTGTTCCGTATTCTTGAAATCGGGCAATACTGTTTCATGCAATTTTCAGATTCAGGGTTGCGTAAATATTTACAATTTCGGACTAAGGTATTGACGAATCAATTTCTTCCATGGCTGGGCTATTCATACTTGCAGATCTCGGGTCGCGTGTTCTTCTGGTGCAAACAACCTCTTTCATGCAACAGCTTTAGAAATCTTACTGTACAACTCTCGGGCTATCCGACTAGCGGTAAATTGCTTCATAGTATATACAAGGCCTTTCCCGTAAATGACATCGTTTCCTTTCGAATTAGATCTGGAATTGTATATACATACTTAGTTAGGCAAATCCTCATTCGAAATCACGAACCGAACCTTGTCTTGAAGGTTGAAAACGGAACGAGGCAGAACGGAAGACAGAAGTTTGCCAAGGATACCGTGAAAGAGAAGGTTACCGAGAAGAGGGTTAAAAGAGGGCTGGGGCTAAGCAGAAGTTGTGGGTCTGACGTTACTACGCCCTGGCGTAATGAACTTGGCTGTAACGAGTCGGTTTGAGGGTTACTCAAGGAGCGCATGGCTGTCGGCGTTGTATAAAGGCCCTACCGAGTTACTTCTCGCAAACCGTCAAACCAATCTCTAAACCAAAGAGAGACTTGTTCTTCAGGTAGGAGAGTAACAATACCTGTACAAGCGGACCGGCGTGCCGCAGCCTCTTCTTGATGAAACATGACGTTCTTACAAAGACCCACAATTGCCACGGTGTAATTACACCGTTTCAAGACTCCCGGTTAAACTACAAATTCTGTTAATTCATCATAATTCTATTACAACACCGGTGAAACTTTCGCGACAATTCATCGACTCCACATTTGCCAAAAGTTAATCCTAGTTATATGTATAGGGTGTCATTTCTGATTCAGATTCGGATCTGGTATAATATAACAAGGTGATTAATGACGGTGAAGAATTTTAGGCATAAAGAAGACGAGGATTAATCCCAAACAAAAGTTTTAAAATCGTGGTAAGATACTGGTGATCAAGTAAAGTGTGATATAAAACACAGATAGAGAGTAAGAGAGAGAGAAAAATGGAAAGGGAACAAAGTGGCTGGTGATGAGGATAAGAAGATACAGAGAAGTGTACATCTTTTCCGTAAAATTGGAGAGGTAACGGAGCCGAGAGAACGTCGTCGAGAGAAGCGTCTGCTCGTGACAGTGACGGAGCAAAAGGTTTCAGCGAGTAATCCTGGAGATAAACTGGAAAGGCGCGGGCTGACGCTACTCTCAGTGACGCGACCCGCTGTGTCCCGACGCGACGTAACTTCGAAAAAAGAATGTCGTTAGATTGCCGGAAGTCTGGTCTCGTGTTTCCGCATTTTCTTACATCTACGACGTTTCCACGTGGTTTTCGTAGGGTGCATTTTCTCGTTGCAACTTGACCTCCTTCAGCTGAGTCACGTAGACAGAAAATACGTTGACATCTAACCGATTGGTCAAATCTAATTTGAGAACGACAACCAAATTGAACAAACGATACTGCACATTGATTACAATTCTGTTACCTATATTACAACGACAAATGACAACTTGAAGATCCAATTTAACTAACAGGTTGCCAACTCAACGTAGTCCAACATCAACATTCAATTGTATAATAACTTTTAATAAAGTATAACGTAATATGCGAACGTTAAAAAAGAAAAAAACTTTTATGAACTGATCTAAAATTTGTTCCATATTTCATATTTGAGATCGACATGGATTGGTTAGACGATTTTGGAGGAGGGATCGAAAGTTTGTATAAACTTTATCATCACCAGCTATACTAGCCACGAACAACAGTTTGATAGAGACGGGTATATACTATATGCATTGTGCGGTATCTACTGCAGGAAGGCAATACATAATACATTGAATAAACATACACGAAACTTGCCACTTCTGATAGAGAAGATGGGGTTGGTTTCGATGAGTTAGGATAGGAAGGATACGAGAGGGTAGTGTGCGCCTGACAGGAAGCCACTTTTCGTGATATTACGTTTGAAACTTCCTTCCGGATGGATGTATCCAGCCGAAAGCTTTCTAAAGTACTAAACTCAACCCACGCACGAGTTTAGACAACTTTAATGTAACTTTTTATTTCATCTAATAAATACACGAGTGTCTTACTGGTCAGGCGTGAAAATGTACGACGTATCTTGTTCTAAATAAAACAATGATACGAATAAGTATTACCGATGTAGGATGGTGAGCGAACGTTTAAAATTGAATTTTGATAAAGCAGTAACGGCGCATCACGATATTACATACACATAGTTTTCGTACAAGTATACTCGCGAATATATGTCTTACACAGGAAAATATACTCTATGTGAATGTTGGTGAGTTCGCCAGTTGGACTTTAGCCAAGGCTGCTGTCTCTGGGAACGTCTCCAGAACCCTATATAGAGATAGGTATACAACGTCGGACTCAAAGTCGAGCCAGGAGATAGCCTGGTATACTTTACAACCACCTCTTTCAGGGAATTCAGCTTTTTTCGACCTTGCCGTTTTCACGTTTCTTAGCGTGAGTTACCACCTACCAAAACCTAAGAAATTCACGAATGTCTTACCAAAAAATCTACTTTGCCCGATCATCTCTTTCGGCCGAAGACGTCAAGTTCCTCTTAACCCCGTCTCTCTTCCCCTCTCTTTTTTTATTTCTAATCTTTTCCCAGACTACTAGCAGTCTGTCTGATTGCCACCGTCGAATACCAAGGGAAGTAATTCAGACAGTTTGTGTAGTCAGCCAAGGCTGCTATAGCATCTCTAACTTTACGCTGATGAGCTTTGCAAGGATGACAATATGCTAGTTTTGATAATTATACCAACTAGTTAAGCAAGTGTACCAAGCGACAGTATTTCGTGCGCAATTATCGGTGCATTGAATCGTTGAACAACGCTCGACTGATTATACAAACTGTTGTAACGTGAATTCTCTGTGCTTAATGCAATGGCTATTTGTACGTATGTATACAGGTATTGCCTATACCACAGCGGTGATAACTTGCTAACAATAAATAACACGAATCGTTTTTATTGTTTTATATTCGATAGTTTGGATCATTCGAATTGCTACGATTAACACGAATTATCTAGTTTTCGTGGTCGAAAGTGTTGAACTTTGAACTTTATCTCTAGAAACAGAACGTGTTCTTTTCTGTCAATAGCAAAGCTTGCCCCCCCGTTTCCATGTGTTTTTGGGAATCGAACGGACTCCATCGACATTTATAAAGGACTGGCTTAAGATTAGTGAGACATTGACGTCAACTGACTTTTATGTTATTATAACTAATGAGGTTAGGAATTAGTTGGAAATTTATCTCTCATATCTACTACCTACATTCATTTCAGTAATCAACTCGACACGGTAGAGGCAACCTGGCAAATTGTCTGAAGAGCTGTGAATTTTCCGTGAATTACAGAGGACAAAACACCCAGCGACAAAAGATCGTAAGGGTGGTAAGTTAAATCTCATTAAGCTGGACCTTCTCGTGTCTATAGTTCTTGGACGCCTAATCTTACCCGTTTCTTTGAAATTCATTTCCTGTTAAAATGCTGCCTCGCTTCTCGCTTCAAATTCACATCACACCCTGTAAAGGACAAACTCGATTATGACGAGAAACAAAAGGGTATATTATCAACGATCGACCATTCTGTCATCAAAGATCTCCTTTTACCTAGACTCGTAATATTCATACCTGTGATGATCACCCTAGTAATATGGAAGTAATTTTCCCATCGATATACATTTATACATATTATATGCTTAAACGTGAATCGATTACGAATATTGCTTGCAGGATGAACGTAGTTTGCCACTTATCAATCATTCTTTCATTTTTCAATTAACGTATCACGCACCAGTTATAATTGTAGGCTTTTGCGATTTAATCTCTCGCTGTCTGAAATGACCCATATTTACTTGTAGTAGGTCAAGTGTGCAAAGGGGAGAATAACTAACCTTCAGATTATAACTCACGAGTTTCCATGAACCAGTGAACCAACGAAGACCCATTGCTTCAAACCTGGTACGTGAAGTTATTCAAGATGCTCCGTTGCAGTAATAACGGATGTGCACTCGCTGATAAATCATCTTTTCAACGAACTACGTAAGGGTGTACGTTTTCAAGAATACGACTCAAGGCCTCCGAGTTGATGGAAAAATATTTAATTGGGCAAGAACGTCACTGAAAAGTTTTCTATACCCAGCTCGCCAAGTTCCCTGATTTTACTTCCAATATTTTCATCATTATTGTGTTATTTATATCAAGGAGTATTCAATCGGTCGGTACTCGTGAAAAAATTCGAGTTATTAACCGAAGATCTTGCGGACTCATCTCCCTGTCTTCTCCTGACTTACCTTAAGACAGAAAAAAGGCAAGGAGAGAAATTGGGGAATGGATATCAATTCGATATTCAATATAAAAAATGGCGTGCCCTGTGCCCACACGTGGGGTGAATTTTCTTTTCTTTACTATATTTTTTTTTCTTGTCTTGTTTTCTTGTTTTCTTTTTTTTTTATTCTTATATTTGGTTTTTGTTGATATTCGAAGGCTTTGAATCGGTCAAAAGAACCTTCGTCGAATCCTGGGATGGGTCCCAATGGAAGGGAGGGTCTTCTGTCGGCTCAAGCTTGTAGATATCCTATTTGTAAGGGGGTGTCGTGTTCAAAGGAAAAGCATCACGAGACATATATTATATGGAATGGGTTTCCGCCGCGGATGCTTCGACGGGAATTCGACTCCTGACGTGGTATTTTACATTTTTTTTTATTTTCGTTATTCGTTTTTGCCATCTTTAGGTGTTTCGAGTTTATATCGTCGAAAAATTTGTCTCCAGTTTCTCGTCGAATAAGGACAAATTTGATGGGTCGAGAAGAGCCTAAAGTTATTCGATACGTTACCCTGTAGAAAATGTAGCTAATTCGAACGTCCCAGCCGTGTGCGACCGTGATTTTCACAGGGTATATCCATGATCCGAAACAGTGGAACCAAGAAACGCGAAAATATACGTGAAAAGTTTCCAAATGGAACAATTATTTTTCCACAACTATACCAAGCTCCCATCGTAGATAAAACTGCCAACTAAACACTTTCAAAACCGTCAGCTTTTTCATTCCGTAGAAAATTATACGTGTAATCAAAACCCTCTGTTTCTATACGACAATATACTCCATTGGACAGGTGCATTTGAATCACATACCGAAAACGCTTCTCCATGATGTTTCATCTTGAAAAACGTTTTTCAATTTCATTCAAAGTCGACGATGTTTTAGGGCTCGGAAAATTGATTTAAATCTTCGCGACAAATTCCGCTAACCGGAAATTTTCTTCCTTGGTATACGAGCTTCCTATGGCTCCGCTATCCGCTTCTTCTGCTTCAAAATATATCGTCCATTTCTAAAAACATCTAGGACGACTGTTGGTATAAAAATCCTGCTAAATTTAACTTGACCTAAAGTTTCCAGGAAATTTTCTCATCTTTAAACTGCGTTTCTTACCGTCTCTCTATAAATTTTTCTTCACTGAGATAGGCACGTTTGAAAAATTAAAACAGGATTAATTCTATAGCAATACTTTTCAGAGGATGAAATCCTCTTTAAAAAAGTGTACAGACAATTGCTTTACGATGAGTCGGTCATAAGTTATAGCAGATTGAAGATTTTTCGAGTTCTCTTCTTCAAACTTACATAACGATCTCTAACAAAAGTATCTCAGAACTGGCTAATCTTTCTAAGGTGGTTTTAGCGAAATGCTGATACAAATAATCAGTTTCAGATGCGCACATAGCGAGCTAGTGCATATTAAATTTATATGACGGCAATTAAGACTCATGATTATTACTTATTAATACTCTATTCAAGTACAAGTATTCATATCGGTACAATTAATCCTTACAATTGTCAGTAACCTAATTGAAAAAAAATCGATCAAAAATTACAACCATTATTAACTAAAAATGTAATCCTAATGGTAGATAGGTTTTTCATTTTTCAACTCTATCAGTATCGGTACTTATCTTTTAAAAATTATCAGAAGCTTATTAAACACCAATACCACTGCATAAATAATGGTAATTATTCTACTTCCTTAATTACTTGGGCTTATAGATTTCTCAGCTTTATTGAGGGCAGATTTTACCCTCCCTTTCACCTTTTTACCATTTCCGCCTTCCTCATGGCCAACGTTTGTTGGATCCGCTGGTCGGTCTAACAGCTTTGGTAAAATGATCCTAGGTAGTGGAGGAAATGCAGACAACCTTGGGTATATCCTGTCTTCGTAACTCTCGTTTTGTGAAAAATAATATTCTCTATTTGTCAAGTTTGGGAGTGGCTTGGACACTTCTAATGGTACAACCTGAAGTGCTGTTAAAGCTTTACGCGGAAGAATGGAGCTCTCAATCTCCTTTGGTGATAATTTTTGCTGCTTCATTTTCGCATCTTGCACTGATCGAGCTACCGCAAAAAACCCGGGCTCGATGTCTTCCGTTTTATCTAGCCCGTTATTATCCTCTGGGTCGATCTTTTTCTCCGTTTCTATCACCTGGACCATAGACTCCGTGACTTTTGCCTTCTCCGTGCCCTCTCTAGGCACCTTTTTCGCATGCAATCTGATGCGATCAGCCTCTTGATCGATCCTTTTCTTTGCCAGCAATGCTTCAAGAAGAATAACCGAAGGTCTGGCGGTTACACGTTTCAAAATCTCCGCCTTTACTTCCACGGAATGATCTTTCACCTCCGCCATACGCGCACTGTGATATTTTTCTGATTTAGTCAACTTTAATCCCTCAACTTTGAGAACTGGGTTAATCGTCGAAAAGGGGTGTAGGACACGTTCATCGGGAACTTTTTTACCGGTTGAAAAAAACGCTTCCGTATTTCTCACCGAACTGTCTTTGTTCTCGTTCAGCGAGCCCCATTTCTTGACCGTCAATTTATTCCCTTTGTTCGAGGAGTCCTTTACATCCCTACAGCAAATCTCTGGACGACAAATCCTCGAAGGGTCTGAATCCGCGCACAGATTTGGCGATCGTTTTCTAATCTTAGTCAGTTTGGACGATAGTAAGTTCGGTTTTATTACTATTTTGATTATCTCTGATGATTGGGACACGTCTGGACCCACAAAAGACGGTTCAGCCTCCGATAGTTCCTCATATTTTTCATATTTTTTACGAGCTTCTTTACTTTTATAACTCTTTCGGCTATGTCTGACCGGTTTATGATGACCCTTCACTCTAGATCGGAGCAATTCTTCGGTGTCATTTTCGCGCGTCAAATTTCCGTACCTTTTCAATCCCTAATGCAAAAAAAATAAATGACTGTAAAGCACAGAACAATCGCTATAGGAACACCCACGCAACAAGAGATCAGGACAATCGTGGATTACGTTGATTCGTGCGGAAGGTAAGTGGAGAAATTCATGAATTTCTCCTTACGTATCATTCGGGTACAAACATAATGAACGATTGAATGAACTCTGAGCATAGCGCTCCGCACCTCTTGTACTATGGCGAAGTACTCCTTTTCAGGCTCGATTAACTCGAAATCGAGCGGAACTGATGTCGTATTCTCCACCTTTTCGCCAGTTTTCTCATTCACATTCTGGTTTACGTCGATTCTAACTCCGGCTCCATCAAAGTCCTTTTTACCTATCCGTTTCCTATTAACTATTTCATTTTTACCGGACGTTATATGAGGCAGTGCTTCGGAATCTTGGCGTTTCAATTGCTGCATGTATCTCATCTCTCTCAATCGATTATCTACCGATCTTTCATGTCGCCTACAATTTTCGAGATACTAATCGAAACACAAAAGAAATATCGAAATTATAAAACGAGATTTCTTGTCACGTTTGCTCGATTCTTGAAGGTATCATAATTCTATAATAATTACTGCTGTAAGTATGGCCTTGTCGTTTTTTCTATTCGTTAATAATCCCTCCGAAGATTCGACGAGATAGACATTACCAATCTGGCTTCCAATGGCTATAAATTTACCATTTTCATGGGGTTTGATTCGTGTCAAAGGATCCATTCCAAGTTTTAACATCTCTACTGGCTTTCTTAGTCCTGATAGAAGATCCCAAACTTCAAACTCACCGGTGGATCCGATCGCATAAAATACGGAGACTCGTGAGTTACTCCAGCATCCTGCCGTTAACAAATCCTTCTTTGACCTGTCAACATTTACGCAAAGAAAAGCTTTTCAACTTTACTTCTCAATATATCAAAAAATATTTCTCAAAATATCACCTGCACGGCGTCAAAGCTAGACAACTTTCTTTTGTATCCTCTGTCCATATACGGCTCGTCCAATCTCCGACCGTCATAAAAATTTTTGGTATGAAGGTGTTACGATGTACCGAATACACCGGTCCGATGTGGCATTTAAATCTCGTACCCAACTTCTCAGTATCACTTTTTGACTTCAGAGATCCGTTGATTACAATACCGTTCTCTAAACCGACGATGAACTTCGTTCCGGACGAGCAATTCATCGATGAAATACCAACAAATGTAGGCATCTCAGTCACTTTAGGGTGGCCTAAGTCCATCGCCAAAGTTTGCCTCGACTCTCGAAGCTTCCTGATATCCCACCACTTCATCAATCCGTCACTCGACGCTGAGGCAAATTCGCAATGCGTCTTCGTATCGATCCACATCACAATGCTGGCCGGATCACTTGACGATGAAGACTAGTTTGAATTACATTTTTTGCTGTTGTTTTTTTTTTTTTTGGATTCTCTCTTTTGGGAGTTATTTTGCTATTTTTCAGTTCTCAGATCTTGAGAAAGTATTCAGATTTCGATTTTTTACCTATGACTATATAGTCGGTCAGAATCTGCAATCGGAAATACCGCCGTTCTCAGATCCCAAAGAGCTACTTGACCCGTCATCTGACCACTGACCAATAACGATGAGTGGCGTGGATTGAATTCTATTGCTACGGAAGGGATTTCAGGCTTCAAGGTCACAAGTGGATGAACTGGATTCTCTAAATGAATTAAACAACAGAGAAGAGCTAGACTGCGTGAAAAGTAAGGGTTGGTTCAAACTTTTCAATGAAAATCTCTTACCGTTCCATACCTACCGATTGCCCATAAATAAGAAACTGGACTGAGCCCAGATGAGGGCCTTTGAAATTCCAAGGAACAATGCGATACGAGCATTTTTCTACCACTTCGTGACCAAGATATGTTCGATATTGGTCCACCGTTGGGATTAGGGACCGTGTAAGTATTGACCACTCTGAAGAAAAGGAATAAAATGGAGAACGTCAATCCAAGAGGATCTCTTATGCTTAGTAGATTTTATTGCAACGTTTCTTCATTTTATTTTTATCCATCTATAACTCAAGTATATGAAATAAATACCTAGATACGAACGGTGACATCAATTTCGAGGGTATCATTTCGTCGAAATAATTTTCGTAGATGTTTATAGCGTTGTTCTGTTTCACGCAGTGTTCTATGGGCTGCATAAAAAAGGACTAATAAAAAAGTGAAATACTCCATCATCGATAAACAAAAAAATAAAAATAAGTAAATGAAAACACCTATAATCTCTTGGCGCCTGACTGACAGCATTTTTTATAACCTACATATACTCCGGTGATTTTGTTTGTTTGTGAAAAAAGGCGTTTGAATTTTATTCATTATTTAACGGAACAATGAACTTTGAGTGGACCTCATAGCCGAGGAAGGAAAAATATTTTCCTAATTACATTACAAGAGAATGTCATTGACAAAGTTTGAAAAATTTTCTATAAAGTTTTGCCCTAATACACCTTGACTATACAAAGGAAAAAACAAAAAAACAAAACTGAACAAAAAAAAAAATGGGGTTTCAATTTAATTATCCACCGGGGGAGAAGAGTACACCTTCAGTTTAGCTCAAACTCCGGACGTGAAAATTGTTTTCTTAATTACATTACAAAGAAAAATCAATCTGCAGAACTTTACGGTCATCAGATTCTTTATCGTTGAAGCCCAATTTTCGCTTCTTATGATCCGCTTTCGAAACCTGGTCGTGGCTTCCTCTTCATGAAAATTAACCTCCCTTGGCCAGCCTCCTTCACAATGAAGCATACCTCTTTCAATTAGCTTAACGTTTTCCGTTTGCGCCTAAATTCCAAAATTATTTTTTCATTTCAGATATAGCTGACGTTTCGATCAATATACACAGCGTACTTTCAACCGGGAAAAACTAACTTCATGTATGGCGTATTGTTTCGAATTTTGCGACGCGATGTGGATTTCATATTTTGAAATAAATTCATTACGGAGTTCTGGATCCGGTTTAATATTTTCAATTGCAAGTGGCCCGTCATCCTCAAATATACACTGTTTTCCAAACTGTTGCCTCGTTTTACAATAAACATATTGTACATCCATAATTCCCATTATTTCTTAACTCACGCTGATAATGTAACAAGTAATACGTCTTATACAATAAATTAAGTACAAAACGAGTAAAGGAATGCCTCACACAAATACATGGCTACATATTGCACAGTAAACGACATCTTTCACAAATATAACTGACAGATGAGATCATCTCTTTGAACCGAAAACAATTGCTAACTTTTAGGTCATCTCGCGGACAGCCTTCACTTATATGTATGTTCAGTTTGAAAGGCAATTATCATTATCTTCCGACCAATGAGTGCAGCTTTTGCAAACTTTGAGACAATAAGCGCAGTATATTCGTGCAAAAGTATATTTTGGTAGATTGATAATTGGCCAGTTGTATACGCGGATTTTGAAAATAGAATAATTCGTCGCTTATCGGGATGTTCGACGTGCTTCTTTGCCTGTTGAAGAGAGAATTGAAATTTGCAAAGTTTCCACCGCAACCTCGCACTAGGTACGAGCGCATGCCGCACCTCGTTGAAGTAGCAAAGAACAGTTTGTCTTACCGTAATTAACTTCCGGTCACGCCCTTTCAATGTCTTTGAGATTTCTCACTCCACCAACGCGCTGTCGCTCGATCGCAAAGCACAGGTTCGTTTTACGTTCTCTTTACGATTACCTACTTATTTTTATTTACGACTAAAGCTTCCGAGAGCCACTTCCAGGACTTTCCAGACTTTCAGGGCTCCTAGACCTCCTTAAACCTCCACTGATCATTCCAACTTTGCATGTCTCTCAAGATTTCATCGGGTAAGGAAACGATTCGTGACGTGAAAATGCCGGGAGTTTCTCAAATTCCGTACCATAATCTATAAAACTTGACTAACAATGAGCCTCGCGCGAGGTTATCTGATCCAAGATCTTCAATTGTATAACCGAACGTTTTCATTTTTGTTACAAGTACTAAACGTGGCGCTAGCATAACTATAATATACCAAATTTATTGCTCTGTTTCCAAGCTGAAATCCGACCTTTGACCCCCTCATGAATCTCATATATCATTAAACGTTATCAAATTAAACCAGATATTGATTGCGAGAAGACAAATAAGCGATTCGTCATAAAATGTACGTCTAATTTGGTCGTTATCTTTGTTATAACAGGATAAATATTCGAGTTATTGGTTTTTTTTGTTTTTTTGGTCTGAATTGTTTAAATCGTATCCATGCAAAAGTCTCACTGTAACTAATCAGTTCCCATATAAAAGTTGAGTATAAAAATCTGCTTTTGCATTCGTCGTAGCGTTTTCTCTTTGAAAAATTTTCCGCAGCCTTTTTATTCCCCACTTAACGAGCAAAGCAACGAATTCCCAGTAATTGCATCTCATTCGTACGTGCGACGCTTAACGAGACGTAATATTTTCCCTGTACAACCAGCTACTGCTTTTTTATTCCCTAATTGATTTCATTTTATGACGTAAATGTTGAGAGCAATTGACGCTAACAGAAAACTCTCAGAATGCTGTAGGCGTTAACTCTATAATTCAAATTCAAAGCAATATACAGGATAACTTTTTAAATAACTCACCCGTTACGTTGTGACCTTTGCCATTACACTTTGACTTTATAAAAGATAGCAAAACAGATGATTACAAATAACCGACATTGCGATACATGTTTGTACAATATGTGCTGCATACGTCTTCGACGATCACGTGATCGCGATTCATCAGAAATCCCCTCTTAAATTTTTTTTCTTTTTTTTTTTTTTTGTTACATTTTTATTACAGATCTGCTACACTTACATGTATAAAATACGATTAGAAAAGACTTGTCGTGAAGGGGTCATATACATGACATACATAGTTTCAAGAATTGCACATACAGATAATGTTCATGATTTCATAATCTCTGTAAAATTACTCGATGCTAGGTGATGACACGTGCAATCTTTTTTTTTTTTTTATATATTCTGCGAGACTACCCCCTAGATATAATTTGTAAACGAAAAATTGTCTAAAGCACTAAAAATATGAACCCGACTGATGCCAAGAACGCCCGTCTTTCATCATCATTTGTATTAGTTCATTTATTTCTTTTTCTTCTTCTTCTGCTTGGATACATCTTCCAGTGAAGTATCAGACGGGATAGGAATTCGAGGTTGTAATTCAGGAAGTGCTCCAATCTTAATATTATCTGCTGCCGAAATTCGTGGATAAACTAACTCGATCGCTTTTCGCATTTTGTAGGAGAGATCGAGCTTCGGAGCTTTTGGTAGACCTGGCTTCACCTTGGTCTTCATCGGAGATCCTACAACTTCAGAAACTGGTATCACGACCTTCTGTGGTGAGCATGGATCGATTGTTTCCGGTTCAGGTTTCTTCTTTTCCCTTACCATCGTCTGTGATGAGGGTTCGGTATCATGGTGATCGAAAATTTCATCCTCAAGACAAGACTCCGTTTCCTGATTCTCTTCTTTCGCGACGACAATTTCTTCGATCAATTCTTGAACTGGTGTTTCCTTTATGCCCGGAAGTTCTGACCGTGGCGTTGCCTTGACGATTTTCAAACGTTCGATGTCATCCCGAATCTCCTTTTTTGCGAGGCGCAATTCGCGTTCGAGGATATTTGGCTTCGCGTCTTTTTCTTTGAGAATCATACGTTTTTCCTCGGCTGAGTACTCCTTGACTGGTGCTACGACTACGGAAAATATATTCATTATTTTTGTAAACTTGGTCTCTGATGAGCTCGCTTCAACTGCTGATGAGTCAGCTTTTATTTTTTCATCTTCTTTTTCGCATTTTTTTGATCTAGGGGTTCGGACGTCCTTGCAGCAGATATTCGGATCACAAATAACCGTTTTGTCGCAGGGCTTAATGGCCGTCCTCTTGATAGATCTCAGCTTTTGACCTCTCCGGGCGCTCTTCTGAGGTGTATTATTTTTCTCCAAGTCCTTCTCTCCGGCTAGCTTCGACAACTCCTCAGCAACTCGAGCCTCCTCAGCTGCCTCCATTCTCTTAAGCCGATCTTCGTAGGCCTCCTGAACTGTTTCTGGTTTCGTTTTCACTATTACATAACGTTGCTCTGCATGTTTATCCGATTTCTTTGGGGATTTCTTATTCCCCTTTTTGCCACCTTCTTTCTCGCTCTTCTTTTCCTCCTTCTTTTTCTTCGTCTGTTCCACCGAAGTTACTGTAAGCTCTTGGTTATCCTCGTTTGGATCTTCAATCCCGGTGTATTTGTCTATCTCCTGAAATCCATGAAATGATATCGCTAGATAAAAGTTCATTAAATCTTTTACATTGGCTGACAGTTAGCGGAAAATCAGCGGAAAAGCACAGCTTGGTTTCATCACGGGTATAGTTAAGTGAGTTTAAATAGTGAGGCACGTAACCCTCATCACTCTGGTCATTTTAACAGCCTAGGATTGAACATCTTTCACGAATGTTCTCATACGTCATTCTCACCTTCTGTATCACTGCGTAATATTGAATTTCAGCATCCGCTAGCTCAGGATCATCCGGTAGAGTTAACGCGTCTTTCCCCTTCTTCACTTTGCCTTTTTTCTTGTCTTTTTCGTCAGCCCTACCACTTTGTTTCTTCTTTACTTTCTCCACTTTTTCGTCCTTCTCCTTTACCGTCTTACCGTCATCGACTCCCGGCTTTTCTTTCTTACCCTTGTCTTTGACTTTACCCTTTTTGCCACTGGGTTGTAACACTTCGACCTCTGCTCCGTAATCGACTCTTTGCATCAATCTTACTTCTTTCAGTCGATTGTCAATCGCCTTTTCGTATCTACTATCCCGGTCCAAGTACTGATAGACATTACAGCTATGAATAATTTTTTTTTTACAAAAATCTCATCTTCAGTAGTATACCACTTCAGATTAAACCCCAAAAGGCAATTGATATGTGTTAACACTTACGGATGTCATTAAAGGCTTGTCATTCTTCGTGTTGGTAGTTAGAGCTTCGGATGGTTCAATTAGATAAACGTTTCCTGCAACATTGCCAATGGCTACAAGCTTCCCTTCTTCGTGGGGTTTGATCGCCGTTAGTCCAACGTCACAGAGACGCAAAACTGTAATTGGTTTATCCATCCCGACTAGAATATCCCATACTTGAACTTCACCACCACGATTTATTAAATAGAATACCGAGTATCTTGAGGTACTCCAACAACCTCCAGTCAATAGCTCCTTGTAGAATCTATCGAAATGAGAAAAAGCCGAGTTCAAGATCTGCTTGACGCGAACCAATTAGGAATGAAAATATAAAATATCTCTACTTGTTGAAAATATAACTAATTAAGAGGAGGAAAGTTTTTTTTATTATTTTTTTTTATTTCAATGAGAAAACTCACGGTGTTGAGAGCAGGCAACTCTCCTTCGTATCTTCTGCCCAAATGCGCGCCGTCCAATCACCGACTGTCAGAAAGTTCTTTGGAGAGAATGGATTGCGATCCAAACCAACGACGGGTCCGTAGTGACAATTGAACCTCAGGGCCAACTTCTCTGTGGGATTTTTTCCCTTCCTCGATCCGCTGATGACGTAACCATTCTCCAAACCGACCATAAACTTTGTACCCATTGTGGGCTCAAAATTCATCGAGGAAACCCCAGTCGCTCTCACAACGTCTCCCACCTGAGGATTAGTTAAATCCATAACCAACGTTTCTGTTGGTTCTCGAATCCTTCTGATATCCCACCACTTCATTAGCCCATCAGTCGATGCTGAGAAAAATTCTGCATTGTTTTTGGAGTTTATCCAAAGTGCAAGATTGGCTGGGTTTCTAAATGAAGTTTAAAAAACTCCGTTCATTTTCCTCGCGAAAGAAAAGAAATTTTTTTCAATTCTGCTTTACCTACCTGTGGCTGAACTGGAGATGAGAAATTTGAACCGGTGTATTACTTGTCCGGATATCCCAGTAACATACTTGACCCGACATCAGTCCACTGATTAACATCGACGGATCCCGAGGGTTGAATTCAATGTCAACCGAGGGACAGAACGATTTCAACGCCATAAATGCTTTGTTTGGATTTTCTAATGGGAAAATATATTGAAGTAAAGTTTCTCCAAAAATTACTTCGCTATTTCGATATTGAAGTTAATTAAATATCTACCAATGTCCCATATGTAAGAGTAAGGGCTCAAATCTGTGAACGTTTGAAATTGCAAGCAGCAGTAAGAGACGGCTAATCTGCTGCCATGATCCGGTGACCAAGAGAGATTTGTTATCGGTCTAACATTGATCTGTGGATCCGCGTAAACGTTCACTGTTCTGGAAGTAATAATCTATAAATCAACCGAACTACTTTACGAAGAGTTATTTTCTTGACAACAAACCTGACGCCTAGGGGTAACATTAGTTCCGTAGGTATCATATCGTCGAAATAGTTTTCGTAAATGTCAATGGCATTGTTCTGTAAAACGTAGTGTTCCATCGGCTGTAAAAGAAATATCAGTACAGATACGGTGTAGATGAAGAAACAATAAAGTTTTTCGAAACAATATTAAATCACCTCAATTAGAGCCCTTAACTTTGGAGCCCAGATGTCATCCTTCTCAACTCTCCGCCTGAATCTTGTAGTCGCTTCTTCGTCTTTGAAATTTATTTCCTTTGGCCATCCTCCCTCGGTGTGATTCATTCCGTTGTCTCTTACGGTTGTACTGCACGTTTGCATCTGAGAATTGGGAACCGATCATAACATATATGGACATTCGTACTCATAAAAATTCAGAGGACGTATTAAACGGCTGAAGAATCTAACCTCGTGCAGTGCTTGTTGGGTGGATTTTTGTACAGCTGCATGACATGGATCTCTGAATATGTAGTCGGACATCAGTTCTGAATTCGGAATTAAATTCTCGTCAACAACGGGTCCCCAGTTGTCGAAGATACATTGCTTTCCGAAGTGCAGCCGCTGCTTCATGTACACGTATTGAATCTCCATGATTATTTGAAGGAGGTTGTTTTGCCGTGCGAAAAGATTAAAATAATGATGCGGAGATCAATTAATGAAAGTATATAGTAAAAAAAATATTCATCTGGAACAGAATTACAAAATTAATGCGTATGAAAACGCAACCTTATCCCCGACGCTTTCGCATTTGTTTCAATGATTGCTCAAGTTTCCGATAAATGAAATCGATATAAAATCGAATTTCTTCTTCGACAAGGTTCGGACGAGTTAGAAACTAAGTTACGTGGACCGAACAGTTTTATCGCTTATCTTGTAGCCCAACTTGAGCGTCACTTACTTTCAAACCAATCAAAAAGTATCGACAACCAACCAGCATTGCGACCGCAGAGTGGAGTAAAATCCAAAAAACAGTAGGAATACTGTACGCCTAATTTTTTTTTTATGAATAAATCACGTTACGGTAGTGCAACGGATTTACGACTGGTTCACGTAAAAATTCTTATACGTATTCAGAGGAATAATAATAAAACTGGGATTTTAGGGACCATCTTTTCACAATCGTGATGGATGGGTCTCTAGGGGTTCAAGGCTCTACCTTTTAGAGAACGGGTGTGGCATTGGCATTTTATAACATACTTACGAAAACAGTTGAAATGCAAATAGCAAATCCGATTTCACTTTCGTTTTGTCATGATAAAATATAAAGAAAAAAAAATGCGTAACATGAAAATTTCAATGCCAAAATTATCGTACTAATTATTGTAATTCATTTCCACTCAACATGCTTCGATTTTTTATACAAAAAGTAGTTTCGATACACGTTGATTATTATTTCGGACTGAAAGAACTGCTTTCCAAAACCATAAACACTTCAAATTTCCACCGCCTGACACATGGAATAACCTCAAGATCAACGCCAACTTCTATCCTTAAAAAGATTGAAAACACACAAATAATCAACGTTAGCGAATTAATTACAACTGCCAGTAAGCCAAAATATTTCAGATTTTGCCCAGCAGAAAAAAGATTGGTGAGTCCAATCCAGCTTAAATCAGACTACAATTTTATGTGCATTAATCATGCCTGGAGGTTAAATGGGGATGGAATAAAGATGGTTTTATCAAACTTCAAACAACGCTGGAGCTCGATGAATTTTCTATTGAAGAATTATACTCACCGTAGTGAGAATATCTTGGCTCAAGTTCCTCTGCCTAAAATCTCCCAACCTTTGTCGGCCCACATCTCTTTGTACAATCGGCAGCGTTTCTGGAATGAGCTCTTCATGATTCCCAGCAGGAAATACGGTACACAGAAGTCAAAGTCTTGCGGAGTGAAAAAGTCAATGACTAGTGGTAAAGTACAGAAACAAAAGAAAGACCAACGGGTACCATTATACCAGAAAAAGATATTTCCAAATACTGTGCCAGCGGAAGATCGAGTAGAACCAAGGAAAACTGTAAAAGCGTATCCAAAGTTCCCCAACGATCCGACCATGTGCAATTCTCTGAAATCTCAATCCATTGAGTGCGCTACGGAGAAAAGTAGTAAAAAAAGCTGTTTGCCGCAGGCAATAAAAAAGGCATTAAAAGAATCAGGACAGCCTCCGCTAGGAGCGTCAAATGTATGTAAAGCTATGGCATGTCCCGAGGCAGATGGATCGAACGTACCTTATATGGTTAAAATGAAAGAGTGCAAGGATAAAGAATCTGAAAACAACAATTGCTCAAATGTCTGTGGTCCATCGCAGCCTCAAAAGCCCGCTAATTGTATTGTCGAATTCAAGGACAAGTGTGGAAAAAATCTAACCCTGCCGAAGAAATCAACGACGGAAATAATTGCGGATATCAACTGTTGCGGAGCGTGTAGCTACTCGAAACCTAAAGACCACTTCACTATGAAAGATTTGGACAATTGTCATCCGAATACAGCAGCTCTCAAATATAGGCTAACGAAATTGCCAAACATTAATGAGATGTGGTGCTGTCCAGAGCAAGTGAAGCTACCTTCACCCCCCCAGCCTCTTTTTAGAGAAGTACCTTCCTCCAAGCCACTGAAGCGACAACGTAAATGTCCTAAGTTTGTTGCCACTGGGGAATGGAAAAAGCAAAAGTTTATATTCCGACATCGTATCTACAAATGTCCTCCGCAAAAACCTAACGATCAACGAAGTCCAGTCTGTCCTCCCATTCCGGGGGAGATCAGGTGCGATCACTGCGCACCTCCACCTGTGACCACTCTCGTAACAGACATCTGCACCACTGATGGTCGCGTAAAAATTAAACAATGTCCTCCTAAACGACGGCCTGGATCAACTCGAGATCCCTGCTGTTTTCCAGCTAGATCTGAATGCGGTGACATTAAGACTAAGAATTATGCTATGAAGATGGAAGAAAGCAGACCGCGGAAACCAAAGTCGAATAATTAGACATGCGGTAAAAACCATCTCGTTATTAGTGATGATGTACTTGCACCCGAATTGTGGATAATCAAATTCACAATTCCAAACCACGAATGTTAATAAACAAAGTATATCTTTCAAGACTAAATTGCATTTCGTTGAGATTATTTTCACCGTATAAGCAACCATATCGAAGACCGTGGTTCCTGGTCTGATTGAAAATTGCACATTTAATGAGACATTAATTTCTGCTCTCGTTCATTTCATTTTAAAAATCATAAGCTTAAGTTAAACGTGGAATAATTTTCGGTTTCAGATAGTAGATGACTGGTACCACTTGGAGCATCGGTCTGTATCGAAGCGATCAACGGAACCGCACAACGAAGTGCACAGTCGCCTCCTTGGGGACAGTAGAGTCCGTCGAGCCGAACAACAGCAAGCCAAATCCCGAACGAAAAGGGATTTGGTAGTAAAGCGTGGCTCAGCTGTACTCCAGTCTATCCTTAACGACGACAGGTGGCCTTCGATGTGGTATCTGGTAAGTCGCACTTATCATGACAGTAAAACTGTCTCATTGTTAGCGACGAATAGAGCCACTCAAAAATTAACTTTCTTTGATTTTCGTGATTCTATAGAATCGAGGGCATGGGCTGGACATGAACGTCCAAGGTGCCTGGGCTGAGGGGATCACGGGATCCGGTATCGTAGTCACTATTCTTGACGATGGTTTGGAAAAAGACCATCCAGATCTTTTAAAAAATTACGTGAGTCCTCGACTAAATTGGTTAACGATCTGTTAGAAATAAGCATTTAGAAAAATTGATGAAAATCGGTATTCTTTTTGTAGGATCCACAGGCCAGTTACGATGTGAATAGCCACGATGAAGATCCGATGCCAAGGTACGACTTGGTGGACAGCAATCGACACGGGACTCGATGTGCTGGTGAGGTGGCGGCTACTGCTAACAATTCTGTTTGTGCGGTCGGCGTAGCTTACGGTGCTGGGGTCGGAGGTCAGTTTACGAGGATGGTATATGCCTACTCCGTTGAAGCGAACCTCCTCTAGGTTGAAGTGATGAGTCGGATGAAAGGGTATAGGAAAATAAAAAAACAATTTTTCTTTTCGGTTTTCTTCAGGAGTCCGAATGCTCGATGGAGACGTAACGGACGCTGTAGAGGCTAGATCGTTGAGCTTGAATCCCCAGCACATCCACATTTATAGCGCCTCTTGGGGCCCGGACGATGATGGGAAAACCGTTGACGGTCCTGGAGAACTCGCTACGAGAGCCTTCGTCGAGGGTATCACTAGGGTAAGACTATGCAAACATTTTCCTTGATTATACGCCCGCGAACTCAGTCGCCTTTTTAGAAGAGAATTTGTTCGAATGAATACCTACTTCGAGGGAGATTGATTTTCATTTTTTTGTTTGTTTGTTTGTTTGTTTGTTTTACTTTTTTAACTTTGTATAGTAAAAGAATTTACCAGGTTGTCTCATTATTTTCTAAGGCTTTTTAATCCGTGAGAAAAAGCAGCATTCCACGAACCTGCTGCCCCTTAGGGCCTTTGATATTAACGTCAAATAAATACCAAGGAGAAGCTTTCTTACGGAATTCAATATAACTTCGTCCGACTCTGTAGTGAATTATTGTAAGACGTTATCACATTCTGGCTACTGGAGTCTTTGCTTTTTCACCACAAAGGACTGTCACAAGTTTGTTAATTTCCTATCAATTATACGCGCTTTTCTATAGACCTATCGGTGTTATCATATATATCGCATAGTGAGCGAATTATATCCAACTAAGACTTCAGGAGATAGCCAGGAAACTTTTTTAACGATTCAATTTTATATAATTCAACTTCTCAAGACAGTCAGTTCTTCTGAAATTTCATACAGTAATCGAAATAAAAATCGGGTAATAAATTAAGTTCATAAATCGAGACTAAAATAGCGCCGATGGCGATTGGTATAGTTTGTAAGCTTTATGCGCTTCATCCTACTTACCGTCATGGATTTTCGTCAAACCCTAACCACTCAACAAACTAAGCTTGTTATTTTTCAAGAGTTGAAAGTTACTTCGGCTAATTCAATTGAAAATTTTCAACAAATTTTGTGGTTGGATAGAATTAGAATTTGAAATTGGTACTTCGTGAAGCAGCCAAACGAGCTATTCAGTCTATTGTTGGGTGAATTTCCATACGGCAAACTTACTAGCGCTTAACTGCAGTACGACGACCGTAAAATCATCGAACTCTTGAGCTAATATTAAATTTAAAGATATCGCGAATTTTTTTTTTCATTTCTGAAGAAATTTTAATCAATTGTTTACTTGATGAAGGGTCTTTCTAGGTATAGATAAATCGTGATAATAGAAAAGAATATTATAACCATCAATGAAATAAAATGAAATTCTATGAAAAGATGAGAAATTCAATGGGAACAGACAGCCTTTGTCGAACTATTAATTATCAGAACCAAAGAAATATGATATACGATCACAAGTGGTGAAAAAATAAGATTTCAGAATCGGTTTTTGTAGTAATCATTATCCCCGTCTTCGGAAAATTCACGATTTAAAATTCTTACTGCGATTTGACATACGACTTTCCCGATTAGCGGATCGTTCAAAAAAAAAAAAAAAAATGGACGAACGAGAAGAAGCGAGGGATTAAGGGAGAAGCGACGTTCGCATAAAATATCTACGGCACGTTCAAAGTTCGCGTTTCGCGGTTCTTGAATCTCAAATACAGTAAGGTCCGCCACCCTTCGCCTTCGCGCCGTGGGTACCCTTCTCAAATGGTCCTCCCTTTGGACGAATTCGTCAGAATGGTCTATCGTACATTCAGAAAAAAAATAAAAAATAAAAAATCACATTGTATTCACTGCGGTATAACCGCGTGTCATCCCACGGGATGAGAAAACCATCCAGTATCCTTCCCATTGGTGTAGACGAAGGGTATAAATAAATGTTACTTGAATGCAGTCAAGCGACGATATCTAAACACAATCAGATACTGCGATGGTAACAATCTCGTGGGACTGAAGAAATAAATTTTCAAATGGTATTAGCACTTTTTATTACATATTGAGAGAGTAAGGATCTACAATAAGTTTACAACTGGAAAATTTATCCGATACTTTCAATGACCATATCACTTCATAAAATAGAGCAAAGTTAACTTTTATCGTAATCAAAAGTTTCCGCGTTCAAAGTTTGTTAGTAGGTACTCGTTAGTGTAATACACAAGATACTACCACTTAGTTTACTGTACAGTCATTTATCGGATAAACATCTGTCCACGGAATGACAGATAAACCAAAGTCTTGTTTGATACTAAATTATAGGCGTCATAAAATTGGCGAAATTTTATAGGGTCGAGAAGGACGAGGTTCCATTTTCGTTTGGGCATCTGGTAACGGAGGTAGAGACCACGACAACTGCAACTGCGATGGATACACGAACAGTATATGGACTTTGTCCATCAGTAGCGCTACAGAAAACGGATTAGTCCCGTGGTATAGCGAGGCATGTTCCTCGACCCTTGCAACAACTTACAGCTCAGGATCGACCGGAGAGAAGCAGGTGGTTACAACGGATCTTCACCACCATTGCACGAGTAGCCATACCGGTACATCAGCATCAGCACCTTTAGCTGCAGGTATTTGTGCCTTGGCTTTAGAAGCCAATGTTGGTTTGACCTGGAGAGATATGCAGCACATAGTTGTTAGGACAGCGAAACCGGCCAATTTAAGGGCACCGGATTGGGTCACGAATGGTGTTGGAAGAAATGGTGAGTCAAATAACGATTTTTTATTTTACAGGAAAATATCTTCCGTAATCACTAAACACCTTTTCATTATCTTTGTTACAGTGAGCCACAGTTTTGGTTACGGATTGATGGATGCTACCGCGATGGTCAGACTGGCGAGGAAATGGAGGACTGTACCGGAACAACACAAATGCGAGGTTTCAGCACCTGACATAGGCCGGTGAGTAATTTTTGTATTTTTTTTTTTTTTTTATTTATTCTCACGTATTGAGATATCGAAATTCTCGTCGAGTATTTTGAGTAAAAAATGTTGAAAATCTGGACTGATTTGTGGCGTTTCTTTAGTTCGGGGAAAATTGACTTAAATATAAGTAAAATTTCACAAAAGTTGAAAACTTGCGAATTTTGTAATCCTGCACAACTGTAACTCGCTTAATCGAATCTTGAACCGAATCTTTTCTATTTTCGTATAGAATTTTTACAACCCCTTATTTGTATACCCAAACCACGTTGAAACCTCCGCTGCCCATCCATCCATATTCGAAATTCTACCTTTTAGCAAGCATTATGAGCTAAATGAACTTTTTTATTTCAACCTCGTTGCTCCTCTATTACGCTAGAAGAGTTCTCCACCGTGGCAACACTGCCGCATACGTATGTGTCTAGTTTTAATAACGAAAAAGGACGTTGGAATGAAATAATAGCGAGCGAAGAGTATTGCATATTTTTTGGGTGAAAAAAAGACTATCATATTTTAATTTTAATTTCGCGTTTCTCTTGTATTCTATTCCATTTTTTATTTTTTTCCTTTTTTCGTTTGTACTTTTATATTTTATTTTATTTTATTTTATTTTTTCCTCCCTTTGTCATGTCACTATTCGCCATTGGTAAAAGGGGATAAATCTCTCGTCAAGTGACGATAGAAATCGTGTCGATCTGGCAGAATATAACTTTGCAAACCCATCACGTCAGTTGCCACAAATACAGTTAAACTTTTGGAGTTTTTATTTTTTTTTTTTTCTTTTTTCTTTTTTTTTTTTATCGGGATGGATGTTTTACCATGTACGAAAATTCCCGGGGATAAGATGCAGGTTTAAAATTCTGTGATGCCAACCAACCTACTCTACCTTCTCACGTGTCGATCTGATCTCGTAACTCTGATCTCGTCTTCAATCTACGTTAAACCAGATGGCACCAGAACACTCGCTCGTGACAACGAGTGACTGTGAATTCTCAGACGTGATATTTTCGACAATTTTATTCTCCACAAAATGTGGAATAATCTATCCACTGGCCATCCGTATACTTCACGAAGCTATAAGGCGATATTTTTGTACATTCAAGTTTCACTCGGTTGGAAATTGGTTCGGTCAAATACAAACAACGATTTTGCAAGTTAAAATCCATCACGTACACCTTTCTGGCTTCTAAACTCTATCAAAATATCACGTGCATTAGCTTGATCCAAAACGGTTATTATACGATAACCACAACAATAACGAAACTCGGAGCTTTTCTGAGGATGATAAAAACCGCTCAAAGGCGCTTTGTCTGCCTTTCTATAGATACTGCAGGTATTTACCGTCGAGGCACTTCGAAGTGGCGACGATTCTTCCGACTTTGCAAACACCGTTGGTCACGTTTCTGTCTCTTAAGCCCTTCGTATCTCTGACTAAGCTGTAAAAATAGATTCACGGTATTTTACATCCAACAACCAGCTCCTCTCAGTTTTACGGTTCAGTGCTGGGTTTAGATGAAAATAAATAAATACATAAACGCATTGTTCAAGTATTTTTATTTCGGAAGGACGAAAATTTTCTGGGCGGATAACCATTGCGAAATATATAATCGATAATCCAAAGTACTAACTTTACTTTAGGAGAAACCAAAAATATAATAATAACCCTCTCTGTATCTTCCCAGAGCGATACCAGCAAAAAGCCAAATCACGCTTGCTCTACACGTGAAGGAGTGCAGCGGTGTCAATTTCTTGGAGCACGTTCAGGTAAGCCTCGTTAAGGGATCGTGTTTTCCCCTTAATACGTAGGATTTTATACAGACTATGGACGGAGATTTGGACACGTTTCGCGTCATTTAATTTCTTACTAGCTAATATACGATATGTGAATTCTCTTGTTATAATAAAGCTGCAACTCAATTAAGAGATGAGAGTTTTAACGAACACACGCGGTATAATAATCAAGTCCATTATTATTATCAACTGGTTAAAATATACATTGGACGATGGGTCGTTAACCAAATGTTCGAGGTGTCGTCGTCCCCTAATTCTAAAATTCATGAATATTCACTACCTGAGTTGCTAATTCTAGCTTTAATAATATTCTACCTTCCTCTTATTCACTCTACACCTGCCTCTGACGAGAAAGAGTCATTGTTTTTCTTTATTCTGGCTAATAGACAACCGCGAGTTGTCGTGTAGTCTGGGACCCCTGATCACTTACTAATTAATATTCCAGAGAATTAGATACAGCCTTTAAATCTCCGCTCATATTCGTGATAAATTTTGAAATAATTATCATAAAAATTAAGGCCAAAAAAAAAAGAAGATAAAAATTTCCCTACACAATTCAGGCCAAGGTATCGCTAACGGCTGCAAGAAGAGGTGATCTTCAAATCCAGCTCACTTCACCTCAAGGAACGAAAAGCACACTCTTGGCCAAGAGGCCACACGACGTGTCCAAGGCTGGTTTCAATCAGTGGCCCTTCATGTCCGTCCATACCTGGGGCGAACGTCCTCACGGTGTTTGGAGGCTGGAGATTCACAACGAGGGTCGATATCTAGGTGAGTAAACACCAATCTCTATACGTGATATTGAATATCAAACTAGATGAAGAAGAAGAAGTAAAAAAATCGTGATATGAAATTTTATCTTTGACAATTTTATTCCGCTAACCGAAACTCGGATGGAAGTTTAAACCACGTTTTTGTCCATTGTTATACGTGTTGTAATAAGACATAACTATATGTTAGATATTACGTATCTATAACTCCAACAAGTATATGATATTCGTGTGTATTGTGTTCGTTAAGAGTCTTAGCATCGGAATATTGAGAGCTGTTCTAAACTCAATACCCAAAGCTTGCACGACTATCAATCAGACGGTATTAACTCCGGAAATGTGCTTACGAGAATTAAATGCTTATTAATTAATCTCTAGTTTAGAAATTTCGCAAAGAGATGTTATACTGTATTAACGAGCCACGTTTTATCACTATGTATGTACATACGTGTATGCATTACATGTATACTTATAATTCACGCTGATTGTACATAATTTCTAAGTAGAAAAAAAAAAACTTACGATCATATCTGCAGGCTAATGTCCTTTTACCATGAATAATTATATTAACAAATTAAATAATATACAATTTTTCACAGCTGCTAAAGATTTTGGCTAACAAATAACTATATTCGCGAACAACATATACACATAGTTTTAACGAGAATCGTATCGCACAGTTTTGTGCGAATTCGGGGTTAGTAGAACGGAAAGGTTATCTAATCCAAAGTTAAAATGGGTCAACATCGAGCTAGTTTATGTATAAAAAAGAAAACTACCTCTTAGCCAAGCTTTCATGTAGATTATAAACCTGCTTGTGAAAAGCTTGATATTTTAACAGTCGCAAACTAAGGTATAGATTATTTTTATATATTATCGATTATTATTATCGAGACTTATGTTGTATGTACATTTTCCGAAGTATCGGTGGGCTTACACTGCAGCTGTATCTTCTAAATGATAATGACGATAAGGAACGCGAGGTTTTGTGGTTAGTTGATTTACGGTAGTTCATTCATACTTGTTTACATGCGAATAGATTGTGCCTTTTTGGTCGAGGTAAATCTCTCTTCAACCCACCGATATCCATATTTACCGAGTTTCCCTCGTCAAAATTACGTGAGTGAGGTAGAAACAACTTGAAATGAAAGGACGCGAATAGAACGGGTCGAGCTTGCACCTGACGCCTTCGACTTTCCCGACAACAGCCTGGGTTCCATTAACAGTCGTGTCTCCTCCTCCACCCCGCGTTTAAATTATCATTGTTATTAGGTAGAGGAAACGAAAATTAACGCCTTCGAATGCCTTGAGATATGAAACCGTAGAGTTCCTCGTTCCCGATCTTCTTCACGTTAAACCTCTACCATTTACCCAAAAAAAACCAGACTCTAAATAAAAAAAAATCTACCGTCTTAATGTTGGCTTTGTTTCGTCTCGACGGTGACCCCAGGTCGTGCCACGCTTCACGAGTGGGCCCTGATCTTCCACGGGACCGCGACCTTGCCTGACAGGACGGAATACGCCCTGTACAATCCAGCAGCTAGCAATATTCCCCGGAGAACATACGGAGCCCCTCGTACGACGGGATACTCTAGAAACACGAACATTATTGCCCCGACAAACTTTAAGGGGAGACAAAAAAATCCCGAAAAAACATCCCACGTTAGCCCTCCGTACGTGGTTAACGCCGTGCAACAACCAACGAGGAAAAATAAATCCCGGGGTCAGCACAAAAACGGAAAATCTACAAACCGAGCAACACCAAGACCCACAATACAAACTCTTCGTGGACTGACCGCGCGAGGTCCGAGCGCCGGTGAACCTCGACTTTACACACCCAGACCGAGGGGAAAAACCACTTTGGCTTCTACAAATGTTGTTACCAGCTTTTCGACTACTTCTACGACGACTATTAGACCGCAAACATTTCGACAGAAGGCTACCTACCCGCCTACAGTATCGTCTCAGCAAAGAGGTCTTATACTCATGGAACCACTAGCTAAAACAGCCGCTAACAAAGTCCCGGCTATATTCCAGCAGTACCCTAAGATCCAGCAGCTGTATCCTCTTTATCCAGTTTATGCTGGGGCCAGGGGTGCTGGCCAGCATACACCTAGGGCGAAAGGTCTCGATTTACTTCAGGACGAACAGTTCGACTCGAGGAATCTACATCTGGACAAGGGTACCGAGAATAATTGCTTTTAAAAAGCCATCGATACATCGCTGATAAACAATGTCCATTACGATGAACAGATATCTCTGTTAACATCGTTAGGAATTGTTCATTAGACGAGTACCTAAAGGGCCGTTTATTTTAATATTATGTATTATTTTATATTATTATATCGTGTATATCGTAGCGATGCACAGTGCAGTCCTTGATTAATAGCGAGGCGTCAAGCACCGTAGATTATGTGTTAGTTAACTCAAATTTCAATTTTTCGTTTGCTGCTTGACCACCATTTCGTTTATACATACATATCTACATACCTATATATCTATATCGATTTGTTTAATTCAGTGTTTGTTTGTCGTTTGTTCGTTCGTTCGTTTGTTTGTTTGTTTGTTTGTATGTATGTATGTTTCGCCTCTATAATCCTGCTCGTTTTACATGTATATTATTAATTACACTCAATCGCTTTGTAGCAACTAAATCCACAATTTATATAAAGCGTAAGCACTACAGCCTATAAAATAACGTATAAAGAAAAAAAAGAAAAAGCAACAAAAATTTTAACTCCATAGTTTCAACCCTCGACTAATGAATTTTCCCTAATTTTTCATCCAAGAATTTGATACAATCTTATATTTTATCTATCATTAAGAGTTGCAGGCTTAAAAGAAACAGAAGCAGCTGTGCTTTCTTTTTTTTTTTTGTTTTTTTTTTTTTTGCACTGTTTTATACTTGAAAATAATTTATAGAGTACATTTTCGTGCCTCAGTTGATAAATTTTTCAACACCGTTTAGATATGTACTGAGCTTTTAATAAATGCACTATAATATCTTCCACTTCATTATAATTCTGGTTCTGGTGAAAATTTATCGCCTCAAGATAGCTCAGTGAAAACTTTGAGACAAAATTTACTCCGCAGCTTTACGGTTTAATAATTTCCAGACGGTACGTTATTATACACCCCGCGAGTATAACAGCCTAAGTACAGTAAGAAATATCGTTTATTTAATATTATTATTTTTGTTTCCCTTTTTACTTTATAAAATCTTTATCAAAATTTGAAGTAGATGAAGATTTTTTCGATTTTAATTTTGCGCTTCGAAAAAAATTGTCCTTTCATATATCTAATTTTATTAAGTTTTAGCATGTTTCACGATTATCCCAATATCAGCACCTTTAAGATATAATTTAAGCCACGGAACACTCTGACCTTTCTTCACGCGATATTTCGTAATTATAAATATTATATCATAACTGTACGAGATATTAGTTGGAATAAAATTATGATGAAAGTATGGTTTTCGTCGTGAAGAAATTTTGGAATGATCTAAATATGTTATTATTTTATTCATTCAGAATCTTATATGCCGTTGTAGTTGTAGAAGTAGTGGTAACAGTAGCTGATAGTACGCAACAGGACTGGATATATACCCTTGTTTGTAATAAAATTAATTCTATACAAAAATAAGAGTGAAATATAGAAATTAAAAAAATCCGGAAATTGAGTGAGAGTGATCTTTTTTTTGGGGTCAATTTCGGTAAAATAGAAATTCGGTCATGCCTGACGATAATTGAAACGGAAAATAGAAGACCAAGGTCTTCTATTGATGATTATTTGCAAGAAATGTTCAAATCAAAATAGTTTGGAAAGAAAATCAATCGAATACATAATTTAAAATATCGGAATATATTTTTGTACACTTATGAATATTTTTACAACGTGACGAGAATCTGTGTATTGACCACTGTATGATGTATCGCGGACATCAATCTTTGTCAGGGTATAATATCGTCGTGTTGCGATCTATCGAAGAATTTCGACTAATCGGGGTTTGAAAATATCTGTGTAATAAAAGTAAAATGAAAAAAAAAAAAAAAAAAAAAAAAAAAAACAAATTGCCAAGAAAACTTGAAAAATTTAAATAATAGAAAAAAAAAAAGAAGTAAACCCGATTGGCCTAATCCTCTTGGATATTATATTGTCTTCGTTCGGCCTGCACCCTGGGCTTGAATTATTATTGGGAAATTAGTTTCTAAAGCAATTATTTCGTGTTACAGACACGCTGGACGAATGGAAACTTGTGCTTTACGGTACGCAGACATCGCCAGATGGAGATGACCTCGTCAAAGACAACCCAATTAATGGCGTAGAAATGGACCATGTTCAAAGTAACGTAGTAGATACGGATCCTTGGACCGGAAGTCAACGAGTTGACCAAGCATCTCATCCCGAGGTGGAGCAAACTGAGACAGAAAATCAAACCGGTGGAGCCTGTACTAATCTTGATGGAAGCCAATGTTTAGGTGCGTTTTGTCTTATTATACTTTTATTACTATCTTATACAAGAGATTCTAGTCCGTACAATAGTTTGACGACTAACAATGTTCAAATAAACGAATATTGTCGATCGATTAACAACTGCAGAATTAAACTGTTGCAGTCTTCGTTTAAAAACGATTCCGTTATTAACGTAACTCGATTACGTAGCGGGGATCTTACGACGAGATCATGATACTACGAATAATACGACGTGGCCAAATAAAGGAAAAAAATATTTCCAAAAAACTTGTCAATTTTTTTTTTTTCTCGTTTTTTTGGGTTTTTTTTTTCTTTTTCATTTGTTCTAAATTAACAAAAATAAAAGAAATAAAAATTCTTAATACCGATTGACTAAACACGCGCGCAAGCTTCATCGATGATACCTAATCCACGGCTACTATAAATTTATACAAGCCAAATGATTTTTCAGTGAAAAATTTATTAATTATAGGTATACGTTATAATGTATGAAGAACGCGAAGTGGAAACGTATATAATCGGGTTAAGCAGCGAAGGTACTTTAGTTAAGAAATTTTATTGAAAAATAAATTTGAAAAACTAAATAAATACATTTAAAAATAAATAAAAATGAAAATTTTGTCAACTAAAAAAATTATTTACGCGATTCAAACGTGCATCGGAACTCGAAAATGCTGAATTTTAATTTAATCTAAAGTTTACCCTTGAACTTAAGCTTGAGTTATTAAATTGACTGTCAAGCTAAAGTAAATTTTTATCTTTCAAAATAATTTGACCCGCTTCACTTTTGATACTAAAGAAGTCATTTGAAAAATAAATATTAAACGAGTTTATTACTATTATTATTGTTATTATTATTATTATTATTATTATTATTTGTGTACATACCTGTCTGAAAATAAATTCAACGATTTGTCAATTCGCATACAGCGGGAAACTCGTCAACAAAATATTATAAAGGTAGTCAACAACGCCAAAACAGATGAAAAAATAAAAAAATAAAAAAATCAATGAGTAAATAAATTTCAACCCGTGTAACACAGTCCGTTCGCGCGTTCGCGATTACTTCAAACTTAAAAATCGCTAAGTTCTGTGTTTTATGCGGGTGGAAATTTATTTAATTAATTTAAATCGAACAGGTTGCCCAGATCAGAAATTATCACAATTTATTCTAGCCTTTTTTTCAATTCAAGGGTAAAATTTTCATTTTCGTTTTCGAATGTTATATACGGAAGGAAGTAATGATTCGTGTTAAAAATAAAGTGAAGTAAAAACATTTATTTCATCTCTTTTTTCGGTTTTTTTTTTCGTATTTTATTCTCGAAAAGTTGACGCCTTAGCTGCACTGCCTCAAAAAAAAAAAAAAAAAAAAAACTAAAAAAAAAAACTAAGAAAAAAAAAAGAAAAAGAAACTAAAAATCGAAGTACTTTAACGGATGCAGTGATTTTTTTTAACGCAAATAACGAATCGAAAATTTTAGGGTCACTAAGAATCTTTAAAATTTTTCTACGTTCCTAAAAAATGACGTCTACTTGTCTGTGATGAGGAGTAAAGAAAAAAAAAAAAAAAAAAATATTTAGCTAAATTTACGGGTTTGGCTTATAGTATATACGGCGCTGTGGCAGTGAGAGATATACCTAGTAATTCTGAGAAAGAGATGAGCAAATTCTTAATTATATATATATACCGGATTGTATAATTATATACCTACGTAGGTAGGAAATAATTATTCGATAATTAAAAGTATCGTAAACAGGAAAATGAATAAGTATAGAAGAAAATGAAACAAATAAACAAAAATACAAAAAAAAAAATAAATAAATAAATAAATAAAAACCAGTTGAGGCGCATATTAGGAACCCGTGTGCCATGACGTGTTCACAATCAGTGCCAAAAAGGCACTTGGTGCGAAGGGAGAGTCGTCGTACGTTGTTATAGAAAACGAAAAAAGAAAAATAAAAATAGAAAAACAAAAAAAAAAAAAAATGAAAAAAATGAAAAAATGATAAATAAATGTAGCAATTAACACGTACGAAATCTTAATATTATATAATGAATAATTTCTCACGAGGAAAAAGTGCAATTATACCTAATTAATATAATGTCTATACTATATAGCGTTGCCAAATAAATAAAATATAAGCTAAGGAGAGTATAAGTGTGGGGTATGAGTGATCTAACGATGTAAGTGAAGGATATAGGTATATTATACATGTAATAACGGAACCAATACGCATCAGTATTACGTTCAGCGAAGCTAGATTAGTAGTATAAAAATCGCGTATTTAATCTAAACCTAAATAAATAGCTATTGTAAATAATAATAGTAATAATAATAATAATAATAGTAATAATAATAATAATACTAATAATAATAACAATAATAATAATAATAATAATAATAATAATAATAATAATATAACTCGAAAGAATTAAACGTCGAGAATCGATGATGAAAAATAAATAAATAAATAAATAAATATATATCCAATAGAGTGCACCGATATTTCATTTATTTTACACATACACAATCGAAGAGTTACTCAAATAGGGTTTGAATCGTTAAACAAAGAAGAACTGAAGAGAAAAAGAAATAAACAAAAAAGAAAAAAAAAAAAAAAAAACCATAAAAACAATACCTGAATAAATCATTCGTTGGTACAGCGAAAATTATACGTATATTGGACTGTTTGTATAATACATGGTGTTCGTAAAGGTGACGTTCCTCTAATAATTAATCTAAGGAGTTTAAACAATTTTTCACGATAATATATGTATATTTAAATATTTCAAAGTCCTTTTAGTCATCGCGATGTGTAAATATAATGAGTAAATTATAGGTATATATGTATATCTAAGCGAGACGAGGGGAGTGACATATAAACGTTTAAATTGTGGCTGGTAATTTATTTTATTATCATTATTATTCTTAATTTTGTATTTTTTAAATTTTGCTTCTTTTGGTTTTTTTTTTTGTTTTTATTTTTTGTGAACATGCATTTTTTCGAAATTTAATCACGTTGTCCGGTTGATAATAGCCTAAATTCTGGACGTAGTATAGAAATAATAAAAAGGAAAAAAAAAATTTAACACCTGTCACATACACAAAAATAAATAATAATAATAAAACTGAAATAAATGAATAAAGAATGAACTTTCGCTATGTAAAATATTTAATGACGAAAGACAGTTTGAGAGTAATGTAACAAGTTTAATAACAATATGTATTTAAATTATTTTCGAAAGAAGTAGATAGTGAAGTCCCGGAGAAGTGGAGAAAGACTGGAATAAAGATTGAGGTGATTGAAAAAGAGAAAAAGTGGAAGATAAACGGGGAGGGAAAAGCAGGAAAAGAAGATGAACCGGGAAAAGAGAAGAAAAAGAAAATGGAAATGGAAATGGAAGAGAAAGTAAAGAAAATGATGGAGGAATTCAGGTACGAATTAGAAGACATAAAAAGGGAACTAAAGGAAATAAAAACTATAGTACGGAAGATCTGGGAGGGAAGAAAAAAGGTAGAAACAGGCGCTGCAGGGGCCGAGGGGTTGACCCCCCCAGCAGAGCTGAACCGGGAGCAAGAGTACAGAGAAAGAGAGAGAAAATTGGAAAAGGAAAAGGAAAAGGAAGAAAAAATAGAAAAAGAGAAAGAGAAAGAGAAAGAAAAGGAGGAAAGAGAGATAAGAGAAAAAATTAAAGAGTTAGAAAAAAGATTGGAAAAATGAAAGAAATGAAGAAGCAAACCGAACAAAAAATTTACTTATTAGTGCAATTTGGTGCAATCAGATACATACACAGTTATATTATCGAGTATCAGTAGTTTATTTTAATTCCATTATAATTATTGTTTTCTATTTCTGGTTTTCTTTTTTATTTTCTTTTTTTGTTTCGTTTTTCATTTTTCCATAATCGAAGAAAAGATCGGAAAGGGTTACACAAAAAATAATAAACAAAAAAAATAAATAAAAATTTAATGTTAAATTTTGAAGGTGGCAACTGATCGTAGAAAAGAAATCCGAAAGGCAAATAAAATTCTTATATTATTTGAATTATTTTCATAACCGTATAACAATACAGACAGATTTAGCTAACAAAACAATAATTAACGATTCCTGTTGCCCCACCGAATCCGTGAAGGTACTTACATATTTAGCTAATTGACAATTGCTATACACCTGGGATATTATCCAACGAAAATTGTCATCATCAATAACTTTATAATACAAACCGTTGGGAGAATAATTATTCTTTCTAAAATTCTTATCACAAATTTTTTCAAACATGAGTAATATTCTTCTCTGAACGATATGATAATTTTTATTAGATTTTTATTAACCTGATCGCTGACCTCGATGACTAATATTGTAATCAATTTGATTTTCACGGTGATTAATTAGAAATGTAATTAAGCACATCAGGGGTGAAATTAAATTAGATCGATAAAACAAATACATCAAAGCTCGTTACGAATTTGCGATAGGAGTTCTTTATTTTTATTTTTTATTCATCAATTATTTACTTTTACCGTGAAAGCATCGTTATTTTTCTATCGCATACACCTAACTTTGCCAGATTTCTTTTTTTTTTTTATTTTTTTCTTCCGAAATTTTATTCGATAAATTTTATTTTTCTTCCCCCGGACGTAGGTATACCGAAGGAAACCGAATAATTTATTTGTAACTAAAGAAGGGGATAGGTAACAGCGTTAACTAATTATACGAAAGTCGACATAATGTCGGTAACTAAGACTTGAAATATGTTTAATTTTTTTGAAATTTGATAATAAAGTGCAGCGTAAAAACGCGCGGTGAGAAAAATTTTCAAGACACATGTAACACATTAAGCTACGAATCTCGTCCAGAAATGATATATTAATTAAAACAAAAATAAATAAATAAATAAATAAATAAAGATAAAAATATATATACGAAATAAAGAGGGGGGAAAAAAAAGAAAGTAAAAAAAAAAAAAAATTAAAAATTAATAATGAAAAAAACAGTATAAATATATATACCATATACATATAAAAAATAGCTACAACTACACGTATAACGAAGCATAATAATTATTAAAGCGTATCCGATGTTATAGCCATCAATCAAATGGATTTTAAAACTGGCATACCTTATACGTCATATACCTATACATACTTATATACATTAAATAATTTCTCCAAGTGTTGTCTGTGATTATAAACCTTGGCATTATACATATATTATTGATTCGGTGTAACAAATGATCAACTATATCAGTTTTTAAATAGATCAGAAATTAAATAAATATGGTTCCTCTAAGTGTATAATGTATATACATGTACAGGGTGAATTCCTAACGTCCGAACACTCGGAGTATAGATTTGAGGCGGCCAAGAGTTGAAATCGTCAATCGTTTACCTCCAAATAAGCAATCAAGAAGTAGCTAGCTAAACAATTGCTGATTTCGACTCTTGACCGCCTCAACTCTACTGCGAGCATTCGATCGTTAGGAATTCACCCTGTATATACCTTCTATTATTATTTCTAACACATAATAAACGTACAGCACAAACTAACTATATAACATAACTATATATAAATTATATTACTTGTTATTTACATGCAATATTTTATCCACATATAAGAAAAAAAAAAATTGGAAATCGGTATAGTTAATAGTAACGATTTAACGATACGGAGATATTTTTCGAGCATTCATATTAACATCCAAAAGTGTCAATTTGTCAAGTATTTTACCTCGAATGTTGTCGTCAAAATTCCGTGCCATATAATTTGAAACATATACGTTTCGAACTGAAAAAAGCGTTACCTTCAATCCAACCCTAACTTCCGTTCTTCAGCCGCATTAGCGCAAAGAATAAAAATACTTTTATCAAAACCTCGAGGGATTCACCATTTCGATAATCGTTGCAATTACTAACCCCCTTTCCCCATCTTATATTTCATTGTCTATTTAATTGATTATCGGGATTTTAGTTAATAATTATGGGAAATTATCTTTATATATATGTACTTACCTGCACTTGGGTTACCTCTTATATCATTACTCTTTATCTGTAATTATCATTATTATTATTATTATTATTATTGTTATTATTACAGCTGAAATAGCTCTATGTGTTTAGCAAACAATCACAGAAACACATAATTATTTGTCCGCGAATCGGTTTATCCAAACTACATAACGCACAATCATATATAAATTCCGAAATGTTATATGGAATTTACCTTGTATAGTATACATATTTACATTTGGGCAATTTAATGTGTCAATTTGCGATTTTATGTATATATTAACACACATGTATTGTCTATACATATATATATATATATATATATATATATATATATATATATATATATATATATATATATATATATATATATATATATATATATATATATATATATATATATATATATATATATATATATATATATATATATATATATATATATATATATATATATATATATATATATATATATATATATATATGTATATTGTGGTTGTGTGAACGTGTGTATTATTCGAATTAAATGAGAGAAACTTTGGCACAGCTGTGCCAATTATTTCTTTTACGTATTAATAGTAGATCGTTGTGACGTGTGGAATAATATATATAGACAAGTGAGAAAATTTCTAAGAAATTCGACAAAATTTATCACATTTGATTCAATAACCGTAGAAATCTCTTTTAGGATAAAAAAAAAAAAAAAAGTAAAAAAGAAAATAAAAAAATAAAAAAATGTTTGAATCTTTACCCAACTTGTGAAAATTTAAATGAAATTAAAGTGATGCTGACGAATATATTATAATTGCCAGTTTGATATACAATAAGTAACAATTTACATTACTTTTAAAATTGGCAATATTGGTCAAAGTTTGATTGAAATATAACTGTAATTTTATATTTGTGTTCAATATCTTGTAGGATATGTCCCACGTCACTATATATGATCGAATATACGTTTAAATTCCAAGATTATAAATTATATGTTGGAAATTTGAACTTAATAAATCATCGGTGTGATCTTTGGTATAATCCTATTATAAATCTAAGAATATTTTTATTTATATTTTTTTTTTTTTTTTTTAATTTTTTTCTGTTTTGACAAATATTTTCCGTGTGTATGTGAATTCGACGAGTAATTGCAGAGTAAAGCGTTTTCTTATCGACTAACTAACTCGCTGTAGGATGAGTGATAATAATTATATAATAATAAGAAATTATTGATTGTTTGAATCTCTGGAAATAAGTGTAAACGGGATTTTTTAATTTAAGTTTTACTTGAATCTCTCATATATTATAATAATACGGTTACCCTTGTCTCCAGACTTGTAAACGCGCTGTATATATTCATATATTAAATTTAAAAAAAAGTAAAAAAAAAAAAAAAAAACAGAATAGAAAAGAAAAAACATGTACATACAACGATAGAGCAGCATAAAATTTTATGTCAGAGGCATATATACATATACGTTAATTTTCCTTTACATGTATAATGAACGCTCGTTCAACGCTGTTACATCCAAGCCGTGAACATTACTCGGTTCGTTCAAGTTTCCCAATTTCACAAACGAGCAGTGGGTGGTAAACCTAGAACGATTCTAAACGTCCTACAGATGAAGTTAAACCTATACGGAGAGCTAAGAGTAATTGAAGTCCGTTATATTTTATGAGTTCTTCTGTTCGCTTTTCGCACGATTTCTATTCTATACATTATTTCATTCTCTTTATTTTTCAAGAATTATATTCATTGAAAAAATATACCATGTCATTATACCTTTAATTGTCTCGACGCTTCATACTGATAATATGATAACAGAGAATTAACGAGAGGTGGAATAACGTTCGATTGTATGAAGAGGGGAAAGGATATAAAAGATATTCCAATTATTTCAGATCGGGAATATGATAAAAGTGTAATTATTGAGGGGCAGGGGGGGGGGGGGAGTTTTTTTTTAAGTTTACGGCTCGCGTGTAACGTGCTATGATCATTATCAGGATGTATATGATTTCCACTTTGTCCAGGATATTTTTTTGAAAGTATATGTATATCTATGATATTTTATCTTATACGAAAGAAAGTAAATCGATATAAAATCTTAATAAACGAAAAAAATTGAAACAAAAAATAAAAAAAAAAGTTTAAAAAATCTATAACGAAGCCTCTAAATCTCCGCGGTATTCATCAACGTAATCTTTCAACGTTGATACCTACAGCTCTGTGCATATAATATGGGAAAGATCCGCTGTCATTTTGAAGTAAATAAATAAATTAAAAAAAAAAAAAAAAAAAGAAAAGAAAAAAAAAACGAGTAATAAAAATAAATAAATAGATTACTGCAGGATTGAAATTGTCGAAAATCTGAATGTTTTATTCCGTGATTGTGTGACCGTTATCTTCCAAATGTACAATACTTGAAGTGTATATATCTGTGTGTATGCATGTATGTATATATACGAAATATGAGTGCATGAATACATACACATAGGTATAATAAAAATAAATAAAAAATAAAAAAATAAAAATATTATGTATCTATTGTAAATGTTTGTATGTATTGTAATGTATCTTTGCTTGGAGGGCGACATATCTTAAGAGTTATAACGTAAAATTTGAATACGCCAACGGCGTTCGGCTCGAACACGGCGCATGCATGTTACATGTTCTATAATATACAAAACAGCGAATTATTTAACTAAATATTATCAAAGTGAAAGAATCTTCTGTTTGGGATTGGTGATAATTTCAGACGGGTTTCATTATTCAGCGGAAATCCTAAATATTCATAATTCAGGATTCAGACTGACTCGTCGTGCCCCGTGTCAAATGTTATATATACACATTATAAAAATTGCCTCACTGTAGTTCTGCAGACACACAGGGGCAGGTTTAGTATATATATGGAATTGGACAAATTACGAATTAACTAACGCATTCGCGGTGCTCGAAAAGCCGAATATAAATAATATAATATATTGTATAACTAATTAAACTATTATGATTATTAATACGATTATGAAATTTGTATATCATGGATGAATTAAATGAGAAAAAAAAAAAACAAATTGAATACTAAGCCAATTATGATCGATGTATTTAACACACTATATGTATAATGATAATTTCAATTGATTTTATCTTTTAATTTTCTATAATACACTTTAAAAATTTTCGTACAAATTTACATAGTCACAATTATCGATTTTCACTAAAATTATACTAACGGATCTCTGATGATCCCAATTTCGTTGTTAAACACCGTCAACTTACCAATACGTTGGTACTGCAGCTACATGTATTAATTTTATCATTTTTGTCACGTTCACGCGGAATTTACGACCCGGATTTTTTGTTTCTGCATATAGTAGGTATGTGCAGTGCTGTGTGCAGCAGGTACTTTGAATAATGTAATCGTGACACTATTTCTACGACATTTTTTTTTTTATCACGTCTTTGAATAACGTGGATTTATTGAGCCGACTCAAGGTTTAGGTTCATCCCTAAGACCCTGTCTCAAATTTATTGTGCGTGTTAACACAACAACGAATTGTCTGATTTTTTCATATCTCGTTTACTCATTCCAAACCATTTTCAGTGGTGGAAATTTCCTGATCTATTGGTTCTCGGCTCCGACTAGATACCGACGAGAAATAGAAATAGTTTATCCGCTAGTAGCTGGTTTAGTCAATTAAGGATGACGCTGGGGATCTGAAACGTCAAATTCGAGACTTCCACGAACATGTTAGGGCTGTCAAATCTAAACTTACCGCGATATCTGTTGATAATGTCAGCTGCCACGTCGAGATCGAAATTGTTTCTGCAAAGCACTTATCACTCGAAGCTTTTTCAGGCTGAAACTTTTGCCCAGGTTAAGAAAACTCTTGGATCAGTTGGAACTCCAGGATTAATCAACGAGAGGAAACGGCCGAATTTGACAGTTTTTTGTTTTGCATTGTTTTTTAATTTTATTACTTTTTTCATTTGTATATTATACTCGCACTTTCACGCATATTTTATCAATTTTTTTTTATATACTCTACTGTAAAGTTTAAGCTGCGCTATACATTCGTCTATTAATTGCGATTATCCATGAATAAAGAAATATTAATTAACTAATTAATAGAAGGGTTTTATTTTTAATTTTTTTTCTTATTATTTATTTATTTATTTATTTATTTTTTTATTTTCTTTAACAAATTTGTCTAAGAGGTACGTCAGCAGCTGTCCGTTTCGCTTTGAAAAATTCTTTAATTTAACTCATAAAATTTATATGTGTATAGTGTAAAAAATATGTACCGCAGTTTAGAGGAGCTGTGTAAAAAGGCAAGTGAAAGGGTGTTGGATTTACGGGTAAGAGGTGATTGTTTAACTGTTTGCTGCTTTCATTTCTAAAACATGTTTTAATTTGAAGAAAATTTTTTCAAAATAGAACAAAAAATAAAATAAATTGCACGTCTACACGTGTCTCGTGATAAGCTGACACATCCCTTGAAATCTTTGTTCTGATACAAAATCACTCTACAAATTTAATCATCCGTATATACTGTACGGGCGATAGAGTGTGGTGTATATAGTCAGTGGCACGGAAAATCTATGGTCGATAAAAGCTGACCAAAGAAAACTGGCGGGCTAACAGCTTATTACGAAAAGCTTAAGGCACGCGTGATGTGAAACCGCCAGACTATTTTTTTTTTTTGTTTTTTTGTTTGCTTAAAATAGACAATTTTTTTGAACAATTTTAATCACCTGCTTTGTGTGACCTTTGTTTAATACAAAAATGACCATACCTGTTGTAACTTTGACAAAAAAAAAAAAAAAAAAAAAAAGTTTCTTTTCCATACATTATGCATTCATTCTTTTAGAATAAGCTCTTTCAACATATACATATAAACATATCTACTAATTTCAAAACTGACTAACTAACTTTTCATTTCTTCATTTATAACAGGGTTGCTTCTTCGACAATTCCTCGCACGGGTTGCACGTTGATTATGAAATATATTACTAAATAATTGTTTAGCAATTCAAAGTTCAAGAACAAAAAAAAAAAATAGACTGCAGATAAATGACGGAAACATGTTCCATCGAAGGAATCTTACATCCAAGAATTGCATCGAGTGGGTCAGTGCATGGTTAGATATTCTTGTCTCTACAAAACCGTCGTTTTTCAATAGACATGACGATATTTAACCAGAACTCCTCTTCTAACCGTGGCTTTCTTTCATTTCAATAATAATAAAATAATAAATGGTAAAACTCGGTGGTGGTCTATTTTTCCTTGCAATGCCACCGCTAATCGTGGCAAACGTCGTATAGTACGTATCCGTTGTTATTGCTAAAAGTATAATATCATGAAGATGTAAATAATTACATTATACATCCCTTCATGTGTTCGGTTGAAAAATTTCTTTCTCATATTAACGCTGTATAAAATACAACGTCAGTTTTCAAATAGTCATTGAAATAAGATTAGTAATAGGGATTTGATCGTTAGTTGTTTTATTGTAGCACCATTGTCTATTAAGGCAAATACCAAATTACTTTTAAAAATAACTTAATCAGAATCAACTCACAACATCTGCATTTTAAATTTCTAGGTTCCTAATGCAGAACCGGTTCCTTTTGTTAGTTTTGAAAATATATTTTCATTTTTCATTAAGATCTGTTATAGAACGGAATAATGAAACTATACGATTCGATTCGATATTGCCATTTTATAGCTTCTTAAAATAACAGATTTTATAGCATATCATTCCGAGATCAAAAGTCTGAAGGAGGATTTGAAAGATGGTTTATTTATTTTCTGCGGGGTTGAAACAAAATTAACAACTAGAATCATAACAATAATTTTAGTTTCGTTACTCCAAGGTTGACAGACATTTAGGTTCCATCCGGTCACCAACGGCGAAGTACTATGGAATTTTCAGCTCAGCCACATCCATACGTCTGCAACCAAACTGACCCATCCTAGATCACTTCACCGGCACGGTGAGTCTCTCATTCTACAACTCGGATGAATCTACTGGCACTACAAAATTACCCTTCACTATAATCTCTCATTATTTGTATGAATTCTACGCTACTATCATCTTTGACTGTGCTCTTCACTTTTATCTTCTATGCTTTTCTTATTTTTGTTCTTAATTCTTTATTTCACTGTTATATGTGCACCATAGGCTCTATACCTACTGATACACTAATTATGCATGTTTCCAGATTTTACAACATTTATTAGCCCCATTACACTTCAATGAAAAGGTATTTAGAAAGGGTTTCTCTTTAAACTATACTGCGAATTTTGTTTCTTTGTAAATTTATGTGTCTAACGAATCTTTTACCTTTTTTTTTTGTTGCGATTCTTCCAAATAGCCACCATGTTTTTTTTTTGGTTTTTTTCATCAGTATACAATATGGTAGAGGGGAATAAAATTCTCTACCAAAATGTACTGAATAAATTCCACTTGGTCACTTCAACGATTATAATAATCATAACGATAACCAGCAAATTGTGGTAATGAATCGTTATTCCATATCGTAATCCCAAATTCGAATTACGTTAACGAAGCCTAGCCGATAATAATTCATATCATGGTGGCTTAACTCTGACTGTAAATTATTTAGACAGATATATTTAACACCGAGAGGATTTACTGTACTCCATTTTGTATACCTTATCTATAATGCGAGTTAGGATAAAAATTAACGATGTCATCGAGATTTGAATATTTTATTTCAATTTTTTTATTTTTTTATTTTTGTTTACCAAGGTCACGATTTCGTTAACAATTTTCTGCCATCATTCATTCATTCGATCGGTCTAATTTCCGATTTAAATATACCTAACAAACCAGAATGTGCAAAACTAGAGTAATTTTTCATATATTAAATCATTCGAGTCACATTCAGCCGTATAAAATCATATATTCAAAACCAATACCTCCTTTTTCTACACGTTTTGGTCAATAAATCAAATTTACTACCCTCACGTGATTATCACTTATTATCTATACATACATATATACGTGTTGTTAATGCTCTGTACATCATTTTGTGTTTAAAACTGTCGACGACAGGCTTTCTCGTATATAATTCCATATTTTCTAAGCTGCTTAAATGCTTTTTGGGGGTATCAATATTTTTTTGCAGCTTTTTTTGTAGCCGGCAAAATGCTGTAAATGTATGTACAAAGTGATCTATAATACTTCGGCATGATATTAAAACCTTTTACGTTGACTTGCACTCCCTATAACTGTTGGAGCAATGCTTAAATACGCTTTTGCATAAATGTCTATATAAAAAAAAAAAAAACAAATGATTTATGAGTTTGAGAATCAAAAAGTCACTTGCACTCACCACCTACCCTATTTTTTGCCTTTTGAATTATACCTACCATGCGAAAACTGATTTTTGCTTAAGTGCTTCTTAATAACTGAAAGTTTTTTTTATTATTATTTTTTTGAAGTTTTATTTATTTGGCGACGTCCTTCGATTCTCAGATACATTAAGTAGAACAACCATCACTTAAGTTATAACAGGGTCGTTTTTTACTTTTACATACCTATAACACACTTGAGGTGTACTATTTCATTCAAGGTCGACGAGAAATACGACCCAGGCAATTTGGACTGTGACTCGTATCATCCTTCTCGTAATAATAAAATATCGAAACTATATTCTTTACATTCGGAAAAATGAAAAATTGTAAGGCTAATTGAATTCCTAATTGCACTCAGTTATTTGATTGATTTTAGAACACACTGCACATTCAAACTTACCTTTTCCACAATTCCTATCAACGATCATCAATTTATCCCGTATTACGTTTTGATTTCGTTGTTATTTTACTATCGAGAAATAATCCTTTTTTTTACAGCTGCGAACCCTGGCTATTTTATTTTTAATAATCACACTTCGTAAGAAAATTTATTTTTACAATAATCAAGGTATTACCATCACGTACCATAGAAAGAAGAATTATTTATTCAAGTAATTAACGTAATTAGTACCTACATTATTATCGATAAACTAATGATGAATCGTAATACCGTTACAGAATGTCGCAGTGGATGGTTTCTTTTTGAAGGAAGCTGCATGAGCCAATGTCCGACAAAGACTTATCCAATATCGGGTGAGAATAACACCAAGACTATTTGCTCTCCTTGCCATTACACCTGCCTCGGATGTTCCGGACCTGCTGATTACGAATGCACTTCCTGTCTCGAAGACTCTACTCCATATCGTTCTGGAAGTTTCACAAACTGCGTTCTAACTTCCCTTACATCGAACCTGCGATCTACCAAATGGTTTTATCGGATGTTTATCCTGTTTTCTTTGAATTTAATAGCCTTGTTAGGACTCGGTCTATACTTCGGTATAGCCTGGTATATTAGAAATCGAAATTCCAACGAATTTATTTACAGCAAAGTTGCATATCCTAGTAACATTACAGCAAGGAAAGATGAGCTGAAATCCTTGCCACAAGATACGTGTCTCTCTGACAGTGACTAGTTACGAAAGTAAATATAAAACTTATGCGAATCGTTGTAATTAAAATATAAAATTTTCATCACCATTGCTTATTTAGGATTTGAAAAAAATTCGTACCGTATCTATAATATTAAATGAATTGGTGACTCATTGTTAGCCAGTGTATTGACCTTAGCGAGGACGTGTAAATCTTCAAGTATGAGTAACGTATAAGGAATTCTATGCGAAGGTCTTTACCCTGGCTTTCCTATTATAACGTTTTAGGTTGTGATAATAAATTAAACAATTTTATGAATTATTATTTTTAGTTTATATTTTATAGTCTTTAATATTATCTATTAGATAGAATCAGTAACTTCGTATCCTAATCAATTTATCGTTAGTATATAGTTTGAAATATTGTTATAAAGAGAGGACGTTCCTATAATATTTTTTCAATTCTTTGTAGAAGTTTTTCTGTAATAAGCCAACGTAATTATATTCATCGTAGGTACTATAGTAGGTAGTGAGAACAAGTAAAGTATAATAAACCACCTCTGGAATAAATCAAGGGTTGCAATACAATAGTGGTATTTACTAATGGTAATGATAATAATAATAATAATAATAGTAATAATAAATTCATGAAATCTGTAATGTCACTGTACAAAATTGACCAATTTATTATTCAAACTGTACCATTTTTTGCTAGTAATATATCAATGAAAGGTTGATTATCGATGCTTTTTTCAGTAATGTATAATAAGTGACATTATAATTGTAAATGTACGTTGTTATTAATTCGAAAACCTTGACCAGGGTAATAGATATGTTAAACTGATATTTTGAACAAATGGTTTATTGAAATACATATAAATATATAAGTCCTCATATTTTAAATAATTATACGTCATTTTAGGTAACATATAAATAATTTGGTACTATACATATAAAATGTCACACAGTTAGGTATTGCTGTAATTTTATTTAACAAAATTAACAAACATTAACAATTAATTCGTTATACTGTGAATACGGTTGTAAAGAGACTTTATTTCTATTTCTTGTTATTCTTATTAGACAACCTTCCGAATTGTATACATGTCTACATTTAACGATAATGAAACCCTTGTGAACATATAAGATTATACCAAAATATGTATAGATGAATAATAAACGAAAACAGGTTACGTTATTAAATATAAACTACAGGTATTAACAGAATTCAAAGAAACCTATTTCAATACTTGTTATTTTTAATTCTTCATCATCTGATAATAACTTATCATTATTACAACTTACAAGGAAGCAACAGGTGCCGTATGTTAGGTTGCGAATAACAAGGCGTTCAAGATATGGATTCAAGAATAGTCACTTAGCTGAAAATTCACCGAATGCATCCAAAAAACATTCTAACAATTTCAATAAAAAATAAGATGAGAAAAAAAATTAATTTGGAGTGAACGGAAAGAGTGAATCCATAATAAAATTCACGATTTTATGATATTTGAATATGTAACGTGTAATGAATTATAATATAACTTTTTTTAATTATAACTGGCAATGGTGATAAGTATTGAAACCACAATCTGTAATTATTTCTATCTGTGTAAAGATAAAGGAAATTTAATCGGTACTCGTAAAATGAAATCAAATAAAATTGTATAAATTAGTATATCAATTATTTGAAAAGCAACGCTGTTCATATGAATCTACAATTGTCGGTGAACAAGAAAAATAAAAAAATATATCTGTCTGTTAATAAAACGTGATGTATTATTGTAAAAAAACAAGTTGACTTTTATTCCACCATATACAAGACATACTTAAATAACACACCTAAAATATATATGAGTAAAGACACGTGAGTATTTTTTACATATTAATATACAGATGCTTAAATCTATCTTTATCGATTATATCAAATATAATGTGTATTCAATAATTTCGTTTTAGTATTTTAATGGAAAAAGAATGGAGCTATTAATCTGACGCATTTATATCGTAAACTTTTTTATGCTCGTTAAACAATAAGGTAGCAAAAATATATCTGTGATTTTTTCAAAATAATATTAAATGAAACTTATTTATACTGTATTTTTTTTCTGTTAAACATTAATTAAGTTATCTCAACAGCTCTTGATCTTATCTAACAGTTTCCGAATGAACGTTTTCAATGTGTCCTTTGATACTGCATTTATACCCAAACATCATTTTGCATATATCACATTGAAATGGTTTTTCACGTGTGTGAACACGTCTGTGTGTAAGCAAGTTACTTTGCCTGTTAAACTGCCTTCCGCATATAGTACAATCATACATCACCTGACCATGAATATGTAGATGCGCGTTGAGATTACGCTTTATGACTTTTCCACAGATATGGCACAAGAGGACTCTATTTGGATTTGGCTTTTTTCTTCGTCGTCTGGGCTTATTTGATATTCCATTAGCTGATAATAGCAATTGTTGCGTAGTATTCGGTTGAGTTTTGTCTTGATTTTGAGAAGACTGGTTTGCATTCGCCTCTAATTGTACAGAATCGTCTATTGGCAGATGCCGGTCTAAATGGTGTGCTACATTATTGTAGAAGTTCCCACAAACATGACACTGACCAAAAGACCATTTGACTTCCCCTGGTCGTGGTTGTTTTTTCTTTTTGGGTTCAACTTGTGTGTTCAAAAATTTTTCGTCATCAGTTTCGTTCCCCATCGATACATGTACATCCAAGACATGATAAACCATAAAATCTCTTTTGTTACTGATAAAGCCACATTCCTTGCATTGATGACAACAAGTGTTGGCAATTTCTTTTTGAAAGATTACCACTTCACTAGGGACTGCTACTCTTGGCAATGGTGGAAAGACGTTTATTTTTGACGAATGATTACCGACCATATGAGACTCAAACACTTCTATAGTATTTGTTAAAAACATGCATAGTCTACACCGAAATAAATTGTTATTTGCCAGCTTGTTGAGTAACGATCCGATTTTCTCTTCTACTACAGACATGGAACCATCGTCAATTTCTTGAATTGAAGGTCTGTGCTCCCATAAAAAGTGTTTGTGAAAAACATCTCCACGGTTGCAAAGAAAATGACAAATATTGCATTTTACTACATTACTTTCAAGTTCAAAAAAACATACGTTGCATTTCAATGGGCCAAACTTTAATTCATCACCACAAATCTTACAGTATAGATTTTTATTGCTTGAACTGTTTGTACCAGTGAGCTTCAAGCAAGAAAAATTATTTCTTATTGCAATCTCTTCCCAGAACAGACCCGCAGCTGGAATATTCAATAATGTATGTGGATACCGAGATACATATGTGCTTATTTCGACTAGATTGTATTTTGGTTCATTAAAAGCAACTGGAAAATTGAATTTACTCCTATTTTCTTCTATCTGATTAAATCCAGGTGTTACTTTATACTTTTGAGATGCTTCCTGGTCACATTCTTCAAAACGCAAGTCATTTGAACTCTGCTTATCGCAACTTAGAGTTTGAAACGAATCTTTCAATTGCTCGATGGTGCTTTTACTAGCTTTATGTTTTTTTACCGGTATTTTATCTTTTTCAGATGAAAACGGCATTAGCTGACCACGCATAAATGAAACGAAAGGCTGTTCAATAGTTTTTACTCTTTTTACGTCAAATTTTTCTTTTGCTTTAAGATATTGTGACAATGCTATATTAGCGTTTTCTAATTTAACAGTGGCGTTTTGAAGTAAATTATTTCCCATTGTTTTAGAAGTAGCAACACCTGTCTTCAATATATAATTACTACTTTGTGAATTACGTTTGTTTTTTGTGATGTTAGCTGCTTCTTGCTGTTTGTCAATTGATTCAATTGAATTATTATTTATATTCATCTCAATTTCATCAGAATTCGATACCAGTTCAGAGCCAGATGAATTCGCCATTTCTTCCACTTCTAATTTAATATCTGAAAGAAAACCATTATCCGAAAAAATTGACTCATTAATTCCCAATTCGTTACCAACACCGCTATCCTCCATGGGCCACTTAGCTTCGCTACGTTTGATCCATGCACGTGAATATATTTGTGACTTAAAATTCCATGTGGCAAATGTCTTTTTGTACTTGTCGCCGTTTTTAAAAAAAATCCCTTTTTCAAAATTGTAATTTAAATACTCCTTAATATAAGGCAACGATCTCTGCGCTTCAATATCATAAAAGCTGTGTATAAATTTTGCTATCTCATCGAGCCGCATCCCGTCTGGATCTGGCGAACAATACAACGCGTGTAATACCATGAAATCAATTTCATCTGTATGTATAGGATCACGATCTGCATTTTCAATTATCGAACCTAGACCTGGAACATCAACTGACTTCTTAGCCACAGTCGGAAAATCTAATTTCATTCTCGCAGTATTCTTTACTACTGAATAGCTTGGATTAAGTATTTGAATCCCTTGAAATTTCCTGCTGCTTTTTGTTATATAATCGTGTTTCCACGATTCATCATTATGCATTCTATCAGTAACCATATCTGTCTTCAGTACATCAAAGCTTTTAGATTTTGTTGAACCTTTACAGTGCCCAGTTTGTTCTGTTCCTTTCTTAACTCGTGGTTTATAGGATCTAGTTAATTTGTATCGACCGATAGCTCCTCTCGTGTTTGGCCGTTCACAGTCTGTTTTTTTGGTTCTTGATTCTAGACTTTGAACATCAACTGACTTTTTATCTACAATCGATGAATCCAATTCCATTTTTGCAGTATCTTCTGCTACTAAAAGACTTGAATCAGTCATTTGAATCCCCCCAGATTCTCCACTACTTTTTGTTATATCATGTTTCAACGATGCATCTGTATGTATTTCATCAGTAACAATATCTGCCTTCTTTACATCAATGCTTATAGATTTCTTTGAAGATTCACAGTCTTCAGTTCTTTCTGTTTTTTGTTTAACTTGTGGGTATTTCAAGCTAGTTAATTTGTATCTACCGATAAGATGTCTCGTTTTTGGCCGTCTTAATTGTTTTATGTGACCATTCTTTATTTCCATTTGCAGCACCTTCGTAATTTGTGTCGTCTCAAACTCTACGCCATATTTTGTGGCTATGAATTTCTTTATATCCAGAGTCCTGATACCTCTGATATTACGCACATTTCTAAATGCTTCATACACCATATTTGTTATCGGGAGTTTAGAAAGCATTTTGATTCTTTCAGGATCTGGCGAAATTTTTTTTTTACATTTTCGCGTTTCTTTAGGCTCATTGCAGTCGAGTAAGATCCACTGATTATTCATCTGCCCAGTTTCATCAATAAGCAAAGGATCTGGTCCAGCCGGTTCTTCGACAACATCTATCAATGGTTCGTCGCCATTTACAAGCTGCTTGCCCTGGTGTCTCATGTTGGAATTGTTGATAGACAATTGATTGTTAATTTCATTAGGTTTTTCGTACGTTTGAAAGAACTGGTTAACAGAATTGGTTGTGATTGATATCATTTTCGGAAAACCGGTGCGATATTTGTGGTTCTGAAATTTTTTATGAAAATAAATAAACGACTTTGACGTGATAATTGATATTAACAGAAAACTTGGATTCTAGACTAATACGTGAACTTCCTTTATTCATTTAATATTATGACGAGAGATTGTTAATTGTCACTAACGTGATCTTACCTCTTTTTATTATAACATCAAGTTATTAGATGTTCAGTAAAATATGCTGATATTATGTGTGTTTTTCAAACAGCTATAAATGTGTCTCGTTTCCTCGAATATCTTTAATAATTGTTACATTCATCCAGCAATACCAACGAAATTTAAAGCTACACAATTTAGTGCGGAGAGGTTAAGGGTATGAACATAAACTTTTGAGGTGAGCGAAAACACTGACCAGCTGAGTCACTCCAGTAGATGGCTCTCTTTAAAATTCTGGTGAGTATTTTATAAACTAATTTTACCGTATCTGAAAGAGCGCGGATCAGTTCGAACTTGCTATACCGTTGGACAAATTGTAATCGACAAAATTACTAATGTTGCAGATTTATTGATGTTAACTTATGTAGAATACTTGAAAAATTATAATGCACTGCTCTTACCAAACTGACACGATGTTCCCAAGGAAAAATAATAAAATAAATATCTATTTGTGGAGCTGAACTGTAATGTTTTGTAATTTGCATAATGTATAAGTATTTTACAAGTAGGAAAATGGAAAGTACTTAATTAATGTATGGATTAATTCAATAATTCTTTGACGTAGCGTCTCAACGCACTTAGACGGTTTGATAAAAATAAATAAGATAAAACGTTGTGCGTTGACGTTCACAATTATTATTTACTTTACTTGAAAATGATTAAAGAAATAGATAGATAAATAGAACTTTGTAGAATATGGGCTACATAAGATTATCAAACTGAAGGTGGAATTATGATAACGAAAATTGGATTTCGCGGCAAGATAACGAAGCGGTTATTCTTGGACGGGGATTAAAGATGAAAATAAGATAAATTTTTCCGAATGATGGAATGATATACCCCGTTGCCAGAGTCTAAGATGTTTTACCGGATACAATCGTGTCACACAAAATTAAGATAATCTAGCAGCTTTAGAGGAAAGAAAGTGGAATAAAGCTTGCGGCAAATTGCGGATGATTCATTTGATTTGAATGGATATCGAAAAGTAATGTTATTCAACCCTGCAATACAAGTGTCCGATCCCAGTCCAGCTGATCCATGTAATCCATAGAAAAATAATCGGCTTCGTAACACCATCGACGACCTCGTCGCCATATGGCATAAATAGTTTATTTTGCAATGATATTAATTGATCATTTATAAGTTGCGAACGAATGACATATACTAAAAGCCAGTAGATTTTTATATATCCTTGTGAAATCAGAAATCATTGTAAAATAATTTATTTTTTTTGTAACTTGTGTAGTAGTGGGATGGTTTTGGGTAGAAATTTGAGTCGACGGTCTCATAACGAGCGGACTCTTACCTCGACTCGACTGTGCTATTAATAATACTTTACGCAAAACAACAAGATAAACGCGGACCATGACCAATCTTTCATACTCTCGGTGTTTTCATTGCATACAATGTACGCTGGAAGCCTATCCTTTCCACTGATATCATCCCTACCACTAACAGATTACGTAACCACTCAAATGTAATCAAGATATATATATATATAATTCGACGTCACGAGCAAGTAACGCATTAGTATCCCGAGCGTTGGAACGGCAAGTAGCCCTTACTGAACAGTGTATGGTAGAAGATAACGTTCCTATAAGTACAGTGTACATACTGATTACACGTGACCGAAATGGCGCTATATCTCATATTGTCAACGGCAATTTTCGCCGTAGTGCTCATAAAAATAGCTCAGTATTTGTATAAACAATTTCAACGTATCGCAATCCTTAATAAGATTCCTGGTCCAAAGTCTTTTCCAGTAATAGGAATGGCACTTACGATACTGAAGATTAGCCGAGAGGGTAAGTAGTCCACTCACCTATAGGTATACCTATTATATGATGAGGTAAATAAACAATTCACCATGAGGACAGTTATGGCATTTCGCAGTTTTCATGCCGTGTAAGTCCGAGTTATACGTTTGAGAGTTGCTATAGGCTATTATGACCATCATTCACAAAAAACATTGCGACATTTAGTAATGCAATAATTCCGTCCTCCGTGACCAATTACGTTCATAATCCGGCGGTGAAAATAATTTCCTTCATGCTGTCAACCTACTATAGTTCTGAGAGCATTAAATACCAGTCAAGATACAAATATAAAGTGTTTTAGATATGGGCCTTGTGAGCCCTGGAATGGAGAGTTATTTTTCAATATTTATGCGATCATTTATATTTGAATTTTTCAATTATAAAAGTTCAAAGAGCAGATAGATATTAGTGTCAAAATTTGAAATGGTTAGATGATGATATTTTTGTATCGATAATATGGAATACTATACTATATCGACATTAAATAATAGTATTAAGTTTTCTTTGAAAAGTACAAATTGACACATAAACAGTTATTATATATGTAACTTATCGACGCTATATGACAACATACAACAAAAAAAATTCATTTTACAATCAAAGATGTGATGAATTTCCTAAGAAAACTTTCGTTGGCATTATTAAAGTTCAAAAAAATATCATTTGAAAAGATCTCAAAATATTTTCAAAATACGAAGATTATTTTTACGACGAATCATAAGGTGAAATAGAATACATAAAGACATTAAAATTCGAAAATGCTTAACCCGATTTGAATTCGAAATAAATTTCATTTAATAAAAATCATAACTTAGGACCCTGCGTCCATGGACCTGGTTTCGTGATTAATAATTATCATACATTTCATATCAAGAACAAGGTTTGAATTTTTCCTTACCTGAAAAAAATACTTTATGAATAATGCTGCAGATCGGTACGAATGGTCCCAAGATTTTTGTAAACCGTATCATAAAGAAGGAATATTTCGTACCTGGTTGGGTTTGACTGGCAGCGTTGAACTCATTGCGGCAGAAACTGCCAGTGTACGTAAGACATCTGTTAAATGTATATTTTTCCAAATGTAGTATCACAACATTTTTTAATGTTCTACAGGTATTATTGTCTAGCAAGAATCTTATTACAAAATCCCCGATGTATTCTTTCCTTCACCCATGGCTTGGTACAGGATTACTAACTTCTACTGGTAAGTGATGAAATCACATACCTCAGTGTCCCCTTAATAATTGACACGTTCTACAATTTAGGAGTAAACAGTATTTGAAACTAATTTTTGATAGGCTATGATATTATCACGCATTTATCTCATGATATATCAATTGCAAATGCTTATTAGTAATCCCCCAGTGCCTCTAATCTACTGGTAATGCATACAATGCTCTGCTCTAGGAAGCTATATTATAGCATATATATTTGTGACAGGTGATAAGTGGCATCGTCACAGAAAATTGATAACACCAACTTTTCATTTCAACATACTGGAAGAACATGCGGTTGTGATGAATGAGAAGGCGGAAATCATGAAGGAAGTCATTACCTCGAAGCTAAAACTTAGTCCTAACGAACCTATCGATATGTTTGTTTTACTGACAAGATGCGCATTGGATATAATCTGTGGTATTTGTACATACATACATGTATATCATAATGAAGCAACGAGACTTATCTCCTATTTAATTATGAATCAGAGGCATATACATATTTAAAGACTGTACAATTATTGAAAGATTTTTTAATAACTTATGATTTAAGAATCAGCGATGGGGATCAACATAAATGCTCAAACGGATCAGGACTCTGAATATTCCACGGCTTTGCATAGGTATGATTCTTCAATTATATTTTGTGATAATCGACTAAGCTCCAAATCGTGAAATTATTAGATAATGAAACCATAGCAGCTGATGCCATCGGAAATACTATATGCACTATAATAGATTATTGGTAAAACGAATGGCGCAAAAAACAGACTGCTCTATCATAAAAGACTATGATAATTCAGTCACAAGACTAATTGGACAAGAAGAAAGTAAACCTCGTAATTATATTATATATGGGGCATTCCAGCTATAACCGAGTGGCCAGTGCCTTGACATTTTTTTTTATGATGCCAATTTTTTCCCAGATACTTTTCGACAAAAAAGACATACGTATTCCTGAAAAAAAAATTATGCGTCATCCGATTTCAGTTTATGACCTTTCAATCCAGGAAAAAAAAATTATTTTCGACTAGAGTCTATCCTCTGATAGGTCGAAAATAATTGTTTTCTGCTTTGAAAGGTCATAAACTGAAACCGGATGACGAATAATTTTTTTTGAGGAATACGTATGTCTTTTTTTGTCGAAAAGTACCGGAAAAAAATTAGCATCACAACAAAAAGAAATGTCGAGACAATGGCCGCTCGGTTATAATTGGAATGCCCCGTATATATACAATTGTGTTAAAAAAAATTTTTTACATATCTACAGTATTACTATCCAAGCAGTGGATCGAATCCTCCGACCTTGGTTGTTTTCTGACTTCATATATTATCGTACTAATCGTGGAAAGAAGTTTAAACACACAGTAGAGATTTCCCATAAGTTCACAAATCAGGTAACCATTATATTAAACATACTCCAAAAATAACCATATAAACATACGCCTTCTGCTGTGTAGTACACATTATACAGATTGCTCTCTCATTTTTAAAGATTTCAAAGAAATAACAATGCAAAACATGTCGAAAAAGTTAAACGGCTATCCATACGTTAAAACATTCTGCATCATTATCCAATTCTAAAATACTTTACCTACGCTGTCCTACTCTGCATTTGTAGGTGATAAATGAAAGAAGGATGGCTCGTAAAAATAAGCAACAGAATCTTGATGAAGATATTAGTACTGGTAAGTTATGACATTCGTTGCCACATGACCACGGATATCCCATTTGCAAATACTTCCAACATACGTGCCCAATATTTCGTACTTTTTAACTTCCCACTTCTGGTAAGAGTAGAAAATTGGTATCTCAAGGTTTTTTGGATCGTTGATCACGAATAAAAAGTCAGACTTTTTTCTTCCCTATCATCTGAAAATTTCCTACCAATAATTTGACGAAATCTTTATACCTGCATGTGTTTTTGTTTGAACTTAAAAGATCCGGGCGGGAAATTTTAGGTCTGGTCCATCGTGATTAGCCCGTTTACCTGCTTGTTTATTGTTATTTAGATAAGCCGAGGCGGCAGGCGTTCTTGGATCATTTATTAGATGCGTGTGAACGTGACAATACGCCGCTTACCGCCGACGAATTGAGGGAAGAAGTAGATACATTCATGTTCGCGGTAAATATGTTCAATAATCATTCATTCTATTGACATTACCCAGCCCCGCGGAATTCTAAACAATAAACTCTGAGTAGACGATTACCTGCGTACTTAAAAATTGTGTGTGTATGATAATTGACGATGAATGGTACATGATTTACCCAGGGACATGATACAACAGCAGCAGCTATGAGTTGGGCACTCTTTTGCATCGGAAATAATCCGGATGTAGAAGAGAAAATACACCAGGAACAGTTGAAAGTCTTTGGAGATTCAACAGAACCAGCAACGCTTCAACAGCTATCCGAACTTAAATATCTGGAAAGAGTGATGAAAGAAACACTGAGGTTATTTCCCAGCGCACCGACGATAAGTCGATCCGTGACAGAAGACATTGAAATTGGTGAGTTGATTATTTGCGTTTTTATATCGGTAATATGTGAGCGAATGTCTAAAATAAACGATGAAGAAAAACGTAGTCCGTGCAGCATATGCGTGTGGCCATATAATTTTTATACTTTTCTCAGTCGGATACAAAATTCCGAAGGACACCATCATCGGCGTACATATTCATCAAATTCATCGAGATCCTAAGTATTGGCCGGAGCCTAAAAAATTCGATCCCGATCGATTCCTACCGGAAAACTCTCATGGACGACATCCCTACGCTTACGTGCCGTTCAGTGCTGGACCGAGAAACTGTATTGGCCAAAAATTCGCACTTTTAGAGGACAAAATAATACTTACAGCAATATTGAGAACGTGGAGAGTCAAAAGCCATCTGAAATACGATATGGCAAAGTGCTACAGTGATTTCATTCTCAGGCCACAGGATGGAATCAAGATTTATTTTACTCCCAAATAAGGGATTTGCATGAGAAGAAGTTAAAGCATAGTATTTTCATGCATCCTGATAGGCATAATTGATTTTTGAATGATTTCTATGTAACCTAAATATTTCCACGAAATTATATATTATGTGTCCGATGCCATCCACTAATTCCACTTCCTGACCCTCATCCACACCTCAAATAGCCAGTATCTGTAATTTGTAATTTGAGAAACTTCCTTAAGGTTACTCATTACTTACTCAATCAATAAAATCCCTGGAATAATATCACCGTATTGTAATTGAACGAAAGACAAACACGACAGTCAGTTTTGAACTACCTAATTAGAGCTTGAATCACTTCAAATTCTTCTTCTCAATTCATGGGTACAACAAATACATCAACGAATCCAAAATTTTCGCTCTTCTGATAAAATGCCAAAATATTGCGCAACTATTGCAAATTAAAATGTAGAATGTTAGATAACTCTCTACGTCCTGTTTGAAATCTACCTTCAGATTCACAATCATTAATTACTTCGACCAGTTCAATCGCAATGGAGATGGATTGAAGCTTACCAAAGTCTGAACTAACCGGATTAAATAATTTGAAAATGCTTAATGAAACAGGACGATCATAAATTGAACTTCACAGAATATTGTAGGCTATACATAATATAAGTTTTACGAACTGACGTTCCGTTCTGAAGACGGAATTATGCTAAAACTATGAAGTCTTGAATCTTGGTGGATTGTATACCATACGTTTCATGTAGTACTTCCTGTTTATAATTATCACATGATTCAGCCTCCGAACTGCGCAGGGAAAAGCGGAAAAAATTAACGAACTACTCAAGATAGTGAACCAATGATTTTTAATTAGACATCTAAGATTAATATCAGATACTTCACACTGCATAAAGTAGATAAACTGCATTGCTACAGCCTGATGGGTGTGAGGTGCACAGTACACAGTCCAGAAGTCTTTATTGGAAATATAAACTTGCCAGACTCAATTACGGTGAGCTGGCAGATATAGAATAAGCGAAGACACTTGTTAAAAATGGCTTAATCATTATTGCATTATTGGATATGGGAATTTTTACTTACCTTTATTTTTAAAGCGTAATTCTGCGTTAATGACTTTTCGTGAATCTTTTTTGTTTGGGTAGGTATATGTAATTTTTCTTCAATTTTGAAATAATGACGTATACTCTGTCATAATTACACAACATAAGGACCTAAGAGTGAGGCAATCTTGTACGCAGAAATATCACGGATAGCAAATATTTTTTTGCTGTATATCTAAGAGCTTTTTTTCTTAGAAAGAAATGACATTTTTCAAATTTAACATTGGCTCAAATGTGAACAATAAATTCGCTACAATAATCACTAGTAAATGAAGGCCTTTTCCAACGTTTGAGGATGCCTATGTTTTGTCAAGTTGTAGTTTATTCAGAAAAATAAGTAGAAATAATAGCAGATCATAATCAGACCTTATCTTGAGGTGGCCCCCACGAGTCCCAACGGGTTTGAAACCGTTTAAACTAATATCAACTGATTTGAATTCCTAAAAAAATTACATTTCATGTTTAATATTCATCAATAAGTGTTGCACACATGATATATTCAAGCCAGTAGATTGAAAACTTTATTATTTTTTTTAATTGTTCTATTTGTTTCATTCAAGACAATTAACAGTTTGAAAATAGCTATAAGCATCAGAAAAAAATATTTGTGATATAAAAAAGTTTCAAACAAATTCAAGCATACCTAAATTTACGAACAGGAATACTTTGCAAACAGCTGAGGCTGGGAGAACGCGGTTTATGATCAGTGTTTATTCATGGTCTCGACGTTCTACGGTTCAGATCAGACACTTGGATGTACTACAGTACTCAGTACCACGTACTATAGTACCTACAGTTTCATACAGTGCCGAAGGCTCATAACCGTACTAGTATCTCCCCTACCAGTTCCAGTAAATTGCCTCATCACACACATGTGTTCAGTATATATTAATCGACAGTATAATCGCCAGGTGCATTGATACCGTGAACGTTTAAATGACGATTGATTTTCACTGAAAAGTGTGTATTAAATTTTTACATTAATAACTACAAGATGGCGATTTATCTTCTACTATTAACGACAATATGCGTCATTGTGCTGATGAAATTAGCTCACCGTTTCTACAAACGACTTGTATTCGCTGAAATAATTGAAAAGATTCCTGGTCCGAAGGCATATCCGATAGTAGGAAGTATACTTCCTCTCCTAAGCATCAGCCGAGAAGGTAAAAAATCCACACAGCTAAATATATACTCGTTTATAAAAAACGAGTAATCAGTTTCAGTAATCAGACCTTTATACATTATGTTGTGATATAATGATTGCACATAATGATTTGCCTTGTGCCAAATTCAATTTGGTAACAATTTACCCCAGAAGAAATTGATAATTTATAAATAGGAGTTCGATTGGTACATTTCTTTAACTATAATTATTGTACATACATACACACATATGTACAATACATTTTCCTACATCATATAATGAAAAAGTTTGAATTGTGAAATCCTTGAAAGAAATATTTCATGGATCTCGTTCTAGATCGATTCGAATGGTTCCTGGATCTGTGTGGACAACACAAAGGAGGAATATTTCGTACCTGGCTTGGAACGAAAGCCAACGCTCACTTTACTACGGCTGAAACCATTAGCGTACGTGGGACTGTACTATTTATTTAATATATTTTTTCGACATTGTCCTCGGAATTTTTGTTCTTCATGTCCTACAGGTAATCATGACTAGTAAAAATCTTATCACCAAATCCTATGCTTACGATGTTCTTCACCCATGGCTTGGTACAGGACTAATAACTTCTACAGGTAAGTAAAGGAATTGCATAACACTGCAATGTCCATTTACTCATTATTATATTTTATTATAGTTTTGGAGTAATCAGAAATTGTAACTGATTTCAAATAGTCTACAATATTATTTCGCAACGTTATTATAATATGTAAATAGTTCAAGGCCGCAATTCTATTGATAACGCATATATATATTACTGTAGGAAGTTACATACGGGGTGTTCATTTGAAATCTTTCCACTTTAATATCTCGAGAACGAGATAAAATTTACGGGCGTGGTTGGCGGGAGAGTAAAAGGTATCGAGGGGGAATCATATCTCGGTATTCGGTGATAGAGGATGATCCACCCTCTCGTCCTTAGCTGCCCTAACTTTGAAATTTCAAATAGCACTTCACCTCTTGTAGTACATCAAATTGACAGCTCTTAAAAATGCTATATGTTGATGTAAAGTAAATCAAAATCGGTCGATTCGATTTTGATTGATCACTCAATAAGTATTTCCATAATGTGAAAAATTCAAGGAAAGTACTTGAAGAAACAAAACATGATCTGTCTACAGAAGAAATAAAAAATAAAAAATCTTTTCTGATTCTCGATATATTAAGGTGGAAAATTTTCTAATGAACACCCTGTATATAACATATGCGTTTGTTACAGGTGATAAGTGGCATCGCCAAAGAAAATTGATAACACCTACTTTCCATTTCAATATCCTGGAGGAATATGCAGTTGTAATGTCTGAGAAAGCGGAAATTTTGAAGCAAGTCATTACGACTGAGTTGGAAAACAATCCTAATGGTTCTATCGATATGTTTGAATTACTGACACGATGCGCTCTGGATATAATCTGTGGTGATTGTTTGAATATCGCAGTTAATTAACGAAATTTTGAACTAAATGTGAGGCTTACATTTTGTCTGATAATATACCCATACCTGTTTGGTATAAATTGTTGTACTGCCTGGGGGAATCATTAGAGAGTTCTTTGATATGCGTACAAATCGTGAAGATGTTACGTAATATATTATAAGATTTTTTGATAACTGGTTTTCAGAATCTGCTATGGGGATCAACATAAATGCTCAGACAGATTACAACGCTGAATATTCAGTGGCCTTGCATAGGTATTAATTTTACATAATTTACATTCCAGTGGGTATCAAATCATCATGATATCATAAAAAAAATCTTGAAGGTTATTTATAGCGATTTAAGTTTACCTACGTTAAATGGCTGATACCACTCGAATAGCTAGGCATTATAATTAATTATTAATAACATAAGTAGCACAATGAATACCTATTACATTGATTGTGCGGACTTAAAACTATAACTCGGAAAAGTAACTCAGCAAACAAACGGTAAACCTTATGCATTAATAATGTACTTAATTCCTACAGTATTACCATTCAAGCACTAGAACGGGTTTTCCGACCTTGGCTCCATGCTGACTGGATTTATTATCGAACTAGTCGTGGAAAGAGGTTCAAACAGACTGTCGAAATTTCCCATAAATTTGCGAATAAGGTAATGATTAAATTGAACTCGTTACGGAAATGAAGTATGTTAGATGGTTTTTTTTCTGTTTAAAATAACATGAAAATACATATAACTGGTGTGACTTTGCAAAAGTATTTTCTCACAAAATACCTAGTCTAAAATTTGAATATATCTACATACAGATAACTGACTCATTTTGTAAAGATTGAAGAAGAATATTGTACCGCAAATTTCTTTAATGATTTAACTCTTGTATAAACGCGTGATATATGTATGTATGTACATTCATTAGCATTACTTTATTCTGCATTTGTAGGTGATAAGTGAAAGAAAATTGGCTCGTAAAATTCGGCAAGAGAATCCTGATGAAGATCTGTTTACTGGTAAATTATTTCAATCAATTTAAAGTATAGAAAAATATAGAGGAGAAAATTATTGCCTATACGTGATAAATTACATTTTTTTTCTCTCATCGAAAACAAATCTATGAATCGAATAAGGTTTCAAAGAGAAAATAGTGGGGTAACAGAAAAAAATATATATGTACAACAAACTACTTCTTTTTAAAGCCTTTTATTCATAACAATTCAAAGTCATCATCTTATGAATCATTTACCGCTGGATTCGATGAATTGTGCAGCAGGTTACGAGAAATCACTTTCGTCCAGGTTTGCCATATCGCGGTGTATGATTGTAGGATTAATATATAACGAGGCATTAATTTATGCATTCCGATTATAAATATTTTCATTTATTCAGATAAACCGAAACGGCAGGCCTTCTTAGATCATTTATTAGATGCATGTGATCGTGACAACATGTCGCTTACTGACGACGAATTGAGGGAAGAAGTCAATACATTCATGTTCGCGGTAAATATGATCAATAATCGTTTATTTTACTTTCATTTCCGAATCCCACTGAATTTTGAACGATAAACTCTTCTGCACAAATAATTACATGCGTATTAAAAAAATCGTTTTTATGATGAATGGAACTCGATTTTCTCAGGGACACGATACGACAGCTACAGCTATGAGTTGGGCACTTTTCTGCATCGGAAATAATCCTGATGTAGAAGAGAAAATACACGAGGAACAGTTGCAAGTCTTTGGAGACTCAACAGAACCAGCAACGCTTCACCAGCTTTCCGAACTTAAATATCTGGAAAGAGTGATGAAAGAAACACTGAGGCTATTTCCCAGCGTACCGACGATAAGTCGATCCGTGACAGAAGACATTGAAGTTGGTGAGTTGATTATTTGCGTTTATTTATAATAAGGATTACAGATACAACCAAAAATCGATAATCAAGAATATCTTAGAGTGCATTAAAAAGCTATACGTAATTTTTATCCCAATTTCAGCTGGATACATAATTCCTAAGAACACAATCGCCAGTGCACAAATCTATATGGTTCATCGGGATCCTAAGTATTGGCCAGATCCCGAAAAATTTGATCCCGACCGATTTCTACCGGAAAACTCTCATGATCGACATCCTTACGCTTACGTACCATTCAGTGCTGGACCCAGGAACTGTATTGGACAAAAATTCGCACTCCTAGAGCAAAAAATAGTCCTGACAGCATTACTGAGAACGTGGAGAATCAAGAGCCATCTGAAATACAATAAGGCAAAGTGCTACAGTGATATCATTCTCAGGCCACAAAATGGAATCAAGATTTATTTCAATCGAAAATAATAAATTTTCACATACAGAAGTTGAAACTTAGTACATATTTTCGTACACTTAATTACCGTAATTAAATTTCAAACGATTTACATAGATACATAGGTAGAATTGGAGAAATATGGCATGCTTAAAAGTTCAAAAAACATAAAAAATTCAATATAATATAACATCACATATTATACAACAATCCACAATAACATCATAATACAATATATAATAATACATATATGCATTATATTCAATAAATGAATTGTAAAAATTTTTATCGACTTTCTTTTCTGCTTTACGTTTTGCTATCCACCGATTCGCATGTCTCTAGTCGAAAGTCGACTTTAAAATGATTGAAGAAACAGAACTAAACGACAAATTTAACTACGCAGAATCGGATACGTAAGCTTATAAGCGGACTGATCTTTTCTGAAGATAGAATTGTGATAACAGAAATAAAGTCTTACATCATGCATCGAGTTCTTCGTAGTGGATTATATGTTTATCCAATACATACCCGTTTATAATTATTACTTGACTCGGTGGTCAAATTGCGCAAGGGAGAGCGTGACAAACTGATGAGCGCTTGCGATGATGAAGAAACGATTGCATTTGAGCAGACCTGAAAGCTCTTGATATCTGGTACCTATACTTTTCTCGGAATAACGTAGATTAGCAAAATACCGCGCGGTAAACGTGGGACGAAGAGCACAAGGTCCAAAAGGCTATACAGGAAATAGAATCTTGTCGTGTATGTATATAAAATGTACATAATCACGGTGAGTTAGCAAGTCTAGAATAATATGCGAAGTCATTGATTAGAAACTACGGAATTGGTTTACAACATCTCCTGATGACTCATCCGTCTAAAATTATTGGGTATCGATAATTGATATCATCACAATATTTCGATATTTATATTATTCGAAATCTAGGTTTGCGTTATCGAGCTATTCTACTTTCGCGGATGCATATCATCAAAAGGATAAATTATTTGCTTCTTGATTATCACATAAGTTAAAGTGAGTAAATGGATACTCTAAGCATTTATTGATTTATTTCTATGTGGGTAGAGTAGAATGAATAATTTTTATTCAAATTTTTTCACTTGCATCAGCAATGTTGCTATCACCAATTTAGTATGGTGATCTAGATATGCTATGCCATACGTACAACATTGTACATACCTAGGGGTAAAACAATCCCTTACTAATACCAGATATAGCCAATTTTTTTATTAATGAATAACTGTGAGCTTTTCTTTGACAGTGGAGGCAGATTCGAAATTCAACATTGACATAAATATGAAACATAAATTCGAAAAGATATAGAAATTTAATTCATGATCACGTGAAAAAACACTTTAAGACCCAGTGGTAATGGGTGGCTCTCCTAAACGCTTGAAGCCACCCTTGTCTTTAAAAGTAGTGCTTTGACTTACACTCAGAAAAGAAAATAAAAATAATAACACATCACAATGAAGAATTATTTTGCTTTTCAATCGTTTAAAAAATGTTTAAACTAATGTCATAACTGCTTCAATTTCATGAGGAATTGACTTTTCACATTTAAATATATGAGGCATTCACACGTAATAGAGTCAAACGTGGTTAAAATTTTGGGATTTAATTTTTCTTCAAATTCAAACATGACAAAAATAAAATAAAAATTTTTAGTAGCTAATGTAAAAAAGTTTCAAACAAACAAGATGGCTTTGCAATAAAAAAAATATTGGAAAAACGCGGTGTATTACGAGTTTTCAGTGGTCTCGGTGTTATACGGTTCTGATCAAATTCCTGGATGTACTACAGTACTCAGTACCACGTAGTACAGTTTCATACGGTACCGTAGGCTCATAATCGTACTAGTATCTCCCCTACCAGTCTCTAAGCACATGTATTCGGTATATATTTGTCGACAATACAAGCGCCACAAACATTGATACCGCGAACGTTCAAACGACAAGTGATTTTCACTGAAAAGTGTACATTAAATTTTCACATTGATAACTACTGACTGAATGTGTACTAAATGGCGATTCATCTTGTACTTTTAACGGCAATATGTGCCATTGTGATAATAAAATTATCTCAACGTTTATACAAACGACTTGAATTCGCTGCAATAATTGAAAAGATTCCTGGTCCGAAAGCATATCCGATAGTAGGAAATGTACTTTCTCTCCTAAGAATCAACCGAGATGGTAAGAATCCTCACAGCTATATGTTTCATTATAAAATTAAACAAGCGATTTTTATACTTCAGAGTTTTCATACCGCTTAAGTTATGCTAGTTAAACAATTAAAAGTTGCTTGAAGGTAGTATAATCATTATTCACGGATGGCATTGCGACATTCAATGACAATTATTTCTTCCATAATGAATTATGCTCATTATCAATCCAAGAGGAACAATTTTCATCGTATTTACAGTATACCACAATTATACATACATGATAATTTACGTAATAAGAAACATCCTGATTCGTATAGTGTTTTCGTTGGATTGTTAGTAGAATTTTTATCTCATATTAAAATAACGGGACTAATTCAAGGTGATTGTAGGTAGTAGAGTTCCGCATCAAAACTCTCAGTGTTTCTCAGTCATATATATATATATAGGTAAAGTTTCCATGATATTACGAAATTCTCAACTCAATAAATAGGAATTATATATTATGTACATATTTTCTAATCTGAGACTGTTCGAGCAAAAACGTTAGCCACATACAACAATTCTAAACTTTTCAGCTCAAAGTCGTAGATAGTCTATTCCATTTTAAAATAAAAAAAATAAAAATAAACAGTACTCAGCTTATTATTACATCACTCGATGATAATAAGTATACCTTTAACTTTAAGATTAGCATGAAAAATATTTCGTTTGACATATAATGGTGTGATCAACTCTTTTCAAGAACTTTTGTTAACAATTACGTCAATGTTCCATAAAATATGATAATTAATTAGTCAAATAATGTAGAATACGTGATTCACTTTGTATCTATCTAATTTTTTTTTTTTTTGGAAACAATTTGTGTAAAAACGAATAATAATTTGTGAATAATAATCGTTTCTTTTTCCACACCATATTACAAATAAGGTTTGAATTGTTCATTCTTAGTAAGAAATATTTTATTGATCACGATACAGATCGATATGAATGGTTCCGGGATCTGTGTGGCCAGTACAAAGGAGGAATATTTCGTACTTGGCTTGGATCGAAAGCCAACGTTCACCTTACTTCAGCTGAAACCATTAGCGTACGTAGGACTCAACTATCCGTTAGATATATTTTTCGACTTTGCTCTTACAAGTTTTTTTTTTCTTTTCTTATGCCTTACAGGTAGTTATGCCCAATAAAAATCTTATCACCAAATCCAACGTTTATGATTTCATCTACCCATGGCTTGGTACAGGACTCTTAACTTCTACAGGTAAATGACGTAATTTCGTAACTGAGTACCTCCTTAGTCATTGATATGTTCTACAATTGTGGAGTTAACAGTAATTGCAGCTAATTTTGAATAGGCTATGCTATACCGTAACTCGTAACTATGAAAACTAAACGATTATACGATATACCTGGCGAATATTATAACGTAATTATATCTTATGATATATCAATTGCAAATAATTATCACTGATACTAGAATGCCTCAAATCTATTGATATAATTCGTATAATGTTGTAGAAAGTTACAGGTAGCATAAATTTGTTACAGGTGATAAGTGGCATCGTCAAAGAAAATTGATAACACCTACTTTCCATTTCAATATACTGGACGAGTTTTCAGTGGTGATGTCTGAGAAAGCGGAGATTTTAAAGGAAGTCATTGCGTCAGAGTTAAAAAATAATCCTAATAGCCCCATCGATATGTTTGAATTACTGACAAGATGTGCACTGGATATAATTTGTGGTAATTGTGTGAATATTAGGATTATACATTTTATCTGATAATGTATGTATGTGTGGTATACCTATTTGGTAATTGTAGTAACTGGTATCAATTGAGAAATCTCTGATAGGCGTTGAAATCGTCTAGTTGCTGTGTAAATTTTTTTTAGATTTTAGTATAATTTTATTTCAGAATCGGCGATGGGGATCAACATAAATGCTCAAACGGATCACAACGCGGAATATTCTGTGGCTTTGCATAGGTATGATTTTTAATTAACATATAATACAATGTTTAAGTAGGTGTCAAATCATGATCCTAATAAATTTCGAAGGTTTATTATAGCGAGTTGTGGCAAAAATATTATTAAGAAAGCCATATAAATTTACCTATACGTTGTATGGCTGATACATTTATGCATGCAAATGACTAGTCATTACAATAATTTATTCATAAAACAAGTGGCACAAAGAAGACTACTTTATTTCTGTGGACTGAAGACTTTAACTCAGTTAGAAAATTAACTGAGTAAACTAAAGGTGAAGCTCGCAATGATAATGCACTTAATTTCTACAGTATTACCATCCAAGCAGTTGATCGTATTTTCCGACCTTGGCTGCATGCTGACTGGATTTATTATCGTACTCGTCGTGGAAAGAAGTTCAAACAGACTGTGGAAACTTCCCATAAATTTACTAACCAGGTAACAATTTAATGCAACTCGCTACAAAAATGTAGTATATGTTAAGTATTCGTGTTCTTAATAAGAACACGAATATCCACACATTTAAACATCTCCATTCGTGTTATAAAATTTTAACTCAGAAAATATATTTCATTGCACGTATTTCACGAACAACCAAAGTTGCACAAATTTTTGTCACAGAATAAACCATATATATGTAAAAATCGATATACATACACAGATAATTTTCGCACATTTTTAAGGTCATAAATGAAAGAAAATTGGCCCGTAAAATTCAGCAAGAGAACCCAGACGAGGACATATTTACTGGTAAGTTACGTCAACATTCATTAGCACTAGAACTGCATTCCTCTTAGCGTGTTTAATTAACATCACACCGGAGACCAAGAAATCCAGCAACTTTAACTGCACATTACTTCTCTCCCATGCCAGTATAAATTTAATTCTATAGGCACATAGATTTGTTCCTTGGGATTTAGGTACAGAAAAGTTTGATATTGCATTGGTATGTCTTGAAGTTGATTTTACGGGGTTTGAAGTAGAGGAAAGTACAAGAATCCAATTTTTCTTTTCATAGAATATAAATCTATAAATCAAACGAGGTTCTCAAAGAGAATATATGTATGTCACAAACGTGACAATGAATTTCTTCTTGAAGCAATTTGTTCAGAATGATTCAGCGTACTTTTTGTATCACTCGCATTTAGCGCTGGATTCGATGAATTCGCACATATTAGCCAAACTCTGGTGTGTGATTGTAGGATTAATATATGATGAGGCATTAAATTTACATCCCGTTGATAAATATTTTCATTTATTCAGATAAACCGAAACGGCAAGCGTTCTTAGATCATTTATTAGATGCGTGTGATCGCGACAACATGCCGCTTACCAACGACGAGCTGAGAGAAGAAGTAGATACATTCATGTTCGCGGTAAATATGACCATTTATAATTTTATTGTCATTGCCGAATTCCGCCGAATTCTGAATATTAAAATAATCTCAAATAATTACACGCATACTAAAAAATCGTGTGTATATAGTAATTCCCTTGTCTATGAATAATCAAACTCCGTTTACCCAGGGACATGATACAACAGCAGCAGCTATGAGTTGGGCACTCTTTTGCATCGGAAATAATCCGGATGTAGAAGAGAAAATACACCAGGAACAGTTGAAAGTCTTTGGAGATTCAACAGAACCAGCAACGCTTCATCAGCTATCCGAACTTAAATATCTGGAAAGAGTGATCAAAGAAACACTGAGGCTATTTCCCAGCGCACCGACGATAAGTCGATCCGTGACAGAAGACATTGAAGTTGGTGAGTTGATTATTTGTATTTTTTATATCGGATAGGTGTAAACGAATGCCAAAAATAAATGATCATGAAGAACTTAGTCGGCAGAATATGCGTTCAGCCATATAATTTTTATCGTTTTCTCAGCCGGATACAGAATTCCAAAGAACGCCATCGCCAGTATCCAAATTCATCAAGTTCATCGGGATCCTAAACATTGGCAAGAGCCCAACAAATTTGATCCGGACCGATTTCTACCAGAAAATTCTCATGGACGACATCCTTATGCTTACGTACCGTTCAGTGCTGGACCCAGGAACTGCATTGGACAGAAATTCGCGCTATTAGAACAAAAGACAGTTTTGACCGCATTACTTAGAACTTTGAAAGTGAAGAGCCTCCAGAAATATAACGATGCAAAGTGCTACAGCGACTTCATTCTCAGACCACAAGACGGAATAAAGATCTATTTTACTCCGAAATGAGGGATTTTTATACGAAGAATTATTAAAACGTAGTGTACTTTCGTGAACATGATTACGATAATTAAAATAATAATAATTAAACGTCCAATTGGATTGTGTCTCTGACGATGTGATTGATCAATACTTCACGAACTTCGTTTACAGCTGCAATGCCGTGATTGCGTTTCAGCTTAAATGAATTGCCAGTATTTTTAGGTATATAACTCAAAATACTTACAATAATTACTACTGTAATATTACGGAAAATTTTTAATATACATACATAAAAACTATTTGATATGATATTAATGTGATTATTATCTGACGTCCCTATAGCCAACCTGCATTGACACTGCGATAAAAACCTATGTTTTACTTCATCCATATTTCAATTGCAATTGATTTAAATTCACCGAAATTTCAATTCGTCGGATTAATTGACTTAAAAACGATTAAAGAAACAGGACGATGAATTGATGTCCGTAGATACGGGTTACATAAGCTTCGCGCACTAATCCTTCCTAAAGGTGAAATTCAGTTAAAAATCTAAAGTTCTGCATCATGCCTAGTCATTCTTACGATAGTATATTATTATACCATTTGAAATTTGAACTTCATTTTGGGCTCATCAGCGAGACGGTGCAGGTGAAAGCGGGACAAATTAACGATCGAATCAAGTTAGTGAGAAGGTTATTTCTGAGCAGAAGTTAATTCAGGAAATCACTGCTCTCAAAAAAATTATAAAAAAAGACCGGCGATGAAGCCCGTCGGATGTAGAATGCGTAACACAGAGTCCGAAAGGCTCAGGCAGGTAAAATCTTGCAATTTCTTTAGAATAAGTATGTAGGTATAGTCGATGAAAACTGAGGAATAACTTTGGAGTAGAAATAATTCAGTATGCCTCATTATATTCAATCTGCGAATAGTTTGACGCTCTTTCTATTTCTGTAGTTCAGAACCTGATGACACCACCGGCCTTTCTAGGAAGTGAACTGACCTACAGTATCTAAGCATTGATTTCCGGGCATCAGTGATCTAAATATTATGGCACTACTTTCGCAGGCTCTTCCCACCCCAGTCGATAGCGAAGTAATACAGCTATGTGATGTTACGAGGTTCAGTGACCTGTGTGGCGTGAACATGAGAGATTTATTGGTGGAAGGCTCCTGCCGCCTGCGACAAGCGTTGTAATAAGGATCAGCTGATCGCAAAAAACTTGTAGCAGACTAGTGAACGTAGGAGAGTCCCCTTACGAAAAGAGGAATTGACAGCTGTCATATGGTTAACCATAAAATTGTTTTCAGATTCAAAGCATTTTCCCATAAAGCTTGGTGTGCCATAATAAGTAGATTGCGATTTTGGATGGTGTGTTAAATTTTTATGACTTAGCACCTTCTTATCAACAGCTAGCTCGACATCTCAACAAGCGTCTTGACTTGTCTCGACTCTTGTTCTAAGCAAAGAGCTCTCGTCTCAATCAGTGCGTGAGCCTTTGTGGCGAATTCGCGAACTACAAGGAGCGTTTCGAAATGCATACTCGTAGGTCTTTATTTTACCGACACTCCGACAGATTATCAAGTAAACCAACATGGCTGTCTCGCGGAATAGCAGAGCGAGCGCATAATAGCTGTGTAGTATTTCGTTTTTTTTTTTTCATAGCAGTTCGGAGTAAATGGAAGTCCTTTTGTGCCCTGTTAGATAGCAAATATTTGTTTAATCAAAAATGAGTTTTTCTGTGAAAAAAACTGGTGGTAGAATGTGGCACGAGGCACGGAAACAGGAGAAAAAGATCCGTGGAATGCTGGTTGATTACCGTCGTCGGGCGGAACGTCGCCGGGATTATTATGAAAAAATTGTAAGATCTATTTAGAAAGAGTTTATGATGCCATTGAACAATGCTACAAATAATTTCAACAAAATTCTTAAGAATTTTTTTAACACTATTGATCCCAGTCTTCGTCAAAAACGGTTATGTCTTCTCGCTTTTTTATTACACCGATTTTTAACCATTTTAATTCTATCTTTAATTTCATTCCACATCGTTATTAAAAATTGAATTTTTTTCTTCAATTAACAAATCATATCGCGTTTCGTATTTTCGTACTTCATTACATTATGTTCATTACTTTCAGCTCCTTAATTTTTACTTGAAAGAATTTTTTTCCGATTATAAGCTACTACCAATTTAACAAACATCTAAAACATTTATTCACTCTTCTTGCTTTAATGTATAACTAAAAAACTATTCATGCTTATTTACAGAAATCAGATCCCACGCAATTTTTGCAATTACATGGAAGACCTTGTAAAATTCATCTGGATCCAGCTGTAGCTGTGGCTGGCGATAGTCCTGCCAACATGTAAATGAAACTATTAATATACGTAAACAAAAAAAAAAACTGACTTTTCCTTATTTCATTGAAAATTACAGAATAAATAACATCATTGGAACATGAGAATCCTTCTATTTAATTGGAAGACTAACAACAACTTTCTTTATAGGATGCCATGGCAAGGAAATGAGGAGAATCTAATTGACCGATTCGATGTTCGAGCTCATCTTGATTGGATCCCAGAAGCCCCTGATACTATTGACGTAGACATTGCGCTAACCAGTGAAGATAGGCATATCAATTACGAACGTTATAGGATAATCGTTCAAAACGAATTTCTTGGAGGTATAATTACAGATGCCTATGAAATATGAACGGAATTATTCTCATGAGAAAGATAAAACTACCTACTATTCATCCATATGGTTTAAATACCGTGAATTAAAGTTGAAATTCATAGGTAGTTCGCTGGCTAACTCACTTTTGATGTTATTTACAGTAACGGAGGAAAAATTTCTACATCAAATACACATAGAGGAGCAATTTGGTTCTGCTACAAAGCCTGATGCAGCTAAAGACAAAAAGAAATCAACTGCTAACGCTGCTATTGGATATAACTATGAAACTGAAGAACCCATTTCAGATACAACTAAACCAGTTGAATCGGTTGGTGCTGAGGATAAACCGGAGGATGAAGACAGTGATATTGATTTGGGTAACAACCTTGATTTACAAAATTTTTAACTACATGTAATTAAAAACAGGGATCGGAAAAAAAGTTATACCTGTGTGAGACTGCGATTCATTCTTTAGATGTTGGTAAACTGGAAATATTTGAGTTTATGAATTAGACAAACAATTTTTAAATATATTTATTACAGTCTACAATTAATACGTTTTTAAATATGTTTATTTTAATATTGTTTATTATTTTTCATTTTTCAGACATCTGTGTCGACGTATCACAAATAGAACCGTCACAGGCTCATGAAATGAACCAAGTTGCTCAAAAATATGGATTACTTGGTGCTGACTATTTCAGTTTTTTAACACAAGATGTTGAAGAGGCTGAAACCTTAAGACAAGCTCGTAAACAGGAGGAAGAAAAGGCCATGTATTCGGTAAGTTAAATCATATTGTAAACATTGCAATAGATAAATTGGTAAATGTAAATTTACAAATCATTTCGAATGAAGCATTTCATTTAAAATGAAGGTTTAAATTATGAAAACGAGTTTCAAAATTTATATATTCTTAGGGGCGGAGGTCAAGGAGAGAAAGACGAGCATTTCGGGAGAAAAAAATGATTGGTCGTGTGATGAGTCCACCAAGGTGAGCATTAAATTTCATATTATATCTATTTCAGATTTGCTTGAAGAATCACAGTTTTTCACTAATTTTAATTATTTGTTAAGATTTTGCTAATTTTTTATACTCTCATCCTTGAAATTTGATTGATTGAAGTTAAGATTTTGTTAATAATTGCATTATTATACTTTGCATTTGATATGTGCTTTTTACATGATAGTTCAATCTGTGATAAATAAGATTCAAGCCCAGTATCTAAATAGAATGTGATTTCTACATAAAAAAAAAGTAACTTTTGCTAATGAAATAATCATTTTTCTAGTTACGCAGCTAGAGAGAGCCCAGAATACAATCCCTACAGAAAATCGTCGTCAAAGTCTCGTTCAAGATCTGCTTCACCAATTAACGCCGGACAAATTACATACATTACAAGTTTTGGTGGAGAAGAAGAGGCGCATGGCAGCTCATCCCAAATCACTACAACAAACATAAAGAAAGTCAATTATTCCCACTTGAGAAGGAGACGATCAGAAAGTCCAATCTTCACCGATAGAACAGTTTCAAGAAGAATTTCAAAGTCTAGATCTAGAAGTGCTTCCAGATCATTGACCAGATCTAAGTCATACAGATCTCGTGATAGAAGAAGGAGTAACTCACGATCTAGGTAATTTTAAAAATCGATTAGTTTCTCTTGAATCACTTATTTTATTTCATTCTAAAATTTTTACAGTACAATATAAACATACAAGTGATTAAATGATAAAAGATTTTACTTCAATTTTTGTCTCAGATTGAGGAGCGCTGGTTCCAGATCGGGAAGACGTGGAAATTCCAGAACCAGAAGTCGTTCAAGACGAAGACGATCTGGAAGTAGATTGCAGCGTTCTCGTACAAGGAGTGTTTCCAGATCAAGTTCAAAATCAAGATCTAGATCACCCTCAAGATCTAAATCCAGGTCACGATCTAGACAGAAAAGATTGAGGTCTTCTTCGAGCAGTAGTTCTTCAATTTCTAAATCAAGGTCCAGATCAAGATCACGAAACAGAAGTAGGTCCAAAGAGAGCTACCGCAGAAGACGTTATTCTCAATCAAGATCAAGGAGTCGTTCTAACACTAGACGATCTAGAAGCAACGACAATAAAACACCTGCTTTACCAAGGTTCGATGAAATCTCTTTATTTTCAAACAATCATTGATCAACATTGTTCTCAACTGTTTCTGTAAAAGTACGAACTAAATCTTGTATTATATATCTTTTTGTGCAGGTATTATGGTCGGAGAGGAAAGTCCTCTAGCTTGGAATTGGAATTGTCAGATAACGAAGAGAAGAATATTCCACCGGCGCCTAAGCCTCCAATAATCAGCGCGAGCGTGTAAGAATATTCAATTAATTTGCATTTGAATTTGAGATTTATTTGTAAATTAATCAACAAAGAGTTGCAAATTGTATTAAAAATTTCTTGATTATTTCAGGAACAAGCCAAAACCAGGGTTAAGTACATATTCTGGTGGCGGATACAAAGTCAGTAAGAACCATAACGCTCCCTTAGTCACTTAATGCACAAAGCAAAAGAATAAAACTATTTATTCATTTTTTACTATCGCCTATTAAACCAGAACAGTTGTATGCTTATCCAATTTATTCCATTAAGTTGCAAACTAATGAAAATCATATTTGCAATTTGATAGAATAATTGTTTCGTTCGCACAAACTTTGAGTTGCTGTGATAATTAAGTTGAAGACATATCTATATCAGAGTCGGTATAAATTATGATCATGTTTTTCACGCATGATTTTACCATATTTATTATTTCTATTAAAAATATATATATATATGCCGCTTGATAGGAAAATCACAATTATCACTTGAAGGACAGATTATGACTCATGTCATGTATTTTCCATATGCCATTCTGCACATGGAAGACATACATACAATAATTTCAATTCTGAAATCAAATCAGCCATATTTATTTTGCAATTGAACTTTAATTCATTGACGACGAGTTAAATTATTTCTAATTCAAGAATAAGATCAGCTGTGCATTGGAGTTGGATATATTTTTCTTTAAACAGCTTGAATGAAACTTTTCTTTGAGCAAAGAGAATTCATTGACGCATGGTATTTTTGGCAAAAATAACTGATAAATATTTCTATCGAAATGTAAACGATTATTTATATTTTTTATTTATTTATTATTTTTTCTTTTCCACGACCGGTTTCTATTCAATATTATAACGTTTTTCAAAATCTATTTCTTCAGTTTATTAAAATTCCAATATATTTTGAATAATCAAAATATTTGAAACAAATCAGAATTTGGAAGTGTATTTGTTTGGAGCTGGCTGCAATCATCTTGCATTTATAAGGTAACTTCTTCAGCGTGTGTACAATGTAGGGTTGATAGAGCTCAGAATGCATCTTCAATTCAACGATTATTTAATTCCTTAAATATAATGACAATCCATAGCTTGGTAAATGTCTACATTTACCAAGTACAAGTCATAAATATGAGAATGATAGTTGAAATGTTTCATCAAGACACTTGCCGATTTATGTTTCTCTTCATAAGTTAGTGAGAAAAAGTCATTATGTATTAGGCCATGGGCTTCACGCAACTACACACTCCAGAAATATTAGCAAAATAACATCATTTTAATTCTTGATAAATGTTGGAAAATTAACAATCGCCATACGTTATTTCTGCTCCCCAGGGCTTGGTAGCGTTAACATTTACCAAGTTTTGGTGTTTTAGCATCTATTGACAATTTGTTTGTGCTCAGATTTGATTATATTTTTTATTTTGTATTTTTATAATTAATTTACAAGGCACAGTGTCTATCACAGCAATTTTAGAACGTTAATTTTTAACTGTTCTTTAATCGGCTATTCTTTAAGACATTAATATTGCAGTCTTCAAAAATCACACCTCAGGAACGGCTTAAGAAGAAAATGCAGGCACTGCTTAACAGGCAATGTAAGTGCTGAGGCTTGTGATAAAACCTTTAATTATAATAAAAATGTATATAATATATGAAAAAATAATATCGTAATTTACAGATAAGGCTGATAAAAAAGCTGAGCAGCTTAGAATCGAAAAAATGGAGCAGCAAAGGCAGGATCGCGAGGATGAGATTCGAGAAATGTCTTTAAAACTGCGTCGAAGGTGTTTACTCTTGCAAAGAATTCAAGTTGAAACGAATACACTTGATAAAAAATTTAAAATACTTTCATAAATTTGTATAAAAACTAGATCCCTAATATTTGAAAATTTGGTATAGTGTCTGTGATATGAAATAATATTAAGCAATGAAATTATACAAACATTACTTTGCTTTCAGACAAAGAGAATTGAGGCACAAGTACGAAGGTCATAGCTCTGATAGTCACTCATCAAATTCACGCAGTCCAAGTCCTAATCGAAGTCCCAGACCTCAAGTGATACGAAGAGAGCGAAGGGACAGAGATATGAGAGATGCCGATATTGGAAATGACCGAGACAGGGACAGGGACAGAGACAGAGATAGAGATAGAGATAGGGAAAGAGAAAGAGACAGAGAGAGAGAAAGGGAAAGAGAGAGAGAAAGAGAGAGAGAAAGGGAGAGAGAAAGGGAAAGGGAGAGGGAAAGAGAAAAAGAAAGAGACAGACGAGACGATAGAAATAAAGATAGACATGAATCGCGGAGAAGACATAGGGAATCTCCGAGACCGACATCAAGTCCAAGAAGTAATCGGTAAATTGTCAATTTTATACTTAAACTTTTGAAAATCTTAATGTTATATTCAATTATATATTTCAAATGTTAACTATTATTTAAAAATCTATTCAATCCTTTTTTTTCCAGGGGTCTGGTTGATTATTGATGTTTTAAATGAGAGTTAAGAAAATTCTTCCATCTGCCAAGATGAAATTATTTATATTAATTAATTAAACAGTTCAAATTGTTTCTATTCATTTCTCTGAACAATATTTCAATATTAATAACATTGCATGAATGTCAAATGAATTTATTATGAAACAATTAGATATTTAACATGTTTGCTACAAATTGAAAATATTTTTTTTTCCTATGGCTCTCGTAATCAATGAAAGTATCTTTAACAGTAAAGAATTGATAAAAAACATTTTGTATAGTTCCAAAGGATCGTGATTCATTGTTTAAATGCAATAAATAAATCGAACGTTTTTAGTACATATTAAAATATTAATCAAAATTACATATACATGTATACATTTCTATGCATGTCCTTTTACTCACAGTCATGCCCAATCTGTATTTTACTTACATCTCTATACAAACGTAAGTATCATAAACCTGAAATTCTTGAGTATAAAAATAACGATATTATTCATTAATTAAATAATTGTGTCTTGATTTAAAGCAGTCTAAATATACTTTTCCAACAATCAGATGGTTAATTTTAGTTTCTTTCACCATTTTAACTAAATTATATTATATCTTATTTAAAATGGATTGAAAACACATCAATCTTCTTATTTTCTTCAATTAGTGATAAAAAAAAAAAAGAAATACGTTCTATGCGATCTCTCAATCAATCAGTTTTTATCTTAAAGTAAGTATATATAATCGTACTTAATGAATAACCATATCAACGATTAAATTTTTTAATATCACAAAATTAGAAAAAAAAATAAAAAACTGATAGCATTAGTAAAAATAAAAGTTATTAAATAAATCTATGTCATTATCTTGTCAGAGCTCAGCGAATACAAGCCTTACGTAATATTCGTATGACAATTGTCAACATCCTGAATTAAATATAATAAATACCTAAACATGTTTTCCATTTGCTTAAAAAAAGATAAACCAGCAGTTTCTAGCAACATGGCTTCTATTACATTTGGCATACTTACTGGTGAGTAAAGAAATAAAGAATTTATCTTGTTAAGAATGGAATAACGTGTGTTTATTCTTTTCCAAAACCAATTGTTAATTCTTGATTTTCTAATTTACCAAACTCCAAAGATTAGTTCAATTGTACTTCACCCTTACATACAGTAACTACAGTTTAAGGTTAAATGTATTGGCTTAGAATTATCAACTATGATTCAAATTCAACTATGTCAATCCACAGAAGTTTAGCACTTCGCCTACATTTAATATGATTTTAATTATAATGTTAAAAAATTTTCAAAACCGAACGCGAAGTGTTACTGCTTACAATTACTACAGAAAAGTAGTTATTCAAGTACTGTTATAGTGATTAACAACTCAGTATCAATGTTAATTACTCAGTAAGCGATACCTGCGCAAGTGGCGATAAAGATGATAGTAGCGGTCCCGAACTGGAACGTCTTGTTACCACAGAGCAAACGAATGGTGGGAAGATCTTCAAAGGGCAGGTTTCATGTAAAACTATCGTGCCAGACGATGAATTTCAAATTATGGTGAGCATGACGCTGATCAATAACGGGGTATCCAAGTTGCGAACCGAAGTCTATTTGTGTATTAGTATCGATTACAATTTTATAAACCATTCTATTAACTAATATCTATGATCGTTTTTCCTTTTCCTACAAAAGGCAACGCTGACACGATGGTCTGATATTTTCAAAGTAAATGTCATCTTAACAACTGGAGGTACTGGATTCTCTGAACGAGACGTTACGCCTGAAGCAACTAAAAAAATTATTGATAAAGAGGCACCTGGACTATCCACAGTCATGCTTATCGCCAGTCTTAAAGCAACACCCATGGGAATGTTGTCGAGGTGGGGTTTCATTGATAATAAACAGTTTATACACGCTGTAAACACAGTGTTAACCGTCTTAAATATCAATTCAGAGCTGTTTGTGGGATTCGTAAGAAAACTCTTATCATCAATTTACCAGGATCAACAAAGGCTGTGAAGGAATGCTTTGACGCTATTGTTGGAGTCATTCCTCACGCAGTTGATCTAATTTCGGAAGATAAAATCAAAGTAACTAAAACTCATACACAAATGCAGGAGCATCAAGCTCATCATTGTGCTCATCATAATTCTAGCGGATCTTCGGTAAGATTTAAAAACTTTTATACCAAAGCCTCTTATAGCTGTATTGTGATATTGTAAACAACTATTTTAATCACAATTCTTTATATTCTGTTTCACAGGCTCGTATCACAAGTGTTGCAGACAGACTCAGAGAGTCTCCATACACCATGATCTCTGTGGATGCAGCACTAGAGATCATTAGTAAATCACTGCACATCCTAGACGCAGAGATTTTAAATGTTTGGGATGCTTATGGTCGAGTTATAACAGATGATATTTATTCATACTGTAATTTACCCCCCTTCAGAGCATCGATCAAAGATGGATATGCTGTTATTGCTTCTGATGGCCAAGGCCGCAGACAAGTACTAGGCGGTACAGAAGCAGGGCAAGCGGTAAGTCATGGCAAGAATATAATAATCAATGATGAGTCTTACAGGTATTGAGAATGTAAATAAAACGAATTTAGTATTCCAATCATATGCCTTTGACTATTCTGATTTGTAATTATTATCAAAATTTACAATTTTTAGCCAGGATCTCTGCAGCTTGTTAAAGGAACATGTGTAAGGGTGAATACTGGGGCACCAATTCCCAATGGTAAATTGCCACGAAAAGTTTCTCATTCATGAGCAATAACTTAATTTTTCTTTGTTAATATGAATTATTATTTCTGATCAACATAGAAGCTACTGCGGTAGTGCAAGTTGAAGACACCAAACTTATTGAAGCTAGTAGCGACGGACTTGAGGAAAAAGAAATCGATATATTAATTGAACCAAAAGTTGGACTTGATATTAGGTAAGCATTTTTATTGAAGCCTCTTAGCTTGATTAAAACAAATGACTTAGAACATCTGGTTTGACCCAGTTTACTACATAATTATTGAAACAATGTTCTACTCTTTACTTTTCCAGACCTATTGGCAGCGATATAGAAAAGGGTAGTCTAATTTTAAAAGCTAATACAAAGATAGGTGCACCAGAAATGGGAATCTTGGCTGCATGTGGCTGCACCAAAGTCAGAGTGACACAGTTACCAACTGTCGGGGTTTTATCCACAGGAAATGAGTTACAACAGGCTGGTGAACCATCTAAACCTGGTCACGTTTACGACAGCAACAAAATAACTCTAATGATGATGCTCAGGGAAAATGGATACAGTCCTAAAGACTTTGGGATTTCCATAGACGAGTAAGTGCAGAATAGAAAAATGAAAAACGTACGAAAATCAATGATACAAGTTTTATTTAAACTCAGAGAAAGCGCGATGATCAATGCACTCAAGGATGCGCTAAATGAAGTTGATGTTCTTCTGACTTCTGGTTCTGTATCAATGGGTGATAGAGACATGCTTAAACCAATATTGGAAAACGTTTTCAATGCTACCATACATTTTGGTACGAATATTAATGTAATGCTTACTAGATGCCAGAGACATTACAATTTGTGATGTTTTGAAAAAAGTTGTACTTTCTAAACATGAATGTGTATGATTCAAGGGCGGGTCAACATGAAACCAGGAAAGCCGACAACTTACGCTACTTGCAAATACAACAACAAGACAAAATACATATTGTGTTTGCCCGGTAATCCTGTATCTGCTACAGTTACTGCGCATTTATTTGCTCTTCCACTTCTCAAACGTTTGAATGGAGATTTCTCAAGACCGATTGTAGTCACGGCTAAGGTACTTATAATTAGCTATACCAATTCCTGTTTAAAGCTACTAAATAACTCTGCAGAATAATTACATTGAAATGTATACAATTTCTATTTCAATACAATTTTATACGTTTCAAAGTGGTTTTCTATCAAAGACAAATAAATAATAACATAATGTTATTGATTTGTTGTTAAAAGATATCCTAACTTTAAACAGGGAATAGATTAGACTGTGTTCTAAAAGGTTGCTTCAGTTTTGGATTAAGACTACCAATTCTGTTATTGAAGAGATTTAATGTTGAAACCACATTGTAGTTAAATTTTTATTTCAGTTGACCACATCTTACAAATTAGACCCAAGACCAGAATACGCAAGGGCAATTTTAGAATGGGGAGACGATGATCCAATTCCAAAAGCATACAGTACAGGAAACCAGATCAGTAGTAAGCTATTAAGCTGTAAAAACGCCAATGCTTTGTTAATGTTGCCTGGATCGACGCAGGAGAGGCCGGATTTAAAAGAAGGAGATATAATTAAAGCACGACTGATAGGATTCAATCAGAATTCCATATAAAATACGATTAAATATATAAAAATTTATCATTTTTATGCAATTAAATACAAAAATTATTTACAGTAACAAATTTTTATACCCCATTATCAAAACCTAATCCATATCTATTGTTGCAAAGCAATAATAAACAAAAAAAGATCGTTCTATCGTCGTATTTCATTAATAAATCTGCATAAAATTTCAATTTTTCGATTATAATATAACGATTAGATTATTTTCAAAATAAAAATAAACTAAATTCGGTATCTGCAGTTAGTTGTTTGTAAAAATACTGCAACTGATGTTTGTGATATTCTAGATACGTTACGTCGTAATTATTTTCGCTCGGTAATTGTAGATAAGCGATAAGCATAAGCGATTTAAAATCCAAAAAACATTAATCTGTTATAATATTGAATTCAAATTTCGAACGCATTTATGTTATCGGTTGAGCAGATGAGGTCGAGGTTCTTGAAACGCGTTAACTCGGGCAGAGGGCCGTCCGAAATGCACCAGGAATAAAATGGCCGACGGGGCTACGGGAAAAGGGCAGGGACGTCAAGTGATTCGAGAATCGGGATACTAAAAATGATATTATCTCGAAAAACCATCAAAATTAAGCCGTGAATTTTTCAATAAATTATACGACTTGTGATCGCGGACGTATGTAATATATAAAATACGATAAATCGAGCGGGTGGGTTCGTAATAATCGTGGTATAAAAAATAAAAAAAAAAAACGTATTCACAGGGCAAGTGGCAACACAGGGCACTGCCAGAGGTAAACAATATAATTTTTCTGTCAAACATCTTGGCCTGTGTTTTACCCAGTTTTCTCTCCGTAAATATTACCAAGGGTAGTTAGACGTGATACTTAACAAAGCTACAGATCCTTTAGTATAATATTTCTACTATAATCGCTAGTTTTATCGGTTTATTAAACTTGTGAGAAAATCATCGATCAGTGTGTTCTCTCTTCAGCCACTTGTGGCCATTTACGGCGGACACCTACCGAAGGGTTTTCTATATTGTCATTCTATTCATTCTATTCATTTTATCTCCAAAGTATCATTGTTATTAGAAACGTCAACAAGACTACGTATCGTTGTTACACTTAAGAATAAAATAAAACCCGAAACTAAACGGATGGATCAGATGTTCCGCTCGGCCTACGTGACATAACGGACTTGGAAAATGTCTATTTATTTAGATTTAAAAGTACAAAAAATAAAAAATTACAACTAGATTCCATCGCTATTCTCCGCGGTACAATATTACTTATCTTTAGTTTTTGTCATTTCTGAATGTATATTAATGTTCTACGGTAGACAAAATTCGACAGCAATTATTCATCCCCGTGAAAATTGCCGCCAATTTATTAACATGCTGAAAAATTCACTCTTCAGTTTACGGGGGAACAAGAAAAAAAGTAAAACACATCTCTTTTATAATACGCTGTAGCCAAACGCTTATTTTTTGAAGCAGAATATTTAATTTCCTCTGTATTATATCATACTGCAATACAATAACAATTACCTGTCATATATATCATCACGTGGCGTCAAACAGTAATTACGACAACGACACTAAACTCGGCTGATTTGCTTGCGTATTGTATATATAAAAGACGGGAAACAAACAGGCAAACAAATAGACTTGTCGGTTGGGTTTCTAGTATGTGGAAAAGGATATCTCTTGCCAATAAGAAGTGAGCCGTGACTGTATAAGCAATCGTGTCGACAGAATTGTTGGTAAAACAGTTGAAAGATCGCGGATCCGTTGTTGTTATTGTTGCAGATATTTCGTATTCTCGATTAGGACTTTCCGTGCAGGAAACTGAACCGAATATGGCGATTGGCTAATCGAATTTATATAATTGAGTAAATAATTAGCGTTGAGAGTTATTCCCGGTGTTAAAATGTGAAGAAAAAATCGAAAGAACACCATCCCAAAACCACCAAATTGAGAATGAAGCCACAGAAAAAGGCAGTTGTAGCGCGAAAGAGCGCCGCGGCGCCTAATACAGCAAAAAAACGACGCGCATCACCGGAGAAACTGACCTCCGACCCACCAAAAAGGGACAAAAAAACGGATGATAAAAAAGGGAAACGCGTCGAGGTGCAGGGTTTGAGTTCAACTAGAAAATCCGATAAGTCGGAAGACCCGAGGAAAAAAGTGGAAAAGTCGGAGGATAAGAGGAAAATTGAGAAAGTTATAGATGATAGAAAAAAAAACGAGAAAATTTCAGATGACCGGAAGAAGGTTGATAATAAGGTCGAAGAGCGAAAGAGAGTGGCGAATGATAAACCAGAGGAGAAACGTAATGGTTTATTGGAAAAGATAGAGGAGTTAAAAAAGTCGGAGGAATTAAAAAAAAAGATCGATAAACATGAGGATAAAAAGAAATTTAACAAAGATAATGAAAAGAAGCAGGAAAAAGTTGATAAAATTGAGATTGAGTCGAAACGTACCGAGGAGGAAAAATTTGAGTCGAGAGGAGATAACGTGGAGAAGAAAAAGACGCAGCCTGCTGATGAATCTGGAAAATTGAACGTTCAACGTACGGAGGAAAATATAGTCGAAGAGAATCCTGAGAAATTAGAAAAGAAAAAGAAGGATTCGAAAGTGGCGAAGAAAGTGGAACGTAAGAAATCCCCGGATAAGGATAATGGAAGTGGTAAAAAATCGTCACCTAGTACGAAAGTAAAAAAAGATACGAAACAGCCTAAGCAAGCACGAAAAAAACCAGCGGTTAAGAGAACGATACTTGCTAAAAAAATTGCGTCCCGATCACCCCCAGTATCGAAGAAATTGATACAAACTAAAATGAAACTAGTCAAAAAATTGTGCGACGAAGAGTCGAAGAGTACCGAAGAGAGGACGGAAGAAGGGGGAAAAAAATCTAAGAAAAAAACTTCGCCTGGAGGAAAGGCTAAAGTAAATGATAAGAAGCCACAGTTGGCTAAACAAATGAAATCCAAAGTGGCACCGCGCAAGTATAACCCGAAAGTAACAACTGCCTTATCGAAGAAGGAAGAAAAGATGATCAAGTTAGCGAAGAAAATTGTAGCAAAGAAAAACAACGCCTCATCGTCGCAATCCGAGAGTACAAAGAGCTTGTCGAAGGAGGATAATTCCTTTAACGGAAAAACTCCACCTGACGAAGTAGATTCGAAAAATATAAAGCGAGAACTGGTCGATTCTAACGAAGACGATATACCATGTAACAAATCTGTCGATGGTAAAAAATCCGGGAAAAATATCTGCAAACCCAAAGTGACCAAAAAATTAGCCAACAATAGAAAGACAGCAAATAAGGCTTTGAAGGGTCGAGCAGAAAATAGCGACCGCAGTTCCAACACCTCCGACGAGGTTACGTTGGAGGATCTCTTGAAGCAGTCGAAACCCGCTGAAGAAAATCAAAAATTACTTGCTGACCAATCGAAACAAGAAAATAGCGGAGATTCCGGGTCCCTCGAAATTGATTTGAAAGTGGAAACTGACGACAACAAAGACGATTCTTCGATATCTGCAACTTCCGATGGCGAGGATGACGACGAGCACGACGCGGACGGGGACGAGGACAACGAGGATCAGGACGAAGAGGACGAGGCTAGTACCGCGAAGAGCAAAAAACGTAATTTCAAAAAGAGGGATCGAAAAAGCCCGTCGTCAGACGGTTCTTCGGAGCGGGCGCGAAGAATGAGATTATTCGGATTTTGGAGCGGGCCAAAACGCCACCGAGTAGCATCGCTGAATGCTTTGGCCAAAGTGCATTGTTTGTACGAGAACGAAGCTGGCGGTGTGTATCTTGGCGGATATTGCAAGCCAAAGCCAGAGAAAGATAAACAGCCGAAAAGGGTGAAGGAGGATAAGGACAAAGAGACTAAAGAGAAGGAGAATAAAGAGAAGGAGAAGGAAAAGGAAGAGGTGAAGGAAAAGGAAAAGGAGAAAAAAGTTGAAGCGAAATTGAAAGTTGAAGAAATATCCCCGAAACGTAAACTCAGAAACGTACCAGGACTACGCGGAAAGCACTGGGACATGGCAGAGAGTTCTTCTTCCTCCTCGTCGTCGGACGAAGAGCATCGTGCCACGGAGGAGCGTAAAAACTTGGAGAACAGTAGAAAGAAAGTGACGACAAAACGGCGTAAAAAGAACGAGGAAGTAATGGACCTGAAAGATATGGTCGTATGCAAACGTATGGCCAGTTTGAACGCCTCGGCAATACTTGCCGCATCTTATTCCGACGAAAAGTATCACTGTAGAGGATCGTCGTCTAGCGATTCTTCCAGCGATTCGGAAGTCGAAGTCGTAAGAAGACGGAAGCAGAGCGAATCCGAAGCCGAGAAACGGAAGTCGAAACAAGGATCCGACCCGGATGAAGTCATCAAACAACCGAATAAAGTCGTTATACTTAATCAGGACACCGACGTTACCATTACAGGTAAAAAAAATAAAACAATACAGAACCGTTATCCGCTTTTCTTTCTTTTCTATTTCAACCCAATTATTTGGAATAAGATTCACGGTGGTGATTGGCAAAATTGTTTATCGAAAATTACATGTATTCATTCGCGAGATGAAATCGTAATTTTTTTTTTTTTCTATAAAATCTTTGTACAAATAAGAATGCGTATCATTCCTTCAAGTAAAGTTTCAGCTTGTGAAAATTAATCAATCTTTACAAATATCGGACTAATCGGTTGAGATATAGAATTCTACTTCGATCTTTAAAAAAATTTCGAATCAATTGGATCAGATAGAAAAGGGTTAATAGGGAAAGCTAATTAAGAGAGTAGATAGATAATATTGACTAGCGAAAAAAAAGACGTTAGTATGTTTGCAAAAATTATTGTCCTTAACTTAGAGATAATCGCAATCCGCTCGATTTTAGCTACGTGGTATATATATGGGGCTATCCACGTCAAAGCGACACGGCTCCAGACCTCAAAAATTTCGATTTGATTTTTGATTTCCTATGTTATCATTCTATGTCTGGAGAATATGTTAAATTCTTTTTGAATTTTTTCAATCAACCATTTCGGAGCTATTAATTTTTTTCAGTCTTAAAAAAATGACCTTTTTTAAAAATCTGAAGAAAAAAAATCACAAAAATTCTGTTGCTGATATAGAACAACCCGCAACTTCCAGGAACGTGGGCAGAATTTTTCTTATATATATATATTTTTTTGTTTTCAATTTTTCAAAAATTTTATTCAAAAAAATGCTGCACTAATGAGTTTTATGAAATCATCTACTCACCTCTTTTTCAACGCAACACAATATAAGATCAAGAACTTCAAAAAATTTGAATAGTGCAGATTTGAAAGATTTCTGGTAGGATGAAAGTCATTAGTGCAGCATTTTTTTGAACAAAGTCTTCGAAAAATTGACAAATTCTCCAGACATAAACCGATAACAGGAAATCAAAAATCAAATCGAAGTTTTTGAGGTCTGGAGCCCAGTCGTTTTGACGTGGACAGCCCCATATATATAATTTGGGAATTCTTTTGAATATTAAAATTCGATGAAAAGTTGAAGAAAAATGTAATAATAATAATAATAATAATAATAATCATGATTAAATTAAAAAAAAGATACTTAGTTTCGAAATCGGTAAAAATTTACCTCGAAGTTTAGAGAAGTCTTCCCTGTAACGGAAAATATTATTTTTCTAAAGTGTATTAAAAATCGAAAAAAAAAAAGAAAGAAAAAAAAATTGCCGCGATAATTTATTAGTCGGGTTTTTAAGGCGTCTACGTTAACCAAACGAGATCTACACATCACGAAGGATTCTGCAGCATCGCTGGTATGCAATATCGCATAAGTTCAACAAGTCATACACAAACTGCAGCCACCGCTGTAGCAACAGAAATTCACGAGCATGTGAGTATAAAAATATTTGAAAATTTTATCTCTTTCTTTTCCTGAAGTAAAGTAATGCAAAAGAAAAATTATTTTCAACAATTTTCAATCTGCCGAATTTTAACTGATTTTTATCTTTGAAAAACTTCTCAAGATCGAAATGTTCTTCAGGCTGGTTCCCATGAATGAATATTTGAAGGTCAAAGTCAGTATATATATATATATATATATATATATATATATATATATATATACTTAAGTATATATGTATAGGATTGAGTGAGGTTCAACGAAACGTAAAGATTGAGTAATCCTTTTGATCGCGGTGTTTATTTCTTCTTTATTTTTCATTACTTTCTTCCCTATATTCTTTTGATGTTCATTCTGATTCATCAATTCGTGTTTTGTATTCGCGCTGTTTTTACAGCCAAAACCCGAGCAACCATGTAAGTCATACACTCCCCTGGGTGCTCTGTCGTCGATGCAACCACCGGGAAGTCAAGGCCCGCCCCATCCGCAAATGTCACCCAGAAGACACTCCGCGTTCTCAGCCCCCCATCAGCACGGTGAGTCAAACGACCCAAACCAACCCGACCCGAACCCTTCTGGCTTTTTGTTCTTTGTTTTCGCTTTTCTCTTATACCTCGAATGCTTTGTCCTTTATACTTTGTACCTCACAGTACTGTACATAATGGTTCGAGTTGCCTCGAATACCCAGGGTTTAATCATCGCAATAATCACAACAATAACCATGACTGTGTATAGCTCAATTATCGAACGTGGCTTGTACCTACACGTATCGCCGATCGCAGGCGTATCCCTCTTACCTCTAATTACTTTTTATTATTTTATTTTTTTTTAATTTTTTTTTTTTTTTTTGTTTTCACATTTTATCACCGATTAGTATGGATAACGAATTCGCGTCTCGAGTACAAGTGGCTAATTCAAATCTTCATCGATTTCTGCAAGTGTCATTTATAATACCGAGTGCATCTTATTAAAATTTTACTCTGCAGTTTTATTATATTTTTTATAATCTTACGTATATAATATGCAAAATCACGAATGAAAATTCTTATCCAGATCATTTTTGAATCAGATTATTATTTTAGTCAGTCAGAGAATCTAACACGTATCTGTAGCTCTTAAATTTACAACGTTTCACAATATTCCATTTATGCGATATTATATAATACCTATTGCAGTTTCAAATAACAACAGACAAGCTTTGTAATACCCGCTGTAAGTGCAAATGGCACTTTGACTCTGCAACAGTAGATAGAATCAATCGATTAATAGACGGTTTGTTCTGCAGTAATGACACTGCGCTCCCAATTAGAGAAGAATATGAATTCAATCCTTTATAATCCGGCGAGTTGAATGTAGTACGTAAATCAATTTTTGTGTCTATCTCGCTTCTTTTTCTCTCCCTACTTGCTCTCTTTTAGTGGGAATGAGTTCTATACACGATACCTAATGTAATTTGGATTTTTTGTTTTTTTTTTGTTTTTTTTTTTGCATGTAGATGCATGGGTAAAAATAATATCTATCAAATTATTATATTCCGGGAATCTAGTTACCGAACAAGAGATGAAACTCAGTATACATGTGACTGCAGCAAGTCTGTTAGTGATTCAATATTTAATAGCCATCGTCGTCATTTTAAAGACAGACCATTACTCATTGATCCTTATTGGCACGTTGTCAGGACACAATGGTATGTCATATTACGAAATCGTACATGTATACATGCACACGCATACGCAGGCGCGGTATAGCATTCGATAAGAAATTACGATTCTTTACGTACATATATGTTTGATATATATATATATATATATATATATATATATATATATATATATATATATATATATATATATATATATATATATATATATATATATATATATATATATATATATATATATATATATATATATATATATATATATATATATATATATATATATATATATATATATATATATATATATATATATATATATATATATATATATATATATATATATATATATATATATATATATATATATATATATATATATATATATATATATATATATATATATATATATATATATATATATATATATATATATATATATATATATATATATATATATATATATATATATATATATATATATATATATATATATATATATATATATATATATATATATATATATATATATATATATATATATATATATATATATATATATATATATATATATATATATATATATATATATATATATATATATATATATATATATATATATATATATATATATATATATATATATATATATATATATATATATATATATATATATATATATATATATATATATATATATATATATATATATATATATATATATATATATATATATATATATATATATATATATATATATATATATATATATATATATATATATATATATATATATATATATATATATATATATATATATATATATATATATATATATATATATATATATATATATATATATATATATATATATATATATATATATATATATATATATATATATATATATATATATATTCTTTTATGTATAGGTGTAAGAAATACGTTCGTCCGGTGGTCAGAGAATTTTTCATTCTACAATATTCGTTCATTTTTCCGCAATGTATTAATCAGTACGGAGTAATTCCGAGTTATATGTGAGTCGAGTGATAATTTTCGCCTATTATAGACTTCAACGCCTCGTAATTCTGACACGATATATATTCTTGAATAATCATTAGACAAGAATGAAGAATTAAAACGAACGAAAGAAAAGTAAAAAATAAAAAACATAAAACATATAAAACTAAATATTACCGATTTTTAAAATAATTAGACATAATGTGTTCGGAGGAGAATGGCGCATTCAAAGGTATGTAAATGTCAGTATTACACCTGTGTAGACGAATATAGACGCATTATACATATAGAGCTTACGTTCGCGAACAACGTAGGTATTACTTCGAGAGAAACAAGTGAATTATGTACTACATACATATATATATATACATATATATATATATATATATATATACCTACTCCAATTTTGCCAGCTTTCACATTCTTTTGATTACCGCGTTTTCTTCCTAAGAATTTCTATATATCTCACGTCATAACTCTCCTTATTTTTATCTCCGTTCTTTATGATAAATCTATTTACTACTCCGCGGTTATTCGTACAGGTGAAACAGCTGCAGCTTCGTTTTGACACTAAATCAAAAATTATGTGTATATACATATACATATATATATATATATATATATATATATATATATATATATATATATATATTTTTTTTGTTTTCTGCATAAAGTTGCTTTTATCTTCGTACATACTTATGAATATGTTCCCCTTCATATTCTATGCGCATTTATGAATCAGGTGACATTGAAAATACCGGGTGACGTCAGTTAAGGGTCCAGTCCATGCGCCCGCGCCGGCCTCACGTATCCATTAGCATTTAAACAGTGGTTTAAAATTTCCACGGATTCACGTGTCTATATATTATCCTATAAGTTACGGCGCTAAAAGATCATTCGATAATATGAGTATATGCGGAGAGAACGAGTTGCAATTCCACACGTACGTAAATATACGTATACGTATATACGTACACACACACACACACACACACATTCACACATTATTCTTCAACTCTAATACCCACACCTATTTCGAACGCTAACTACATATACACAAGAGATATACGCAAATCCTAACTGCGATGCGACGAGGGGGCAATCGAATAACGCGCATATACATAAACTCGACTACGACGTACCTAATATAAGATCGCGCCGCGTAGTAGATACTTGAAATCTGAATTCTGAACATTGTAGAGACGGAATACATCGTGCGTGGGCCTCCCTTTTACCCCGTGTGTATATCTGGGTTAGCTACGTAAACTGGGATATTGTTTTAACGTCATTTTTCGCGTTTAACATTAAGTAAGATAGCCAAACAGTTATACAGATATGACAGGAGCAGATCCTCTTGAAATTACGTAACTTAGTTTACGCAGATTGGTATTACGGGTATAGCTGTATAAGCTAGACGCAAGGACTTCGCTTTGAAGCTTTGAGAAACACCTAAAAAAAAAATAAAAAGAAGAAGAGGCATATATACATCAAGCTCCAGATATCTCGTAAACATTTCTCTACGGGCCGTGTGGTGGCCACACCGTAACCGTGAGTGGAATCATCGAGGCGGGAGATTGCGACGGGGGGGGTGACGTCGCGCCTTTATACTGAGGAGAGCCGGTGACGCACGCGTCGCGACGCTACGGACGTAGGCCGCCCTGATATCTCAGTATACGTTATTTGTCTCCCTTTTTTATTTTTTGTTTTTATTTTTATTTCTATTCGATTTCTAATACAGACTTTAAATTAAACTCCAAAATTGATTAAACGTTGTTAAATTTTTTTATGCCTTACGTATGTACCTACTTTACTCATTGAATTAGGATTCGGAAGAACAGTAGCTGCAATAGCTTATATTACGTAGAATCGTATACAAATATTGCTACATGTGTATAATTTGATCGAATAGCTGCAGTTCTCTTTCTGACTATATGAAACAGAAAATGAAAAGACAAAAAAAAAAAACCCGTTCTTTTTCTATCTTCGATAAATACCCCCGCGTATATAAACGCTCTACGTTTCTGTCATTATACGTTATATATAGTATCTAGATCTACTCTTCGACCACAAACACCTGTTTGAGCGTGTGGTTTAAGCCCCCAATCTGTTGGTACAACAACACCGCGCGCCCGGTTTTCGACTCGTTTTAACAACACATATAAGTGTGTATGCGTAGTTTAGAATGATAGTGTTGTTAATTTTCTCTGCTTTTATCCACCCTATTTTCACCCTTTGTATATAGTGTCAATTGTCATTATGTCTGTTCAGTTTACGGACTGTGATATATTTTAAAAGCAGTAGGTATGATATAGTGCCAGTTTATAAAGCTGTGTGTATGAAAAATAGAAAGAGATTCATTCATACATAATACGGGGATGAAATAAATTGTCTGCGAACGAAATAAAAATTAAAAAAACAGAAAAAAAAAAAAAAAAAGATAATCGTTAAAAACGAAAGGGCAAAAAATTTTCCCATGTTTCGATACAGTAACGATGAGAAAAAAAATGTCGATGTAGTTAAAAAAAAAAAAATAATAATAATAATAATAAAAATAAAAACAAAGAGGTAATTTTTTATCCACCCCTTGCGTAATATCCTTCAATTTCCGAAACATACGTCCCTGAATAGTGCGCGCGCAACGTCGTCTGGATTATGTCTATGTGTGTCTACTCATTCGCATTGGTATAAGCCTTAAAAGTGTACGTAGTGGTAAATACATGCACAATACCGAGGCAAACGGCAGAGGTTCTAACACAGTGGGAAGTGGGTAGGTTACACTGGTACACAGGATACACATATACCTAGCATTCATCCCCACTCTTATATTTAAACCCGTGCCGGCTTCTACTACGCAGTGTTCGGGACAACACACTGACATACGGGGAATCGCTCCGGTGTGTCTCGATCGTGCGCTCCTCTAATAATTGATAGTAGTCGTCGGAGAGGTATCGGGAAATGGAGGAGACGTCGCGTCGAAACGTATAGCAGGGTCGGTTTAGCAAATAACTGTACTAATTATCGTCTCACTTAAATCAAATACAAAAATATATATGTATAAAAGGATTATTAATTTATTAATTTTTTTTAAGATTTAATTTGTTTTTTATTTTTTCCTTTTATTTCTTCATTTTTCATTTTCATTTTAACTGAATTTGTACGACAAGAATATTCTGTCCTTTTCCCTCTTGCCTCTTCCCTCTCCACCCTCCTCACTCTCTCTCTCTCTCTCTCTCTCTCCCTCCCTCCCTCCCTTATTCCTTCTTTATCATCGACGTCATTTTTACGCGTGACGTTCTAGAGAGAGCATGTCGTTCTCCGCGGCTCGTTGCAAATTATACGGAAAAGGATACGACTACAAGATTGAAAATTGACCCGCGAAATTCTTTTACGAGTTTTATTTTTTATTTATTTATTTTTTCTTATTACTTTCATTTCTGTTCACTTTTCGAAACATTCGAAACCTTAACTTCTGAGAATAAACATGTGGATAAACAGTATAAACGAAAAAATAATAAAATAATCGTCGTGTTATACGATTGAGTGTATAATTAAAACAGGGTGAATCCGCCAGTGAGATAAACTGAATTAAACAAGTGATATTTTTATTTTCTTTATAAATAACTTCGTGGTGGTTATGTTTGTGAATATTTACCTATAATATATGCGGTTGAAGTTTTAGCAAGCTCCTTATATCATTATTTTCATTATTATGATAATTATTATTATTATTATTATTAATACGTCTACAGAATACGAAACCTTGTGTTAATCGTGTATTCTTTTGCTTTGACTAAAATTGTCATAAATCGGTGAATTATTATATTTGTAGTAATTTAAAAGTTTTTCAAAGGATTTTTGTTTTGTTTTGTTTTTTGAAATATTTAATCACCATCTCTTAGAATTATCTACGTTTATTTATATTATAGGTAGATATATATCAACAGAATTCGGTGTTACATTTTCCCATATACATACAATATCGACCAATATAATAAATATATTGTTATAAGTAATAAGCAATTATTAAAAATAAAAGAAATTAAAAAAAAAAAACGTAAAAAAAAAAAATAAAAAAATCGTGGCCTACGTCAAATTACTGTACCTGAAAAGTGAAGTTTAATTAAATAATTCTATTTATAATATACATGTATCCGATTTAAATGCGACAAATAAGACCAATTTAATCGTTCTTCAAAATATATATAAAACCAAAAAAATAAATTGAAAATTAAAAGAAAAAAAAAAAAGAATAAACTATTTACTTGACGCATAACGGTATTGTACGAAGACGATATACGACAAGTGGCTCGATTAATAAACAATAATATATCGCCAATTTTCCTTCTCGTATACTATACCTATACCTATACCTATACCTATACCTATACATTATAAATCACTGCAGAGGCACACGTCTACTGCAGCATACGAACAAACACACACAAACACACATATCAAAGATCTCGGTCAATTATTGTTAGACAGACGATTGTTAAACGACCAAATTGAACGATATGATATATTGTGAGTGATAAGAAGGAAAATCTACGAATTATTACGCCTGCTGAGAAAAAAATAATAATAATAATAATAATAAAAAACATACTACATAATTATTGTTACTTATTATATTTAACATATATATCTATATATAATATAATATTAATACAAAAAATAAAAAATAAAAATATATATATATATATACATATATTTTTTGAACAATTTCCTATACAGAATAAAATCAAACTCATAAATAAAAATTTTTACCCAACGACTGCAATTAGTATACAAATAAAATGTATATGGTAAATCGATTAAAGTTTGATTGAAATTCGTGAATTGTATAGGATAATAATAACAACAATAACAACAATAATAATAATAATAATAAAATTAAAAAGTATATATTACCACTATAGATAATATATATGTTTAATGTATTTTTGGATTGCCTGTTAAAATACAAAATCGAGATGCTATTAGCTGGTGAGTAAAAACCCTATATAAGTACCACGTCACTGCGTATGTCTATAATATCTTATACACATATATCTCAAATCTTTAGTTATTACTTATTTATCACGCGGATTTAATCATCGACAATGATATTAACGCCCTTCGAAATTTTTCGTATACAATCTGTGTATATATTATATCTGGATACAGTTGATAATGCGTCATAAAAATAACTCCATTGTTATTTAATATATACCTAATTATGTCCATACACGTAATTCACATTTAATTGAAACGAGATTTTCAAAAGTTGCTTATACTGCATAGGTGGATATACATGTACGTGTATTAGTTTAAGTATACACGACGTTATGCCTGTATAATACTCTTATCTTCAGAAGCTCAGACTAGCGGCGACCGTTCTTGTTCTGAACTTCCGGTACTAAGTGTTTGTCTCTCGCGATCTAAAGTAGAAAAGGAGAATTTTGTGGCGGGGAGACAAAGACTGAAAGGAAGTTAGAAAAGAGGGAAAAGGAATAAAAAAAATATAAAAAAATAAAAATAACCTCGTGTTTTCCTAGCGAAATATAACAGTAAGCTATAAGAGTGTCTAGGAGTCTGGAAATACCAGTCGATATTTTGTGGTACTTCTGGCCCGCAGAGGAGGGGAGTAAAAGGGAAAAGGGAAAAGGGAAAACGGAAAACGGGATAGAGAGGGGGGAAAAAAGGGATGTGATGTAGACAGTAGATGTGTATATCCCTGTCTATACATTCCCGCTGTACAAGCGCACTTACACAACTTAAGGGGGGGTCGAACCGTTCGCGTTCGTACGCTCGCTCGCTCACTCGCTCGTTCGTTCGTTTGCTCGCTCGCTCGCTCGCTCGGTCGCTTCGCTGCTACGGCTGGGCATGCCAAAACTGTTCAACTTTCCGCGGCCTTTCCTCCAGCCTGTTAAAATATCTAACTTAGATAAAGCACGTAGTATCGCGCCGGGTGCGTCGCCGTGTTGCTAACTCCGTTATTACTATATACCTACAAGCTCAAAGCTATATACATACGTACCCGATTTTCATATATACATATACAATATACATATATACATTTGCGCAATAGGAGGGTATATATACCTATATATAGGACTATTTTGCGTCGCAAGAAAAACTAGAAAAAAAAAAAAAAAAAAAACACCAAGAGGTGAAGGTCTTGTTATATTATTTACAATTAATTATTTCTACTTGTATGTAAGTACGTGTATTTCAAGCTGCTATATATGCAACTATTTACGCGTGTATAATATAAATTAATCTGACGAATAATTTGTTATATATAATTTGTATCTGAAAATATAACATTTATAGTATAGGGTACTTAACTATGGAGTATAATTCATTATATGTATATTAAGTGTTGAGTCTGCAGTTAGACGATAATATTGAGTGGATGTTTATATGTATATATATATATATATATATATATATATATATATATATATATATATATATATATATATATATATATATATATATATATAGGTGTACGTGTGTATATGGTAGGTATAGGTGTACGGCGCAGCAGGGTATTATATTATAGAGATATTATTATAGACACTAGGGATTTAGTGCAGTAATATAAAAGCATTGAATAAAATGAATAATTAACAATTAACAATAATTTGCTGATTTAACAAACGTATGTGATTTTGTGTTTATTATGTATTGTATTACATATAAGTATATATATGCGCAATTCCGCTTAAGATCATATTTACCTTACGTATATTACGCTACACTATTGAAAATATTGCCACTTTTCAGATTTTTCGAAAGGATTAAACAATTAAAAGATTATTTATAATTAAAAACTTTTTTCTTTCATAAATATATTGAATTAATATACTTTATAAGAAGATGCTGATATCCGGCCTCATACATTAAGACAGACATAAAATTTCCGTTCGAATCTTAAGGTGGCCATTAATATTCGACCTAACAAAAAAAAAAAATTCAGCTCAAATACGTTCCCATGGTCATCCCATTCTGAAAATTTGAGACCCTAATGGAAAAATTCTCAGTTTTTCGGTAGAATTGTCAAAATGATTTTATTGTTTGCGGAACATTGAAAAATACCTTTTATTTTTTTTTTTTTTTGTTTTACGAAAAAACGTATTTTTCCAACTGTTCCAGAAGATCGATCTAAAACTGAATTACATATTTGAAAAGATCAACCTTTTTTATACTAGAAACATGTCGAGTCATATTGTTTTTCTGACGACAGGGAGGGTTGAAAATTCATGAAAAAGTGTCGATGCGAAAATTGATCTTAACGTGTATCTCGTGAACGGTATGCAAGCTAGAGGTCTGGAATTTGGAGAAATTCCATATCTCAGTAAACATGAAAATATATCCATATCAAAATTACAACCAAATCAAATTTTTGGGACCTGATCGTTTGCCTATAATTAATACGATATATATATAATAAAAATACGAATGAGTGTGTATATCTAAATGTTATATATAATATATATAATCGAAGGTATATATACATATGTATAGATATATTGTAGAATATATAAGAACAGCAGTCACATAACTCTATATTTTATATTTAATTTGAAGAAGTTGAAAATTTTTTCTCTTCAAGGGTAGCTGGTATGATATAAATTAGTTAAAATTCGAAATCCTGGGAAGTTGGTAGGTATATATAAATCGTTAGGAGCTTCAACAAGTGCGACGCAATACGCAGGTTATAGTGGTTCTCAACCTCCCGCGGTGAGTGAAAGTGCGCGCGATATTTAGTATGTATATAATATAAGCAGCTGTATATATATACATATATGTATATAACACGTCATATAGAGTGCTAAAAATTATTCGGTTTTAATTTTTATTCAATGACCTGCAATGATCCGATAATTCTGTAAATATCCGCTGGCACGTGGTATATATATAATTGCGGTCTAAATAATTTAAAATCGCTCATTTTATATACCTATACACAAATTATATACTTATCTATACATGAACATAAATTATATTTATATACTTAAACGTAACGGTTGGAAAAAACAGTCAAAAATGTTCAAAAAGAAAGAGAAAAAGTAAAAAAATATATTCCCCATATAAGGTTAAATTTATCACCGCAGATATTTTTCTATATTGGTATATGTGTATAAGTAACTATATATGTATATACTTTATATGTATATATCTGCATTTAAATGCATAAGGAAAACAACTCGCCCGCAAGTACACGTGCACGTATGAATATAACTTATTAGGTATATACATATACATCCGTGTCTGTATATATTGGTAGGCATTATATACGTATAAGTATAATCATATTATACACACTGCACATCTACTTACTGCACTGCAGATTTTCGTTGTATAAAAATTTCAGTACTAGGTATATAAATTGCATTTTTTACGTACATCTATAATTTCGTCTTTCTATGCGTATGTATATATTATAGGTATGTACAATTACCTGTAGTAGTTAAAAACTATTTTCCAATAATCGTAAATATCTATTATATATACGATATGAAGGTATATTATGCATCCAAAATTCTCCTATTCTGTAATAATAATCAAATGTATGACTGCTTACTATTATATGATACATTTCATTATTATTATTATTATTATTATTATTATTTTTTTTTCTATTTTATTTGATTTTTTACTTTTGTTCATTTTTGTTTTACCTCATATCGCGGATGCAGGATATTGAATTTTGTATGATGAATTATATTCGTTAATTTCCGATAAAAAGAAAATTTCAGAGCTTTTCAGTTATATAGAATGATATTCTCTCCGCGTTCATTTCTCACAATAGTTACAGTATGATCGTTTAATATTAATATTTAGAGATTTTCTATTTACCATTGAAATAACATGGAAAATGTTCTTGGGATATTTTTCGGTTTTCATATCTCAAGAATTACTAATCTACTACAATATGCAGAAAATATTCTGCATGTATGGTATAGTTACTTTTATTCAAAATTCAACACTGTATACTTACAAAATGAAGTTTACTAATTGTGGTATTTTTCGATGAATCTAAATGTTTTCGAAGTTATTATATGTTATTGTATGATTATTAGCCATGACTATACTTGGAAACAATTTCATTCATATCGAAAAATGACCACAAGAGATCTTTTTTGTATATATATATATATATAGCGTTCAATTTTAAACAGAAGTAGCTATACTGCAGAATCTTTTCAAGATTTAATCTAAAAGTGCCACCAAAACATTTCCCATGTATTTTAAATGGAAATAAAAAATAGTGATAAGCCGATCCCTATAAATATTTATATTAAAAGGCATCTTATTTTCATCTTAACTGCAACACATATTATTGAATGTGTGTCATTAAATAAAAAAAATAAAAAATGACTTGTATTAATTTGTGATGAAGTTATATTCTTAGCTTTACTCATTTGATCACAATTTTTGGTGATATTAGTAGGTAATACCTAATAATGATCAAGTGAAAAAAAAAAAAAAAAATGTTTTTTGGTTTGCATTTCCATAAAAAATATTTATATCTAATAACTTGTGGGAAGAGTAATTTTTAAAATGGCCGTCCAAGGAGTCCCTGAGAATCTTATGTGTATGTATATACATATATAGGTATATTGTAGCACGACGAGCTTAACTAGAAAGACGTTTTACCTCACCTCACTTCACTTCGCCTCGCCTTGTCATGGCTTGGATTGCCGTGTAGATAGATACGTATATATATATCTACACGAGTATAGAGGTATAGGTATATAGGTTGTACAACCTACCGTAACATTAAAATGCAGATTAGCAGAACCCGACGTAAAAGGTATATAGCGTTTAAAAAACCGTTGAGAAGCATAAGAAGAAGAAGAAGAAAAAGGATAATAATAATAAGAATAATAAGAAGGCAAAGACGAAGTTGAGGCTCAATGAAAACCTCAACTTTACCGCTCTTATATTCGACGTATGTAACATCGCCGCCGCGGCGCAGGTTTGTTTCGCGTATATATACCTATATACCTACCTACCTACCTACTACTGTTCAGGGCATTCCTGACCCCAGAATAACGGCTTTACGACGTTTTCGAGACTTCGAAAGGAGGAGACCCCCGACACTCCACGCTCTGGTTATTCTATTATTATACTTATACTGCAACGATGAGTATCCATATACACAAACATTACACCCTGCTATATATCTCTATTTATTTATTTTAATTTTCTTTTTTTTTTTTTTTTTTTCTTTTTTTATTCCTTTTTTCTTACAATTACAAAATTTGATCATCTTTTAAATTTGTCTTCCTGCACTTATAGGCATCAGCAAAAGATGTGAAACAGTTGATTCTTTTTTTTTTCGAGTACTTTTGTGCAACGTGTGCATGTTACACACACACACACACACATATATATAAAATATATACTCGAAGTTATAACCTGCGGTATGGATGGTTAATTATTACGTGGACGTAGGTCATTTGACTCGTGTCAAATTAGAATAAACTTTTCCTCAAGTTAAATGCCAGTTTAACCAACGCTGCGCGTATTAAGTAATTTAAATTGATATGCATCGCGCTTAATAACAAGACGCTAGTAATTAATTTAATTAAGTAACCAATCCGGTTTCTGTTCTATACCGAGAGCTCTAATGAAAATCCACCAGTGGCGCGCAGCGTCTTCTCTTCATTTATTCTCTCTCTGCTCGGTTATACTTCTTGCGATTATCCATCTCCGGACCCCTTTCCTTTCTTTTTGTTTTTTTTTTTTCATTTTTTTTTTTTGTTATAAAAAATAAAAACAAAAATTATATTACACGATATCGTGGTACTGAACTAAACGTTTCGTATTCTCCAAGGTATTATAGGTATACCTACCTGATTAATAATTCTTTATTCCGCAGCCTTTGAAGATATACCGAGGTCACTTATTATTAATTTTATTATTTTTTGGTTACAAAAGTAATTCAGGTATTTTAAATGAAATGTTCAAAATTTTTTTCATGTATATATTCACAATAATATTATATCCTCATTATCGTTAAAATCTATATGTATATACTAGCAGATAGCCAATGTAAGCTATATACGAAGTGTGATAACTAGATCTTAAAACATTCAAAATTCGTTATCTAATCGTAAGTTTCAAACTGGTGAAAACTAAGATTAATTAGAATTTTTTTTATTTTTTATTATTTCATGCTTTTTAAACCGTAGTTATTATGATTTTATGATACTTTCGTGTCCCACCTATACGTATACGTATGTATGTACATAGGTAGGTAAGTAGGTATTAGGTATAATAGTCGTATCTTCCTGCCGCAATATACATATATGAGTTTCTTATAAATAACCGTGAGAATTTTATCTTATAGATATAAAATAAGTTTCGCATTAAAGTTGAAAAAAGATAAAGAAAAAAAAAAAGAAAAAAAAAAAAAAAAAATCAAGAGAAGAAAATTAGAAATAGGAATAAAATAAAATGAAACAATTAATCAAACTAACGGCATTATCTTACACACAAATATATTTGTATATACCTATATATGTAGACATATATATATATATATATACAGTATAATCATCTTGAAATCAGTGAAGCGTACACGAATTTAGCGACTTGCTATATAAACATTACGTACCGTACCTATAAGATATATGTATATACGGTAAATGGCAAGTATAATATATGTAGATGTATTATGCATATGTATATAGCAGCCTTTAGGTATACATCAACATCATACAGTATCCTCTCAGCTCTGTCTATTTCTCTCTTTATCTTTATTTCTCTCTCTCTTTCTCTCTCTCTCTTTTTCTTCCCATCCTAAATATTTCCGTAAAGCGTAAAGCGTAAAGTCAAGTGAAAATATAAAGGTTACGATGCGACATATATACCTACCTACTGCTTCAGACAATATGTTATATGGACTTAAGTATAGGTATCGTGTATGTATGTATGTATGTATGTATGTATGTATGTATGTATGTATTTACTCGTATATCTGTTATCCACCTGCTCCCAATACATATATAGGTATGTATGTGTGCATGCACATATACACATACGTGTATATATATTTCAGGGTTCAGGTTTCTCTCTTATCCAAAAATCTAAAACAGCGTCGTGCAATTAGTTAATTGCCTTCACAGCAATTTTCACACAATGGATATTGTGATTAAAATAAAAACAAAAACGAAGAATAAAATAATAATAATAATAATAATAATAATATCAATTGAAGGGAGGGTGTTTAATAAACTATAAATGCTTTGAAAGATTTGTATATATTGTATAACATATATGGAAGAAATTGTCTATTATACTATTGCGTTTTTTTCCACAGCCATTTTTCTATAATATATATATTATTCTGCTAATTTTTTTATATATTTTTTTTTTCTTCTTACCTCAAATTTCATTGAAAATCTAATATCTTCGTATATTTCGTTTGAATAAACGAGTGAAACGCGGTAGAATTTAATTTGTTAAAACAAAGTTAATCGCGTGTATATTCCTTTGTTCTACATACACAAATATATGTATTGTATAAATATAGAAACATATAAGTGTGTAATATTTACACGTAGATATAATACATATAGGTATATACCGTTGAATCGCATGGCGATTTACCCTGATCTGGTATACCGGTGTACCTATTTCCGAATAGCAATTATCACGGTTGTTATACATATATACCTGTAACGTAAAAAAATAAAAAAAAATGAACGATCTATAACCTTTTCTGTTAAATTCATGCAGTAAGGAATTTATGAATTTGCATTAAACTACCAAGACTGTGTATGTATACGTGTTTGTATATACTAAATACCATAAAGAAAATACATTACCTATCTAACTACTGAATCTATGTGTTATAAACATGCGAAACTAGACGGGGGACGTACTATATACATACATTTAGAACATTAAGAACGTGATTTCAAAGCACGTGGTGTTTTGTAACTAGTTATACACCTTGGGCGGTTGGCCACAGGCACTCCTATGCACCCATATATCATTCATGAACATACTACCTATATAATTCGAGCTAAATAGTAACCGTTTCTCAGGTGGGATAGACACAGGGACATTAACATGTGTCTATATATTTTTTGACGAACGGTAATTTCGAACTCAACAGCTGTCACACATTATTCGAAATTATAATTTGGGGGTGTTTTTCGAACTTTAATATACCTACTCTCATCATTTACGTATGTGTATATATTATGTATATATGTATAATGTATACGCTTTGTGCCAAATATCTGAACGTTTATCCGTACAAAATTGTTTCCAAATATCAAAAGATCTTTCATTAATTATGTCCTGTATATATATATCGTTAATTTTTATCGGTATAATCAGACATGCGGGTTTGAGGTTTTGGAAACTGAACCTGTGGCTTTGATGGTTTGGTTTGAAACTTCGAACAGCTGTCTAGGTTTCCCGAGCTAAAGCCTACAGCAAGGCTGATGATCGTTGCATTGTGGCTAGTGAACAGTATAGACTCTAGAATACACACAGCATTAATCAAAATGGAACCGGATATGGGGTGATAATGCAATTCTAGAAAGTACCTATATCACCAGACGTGGAAGTAGCAGCTCATTCGATTAATTATCTTCATTTCTGATACACGATATTTATTTTATTAATGTCCAAAGAAATTGGGGCACTCATTTCATCGAATAACTTTCGATTTAATAACCGACCGATTTTTATGAAATTTGATACCGATAATAAATTGCAAAATTTTTAGATCCGGTATTGAATTTGCAAGGCAAAATTGATCGACGGGTTTTGATACTGGAGGGAAGAATCTATTTAAAAAAAAAGAAAAAAAAAAAAAAAAACGAGTTTTAATATCTCGTCAACCGTTCGTGCGATTTCGATGAAATTTTTCTTTGCTTGATTAATAGTGATGCCTTAGGCAACGATTTTTTTTTTTTTTTTCACAAATAGGTATAACGATTTGGAAAATAAACTTGAGACGGGTAGTGATTCAAAATTTCATCAAAGAATAACTCGATAACGGTGGAATTTATTTCAAAGAAATTTTATCACGAGCAACGTATATTTACATTGAACAATTTTTACCGTTTAATGAACTGTATATCGACTTTTTTAAAAAACGGTTTTTAATTATTTGCAAAAATATAGTAACAACTGAAATTTCTAACATATATAAACATTCTAAATTGTAATCATCGATTTTCGATAATGAATTTTCTGTCAATCAAGGACGCAATTATATGTAAAATGTTTCTGAATATACTAACGAACCAAGCTCCGATTATATAATTAAAGTAAAAATTCCCAACTATATAGAATAAATGAAAATTTTTAATTTAATTGAAATTTTGTGATTTTTTAAAAATCGTTACGACACGTAACTGCAGGCTTATACAATTTATTATCCGTCCTTCACGTTATAGGTGCAAATGTATGTACGTTATCGATGCACACCCGGCTTTACCCTGCGCCCACGTCGATCGACCGCGTCACCTTCGCACTGTTTACCTGTAGCCGTATAACCTTTTGACGTCCGCGTAACACCCACGTATATATGCATATATATATATATATATATATATATATATATATATATATATATATATATATATATATATATATATATATATATATATATATATATATATATATATATATATACAATATGCCCACGCGCTTCCCTTATCCGAGGTATTTCTACTGCAGTTGCCAGTTGTGGGTTGAGGGTTGAGGATTTGAAGTTTGTAATAGAGGGTTGCACGGTTCGGAGTTACAGCTGGCATAGGTATACAAGGGAAAATTACTTACGATGCAGTATAATAATCTGCTTATTCCATGAATACGTATATGGTTATTATTATGTGTGCACAGGTATAAACGTATAAGTGTTTATTATACGAGTGTCTCTATAACCGGATGATTTATCCCATAAGGGAAATATTCTCAAGGTCAGTCGTAGAGGTAAAGATATAAAGTTTCACGTTGGGGGGGGGGGGGGGGGGGGGGGGGGAAGAAGGGAAGGTCCCACTCTACGCGATGCTCTACATATTTAATTAACCAGACTACAATCGATCGATGAAACAAACTCTGGTATATGAAGATAGATATACATACATATATGGAGTATATACATATATTTATAAAATACCTTTATAGGTATGTATTTGCGTTAGTGTTTGCGAATATTTGTTAGATAGCTGCACGTGATCGGTACTCCTTTACTGACTGACCTTTCAATTTTCAATATGCAGATATATAACAAACGTTTCACGTATGGTTTTACAGTGAGACAAAATACGAAGATGTAAACTTTTTGTGCACTTTTATTTCTATTTTGCAAACTTTTTTTTTTTTTCTTTTTTTTTCTTCACTCTTTTGTATAATTTTCACTTATATTGTCAGGACAGAATTTAAATTTCTGTTATTTAGAACTCGAACAAAAATTTTGAGTTACTGCATATTTGAATCTTTATCTTATATCTTTGTCTCTTGGAATGAAAAATGTGTAGCTTTGTGTTTTTTGTGTAACAACAAATTCTGATCTTTGCTATAAACTGCCATACATTTTGAATGAGAAAAATCCTGAAGAACTGTTTGAAAATATGTTTTTTTTTTTTTAATTTTTTTGACCAAAAGTCGACATTTGTCAAGGTTTTGTAATCTTAAAAATTAATACGTTTTTTTTTTTTTTTTTTAAATCTGAATGAGGTTAGAATGTTTTCTTCTCGTCAGAATCAGATCATGTAGTTAAATCACGGACTCGTAAATTCCAGCCAATTTTATTATTATTTTTATTTTTTTTTTTACAAATCGTGTTTTACGATTTCTGCAATTTTCTGTACATAAGGTATGTGTATATCTATACTTGCCCTCGTGAGAATAACGGTCGTCGAACAACGGCTATTAGACGAGTAATAAATCGCTGTTCGAAACGTCTTTTATAAAGTCCTAAAGTCTACGGATTTGAACGATTTACACACATACAAACTCACGTACACCAAGTCTAAAAGATCCTTTGAAATTATTATTCAGGATCGAATCTCGATACTCGTGCCCGAGGGAAATAAAAAAAAATAAAATAGAAGAAAAAAAAATCATCCAGATGTGGGTATCTATATAGATATACCTATATGTATACACCTAAAATATATATACCCTAAAAACGTGAGGCATGAAGATACCTCGAGAAACCCCTATGTCTACAACCCTAGGACACCCGGCGACACTTGGATCCGATGTTACTTTATTCCCTCCGTATTTTCCCCTCTTGCCTATTTAGGAAACTCCTCACCTCACATCCTGCTGAATGAGTAAAAGAGAGACGTCTCCGCTTTTCTTTCTATTCCTTTCTCTCTCTTTCTCTCTCTCTCTTTCTCTCTCTCTATCTATCTCCGGATATTTTATTCCCTCGGGAAAGCATTCCTAATTTTCAAGGGTGTTAATTCTTTCCGTCCGGGACTCGGCACGACAAATGTCTCGGACAGATGTCTCACCTATTGTTAACGTCTGCCGTTTTTCATTCCACCATCACGGACGTGTAGATATGTATGTACCTACGTATGTATGTACCTAAGTACGTACATTATTCTGTTTTATTCCAATCATAGTCTAAATTTCAAAAAAAAAAAAAAACGCAAAATTGCAATCCGAATCTAATTCAAGTTTCAAAATAAATGAAAAACTGATCTTTTATTTTTGATTTATTTGAAACAAAAAAAAAAATTTTGTTACGGTTCAAATCTTTGAGTATTTAATTTTTTGAATAACATTATACGATATGTGAAACCTTTTTCGCACAGATCATTGATATTTCGAAACTGTTATATGGGGTTTTGTAACGGGGATGTAAATGAGAAGCCCGATGGATGACGCGACGAGACGTGACGCGACAAATTGATCCTTAGAATTTCGTGACCAGGGTCAACGAGGGCGATAAAGAAAAAAACGAAAGAGAAAAAGAGAAGCCAGTCTCGCGCGAAGCGGAAGAACCGTCGATCTAGTATATACACGCGGTTAACCTTGGAGCCAAGGATCGGATCACGAATCCTCAATGATCCACCCTCGGAACTCAGTGAGGGGAAAACGCAAGGCTTCCTTGGCTTACTGGCACGAGCTGTTGTTGCTGTTACTGCTGCTGCTGCTGTTGCTGCTGCAGGTAACACGCGACACCCTCAGCCTGCCTTTGGAAACAAAGACGATATAGTATAAGTAAGTATACGGGGAAAAAGAGATCGCTGCTGCGCACAAGAAGGGTATAATCAAAAGTAAGAGAAGGACGTAAGGAAGAAATAAGGAAAGAAACATTAAAAAAAAAAAAAAAAAAAAAAAAAAAGGAGGAGGACGAAGAAGAAGAAGAAGAGGAAAAAATAAAAACTTAAAATAAAAATAAAAAGAGATCGGTTATTTCGCAGCTGTGTCGTAGCAGCAGGCAGATGCTTCGTGAAACCGTCTTTATAGGGCACCGGGCCTACAGCCGAATGCGCCAGGGTCTGAGCCATTCCCAGGCACATGTAGGTATATAGGTACCGCTGTTCAACGCACCACTTTATTCGTATAACGTCTCTGAATGCACCGCTTTGCCCTGTGCAGTAGCAGTAACAGCAGCAGCAGGAGTAGCAGCAGAGCGCCCCTTTTTCACAAACTTTAACCGGAGACAGGGTTGAAAGTAGAGAGAGTCCCAAAGCAGGGTGGTTTGCGTCATCCGGAGGCTGAAGAGGAACGTAGAAGAAGCGAGATAGTACCCTGCTAATGTGCATCAACCCGTTATTCTTTCTTTTTCTATTTTATTTTATTTTTTTTATATTTTTTTACTTTCCTCACTTTCCTCTTTACGCTTCTACGTCGTATTATAACAACAAGGATATGACGCAGAATTTTAGAACCGTGTATGTATGTACGTATACATATATATATATACATCAGCCGTGTCATGGGAAGTCCTAGCAACGATCCTCCCTCAGTTTAACCCTCAATGAAATCATCCTGGACTTCTTCTTCTATTTTTTTTTTTTTCTCTTGTTATTTTTTCTTTTTTGCTTCCTCGAGACCCTGTGAAACCCTCCATATTTTTACCCACGCAGTTGTCGATTACGTCATCATATACACGCAGGATATGCCGTCAGCTCATAAACTCAGCGTTTCTTCTCGCCTATCTTGTTCTATATGTATATACATGATACCTATATGTGCGTACTAACTCGAATGAATATATTCTCTAAACATACTTTTCACACAAACTTATATAACTAATTTTTTTTTTGTTTCAATATTTATTATGTTAACGTCATATTTTTTATATACAAAAAATATTGAGAAAAAAAATTACTCGAAAATTAGAAATACGTATATAGAACAAAAAACAAAAAAAAAAAACGTAGAAGGTATATGTATATGTATATTGTATAGTTAAAAACCTTTCTGGATCACCTTAGGCAGGATCTGATCTGGGGTGAAAAAAAAAGGGGGGAGGGGATTACTTTTGTTTGCCACAACGTATGCATCGGTCGCAAGGTGTGCAAAGTACATTAGAGAGTGAGAGAGGTATCCGGGTTTTACCACTACTATTGAGAGGGAGCACGTAGGTAGGTAGGTAGAAGTATATAATATACAAGAACCTACGAATTAAAGGTAGCCTGTGAAGCCAGATGGGACAGATGTTCGAGGCGATAAGCAAAATAAGGCCCGAATAGGACGGGAATACGGGGTTGTGAAAAGGCAAGAGAAACAAGGAAGCGCGGGAGTAGTAGTAGTATAGAGTATGGTTATATGGGAAGGAGGACGGAAGGGAGGGAGGGGAGCTGTGCAGTTAGCCCTAAGGCTTCGGTCTCGAGACGTGAGACTTCCGCCCTGAAAGTTCCGAGGGATTTAAAACCACGGCCTCGAAATTCTACAAGCTGTTGTAAAACGACCTACGTAAAAACTTACTACGTATTTTCACTGCTCCCTGTGAAACGCACTATGTATACCCTGAACGGTGAAGGGAGAGAGAGAGAGAGAGAGAGATAGAGAAGGAGACACAAAGAAAGAGAGAGGACATCTACCTAGAAAGTGACGTCGGACTTTTAACAAAAAGAGAGAAAGGGAGGGAGGGAGGGAGAGACAAACAAAACCAGGGAAAGAAACAACTACGAAGGGAGTAAACGGGGAGGAGGTTAAGCTACTGACAATTACGAGACTGTCAAGTATAACATAAGCCGGTAAAAGGGACGGGACATTTCTTGGTCGTTAAGGTTTTCGTAAAAAGAAACTGTTACTACTTTTGGGGTTTAATGGGGATTTTATGCTATTTAATTAAAGATATCGCGGGTGACTGAGAGAAATTAGGAGAGAAGTTAAATTGAAGTCGAAAGAAATATGAATTAATATGAAAAATAACAAAAAAGCATACAATAGGATGCAATTAATATATTTAGACTTACTGATGCCTCGTTCATTTCGGCAGTGATATATATCGTTTACTTTTCGTTAATTTTTTTTTTTTTTTTTTCTTTATTTCTGTCTCCCACTTCCTGAAACTCACTAATTTCCGATGTCCCGAATTTTTCTTTTCGGCTTAGTGCCAGCGGGCACGATGCTGCAGCAGACAAAAGAGATCGTGGAAACAAGGACCAAAAATATACCAGGCACGGGCGGTAAATGAGACGCGATTGGAAAGATTCGGGAAGTTCGCCGCGAGGAAGTGAGACGGCGTAGAAAAAAAAAAAATGATAATAAAAAAAAATAAATAAAAATCAAAAAAAATGAAAAAAGGAAAAATGAAGAGGGGAGGGGAATAGCGCATGATAAACGTATATACGTACTTTACATGACATGCCATGCCATAGTGCATATATATGTGTGGAAAAATTGCGGACGAGCCAAAACGAACAAACTATAGTGAATAGGGAAGGGGGTTGGTATAGACAGAGAAACATATTGGTTGACTAACGCGAACTAAAGTGAGAGAACAATAGTTACTACATACGGAAATGGCGCGGCATGGTTGCCTGATTAGTTTCCAACCAGGTTACTGGCTATTCTATTGATCGCTATTCGCAGTTGGGTATACGAGTTGAACCAGCTGTACAAAGCACATTGTACAAAGTGCCCCCTTCCCTACGGACACAATAATTCCGGCCTTACTCTCTCCCTCTCCCTCTCCCTCTCTCTCGCTCTCGCTCTCTTTTTGCCACACCAGAGCTGGTTGCCGGGTTTGTGCGATGTGGCTTGTATGTCAGTCTGTACAGCGGTGTAGCTCAGGTTTAAGAAGCACGTGGGACTCTCGTGATACATCATGGGCAAGCAAGACTTGCACGAGAACATCTTACAAGTATTTTTGACAAGTTGATGGTTTCGCCGCTACTTATAGGTAGGGGAGAGGCAGGCAAAGCGGGCCCTATCGGGCAAAGTGAGCCCCCCAAGAAATTTATCGTAATTTTTCAAAATTCTAAAAAGTGATAAATTTCTTTATTTACTTGCTTTAGAAACTTTGAACATCAAATTAAGTATATATTACAAAAACTAGGGGAAAGGCGGGCAAAGTGGGCCTCCAAAAAATTTTAAACAAGCAATTTATATCGGACATTTGAAATAAGGATGTCAACGCCTGTCAACAGTCAGGCTATTATTTTTAGCCAAAAATTTCGAAGATATGGTCATTTATAATGCCTTTTTATTTTTTTTAAAGATCGAGAAATTTTCAGAGGCGCCCACTTTGTCCGCCTCTTCCTTAGTTCTTATAATATATACTTGATTTTATGTTCAGAGTTTTTTATAAGGCAAGTAAATAGAGAAATTTATTACTTTTGAGAATTTAGAAGAAGTACGAGTAATTATCGGCGGGCCCATTTTGCCCGTAACTTTCGGATCTTTGAAGTAAGGGCGTTCAACACTCGATCATCAATTGGGCTATCGATTTTCGGCCAAAATTGACAGATCTATCGATTCAAATCTCCGTTTGGAACCTTACTTCCTTAGTGGGCCCCTCCCCTATATATGCGATTGAGTCAAATGGGATATAAAATAATTAGAGAGATCTTAAAAAATTTTTGACAATGTAGGTTAATATTTTCCCGATTATTATAGGTATACAGACATGACGTCATTATTTACATCGTGAAATTTTATCGCATTATTAATAAACCGCGTTCATTATATAGATAGATATTGTCCACTTTTTGATCGATCAGATTTTTTTTTCCCCGTCATTACGTCAGAAACCAGTTTGGACAGAAATTTTACTAAAATACAAAATTTTGATTGCACCAAATTTTTTCACCTTTATTTTTACGTGTCATTCAGTTTTCAGGAGGTCTTCTCTTCTTTTTTTTGACGTAAGGTGCATAGTTATAATATACGTAAATCTATAAAATTTAAGCCTTGTCCATAAATATTTTTCGTCACGCATATAGACATTTCTTAATTCAATTTATCTTCTTCGCGTCATAAAACGATTATAAAGGAAAACAATATTTGATCCTGGGTCTACGAAACGAGGAATGGTTATAATACAGATCCCCGAAACCTCAGTTTTAATTAAACCTCTGCGATCTTTCCACGTTTCTCCATAATCGAAAATAACATTTCAATACTTTTTAGACCACAATAAAGAGCGTGCAGAAAAATGATAAAATAAAGATCTTTGCATATTTCCTTGTATATACGTAAGTATAAGTTTTGCATATTGTTCTTCTTAGAACTTACAAAATAATGTGCAGCGCGTGTCTCTCATTAGTAGAATAAAAAAAATAATTAAAAAATAAAAAACTGTATGTATTAGGAACGATAGAATATAATTTGCTTAAATTTGTTACGCGGAAATTAGTTGCTGTTGCATACCGAAGACGAAGTATCTTCGACTGTCGTCGTTATACAAACGAACATATTATAATGGAGTAGGTAAAATGAATTTGCTGATAATTAACAGCAGCTATTTTGTTCGACAAACTTTTGTATTACAGTTCTTCTTCTTCTTCTTCTTCTTTTTCTTCTTCTTCTTCTTCTTCTTCTTCTTCTTCTTCTTCTTCTTCTTCTTCTTCTTCTTCTTCTTCTTCTTCTTCTTCTTCTTCTTCTTCTTCCTTGTGGTTATATCCCCGTCGAGCTGCTGAGAGCTCGGGGTAAGTACCAATATATTATAGTTCCACTGCGAACTCGTCGGTTTTCGTCAGTTATGACGTCACTACAGGTTGCGTAGGAAGATCTTACAGCACGTATACGTGAATCCTATACATATATAGTATATACATCGTGTTATTCATAAACTAGATAAGCTGCATGGTATACACACACACACACACACATATACATATATGACGCGAATTATAGGTGTGTGTGTGTGTGTGTGTGCGCGTGCGGCTGACGGACGGACGGACGTTAGTTTATTATCATGACGTCAGATATTCAACCCTTTGGTGTTATACGTATACAATATACTATACTTGGAAATATCATAGATGACGTAAATACCAATTCACAGTAGTCGGAGAATGTGGAATAAATAAATGCGATAATTGATTATATAGCCGCAACATATAACGAATAATCGAAAAATCGTAATTAACTGTTTTATTTTTATTTTTTTGTTATTTTTTTGTTTGTTATTTCGAATGAATCAGAGACAATTTTTCTCTTATCTTTTACGTAATCGTTCTCAGTGATCAGCGTAGGCGAGTCGCATATACTATTCGGTATATATAAAAAAAAAAAAAAACACTCGCCTATTTACTATAAATCGCAAAATTTTTATTACAACATATTTATATTTGTGAATTGAAAAAAAAAAAAAAAAAATGATTCAAGTGTATAATACAAGATATAATATGAAACTTTAAAATCGTGAAACTTTGACCTCTTAAAGTTCTAAGATGTATAGTTTATAACGTGTATACCTGTATTATAACATACAGTGAAAAAAATTTTATATCCAGTATTTTCTCAGTTAGTGCAAGTACGATGCACCAACAGCAGCCGGCTTCGGACCTTGCCAACTAACGTATAGTCCAGTTATTTCGATCCGTACTCACCGGGATGTTCTTGAAATCTAATTACTTTAAATTCCCACGCGATATACTACTAACAAGCGCTCGACGAGACGTCGCGACCTTCGCATTGCTCAACAATAATTTGATACTTCGTTATTATTGAATTATAATATAGTAGTGTGTGATGTATTAAATTGATGTTTATGAATATGTTCATGCTTCTACGTAGGTATGTACGTAGGTAGGTAGGTAGGTAGGTAGGTAGGTAGGTATATAAAGAGAAATTTTTGAGAAACTTGCTACTGTGTGGTTATTGAATTTGAAAATTGAAAATCTATATACCTATATTTAAATACGTGTTTTATACATTTTTTTTTTTTTTTCTTAAATATATATTTTTCTCCTTATTCATTATTTTAGCGTTATTTTACGTCGAGTATAACGGGAAGCTATTGAACAGTCGTTATATGAATATACATACCTATATATACGAACGCGAAACTCCAAAGTCCTGCACTTTATCGCTGCAGCAGTTTTACTGTCGAAAGTTATTTAATATATATCTATACCATATATATATATATATATATATATATATATATATATATATATATATATATATATATACATATCGATTTCTAACGATGCATTGAAAAATATATTAATTCTCCTGCAGTCGAATTTACATGTAGACCTGTATAATATATGTATGTGTGTATGTATGTATGTATGTACCTACCCATATCTGCGGCGACTGAAAATAGATTCCTACATCTTAGACTTTCATTATTTTGTCTAAAAGTCGATTTCACTTTGAGCTTTTCGCCTCTCTTTTAGCCGCGGGGAAGCCATCTTGATTAAACCATCAAACGTAGACACGCGGTCACGCAGTAACCGTCTCCGATCACGTGTCGCTGTGACGCCGTCATATATATGTATGTGCGATGTTGTTACAGTTCTTTGCTAAGTTTGTTTTTTTTTTTTTTTTCCTTTTTTTTTCACCGAATGCAAACGCAAAAGTACCCAACGAATTTTTGCTAATGACTCGTTAAACGTGATAGATCGAAGAAAAAAGAAGGAATCAATAAACTATAATTATTCTCGTATACAAAATAATCGCAAATTTAATCATTTAAAAAAAAAATTTTTATCAATGTTTCTCACGTGTTATAAGGATAAATATAAAAAGAGAAGAAAAATTTTATTTTTCGTTGAAATGAAAAAAAGGATAACAGATGCAAAAATTATGAATAAAATTAATGGTTTATAATATTTTCGCATTATTCCTGTAAAATTTACGTAAATAAAATTTTGTTTATCGTTATATAATCTGTTAACTGAGATAAGATCAACGACTTCCACATAGTCGAGCATTCAAGTGTCACCTTACATATCGAGTTTGCCTATAGCTGCAGATTATACGCGGTGCCCGCAGCTTTTGAGTCAGGGTCATACCATCGCGGTTGTCCTTCTTCTTGTCCTCGTTGGTAGTACCTTATAAACTCGAATCGCGAGTACCTATATATGTGGCTATAGGCTATACCTCGATACGTGTACAACGAAAGAGAATTATAATCAAGAATAAATGGAGTAGAGGTATAAGGTATAAGGTATAAACGGAATCGAGGTCTCGAAAACGGTGCAGTTGAACTGTCTGACTTGATATATACCTATATGTATATATGTATATATATATATATATAAAAAGAAAAGAAAATAAAGAAATAAGGAAAGAACAAAAAATGAAGAAAAAGGAGAAGAGTAATTCTTTTACTCGTGCGTCTCGCGACGACCCACACGGAGGCGTCTTTATACGTGGCAGACAGGCACCGCGATTTATTTGTACGTCCTTGGCGAGGTAGTAGCTGCGGTGGTCGTTGTTAGGTTTGGTAGTGGGAAGGCGGCCACGGCGAAACATCGGGCTGGACGAACCGACCAACCTCTATCCCGCCTCAACGGCAGCTGGCCAGTTAGTTCGCGAGGTGCCTCGCGCGAGTGCCGACGCGGATCGCGGTCGAAACTTTGGCACTACATACACACATACGTACATACATACATATATACACACATACACAGAGAGACGATTACTTCGTCAACAACAACCACTACCACTAATACTTCTACTACTTATACTTACACAGCATAGCTGTCACCATATAACGCAAAGGCAAAAGGCCTCCGCGCGAAGAAACTCTTATTAAACCGTCGTTGTTATAGTTATAGTCTTAAGGGTGAACAGGGGCGAGCGAGCCTTGCGCTCAAGAGAAACACGGTACACGTACAAACATTATACTTTATACGTATATATATATATATATATATATATATATATATATATATATATATATATATATATATATATATATATATATATATATATATATATATATATATATATATATATATATATATATATATATATATATATATATATATATATATATATATATATATATATATATATATATATATATATATATATATATATATATATATATATATATATATATATATATATATATATATGTATAAAATATATACATGTACAGTGATAAGACACACATATACACGGTATATATGTATGTACATGTATATGTATAAAGAATGGTCGAATGAAGCTAGACGAGTAAAGAGGTTGTCTGTCGTGACGTGAAGCGAGGTCGTGTTAGAGAAGAGAGGGTGTCATGAGAAAAGAGAAAATATAAAAAAGAAAAAAAGAAAAAGGGTTAAAAGAGGATACCCGCGTTGTCATAAAACTAAACTATTAACACATTTTTTTTGAACGATCGCGTGTATCAAAATCTTTAATAATAAATTACAGGAAAACTAATTACTGAAACAGCTGAAATAGTATGCGAGTTAAACTATACAGCGAGATGTTCTTAATTATCATATTTAATGTCTAATAACGATTCCGTACAGTCGATTACTCATCATTCGTTGATTTTTATTTCGTGGAATAATTAACAGATGATAAGATTCAACCGAATGATATAACGGTGTATTAAAAATTGTCGAAATCTTTGATAAAAAATTTTGTTTAATATATATATATATACATGTATATATACGAAATTTCGACATATGGATTATTATGTATCTCTTAATTAAATCTCTTCACAAATTGTATATAGAAAAATGGAAAAATACTTTTAAAAGTTCGAATCCGCGCTGGGGTATCGCGATGTATATGTATAAAGGATAAAAAATGATTGAATGTAGGTATATATGTATATATATATATATATAAAAATGATTGCTGGTACAAGTTTCATGGAAATTTATAATCGTACTTAAACGGACAGATAATACAGGGAAACAAATTAACGGACGGTTTACTTTTTTCCTAGTTAGTCACATTATGCACGTGATGAATGAACTTACAAACGTATATATATATATATATCTATACGGAGGTAGGGGAACCACTTATCGCCACGTGTCCTCTTCGACCCTCGCGACAGCTATGACTGCGGTAAAAACCCCACACGATAAGAACAAAAGAAGAAAAATAACCTAGAAATTAAAAGGAAAAAAAAAAAAAAACTAAGAAATAAGAACAAATCATTTTTTACAATCATTTTTATAAATATATATTAATATTTTATTTATTCATTAATTCTTTTATAATTCCCGTCGAATTGTATCACAATTATTCGGAGTATTGTAATTGATGTAAGAAAAAAAGAAGAAAAAAAAAAAAAACTAAATTTGGGATATATAATATATATAAAATATTTTTGACAAATTTGATCCCCTTTCGCATATTCACGTATTATTATCTTACCGTATAAACACAAGGAAATATAAAATAGTCAACTATAGATACCTGCACAGGTACGTATATATTTACCCTGCACATCGAACTGCACAAACGCGCGGGACGTATTGATAAATCTACTTGACACCCAACCACCTGACAATAGCCGAGAACTTGATCAGAAATAAAGGACCGATTGATTGACGATCTAACAATAGCTTTCGCCTTATCTAGGTATACCTACACGTAGACGTATATACGTATATGTGGAGATTCTATACAAGAGAGAAACTTTAACGTATACCTACATATTATAGATAGTTTAATAGATAGAGATAGATACAAGTACAGGCGTAATTTTCGGGGATTATTATAACATAATAATATTAGTTTAGTTAATATTTTTGGTTATTTTTGAAGAATTGATTTCAAATTGTGGAGGATAATTTTAACAAAATAAATTGTTAATTAGATATGGTGTGGTATCTGGCGGTTCCTAATGACTACTGGTTTAGTTGATCAGCAATCATTACTGGTGTAGTTCTTAACGAGCCATATGTATGCACGGGTTATATCTACATACATACTACGGTCTAACGTATGTAACCTGGGAACTTATAATGGACTATAATTTATTCAAACGTGTCGAATTAATAGAGAATATAAGAGACGGGGAGAATCGTTAAATAGTTGTAAAACGAATTAGTTGTATACATGTATTGCGTGTTGGATATATTTACGGTTTATTTCTATGGGCATTTAGCACCGATAACAATTGATCGAAAAGAAAAACAAATAAAATGAAAATTTATAATTTTATTTAAAACTTTTTTTTTTTTTGTTGCTTTTTTGCTTTTCTATCTTTCGTCTGGATTGAGAAACTACAAACGATTAACGTCTGCAGTGGTCATATAAGAATGAGCCACTCAAAGAAGGGATATTAAACTTCACCGGAAACAAATTAGAGTAAAAGATATAGCTTAGTGCTAATTAACTAGCAACGTAAGCGGAGCCTTTGTACGCGTAGCGGTAATTTCCATTTTAAATTACGATCATGCTTTGGGATTAGAGAACGAAGTATAGAAAATAATAACCAATAAAATTACGCATCTTTTTTTAGACATAGAAAATCGAAGTATATAATATCATAGTTATGCAATTCTTTTCTGTATACTATTTATAGATATATATTAGTATATTTTTCCATGTATTTCTTATTGTCTATTATTTATCCTCATTTGCGCGAACATAGGTTTTTCCCAATATTCGATAAATCCTGACTATCAAATAATTATAAATAAATTCATCGTCATATCCGCAAGTAGTAACTAGCAGCTGCGATCAGAGCAATCGATGTGTCACTTGCATGCTTGTAACCCAAGTACGGGTGAAACTGCTTTAGCAGTTATACGTCCGTTACGAAGTAAAGTCAGACAGTACTCGGACAGTACCGGAGTCAAGTCGACTGGTTTACGGCTATCCTAGACGGTGCCAACGCCCGTAAGTTCGAGACTGTTCGTTGTAAAGTGAAGATGAGAAGGCGAGGTATTATTCTCGATTGCGTTGCTTTATTAAATTTTCTTTTCCTCATTGATTTTTTTTTTTTTTTTTTTTCCTTTTTATTCTTTATATTCATTTTTTCGACGGTAAAACAAGTCGCGGATTTACGAGAGGCAAAGGAGGGAACGGACACGGGGAAGGATTATATTATTATGATTAAACGCGAATCGCTCACCGAGTTAACCAGCCCTTAACCCCTTTAATACGCAATCCGTATAACAATGTGAGAGAAACACCCCAACGGATAATAAAATTAACAAAGTTTTGACGCGACGTAGTTTTCTGCTTTTGATTATCAATTAAAGTTGTTATCTATCCGCGATTGCGATACGTACAATCGATAAGCCGTAAAGATATATATATATATATATATATATATATATATATACTGCAGTCTGTTTCTCGCATTCTTGGGCTATAATATATCCACGGGATAATTATATACGCTTGTACTTTTGTTAGGACGTTGAAATCCACCCTTTGTAATATTTCATTATGATGGAATTAGGGAAGGATACTCAGTTTTATTTAATTCTAGTTAAAAAGTATAATAGCTGCAGATTCTTTAAATTGAAAATCTGTTATCAATAATTTAAAGTACTTTTAACGAGCGTTGGGTAAACTCACTCACTCACCCGTTTTTTTTTTTTTGTTTTTCATTTTCTAATATCAAGCAGAGACGGCGAGTAATGATCTTAAATTTACCTCGAAGTCTTACAATCTCAAGAGACTTCTTACTAACGACAAAGAAACCCGCTCAACTTAGGTACTCACCTACCTGTACCTATTCCGCGGACGGTTACGCAAAACGTGGTGGGGGTGGGGAGGTACACTTGCAAACTTTTGCATCACTATTTCGGACCTCTCGCTAATCGGTAAACGTCCCCTAAGCGCTACTTCATACAACCTCTTTCTCGTATACTTATATTAATACACCTTTACACGATTGTCATACGACAGAAGTTCATAAATGCAGTCAACCTGAAAAGTTTACTTTATCTGAATATTCAAATATACGATCAATGAATAAATTCACTTGTACTGTATTGTATCTATAATTCTTGATATTCCCACGGTTTTAAAATCAATCTGTTTTAATATCGTCTCGAACTTGTTCATAGTGGATGAATTATATTCAAACAACTAAATTTATTACATCTTCGTTTTAGTCGCAATTTTCTTCTCTGTATTAAATGATTTTAACTTTTAAACAATACCTATACATATATCAGTTACGTTCAGAGTCGTCGTAATTAATTGGATAATGAATTGAAAGGTTACATGACGTAGGTACCTACTTGTCGATTACTTTTTACACTTAATTATATATATCTTCAAAGTAAACGTATATGTATATACCTACAACAAAGAGTTGAAAAGGTACTTTGATTCCTTCGTTCTCAAGTTAGCTAATAGTCCCTCTGGTACCCTGAAGGAATTTTTCTTAATTTTTTTTCTTTTTTTTTTTATCAACTCCCATATTTGAATTGCGGGAGGGGAAAAAAAGTCCCGTGGGAAGAGTAGTTCGGATATCAATTGAAATTTTTTTCTCAAATATTTATTATCGTCACGTAATGCAAGGATAAATAAATAATTTTTACTTTTTGATTTTCATACACTTAGGCTGATATTTGATTAGCGAGAAACTGTTAAAGTAATCGGAGAAGAAAAAAAAAACATGTGAATAGACAATTTTTGACAATTATATATAAATAAATATATGAACAAATATGAACAAATAATAAATAGTGATAATAAAATATACATATAAGATTACGTGTCTAATAGTATATACATATATATATATATATATTTTCGTAAATATTTTATTACAATTAAAAGTGTGCGAAAGAAAAGAGAGAGAAAAATATTAAAATAAAAAAACAAATGAAAAATAGAGATAAGGTGATTTAAAATGACGAAAAATAGGTGCAAAATATGCGAACTATTGGGTGAAAATCAAGTGCTTAATCATGGCCTAAATCACCCATGTCACCTGTCTAATCTACACCACTTAAACCATCTTAACCCAGGATTAAACTACAGTGCGATCCCCAACATGAACTATTTAAACCATGGCTTGCTAAATGGATTGTATTTGCCACAACTCAAGGACATGATGTTAGCAGCCTACTTGCTCCGAGGTAACTAATATAGAAAAAAAAAAATAAAAAAAAGTTTCCTTGTAACATTATGCATATTTTTATGTCATTATAGAGTTTAGTTAGCCATACAAAGAATTATTTCAGCACTGTTCTCTGTGTCTCATGCGAAAAATAGAATTCTGACGTTTGATAAAAAAGGTTATTTTTGTTTTGTCATTTTTTTCTTACAAAAGGAAAGAGAATTTTTTATCATATTATACCTACTCTGAAATCAGAAGAATTGAAGAGAAAGAAAGTAAGGAAACAAAAAATAGTCTTTAGATCTAAACTCTTTGCGAATCGTGCAGTTGTATAGAGAATATATAAAGATATAGAACAGTCGTGATCTCAAATTGCAAAAGAGATAGAAAAAAAAGAAAAAAAAAAAAAAAAAACTATAATATATATACATATATATGTATACATGTGTATTGTATATACATATGTATGAGAAAGTAAAGAAGAAAAAAGATTGTCTGAGAATGTTCATTCGCGAAACGAACGACGCACGAATACCTACTACTACTGGATAGAAGTGGCGATTTGTATTCAGGGTCGCAAACAGTCACCAGACTGGCGGTTCAATTGTCACGGTACCTTACCGAGGAACCGCCCTCCCTGATCGAGACGACCGCGACGTGGCAATGGTAATGTCGATAGATTGGTGTCTGATCGTTCCACGTTCTATACTATATGTCCCAGGATCATATATACCGTTACTTTTTTTTTTCTTATACAAAGGAATGTATAGGATTCATAAAAAAAAAAAAAAAAAATACAAAATACAAAAGAATTTTGCAAAATTCTTCATTTATTTTATTCATATACATTTCTCCTTGGTATCTATTATACAGAGATACTTTAGGCTATCGGTATTTAGGTAGAAACAACAACAAGAAGCAATCTGTAAAGGCGTTGGATCGATTGCTCGTTGATTTGATGCCGTATCTGTTGCGTGGTGTAAAAATAGTCGTAAAAATAAAAGAAATATAAAAAAAAAAACAAAAAAATCCACTCGAGAAATTGAACCACTTCTGTGATTAATCCTTATAATCTATTCAGCCAATTACGTACCAATCGTACTGCATGGTATTATGTCTAAAATTTTAATTTGCATTACGTATGGCAAAATATAAGTTGGCACAAGTTTCGCAAATAGGATTTACGGATCATTGTCAATATAACCACATATAGGTATACAATATATTTAAAACCCTGTCCGCACTGCAGCTTTCTCCGTTTTATTAGATAATCAAAATATTTGTTCGAAAGTGCGCGAATAAGAAATAAATTTTTTTTTTTTTTTTTTGATTTTTGTTTACTTCAATTGATTGTAAACATAAACTCGCTAAATCGTTCCGTACATCTTAAAATTTTTACAAATTGTGTCAATTCTCGCATTTTCAAATCATCCCATTCGTTTTTACATCATCATGGCGTTATAGAGAAAATCAAACAGCCAACGAATTTGTTTGGATATTTTTCTCTAGTTATATTGAGGAAATATATACGTATACTGGTATAACAGGCGAGCGGTGGCTGCAGCACAGTTCGTAAAAGAAAGTAGCAATCCTAACGCGATTCCTCTTGCAAACTTTCACATTGGTGTTCTTCGGGAGTAGGTAGGTTTTATAGTATATGGATAGGACCATAGATATTCTAATACAGTCTAGATACACGCGAACAGATCTCATCGTCTCGGTCTATTGATACGAGCGGGGAGATAGGAAGATCGAGAGACGAACGGTGCCTGAGAAATATCGAAATCTATCCTAGGGAATCTGAGTTTCTTAGATCATGTAGTTTACTTGAACGTAAACTATGCCATTTCTTTTCTAAAACTATATTTTACATAAATATCTACATTTATAAACGACACAATGGCCATATCGGATCAAGTTCATGATTTTGATCCTCGTTACGGGATCAAAGATTACGCGATCGTTGCTATAGTTGAGGTCGTTTATTAGCTATAACGAATTTTCGATTCGATAATCTTTGAATGATTCTACAAAATTGCGAAACCCGAAGTTGCGTATGTTTACGAACTTACAGATGACGCGTTGGGTACTGATGTCATATCTAATGCGTTTGCACCAGGATATATCGCGCTTTTATTAACCGCATGTGTTAAAAATCTTTCGATTCCTAAAATCTACCTCTATTTCGAAGCAAACACTCCTTTCTAAAGGAAGATGGTAAATTATTCTTGTTTTTTTTTTGAAGGTAACTCATAAATTCATTTTGTATATTTTTCATAACCCATACAGTCTTCATGTCCCAAGTGAGACAGTTATAAGTTCTTCAGTACGTTGTTTGACCGCTTGTGCTTCCCATCTGTTGAATAACTTTCGAACAATTTTAGCCAAAATTCGATACAGAAATACTTTGAATAATTCTAAAGTCCGGTATTGAATTTGCAAAAAATCTAAGAAGGGTTTAAAAATTGAAGTTAAAAATGGGTTTTTAAAAAAGTATTAATATTTCGGAAATCCTTCGTACGATTTAGATGACATTTACTTGGTTTGCACTTGTTGGGGGAGCCAAGATTTTTCTCAAAATATAACAAGAATTGGGGAAAAAAAAAAAAAATTGTGAGAGGGACAGCAATTAGGAATTTCATTGCGGAAAATTTATTACAAAATCGCGAATTTAATTGCACAATTTTTCAGCAATAAGAAATCATGCCTACTTTTTTGGAACGGGTTTCTTAATTATTTGAACAAATAGTTGGAACTAGAATATTTCATACACACAGTCGGTATTCTGACTTTAGTAGAATTTCCGGCTGTTGGAGCTTTTTAACACGTCAGAATGAAGCGATCAGAATATACAAATTTTAATTCTGAAGCTGGTGACTATGGTTGTAGAAATTTTCGGTAGTGGCATTACCGGGGATAAACTTAAAGCCTAATAATTGCAAGTAAAGTTTTAATTGATATTTCTTTTCATAATATCAGGTACAACATACTTGAAACTGAAATATGCAAAGTATAAAATAAAGTCTATATTTAAAATCCAGCGGTATCACGGATTAAAAAATTTTTGTAAATCCTTCGACTGGAATTATACGTCATTTCTAGTTTCTAGGAAAGTAAACATGTTTGCGGCCAATTGATAGTCTGACAACGGGATGAAACTGTATCCAAATCCTTGAATTGTCGCGACGAAAAATGTAGAAATCTGCAGTGCGAAAGTGTGACCGAAAAATTAGGACCTATGTAATTATTAAATGTACAAAATACAAATGCATGAGGTTGATCGTAAAGCAATTTCTATAAACGGTGATATTTAATTTCCAAATATACCATAAATGCGGTTTAACCAGATACTGCAGGGGAATTTAAACAAAGATGGGTAAAAAATGTCAAATTAACATAAAGTATACGTGTTTAAACTGTACAAGATCATTCTGGCCTCACTCGATCGCGTTGATAAAATCAAAGTATCTCTGCGGAAACTCTAGTACCCCGTTGTAGGATATGACGATGTATTTGCAACGATCAAACACCGGCTAACAATAAGAACGCAGAAATCGCATAAGCTGGTAGTCTTTGGCGTTCGATATGCTTCATCGATCTTAAATAAAGAGTCATTAGTTATTAGATCGACAGAAGGCCGACTCCGATGTACATACATACATACCTACAAGAGAACGAATGATATTTTGGCAGTTAGTTATACGTCAGCCTTGGCTCACAATCAGCCATGGCCTCCTATGACCTGGTTCCAACTTTCGAACGATTCGAATACGCGATATCCTATCCTATCTTACGCATCGAGGGCGAGGAAGACGCGAGCAATTTTACTCACAGTATCGTCGTTTTCGTAGAAAATATTTAATCCAAGGTATAAATTATTCCATTTATGTATTTAGAACCAAGAAAAATGCTGAGCACCTTTTCAGAAAGCAAGTTTGTATTTTTATTATTTTTTTAATCAATAATCGTTCCTATCCCCAGAATGAAAAAAAAAAAAAAAAAAACACTGGATTTCATAAAATATTGCAAAAATGACACAATTAACGATCCGTCGTATTGTTTCCAAAAGGAGTAAAAACGGCAAACGATTAAACAAAATTTACTTGCGTTTCTGGTTTTTATAAGTTATAAACTTATATTTTGGTAATTCGATGTTAATTTATGCACTGTAGATACCCGATAACCCTCATCGCCTTATAGATAATCCTAATCTACATAATGAGCGAACAAAGTAACCAATGCGTTAACGTATTTTCATACATTCCGTCGTGCATTTTCACCCGCAAACACTTGTCCAGACGTTCGAATCGTAATGTGGTTTGGAATTTGCGTTGTTTCATAATTCACACATGAAACACGGCGCGCGATCGCGTGACCGATCTACGTAATAATATCTATACATTCTCGGATCTTGACCCGAAACGATGATGCGAGATCCTATGTCCAAGGCGCTAGTTTCATGCAGATATTTTCAAGATTATTATGCAAAAAAAAAAAAATATCCTTCTCGCTATTTTTTTTTTTTTTTTGTTCTGTTTAATTACTTTGGTGTTAAAACGTACACGGAAATAAGGAACAGCTATAGTTTAATCGAGGTAAAAATGTTCATTAAGCGATTAAATGGAAGTAATCCAGGCCCCGACCTTCTTCTTTATACTTCTCCTTGCTGCTCGTCGATCTCGAAACGCGCGAGAATCAATTTCACCTCGCCAAAAATCGACCAGGTTTCTGGTCCAACTTGGCCTCCGCTCAATTGGGCAATCGAGCACACAGAGAGGCGGATACCCATGGTCCACGTTAGATATATGTGTGTGCGTACATACGTACTTACTGCACCGACTTACTGTGACTCTGGTTAAACATCTAACCGTGTCCGATGTCCGTGTATATCGTTCGGGTACGCACGCGGCGGTAATGTCCTCTCACGTACGGCTTTAACCTGTTGGCATTTCACTGGGGAAAGTGGCAAACCCTGGAGTATACGGACCACCTTAACAGTCTGTAGGTGTACATACATCTGTATGTATCTTTTTTTAATCCTTATGCACGAACATAACATCGCATCGGCGAGAAAGAGTTTTTCACAGATCGGTTGAGAATAAAAATTTTATCTATTAAATCGAGCGATTCAGGGTTCCTATATCAATTATGTATATGTATATATATACATATATTTTTACATATATATGTAGAAACCTGCAGCACGTTTCTCAACCGCGAGGTCATCAAACAACTAGAGCAATTACACAAGTCTGTGTATGTATATGTATATATATATACACGATCTTTCTGCATATAATAATGACACTGTAATTATATGCATTTCAAAAGCAGAGTCCTCTCACTTGATATAGGCGAATAATACTCCGTGTGAATAAACCTGATTCATTATCATTGATAATAACGCAGTATAGCAGGTATATATAACTTCTTATTTATTTTTACGGATATAACTGTGATCGAATAAAACATTGAAATATAGATGAATGATTTCTGGAAGCATATCTCACGGGAATCGAACATAATAATTTGGTATAAATAGTTGAAATTCGGTTCTTTGAATAATAAATACGGTTGAAAAGTTTTTGTAACAAATCTCGAAGATTCTCAGTTTTTTCGAGTTATTTGATCGTATAAAATTGAAATAATTAGTATAATAAATTTATTATGAAATTATTTACACGTTTATCTTTTAACGAAATTTGTAAACGAGATTTTGAATGAATGTGAAATTTAAATGCAAAAGTCGATATCCCATATCTATCGAATATTGAGACGTGAGAAATTGATCGTATCTATAATCTGTATAATCTTTCCCTAAAAGTGTCGGGAGATTTGAACATGATTGTAAAAGAAAAAAAAAAGAGAAAAAAAAAATAAAGAAAAAGTCAAATAATAAAACTAAGAGACATCGAGTAACCTATGACCTTCGAGTTTGTCGGCGTGCGCAATTTCAACCTGTGTACTATATACTCGCCCCTCGTTATACGAGGGAGAGAAGCAACGGGCGAAGGCTCGCAGAAAGCTGGGAACAACGTGTAGGCGTGGATTATTGGGCACCAACGAGCATTGGCTATTAAGGTTAGTCGGTTGGGAGGTGACGCCAATGGCGAAAACCAGGTCGCAATATTATTCTTACTGCTTGCTGCCGTTGGTTGTGTCCCTATACCACATTATGTACATAACATAACTAAACGTTCAGGTATATCTATCTCTGCAGCCTACTATAAACCACTCTTTACGGATAATAACGGGGGAAGACTTATCTTCGTATATATCGCGGCCTAGATTTACTACTAATTGTGCACGATCCGCATGTACAAAAGTACATATGGGTATTTTGGTATAGGTATATCCAAATGTATGTATATATTTTCGTAAATATCTCGATGAATTTGATCATCCAGTTTCCGGTGAAATGATTTTTTTATTTATTTTTTTCTTCTTTTTTATCAGATTTGTCACCATTATCCTTTTTTTCTTTTTCTTTATTCTTCTTCTTATCCAGCGTGTAGCAGGTATTTATTTCATTGCTATTCTAACGTCGCATTACCGAGCACTATTACGCTCGAAGCTCGCTTCCTGCAGCAATACTACTCGAGACTCTAAACGTCCGTGTGTGTATATATATGTGTGTGTCATGTGCATGGATATATAACTTCGTTAGTGGCATTTGAATACGTGCCGCTTTCGCGTAAACAACTGAGTGCCGATAAACCACCACGTCTTGTGACTAAATACTCGTCGGGGGAAAACTACGACGATGATTTTGAGGACGTATTATAGACGTCGATGATGTTTGGCGTGTTTCAGTTACGAAAATCCTACCGCTCGAGTCTTGTAGTAGGTACTTAACTATAGACCGCAATAAGCTGGGTTTTGATAATCTGTAACAGCGTGTGACGTCGTTTGGAATTACGCTCGGATTCACCGGGTAACAGCGATGATATATGATATCACTGCAACAGGGTCGGACGTACGCGAAACTTTCGTGTGTTTAGGTATATACCTACGAATGTATGTGTTTTTTTTTTTTCCTTTTTTTTTTTTTTGTTTGAAGATTTTTAGGAAATTTGTCGGGTTTCTCGGTTCTGTCAACCGTAACACGTGTGTACCTAACTGCCTGACGGATTTTCAACAGCAAGGATTCTTTAAATTTCCTCTGAATCCTGGATCAAGACTAAGATGATACGGCGCGTGCTGAAAAGCGACTTTTGAACGTTGGCTAAAAATAAATTTTCTATTCCCGGGCGGAGCAGGAAGGTCAAGGAGGGACGCAAATGTTAGCCAGCCGTGGAAATAGCATTTTCGAGTGAGAATAATTCCGAATTACTCTTAGCTTTCATCATTCGTATATAATTCAAATTTCTTCGGCGAAATACAATTTCGGACCTTTTAGAAATCGCCGTTATGAATATACCTATAAATGTATATAATTGTATATATATGTATATATATGTTCGACGAAAAGACGCGCTCGATATAGCTATCGGATAATCTCATCGACCTCAAAGAATACCAGAATAATTTCATTCGTATTGGAAAATTTTAACACTTAACATCTTAGCTCGGGCAATGCAACGAGCGTGAGCGAAGCGAAAATTAACTCCGTTAAGTTCCACTTACAAAAAAAGAAAGAAAAGAAAACTCTGCATTTAAAAATCTTAACGTTTTATGTTAAAAATAAGAAAATAAAAAAAAATGACCATTACAATTAAGTGGAGCAGTGACCACGAGCGGTATACTCGTACCTACCTACCCTACTATCTAAATCTCTTTAAGATTCGCAATCAGGCTACGTGTAAGTTTTCACGCCTGGTAGGTAGTCAGTAGATAGTTTGCAGTGTTAGAATTTAACCTGGGTAAGAACGGACAATAACAAAAGGCTCTAGTGAAGGTCGTGTTTCTAAAACCGCGTAAATAATGGCAAAAGACCAGGTGCCTTTCGAACGATGTTAAACTCGAGGTATGGGATTGTTTTCACGGTGAATTGATCTTCTTCTTTCAAGATAGTGTAAAACTTATTTAATAAGACGACTAACCGTGTAATTAACGGCTTGAAGAATCTGCAAATTCAAATGAGATTGGAAATAATTTATTTGTATATGCACTTCCGGGTTTCTGATCCCATTCGAAGGTTCAGACTTGAAATTTTATTCTTAGATACTCTGATAGGGTATATTCAAATTTTGATTGTTGATAAAATTATCGAACTTCATTAAAGGAAAGAAAGAAGAAAAAAAAAATTGAAAATCGTGCAGAAAATAAAATCGACATTTTTGAAAAGATTAAATTTTCAATGTATAAAATTTTCTTTTCTTCTGAAAATTATCATTAATTATCCGTAAAATTTTATGTTCTGAATTTTTGAAATCTCGAATCTTTGATTTAATTGAATCTTATTTCACGCTAAAGGAATTATAACATATATATTCATCAGCGGAAAATTCTTGGAAAATCCTCTCTCGTCGCCATGCATAATATACTTTCGTATACGTTCATGAAACTATAATCAAAGCGTTAGACGATATACGAGTCAGCGTAGACTTGAAAAGAAGATGAAATTGACGGTGTACCCGAGTCGGTGTCTGCCAGTTTTTGAATCAAATTGCCTCCGTAGAGAAAATGATTAATAATAAAAACTAAAATTTAAACCTAAACGAACTATAACGACGTACCTTGGCTGTACCTTATTCGACTCAAGGGATCAGATCTTATAGGCCTGCCGAAGACTGAGGAGTAAATCAATCGATTTTTCTTATTGCCCCGGCTGAGCACAAGTGTGAATAATGCATATATGCTAAGTATTCTTAACTAAAGACCTGTTCAAATCGATGAGAAGGAAAATCGCGAGTCAAGAGCTAGTTGGCCGAGGGGTAAAGTGCGGAGTTTTTGAGGTGAGCGAAAAATGACGCGTCATCATAAGAATACGGTAATACGTAGTTTAAGTCGTGAAACAATTATCAACGTTACGGTGTTATTACGTAGTCCGGGCTAATCGTCAGCGCGTATGTATACATACCCAGTTCGCGCGGTTTAAGAAGCGTAAACAAGCCGCACAAAAACGGTGCGTTCACCTCACGGCCCGCAACGTGACGTCATCCCGTCCAAGCACTGCCGAGCGGGACCTGACCAGGTCACAGACCGAAAACAGGAACTAACACTCTAGACTAACCGGCAATATCTGCACGATACTCAACTTCAAGCTCACTTCGGTACGCTATTCAAGGAACAACCGGGTTCCTTGACTCTTCCTCGACTTTCCGGTCGCTTGAACAATCCGCGTCTAATAACCCCGGAAAAAAGAATCTAACGTGGCCATGAATCGGTCTAATTTATATTTGAAATTACACCTAAGTATTCTTGAATGTCTGTCGCATTCGATCGAACTAAAAAACATCTATGGAAGTTCATTATTTATTGTATCTAAGTACTTTTAGTTTTATATCATTAAAAGAAAAACTGGTACCAACGGATGAATATACTATGCATATTATGCGGTCGAAAATTCTCTACGGATTCCGTTAAACTAAGGCAAACAAATCTCGACAGATATAAACATCTGTGGTACTTGTATTGTAGAGCGTTATATACACACATACGTATATAGCTGGAACCCCTCTCTTTCTCTCTCATTCTAAGCGTAAATTCACAACGACACCGAGGCGACATCAAAACGGGGACAATCACCTCTATACCGCACGATGTTACCACTGAATATTAACGATCTCTTTGTGGGACTCAACTTCGTTTAGATGCGAACTGATTTTTCATTTTTTTTTTTTTTTTTTTTTTGTTTTTTCTAGTTTTTTCTTTGGCACTGAACTCCTCATTATCCCACCACATTATTTGTTACGTGGGTGTTAGTATTATAAAGTAAAAGTCCGGTTAGAAATCATTAAATCTCTTGTGTGCAAACCGTATCTCCGTTCGATAATATAAAATTTGTATAATATTTTAATCATTAATTATCGCGAATTTTTAGCTTTGATTTTGAAGACATTATACTTACGTATGTATGTACATAGATACGTGTTAATAACTCATCGACGTAAATTGCTACAGAATCTGTAAACATCGTTGATAAGCTCCTTTATCCACGGCATCATTATTTGCTTTATAGAATTGAATCGACAGTGTAGTACAGCTGTTCTGTTGGTCGTAGTAACGGAACCAACCAACTGAATATAACAACCTGCTACTACTCTTCTGCGTAGTTTATTTATACCTGTAATATGCAGTCTTAGATATATGATTCATTATTGCATTTATGTTTATCAAAGCTATTTGCGTTACAGGATATTATCAGCCGGCTGGACCACTGATACAGCATCCTCCAACGTTACCCCCGGTTAAAGCACCTCCTCCTGAACCAACACCTACACCTCCACAGAATTCTGAAGGCTCTGATGACCTCGTAGCAACTTCAACTACCTCCGGAGGTACGACAAGCGGTGGTGCAGGTAAAAATGATATTTAAGATTGCGATACTATGGTGAACCATATGCAACGGAAGTGAGATGCATGATCGGGAATATACATATAGCTGTGTACATACTTATATGGCTTAACGTTTTTTAAATTTATTTTCAGGTGGTGGAAGCTTTTACAGGGCGTATTGTCCCCAGTATTACGGTACCCCACCGCAATATCAAGAACTCTGTTACCCACCGACGTATTCTCATCCACATTCTCATCCACCGCCTTATTACAAGTACGCGCCAACTTACAGACGGTGAGTTATTTTGGAGATTTAGATTGTCTTTTTTTTTTTTCTTTTGACTGTACCTACATACTATATTTTTAATGTACAGACCTATGCCGGGGTGTAGGATATATACATTTTCACATTTTATAGCTGAAATAAATTATGCATATGGGCTTGCGGTAGGGGGGATCTTTCCTCTTCTTGAATGACCAAAACTTTTTAACATGGTCGAAAACTTTGTTTTTATTTTGATTCTCCAACATATTATTGAAGATTATTTAGCTAAATTTATATCTTATCGTACCTAAACCTATATATGAGGAATTTCGGAAGAAATTCTTAGCTACTTAATCACTGTGTCCCAATTCTGAAACTGATATTTAAAAAAGTAATTAGAAAGAGAAAGAGAGAGAGAGAGAGAGCGAGTAAATTAAGAAATCTCGAGTGAACGTTAAAGTTTCGAAAAATTATCGCGTGTGGTTATTGGGGCGATATATTTTTTTATTTTATTTTATTTATTGCACGTATTCGCAGTGTGTGCAAATATCGGTATCACGTTTCATAGAAAATCGATTATTTTTATTACTTTATGTAGAAAGATTTACAGATAGGATAAGGATCTAAGCGTACTATCTACTCGCCACTGGCGATCTCAAATTCAACATAATTTACATTATATTATGCAGCACTCCGGGTCTCTTCGGCTTGTTTGTCCACTCGAACCGCTTTCCGTTAGCTTCACTACTTCACACAGTATATATATGTATACATATATGTATATACGTATATACCTACCCTTTATATATTCCACCAGCTTGCCTTGAAACTCTGGCAAACTTTTTCGAAACTTTAAGACATCTATTCGCAGCTTGTTAGACGAAACTAATCTAAACCTTATACCGTTCATTTTGCTGAACCCTCGAGATTGCAGGCGAAGTAGATAGAGCATAATTAATTTTGTTTAAACGTCCTCGACTTTGCTTGATTTTTAGTACCATTAAAACTTTTTTTTTCTCTTCTCTTTTCCTCTTCCTTCAAGCTTTTCGCTCTGATTTCATCAATAATTATTCTTATAATTATGAAAATTCGTGGGCTAAATTAAGCCATAGCTGACATACATAAATCCTTTCATTTCGCAAATATTGCAGACTTGAAGAATGAATAGTTTTCTCAACACTCTGAATTCTATTCATTATAGATGAATTCTCGGCCAACCCTGTCTTAATTAAAATTCTTAATTTAAAAATTGTAACGTTTCTTAAACAGGATTTTTACCAAAGTACAAAAAACTACGCTTGCTCAACTGTACACACGTGTATCCACACTCACCTATTCCAGAGCAACTGTACATATAACTGTTGAATTATCATTTAAATATTTTTTCACGTATACATGAAAATTCATATTCTATACAATATTGAAATGGATTTTCTTGCTTTCTTTCAGTCAGTACTATGGGTACCAAGAGTCAACGGGACCTGGTGGCGGAGGACCTGGTGGCGGAGGTGGCGGGGGTGGTCCAGGGGTTGTTGAATACCAACCGCCTCCACCACCTCCTGCAGAATATCCTCCGCCTCCATATTACGGGGGCTATCCACCACCACCTCCACCTCCTCCACCTCCTGGTAATCCAGCATATATGCACCCTCAGGGAAGACCTTTTGTAGATCGTAAGTATAGTTGATATCTTTAATACGTTTTTATGATGAGATAACGATAAGAAATCTTTCTATGTGGTCTATTATAAAGAAAAAAAAGAATAACTGATGTGTAAAGCTGTGTTGGAGCTGAGAAACACTGTTAAAGTTCTGAGTTACATTTTAGTTTTCAGTTTTCGTCAAGGAAATATCTTGATAACTTGATTCTTGCAGACGCAGCCTTCCAAGGCTGTCCATGCCCGATGCAGTCGTGTCCAAAAAACGTGGATACTGGGCCCCTTATTGGTAATGGTAAGGGGGCGCCAGTGGGCTCAGGGCCCGGTCTGTCATTGCCGCCCAGTGCTTTGGTAGGGCCCCCGTCACCTGCGAGGGGCCTTGCTGGACTGGCACCCCATCATGGTGCCATTGCCTGGGACACAGATCGCGTCCAAATCAACAATCATCGTAATCTCACACTGAATCAACCACCGCCCCCTTCACAACACAACTCCAACGGTGGCCACAATCACTCAAAAAATCAGGACTGTAGAACTAAGGTACGAAGCCTAGAAGTTTTATCATTTGGAGATGCGATATTCATATGTTGGGATATTCTTTGTTGAATAAATTGGTGAAAAAAAAAAATAAATAAAAAAAAATGGCAGGGATCGTTTGGATTATCTAATGATAATTTTCTGATGGATTTTATAGGATGAGAAAAGTTGCCAGAACAACAAGATGTCAAAATGCAACTGCCAGAAACATGCCTGCACATCGACGTGCGAAGTAAAGACTGAAACTCTATCACCGAATGAAAAGTTGTCAACAGTTCGTTGTTCCAATAACAAATTACCTAACTTCAAAGTTGAAAATAATAACGTTAAATGCGAATCTTGTAGCGACGAGGTGAGCGAAAATATACCTTGCGAAGCTAATTGCAACGTCAAATGTGAATCTGGGTATAAATGTGAAATATTGGAATGCGAACAATGTGTTAAAGGACGAATGGCAATTCTAGATATTGATAAAGATTCTGGAATACTATTAATTGATGATAAATTGGAAGGTGATGGAGTTAAAGAGGAATTAAATGATGTTGTTTTAATTGATAATGAAAACTGGAAGAAACCTGACTACGAGTCAACGGTGCCAGAAACAGTCGAGGAACCGGAAATTGGTGAGAAATCCATAGATTTTGAGGAACAACCAAAATGTCAGAAGGTAATTAAGCGAAAGTTATCACTGGATAGTCTGTCAGACAATAAGAAGAAGCGTAAAATTAATAAAAGAACTTTGTCGGTTGGTTCGGTGCGAGATTTAGCTAATAGTGACCAAAGCTCAAAACTATCACTTCCGAGCGATACGGTCGTTCAATTTATAGAAAATGTTCCTGATGTAAATGTTCCAAAAAAGAAGTATACAAAGAAAGAAGTGCAGAATAAAAAACGAAAATTAGAATCACTGAGCATATGCGAACCTGCGATAAAGAAATCTAAGACTTCTAAACTACCGACAAATGTAAACATTTATAATACTAAACAAAATGCTAGTGAAACTTCGATAATGGAAACTATAACTAGCGTTATTGAACAAAGTTTACAAATAACACAGAAAAATGAACAAAAATTCAAAATCAGCGAACTGAATGAAAAGAAGAAAGTCGTTAACTTATTATCAGCGATGAAGAGAGTTGCTAAAAAAACAAATTTGCATAAAACAGTGCCTAGTAAAACCAGCGTTAGTAAAGTAACGGAATTGAAAAATTGTCAGTCTAAGACTCAATGTGAGGCAACAAACGTGAGGTCTCAAGAATCAAAACTTAAGTTACAGGACACGAAGTCGAAATCTAAAGTTAAATCTAAAATTCTAAACGCCAAGTCCAATATCGACGATGCCAAATCAAAGACACAGGATTCAAAAATAACGTCTGAAGTATTTAAGGAAATCGAAACTATTTCTAAAGCCAAAGTAAACGATGTTATAAACGGTATTTCGAATCGTACTGATAATAGGAAACCAACATTAATTAAAAACAGACGTAAAAGTACAAAAAAAACTGTCAACAAAAAGGCGTGTGTCAAATCAGAGGAAACCTTAGCTGCTGAAGAAAATTTGGCACTTATTAGAAGACCGAGTTTGAAACCCAAATGGAGTAATGGTTGGAGTTGGGAAGGAGAACCTTACGAGGCTAAGGTTTACTTAACGGTAAGCATAGCTTTGAGTTTTTAAGAAATTAGAAATAGTGGAATTAAATAAACCAAATTCTATAAATCTGGGAATAATTGAGATAAATTGCCTAATTCTTTGCAAATGTTATAAAACATTCTCTAACTGTCCCTGGTACCTCACCTAAATTTATCTTCACAATATGTTTGTCATTTATTTGACCTAAGTTCAAGTAAAAAATGAATTAACTGCAATTTATGGCTGTTGCAAAAATGGTGTCTGATATTTAAATAAGCATCCAAGAAATACATAAATATGAGTTTGAAATTGTTGCAGAATGAGGAATCAGCATTTCGACGTTGCTACGCAAGTATGAGACATATAAGCGGCGATGTCTTGAAACCTCGAGATTGTGTTCTACTGAAGAGCGGTCCACGAAAAGCAGACTTACCATTTGTGGCAAAAATTGCTGCTCTATGGGAGAATCCACATGATGGTACAGAAAACTAATAAATCAGTTGTTTGATAATTTTTCATACAAATTTCCCGAGTGTTGACCATAGCGCTCTATAAAAATATGTTTTATTCAATGTAATGCGATCCAGAATTATTTGAATTAAGCAAATACACTATCATAATATATTTTCTACACAGGTGAAATGATGTTTTCCTTATTGTGGTACTATCGGCCAGAACACACGGAACAGGGGAGGACACAATACGACACAGAGGATGAAGTATTTGCATCGAGGCACAGAGATGCAAATAGCGTTGCATGCATAGAGGACAAGTGCTATGTCTTAACATTCAATGAATATTGTCGGTGAGTAAGAGATTAAACGATTCTAATAACGTAAATGAGTAAGAAAGGAGATTATTATTTTGAGATTATCAATTTACCACTGATATTTCATTGAAAACTTTTCAAACAAGACACAATTAATGAAATTTACTTATTATCAGATATCGCAAGGATTTGCGAAGAGTGGAAGAAGGTCTGGAATCACCCGGTCTGATTGTACCACCTGGAGATCAGTTATATCCAAGGGTCAGTCGCTTACCACCAATACCAGTACCCGCGGAAATTGTGTTATTTTGTCGACGGGTTTACGATTATCGTGGAAAGAAGTTGGTGAAGAATCCTGGATGATTTGAGTTTTTGTGAGGCAATGTGAATAGGAACCAATGAAATGCACAAAAAAAAAAAAAAAAAAATTGTGAACCGTGTAAAACTGCACGCAGGTCTCTTATCACTTATTGTTATAGGTATGTTTTAAGGCCAGAGTTTGCACTGATGAAATAATTACATCATAAGGTAAATGTATGTATTGTGATATTTGCATACTAACTTGCAATCGCAAGTGCTGGCATAGGAGACCGACAGTCATTGTAACTGTCTCTGAAGAAGTGGTTTATATATTTTTTTTTTTAATTCGTTTTCTACATAAATTCGTATCGTAGGACGTGATGATGATCCCCAGTGAGAATTTTGGAAAAAGCAGATTAAAATAGTTCTATTCAGTTAACTTACTTGTTTTTCCATGAATAGAAGGAACATCTAGGTTTTGATAATAATTACGTCCTTGTCTCAAAATCCAGTTATTCATTTTGTACATATATTTAATGACTCTGACAAAAGAGGTAAATTTAAAATTATAAATTTAATTGATCTGCAATTTGTGGGGTGAAAATGATGCGATATTATTCAAGTGGCACTCTAATTGTGTGATGTTTATTATATTTTTTTGAGATTGATAATATTTGCAGTTTTGCTACCTTACGTGTCTATTATTTCATCATTGATACTGCTCTGTATCGATTACTGTAATAGACATTTTTAGAGAATTTCATAATTTTATAGAAAGAATATTGATATTTTTTGCGAGATAGATATTTACACGTTTAAAATATATTTTTAAAATAGGCGAATGATTCCATTATTGATTGTAACAATTTTTGTAAACCTTCGAGCAGTTTCAGATGGGAATCAAACGCAAACACGACCATTTAGCGAAAATAGTATAAGCCTCTATCCAGGTAAGCTAAGGATATCTAATAGATTAGTCCTAACACGTTATGAGAGACTTCCATTCTCTAAATGTATGTTTTTATTGGTCTAAGGCTTGAAATTATTCTGCATCAGTGAATAGTCCACGCAAGGAAAATAAGAATTATTTCAAAATGTTAATTGGATCACACACTTTATACTTTTAGATCCAAATGCTAATGTTAAACGAAGATGACCAATTTATTATTTCATTCGAAAAATGATGAAATTCCTCTTGTTAATATACCAAGTAAAGATATACCAGTTTCAAAAAGGAGTTATTTTAATTTTCTAAACGACATTACATCTGGGTCTATAGTGTATCAGGACAGCATGATTTTCAAAAACAAAAGTAAAGCTATCAACAAGATCAAATCTTATTGAAGATTTAAAATGATATTGTATACAATCTGAATTGCTAATCCTGTAATTGCATTGAGATATATTTATTCGGCATTGGTTTTACATGTGTTAAAAGTAAATTAGGGATTTTTGATTGTACAGCACGTGAGATATACCAGTCAAGCAGGAATATCGAATGATTGCAAAAGAAAATAACCAATTCCAAATAGAAAATCATGAACATTAATTAATCATTTACGTTGTTAGCAGTAGGTGTTTTGTTAAAAATTATATTATTTAAAATTAATATATTATTGATGATGATTATTTAATATCTAATATATTGGACTTAGGTTGTAAGAATTATTTCCAAAAGAAAAGGAAAAAAAACAAACAAAAATACAAAAAATGCTAAAAAAAAAAAAAAAAAGAAAACAAACGAAAAAACATTTGAAAGACCATGATACCAAAACATTCTTTCATTTTCAAAAAACATTTGATCATGATTTAATATATTTTATTAATTTATAATTTATGTTATTATTTAAAAACACCTAATAACAAACAGCGTGTTTAAGTAGTTAATTTTATATTCCTTTTTATCGTGTAAGGAAAAACGGAAAGTGTAATTTTTGATAAAAATTTATCAATGAAATAATAAGAGACGTGCAGCCATGTCAAAGATCGCCGAGTGCAGAGAGACGATTAATTTAATGAAATAAAGATTATTCCTAGAACGGTTAACATGGGAACATTGCACAAAAATGCATATCCTCTGTTCATTTACATAGGGATGAATTTAAAAAACCAACTGTATCCATAATTTATTCTTAAGCCTAGTAATAAAACTAAAGCCATGATGCTGGCTCTTGCATTTGCTTTAATCAAAATACAAAAGAAATAAAATAAATAAAAACAGTTTGTGAAACATAACTTAAGAAATTCCAATTTATGGCGCTTGATGGTTCGCTGTTGAAAATTTTAGTTCAAATATTATTCAGAAAATTTCTTATTAACAATTTAACTAGCCGAAACATGTGTGTTGTAATTTTATCAACTATATCTTTACACAATACGCATAACTATGTTGTATAACAAGTCACATTTCTCATCCGCCTTTATTTATTTATAAGCACAATCTACCAGTTGCAATTATTCTTTCATTCTAGTAACTGATTAATATATCATGACTTATTTTATCTGATAAACTTTATGAAATTTCATTTATATTCGTGATAGTAGATTCGATTATAGTTTGAGGCACATTCATCGATTAGAACAATAAGTTATGCTGCATTGACAATGTGTGACCTTCTACATCTGAATAATAATTACATAGATTTTGTTTATAAAACAAAGTAAAGTAATATGATATATCCTATTTATTTGTCATAATTCACAAGGTAGAATTAATTCATTAATTTCGTTCCATGAAGTTCTAAACTGATCCCCCAATAATTCATGGGAAAAGGTGCGATAGGTTGAATAAATAAAATTTAATTTAAACTCGTAACATCGAAATTACTTGCGCTGATACCTTCAACTTTATGAAAGCGATTCAGCCTATGAAATTATCCACCTGGTAAAACAAAAAATTGTATAAAACGCGTTGAACTACAAATCAATCAAGATTTAAGTTAAATGCAATAAAAATTTTAAAAAAATGTATAATTTTTTTGTTTTGTTCTTTCGTATATTGTAATAAGTAATAACAAAATACCAAAGAAGCAATTCTTAGATAATGAATACAAAATATGAATCAAACTAGAGAGCTTCATGTAAATAGCAAAATTCGCGCTTTACTCAATTTAATAAAATCTGTTATGTTCATTTCTCATCAAACTTTGCAGTGAAAAACAAAACTTTGAATTTTCAGCTCAAACCTGACAGACGTATATTTTTTTTGTAAACTATTCTATTTCTCAAATTTATTGAATTAATGCGTGATATATGCATATACATATAGGGTTGCTTATTGTATGATTTAAGATAGTAGCGGAGCTCATACCTATGCTGACAGTAGCGTTTTTGGTGATTAGTCAGTTTCCGAATCTTTCCAAAATTGACCCACTATGTATGTATAATATATCTATACATATGATTACTAATTAGTCACGCTAGTCTTGGCTAGTGAATTTTTGTCTTGTCATCTCCGGTCTACTTGAAACTCAAATATGCATGATATTAAATAATTGAAAATATTACAAAAAATTTGAATTAAATACCCAACTCGAATCAGATAAAGGGGATTCATTTGATGAATTTAAAACATTGTGCTTGTTTTTTTTTTTTTCGTTTTTACTTTATTATACAAGACAGCAAACCAAATAGCAGTGCCGTAACAAATATACAAATACAATAAAAAAAATTAAAAAAAAAGAGTTATTTCTACACGAGAATTAGAATAAAAATAATATATATAAATATATATATATATATATATTTAGATAATTAGAATACAAAATATATTATTATAATTGACGAGATGAATAATGTATATTGAAAAAAAAAGGAAAAAAAAATCGTTACTGTTTAATATATGACACTTTTACAAATAACACAACGTAACATGATATTTATGAAGACTAATATCAATTTTAACTTAATTGATCATGCATCGTTTCAAATGGTTAGGGATTTCATGAGAGCCATTATATTATTGCATCATTTCGTCGTCTTTAGCTATAGGGCTAATTACGTATCAAGAAAACGTCTAAAATTATAATATGAAGGAATTCTTATAGAAATGTATACAGTATAGTGTCACTATCATAATCTGAAAAAATGGAGCGCAGTTGGATAAACCTATTTCTTGAAATGCATGTGTGATTTTCGTAGAGTGTCATACGTTATCTGTATTTGATATATAAATATATGGACGAGTAGGCATTATGTAAGCTTCGTAGAAGAAAAACGCAAAAACCAATTTCGGTACAATGGGTTAATACGGTTGACCAACATAATTGTTTATAGTCTAGATTCCAAAGTATTCAGATGTTGTCTTAAAAATCCGGTACTGCATTGAAGAGTAAATAAAATAAAATTCATTGTGCAGTATTCTATTCGAAAATTTTTCTATGTAAAAAAAAAACTCTTGTGCCAAATACAGTTTACACATTGAAACACATTACTTGATTTTCATAAGTATCTGATCTAAATACTAAAAAAAAATTTGTGTTTCTTAGCTTATTATATTTATATCAAGACTTACCGGACTCTTTCTATTTGGGCGGAACATGTTAATTGCAACTTTCGTGAATTGAAGAAAATCTTTAAGCATCATATGCCAAGATGTTCTTAATTTTTATATGATTAATGACCATATATCATTTACACGTTATGATCAAAATTGCTTTGTAATCTCGCTATGTTAATAAGTATTCTCTTTTAGTTTTAACTATAAACGTGTTAGTCTTCTGTATTATTCCGAGTCGGGACCTTTCCTTAATAGAGAGCGGTGATGCATTTTTCATAGATGAGCCTATCACGAAAAAAAATGAAACTATGATGAAAAGGGAACGTATGCTAGCCTTGTAACATTGTATAATAAAAAAAAAAGAAAATCAGTCTAATAAATTATTTGCTCATTTTCGGTTCCGAAACGGTGTATTCAAATTCTCATATCAGTACAACAGATCTGGTTTTAAGATGCACCCAAACTCTAGATTTTAATCATATAGTTTATTGTATGATGATAACAGTTATACATGTTATAATCAGGAATTGATCAATTCAATTCATTTAGGTACGATAAAACTATCATACTATCTAAGGTCCAATGTAGCAGAGATGTACATTCAAAATGGGATGGGATTATGGCTCATTTATTGTATCATAAGGTGTAACACATTTCAGGATAAACCGAATCTTCACTTTGTGGTGATGATGTATTCGTTTTTCATGATTTAAGACACAAGTTCGCTAATCTGGGAATAAACTTTGCATCTACCAGAGTAATAAATATTGGAAAATATATATATGAAAAGTTTGATGGTCCATCAATTTTAGAGACAGAGATATAAAGAGAAATCCGAAAGTATCGTTGCAGAGACCTAAGAATTTTGTGGGATAAAAATTCAATTTACATAAATATATTTACCAAAGTTTTCTGACCAACAGATTTCAAGGTCTTAGAAAATTGTTTCCTTCATGCAACCTGATGCATTACATCTTTTAATCATTGTTATATTTACTTAATTAATGTAAATCATTTATATTACGCTCCTCGTCTGGAATTAAAAATGAGTATACTAGATCTATAAATCTATAATAAATATATTCTACAACTGACTGCCTACATGAAGATTAAGTATGCAGAGAAACAGCAACTCTAGCTAGATATTTCTTCCTAGATACATCCTTGTCTGATACACGATAATCGTATGGAAAAGGGTGTGGTAAACATATCGTATAATCATTTTTTCACAGAGCAAGGTCTCAGACATAGTATTACTAATGGATAGAAGTTTTCAAGACAACTTATAGTCATTCCGTGAGTATTGAAATACTATAACTAACATTATTCGAGCAAAAAAATAAAATCTGCCACACATACGGTCATATTCGCAAAAAACAAATATGACCAAATTCTTTGATTTTATAAAAAAAAAAAAAGTCTAGGTAGTTATTCAATTAACTTTCGTGTCCCTGTTAGCTTAATATATGTATTTAAACAAGTGTGCAGATTAGTGATCAAAAGGAAATATAAAAAATTTTCTATTAAAAAAAAATATTTTGGGAGCATCATTAACGGTTTGTATCTTAGCAGATCCATTGGTAATCTGATATGTATACAGCTGTTACATAGAAGAGTAAAAGTCATTCTCTACATCTGATTACAAAAACATTAATGTATGCATGTGATTGCAGTTGAGGACAAATAATATAGCTATACGCATATTCAATAGATGCACCTAAGGACGAGCTATATGTATAAGTATACCTATATACGGATATCGGACAATGAAATATCTGTAATATATCAAGGTAGAGATACTGATCATGATGTTGTTTCTTAGCTGTCCGTAGCCTATATAAACCGAGGAAACTGATCAGTTAGAGTACAGTTCAAGTTAAACTACACAGTAGCATACACAATACAACTGCCAACATGAAGCTCTTGGTAAGTTTTACTCTATTTTATCCTATTATAGGTATAATTATGTGATTATATAGTGTATAATATCCAATTAGACCATTATAACATCCACAAATTGTTATAAACTGTAGTGTCAATATCCTGAAAATTTTGTAAATGAATGACATTATCGCAAAAAGGTTACAGAAAGGTGGAAAAAAATTTTAATTTCGGAATCAAACTATTAAATTTTGCTAAAAAAAAAAAAAAAACTTATCAGAGTTGAATTATGAGTACGTAATTATTATAACAATGAACAAGACTCTAATTGGCAGCGATTTCAACAACTAGTAAGGATTTTATTCTCCATTGAAAAGCCCTAATCTAAACTTTTATGCAATTTGATATTACAGCTGACACTTTTTGCTGTACTATTCTACGTGGTTTTTACCATGAGCGCTCCAGTGGATGATGAGGCACGAGACAAAAGGCATCTTCTGGTTGCACCTGCGCCTGCTGTAGTTCCAGTACCTTTACTCGCACCGGCCCCTCTTATCCATGGACCAGTTGTTGTAGGGCCACATTGGGGAAGTCCTCTACCTTATGCACACCCTACCATTGTCAAGTATTGGTAGAAGAAAATGAAGATTTGAATATGCGAAAATGTTTAACTTTATAAGTTATGCAACAGGATTTCTGCTATTGCTATTGTTTAATCATTCCGATTTCTGACGTAAAATGGGTAGCTATTAATTGATTTCAAAAATTTTAACAATTCTCATCATAATGAAAATTGAGATTAGATTACATTTGAATGTATGTACCGTGATGAGAATTCGCTGAAATATCATTGTGGATATTTTTTAAAAGAATTATTCCTTCATGGCATCATTCAAAAATACTGTTTCTTAAATAAATGTATTACCATTACTTGTTACCCAATTTTTTCTATACCATTAACGCAGCTTTATATATAAATAAAATGGAACATAAAGAGTGTGATACTCAGTTATACTAAATCAGGAAAAGTAAGTTTGTAGGGATAGTTGAAATAAATTGAATTGAGTTCAGTTCGATTATTTTATTTCAAAATTATGTTCTGGCGATAAAGTGTCTATTGATAATTATAACAATTTCCTAAACTTCTTCAGCAAATTCTCCTTCAGTAAATTCTCCTTCAGTAGGCTCTTTACTGGGTTCTCTCTCAGCCAGTTTGTTCTTTTCCATTAGTAAAAATTTTCTACCCGGTAACTTTTCTAGCTCAACTTCTACCCTTGATAAAAACCAATTCGGTTCTTTAACAGTTTTGTAATATAAAGACCCTCTGCCATCTGGTCCTCTGAGTGGAACTTTGTACCAATAAACCAAATCACTTTGATTTTCGGATTCATCGATGTTTGTAGCATAGCCAGCTTTTAAGGGTTCTCCAAAATATTTAACAGCCCCTTTGTTTTCGTGGAGATACTTGAAAGCCTCAATGTAACATTCTGATTTACGAATTCGTCCTTGTATTTCTTCATGTACAAATAGAACTATCCCAACCATACCAAATGTTCCAATAGCACAAGCTTTTACCAGGGCACGAAGTGGCCACATCTGTAATTAATGAAGACAAATTCATTACAATTAATTCGCTCAATTAGATTCATTTCGATTGATAAATGGTTTAGAGCTGATGTGAAAAGAATTAAGTATCCATTGTGGTTGAAAGATTGGACAATCATCTTAGTTAGTATAGTATGTTCATGTGTAACTGATGACAGAGAATATTACTCAGGGTGATTGAATAATAAAATAGATATTCTTTGATTGTCGGAATTTTCAATGCATACATACATACACTGCAGTGCGATGATTTTGAAATCAAACATTTTTCACAGTAATGTGTTCTATGCGTACGAAATGAAGATTAGTTAATTAAAGGATTTATTATTTCAGTCAACTTATTTTAACTTACTTTTTTTATCACGATGTTCCTGTCAGAAATAATAATATTTTCAGCGAAGTTCTACCGCAAGTTAAATAAATCTCGCAGAACCATAACCCTCACCGCACATGACATAACCCATGTTTTCCTACGTTAACCTAACACTACCCTGAACACTGCCTCGAGAAACTTACGATGCAACCCGTATGCCATTCTTGTAGTCCTAACTTTGGCCGTGCGCTGCGACCGGCGCAGTCATTAGTCAGTGGCCTTCGTGGCGTCAACGAATTTGCATGGGGATCGTGTCAACGAGATTCAATATGAATACTCCGAACAGAGATTTAATTATTTAAGCCAGGTTACATAGTAACAATGCAATGTAATACCGTATTGTGCAAAGTACACAGCACCTGTACGCAGTCCGGTACTTAATGCTAACCTAAAAAAAGTAGAAATTACAAGAAATATTATTTTGCGGTGTCTCATACATAGGTTTATTATTACACATAGACTATATCTATTTCATATTTTCGGACAACCTCTCTGCTTTCAGAGAATTTCTATCGAGATGCCTGACATTGCAACAGTTGTATCTCGTTTACGCAGCCCCCATGCGAACTCTACGATGCCATGAGGGTCACTGACCCTGCAAAAGCAGATGCCGCTACTCAAGTTCAAGGTCGTTGGTCTCCCCACCAACAGGGTCTGAAATGGTATCACCATCTCGCGGTCGAAGTGACGAAATACTTTTGCAGTAACATAAGTATTAATCATAGTGTCAGCGCCAGTCAACGCGGTAACACTGCGTCAACGAGCTTACATGGGAGCTCTGTGACGACTTTGACAGACATCTCATTGGAAATATTCCGAACGCGGAAAAGTTGTCACGCAGATATTAAACAAGCAGTATGTGAATTTTTAAAACTGTCTTATTTTTATCTGGCAATCGAACCACTGACTCGACTGCCAGACAAAAGTCAAGAGGAAATTCTCTATCTGATACAATGTGGTTCATATTATAAGCGATAATTTGCGATGCGTATATGTATACATATTTATTCTTCTAAGAAATAATTTACAAATTGTACACACATAACGTTCACAATGAGAAATATTGTATCGATGCTGTAGTAATAAATTCCCAGGTATAACTATAATTAATTACTTCGTTATTTTCCACTCTTCCCTTCCTGCGACTCATTATTTCAGGTATTGAATGAGGTAAGTGAATTTTAATGTTCGTAAGAAGACAGCGTACTTTTTCAACTTACAGGAATTTTATTGATATGCAATCTCGAGTCGGATATTACACGGATGACGTGCGGGTTGCATATATTTTCGACTTGAAATTTCAAAAACTCTAATTTTCGTGAGCGAATGAAACATGCATAGCGACAGATCTATACGAATGCATGCTTGCTTAGACATAGACTCCTAATTTTTCCCGCCAAAAATTTAAGCACACCTCCTCGGGTCAGATGTTCTCCTGATACCAGGAGCAATTTTTCGACTTAAAATTTCAAAAACTCTAAATTTCGTAAGCGAATGAGACATGCATAGCGACAGATCTATACGAATGCATGCCTGCTGAGACATAGACTCCTGATTTTTCCCGCCAAAAATTTCAGCACACCTCCTCGGGTCAGATGTTCTCCTGATACCAGGAGCAATTTTTCGACTTAAAATTTCAAAAACTCTAAATTTCGTAAGCGAATGACACATGCATAGCGACAGATCTATACGAATGCATGCCTGCTGAGACATAGACTCCTGATTTTTCCCGCCAAAAATTTCAGCACACCTCCTCGGGTCAGATGTTCTCCTGATACCAGGAGCAATTTTTCGACTTAAAATTTCAAAAACTCTAATTTTCGTGAGCGAATGAGACATGCACAGAGACACATCTATACGAATGCATGCCTGCTGAGACATAGACTCCTGATTTTTCCCGCCAAAAATTTCAGCACACCTCCTCGGGTCAGATGTTCTCCTGATACCAGGAGCAATTTTTCGACTTAAAATTTCAAAAACTCTAATTTTCGTGAGCGAATGAGACATGCACAGAGACACATCTATACGAATGCATGCCTGCTGAGACATAGACTCCTGATTTTTCCCGCCAAAAATTTCAGCACACCTCCTCGGGTCAGATGTTCTCCTGATACCAGGAGCAATTTTTCGACTTAAAATTTCAAAAACTCTAAATTTCGTAAGCGAATGACACATGCATAGCGACAGATCTATACGAATGCATGCCTGCTGAGACATAGACTCCTGATTTTTCCCGCCAAAAATTTCAGCACACCTCCTCGGGTCAGATGTTCTCCTGATACCAGGAGCAATTTTTCGACTTAAAATTTCAAAAACTCTAATTTTCGTGAGCGAATGAGACATGCACAGAGACACATCTATACGAATGCATGCCTGCTGAGACATAGACTCCTGATTTTTCCCGCCAAAAATTTCAGCACACCTCCTCGGGTCAGATGTTCTCCTGATACCAGGAGCAATTTTTCGACTTAAAATTTCAAAAACTCTAAATTTCGTAAGCGAATGAGACATGCATAGCGACAGATCTATACGAATGCATGCCTGCTGAGACATAGACTCCTGATTTTTCCCGCCAAAAATTTCAGCACACCTCCTCGGGTCAGATGTTCTCCTGATACCAGGAGCAATTTTTCGACTTAAAATTTCAAAAACTCTAAATTTCGTAAGCGAATGACACATGCATAGCGACAGATCTATACGAATGCATGCCTGCTGAGACATAGACTCCTGATTTTTCCCGCCAAAAATTTCAGCACACCTCCTCGGGTCAGATGTTCTCCTGATACCAGGAGCAATTTTTCGACTTAAAATTTCAAAAACTCTAATTTTCGTGAGCGAATGAGACATGCACAGAGACACATCTATACGAATGCATGCCTGCTGAGACATAGACTCCTGATTTTTCCCGCCAAAAATTTCAGCACACCTCCTCGGGTCAGATGTTCTCCTGATACCAGGAGCAATTTTTCGACTTAAAATTTCAAAAACTCTAAATTTCGTAAGCGAATGACACATGCATAGCGACAGATCTATACGAATGCATGCCTGCTGAGACATAGACTCCTGATTTTTCCCGCCAAAAATTTCAGCACACCTCCTCGGGTCAGATGTTCTCCTGATACCAGGAGCAATTTTTCGACTTAAAATTTCAAAAACTCTAATTTTCGTGAGCGAATGAGACATGCACAGAGACACATCTATACGAATGCATGCCTGCTGAGACATAGACTCCTGATTTTTCCCGCCAAAAATTTCAGCACACCTCCTCGGGTCAGATGTTCTCCTGATACCAGGAGCAATTTTTCGACTTAAAATTTCAAAAACTCTAATTTTCGTGAGCGAATCAGACATGCACAGAGACACATCTATACGAATGCATGCCTGCTGAGACATAGACTCCTGATTTTTCCCGCCAAAAATTTCAGCACACCTCCTCGGGTCAGATGTTCTCCTGATACCAGGAGCAATTTTTCGACTTAAAATTTCAAAAACTCTAAATTTCGTAAGCGAATGAGACATGCATAGAGACAGATCTATACGAATGCATGCCTGCTTAGACATACGCTCTTGATTTTCCATGCCAAAAATTTTAGCACACCTCCTCGAGTCAGATGTTCTCCTGATACCAAGCTCAAATTTTTCGATTTATCGAATTTTTCAATCAAATATTGTCCCCTGGTATCAGGAGAGCATCTGACCCGAGGAGGTATGCTGAAATTTTTGACGGGAAAAATTGGTTGCCTTATTACATGCAGCCCACCTGCCATCCATGTTATATCCGACTCGAGATCGCATGTCATTAAAATTCGTATAAATAGAAAGATTACGCCATGTCTTTTTACGATCATTAAAATTCACTTACCTCATTCAATACCTGAAATAAAGAGTGGAAGGAAGGGGAGAGTGGAAAATAACGCAGTAATTAATTATACGTAGATATATCTGGGAATTTATTGTTGCAGCATCGATACAATATTTCTCATTGTCAATGTTATGTATGTAGTAGTAAGCAGTCGTATTTTTTATTATGGCTGGCTTATGCTGTAGACCTAACCGTAAGAACTTAAGGATCAATCAATGAGGAGGCTCATACAGTTCCATGCAACCTTTCTGATTAGTTGATCCTCAAGGTTTTACGGTCAAAACCACTGCATAAAACAAGCATTAGATATTCTATGAGAAATCATGAATATACTTTCCTCTTTCATTGCCTAGAAAATTAAATGATTGAAATCATGAAAATGGGATTTGGCCCTCCTCGACTCTGCAACCTATACATATAAAGATGGACCGTGACTTTATTATTTTTCAATTTCTTATATAGCAAACAAATGCTCCACATCAGTTTTGAGTCATTTTACTCTTACTTTCAATTTCTCCCTTTTACTTCTCACGATTATCTGTATCGAAAGCCTATGCTAACTCTGAATAAGTATTTATTGTGTTGTATTAATTAATAAGTATTTATTGGTCTATGAAAAATTAAAAAATAACAAAATCACGGGCCAACTTTACATAGATATAGGTGCCACGAATAGTACAAAGCTGGACTCGGTAGAAATGGGTTTTAAATTTTTGATGTGAATTTGAATTTTGTCGATATTGTATGTCGATAAATAACAGTGGAAAATAATGATTTTATTGACAGTGTATATCTGTAAATGCTGATTTTATCGCCCAAATGTCTATAGTTGGCACGACCGAGCTTTCGTAATATTTACATAATGATAAAATAATATCTAAAACAACGGATTTCACAAAACAGTTCGATGTGAAAATACTTCATACTAATTAGAACAGAATCCTTACGGAACTGAAATGTTTAGACTCAGATGCAAGTTTATTCAACTGTAACACGAAAAACGAGTACTATCATACGACCGTCACCTGATAAAACACTCGAAAAACTCGCAAAGAAACGCCAAAGACTTTAGAAGAGTCTTTTTTTGGAAGTCAATGAGTAGATTGATTATTGTCTACTTTGCTCCTTGCGCCAACGTAGTGCCAATTGATATCGGCATCTTGCGATCGTATTGATGACTACTCTCACAACAAAATTAGTACGCCGTATTGTATGCAGTCCAGGTGCCTTTTCTATAGTTAACTTACCTAATAGATGGCGATACCATTTGTCATCTCGTACGCGGTCGGTAAAAATATACCGACGATTCAGATGAGAACGATTTTGCGTTTTGGCATAAAATGCAAAATTCTGTCCAATAACAAAAATGCCCATTGAATACCTATTAAGGTACCGTTTCTTATTCAATCCATCAAAAACCGTATTATGGTCATTTCAAGATATATTTCAACTTCGTATTACGAATGCTTTAATGTTATTGACAATTTTATAATCACCTTTCACTATATTATGTAATCTTCTAATTTATTCCCCGCATTAAACGATCATTCGATTACATACAAATACCAAACGATATAGACTTGTTAAAATGCAAGCACAAGACTTGTCAGCAGCTTTACTGGTCTAAATAATATCCAATATTAATCATACACCTATAATAATCATAAATTATGGTTTAGACACTTTAAAATCAAGCTCGATTTTGAGAACAATAACAGAAATCAAAATAATTAATAATCATAGAAGGAAAATTGATCAGTATGTTCTCAATGAAAGATAACGGCAAAGGTGAAGATGCGTTTGTTTATTAACCTTATGTAATATCCGTTTCAAATATTTTCAATTACAATATTATATAATAATAATAATAATAATAATAATAATAATAATAATAATAATAATAATAATAATAATAATAATATAATAATAATAATAATAATAATAACTAATATAATAATAATCATAATAATAATAATAATTAATATAATAATAATCATAATAATCATAATAATAATAATAATAATAATAAATGACAATGTATACATGTTAGATTATAGAACTGTGTTTGGAGCATTTATTATTATTCTTTTTTTAATATAATTCAGTTGTTTTCTGCATTCATTTCATATATTTTTTTTCCTATTACACGGCTCGCAGTTGTAGCTTGAGATTATAAAGGGTTTTTCTCAAATTCCATGTGCTCACCGCTTTTCAGATATATCAGTCATATAATAGTATATTTTCTGAACACAATGTTTTACACTTGACGTTAGGAAACTTATGTTATATTGCACTGACCATGACCTGTTCCATAATATTTCGAGAATAAAATTAAGAACTTGTTTAAATCCGTGAAGCACCAAAATAATGGATAATTATATAACACTTCCAATATTGCAGATTGCAGATTAATTTTATTAGAAAATTTTATCAATAAATGATAGTCAAGTTTATTCGCAACGTTGTTGAATTTCGAACAAAATTTAGTTTATTAGGGAAAAAAAAGAAATTCATATCTCATTAAAATCATACTATATCTTGACTATTTAGGAATTAATAGATGATATTTACTGTTACAAACTGTAAGAGAGAACTCTTCTATATCTGACGATCTTGAAGCTCTTATTTATTTATAAAAAAATAAATAAATAAATTACAAAGAAACAGTATTAAGAATACCCCTCTATGAGTGATGATTAACTGTGGCAAAATCTGCTTCTTGCTGTGGTTAAATCATTTATTAGCATCTGCAGGGCTTGTCACAATATTAAATAATTCGTAACACCTTTATATGGTTTAAACGATAATCTGCAAGCTGCTGGAAGTTTTTTTTCTCTAGAAAAATGTATGCGAGGTATGGGTGACAATAAAAACAATGATATTTAAGAAATAATTAAAATAAAATACGCAGATAGATCTGGAACAGGTCCAAGTCAGTCCTTATACTATGTAGATGTATACATTTTTGTGTTTGCTAATTTGCTTAAATACTCTGCATTTTGTGACAATTTTTGATTGGCAAAATTTTCACCAGAAATAATTGTCACCAAACGACGTGCATGCTAGGAACTAAAGAAAGAAAGAAAGAAGGAAGGAAGGAAAGAAAGAAGGAAAGAAAACAAAATCAAAAACAAAAAAAAAGATAATAATAATAAGTATCTCAACTGGTTAAAGAAAAAGGAAATAGATAATAACGAAGAAAATATACATCCAAATTGATGAAATATTTATTTAGAAAATTATTTTTCACATGCTGTTATAGTTTTTGAATTTATTTCGTCGTCTCGCGCCCCACTTCTGCTGAAAGGGTTTGCCAAAAAAATGCCTTCAACAATAATAGTTAAAATAATTATTCCCCCAAGAGAAAAAGAAAAGAAAAAGAAAAAAAAAATTGTCTATAATTTATTCATTGATAGCTAGCTTTGATTGGCCAGTTATTACCGACACTGCTAGCTTCAATTAGTCAGTACTACAGTCACTAAAAATTACATAATTAACCAATTACTTTACTATCGATAAACAATAATAATCCGTTAAAAACAACAATCATAAAAAAAAGCATTCAATACATTGTCGAAAATCATTGTATTCTTGGGAACCACAGGGTTTGAACTCTATTTGTCACTAAAAGTAGTAACAAAGTATTATGTAATCATTTTACCAGCTATCCTGAAATTTTATGTTAGGAATCAATCGTATAAAATTATAAGAACAAATATTTACTAATTTTCGTATAAAAATTCAATACGCTCACACACACACCGCTTTGGGAAACTTCTACATTATCTGTCGATCTTGCCCCAATTATTGCATCTGCGTTTGACGTTAATAATTACTTTTTAAGTTAAACAAAATGAATTTAAGATTTGAAAATCTGAAATGCAAATTAGTTACAGACCCTATGACTCTCAAGTGCAGAACATTCATATGAAAGATTTTGAAATAAAAAAACTTGTGATAAACTATGAAGATGTTTGTTTTTGAAGTGAACTGATTTTTGCCATTCGTTGAAATCTTGAAGATGAGAGAATTTATCATAAAGAAATTCTAAACATTTTCAATAATCTCGATTTCCCCTTACAAATGCAGATATTTCATTTCCCGTATATTTATATATGTATACCGATACACCTTCAAGGTGCTTGCAGGCAAGGGATACCTTACATCTTGGAATGAGATTTCCATACGTTTGACGTAGATAATCTAATAGCCAGCGATAATGCTTAACAAATACTCAATTTGTGAAAATCAGATATCATCCGTCAATATTTTGAATTGTAATCCAATTCTGCCTGTTTTGAAAATGCATCAATTTAATGTGAAAAATTTGAATTTGAAAAACCAAATATATCTATCTGTATCTGCTTTTCACTCCGTAACTTGTTTCATTAGTTTGAAAAATTAACCGTCTTTATAAAGTAACGATTACACAAAAATAAAAAATGTCGCTGACACTAGCAAAATTCGTTATTCTCTAAATGTTTTTTTTTTTCCGTTTCTTTTCCTTTGTAACGATTGCTTAAAAATAGTAAATCACAATGGCACTGATGATCTATCTATCAGTTCAGACAACAAATAATCTGAGACATGTAAATATTTGCTTGCGAGCGATGCATATTGTGTAACAGTTACGTAAAGACAAAACTGAATAATAATTTATTGATTTTATCATTTCAAATTGATTTGATAAATATCCCGGAATTGTTTCTTTCATAACTAAGAAGACATAGCATTAGGGAATATCTAGTTTTGAACATGGGGGTATTTCATTCGACAGAAACTCCTCTCAACCAGATTCAGATTTGTTTTTGGCAAACTTTATAAGTTAAATAGAAGATAAATAAAGGATTTACAATTTATATAGAAGTAAATAGCATAAGCAGAGCATTAAAATCGAACGGCAAAAATCAATATCGATTCACTGGAAATATATGTATGTATGTATATGTATTACGCGTGTGATAGCCCGTACTGTTTATTATAAAGTATCTAGTTCTCGTACGATTATACCATTCTTGATCAACCTTACATGTATATGTTAACTTCCTTATTAATGCTTTTTTTATGTATAAATATGTATTGTTAAGCCGCGCAAACCTCGTTCGTTTAAAGTCCTTTTTAACAACAAACTGATTTTTGCGCAAGTATCGTACTGTGACGATACTCTTGATGAAGTAAATAAAAGAGTCAGTTTTATAGTTTTATACTTAAATGCTAATCTCTAAAGCTGCACTCTCTTATCGTTCACCTAAGTGTATTGTACAAATATCTAGCATTCAACGCGACTGTCTTATTTTTCATTAATAATTGCTAACCATTACATTCGTGACACTGTGTATAAAACTCTATGGAGTACATGATTAAATTGTTATTTTATGCAGTAATAATAATTATCACTTTTCTTGCTCTCTAGGCCACACAGTTGGGATGCCGATATATTCTTATCGGATACCGATTAAACTGTTTAAATGTTCGTTTCAATCGGGCAGGACCCGAAGGGCCAATTGGGTTCATCCGCACTAGGCCGTGTTTGTCAGTTTTCGAACATTTATTAATTTCTCTCCATTGATCGTCAATTTCGCCCACTTCCAGGTCAGTCCTTTCCATAAAAAAAAAAAAAAAAAAAGAAGAAAAAAAAAACTCTCGTGTCTTTTTTTTATTTCCTTAACAGGAAAATGTCTTTTCTGTCTTTTTATCCAACATTCAGTTTGTTCTTAAATCTGCAATATTTCAATCTATCAACTTCCACTTTTCATAATCTTCAATAGTCAGAAAATCAATTAATCACGTCAGTTAAGACATTGTCGAACATAAAACGCCTCTGCCTCTGGACACCAAAACTTCTTAATCTTTGAAGATAGTATGGAAAAGAGGTTGAATTTCTGAAGTAGATATCATATTCTGTATTCTTCTATCATCTTTGGACAAACCTACATGCAAATGTGCCATCGCACTCTTGATCTTCCTTGGTACTACGAATATCTCATCTTTCAGATAAACACTCAGCTCATTCGTTATTTACATGTAGAACAAGGATTATGTCAATGTATCTCTAATCTGTTTAGAGTGTTGTCTATTAAATCGAAATGGTTTTTTTTTTTTTTCGAATGATTTATCCAAACCCGTCATTTCATCCAAGACTTAATTCACGTTGCCAACCAATCCAAACGGTATGAACGTAAAAAAATAATCAAAGCTTGAATTTGATAGTAATTCGCAATGATGTATAATAATTAATATTTATTCGTATAGTTTTTATTTTTTTTATTAGTTTTTTTTGTATGGATTCCAAGTTTCTCCACGCTTTTGTCCTCTCGTCAATTTCTAACGATACTTAAATACAATTTCAGTCAATCTGAAATTGTCGTCACACAATTACCTATTGTCGTTTAGGAATCACGACGTTCCTCAGTGTGTTTCTTGTGCCACAATTGTCATTGCGACCTCATTCAATGGATGGCAACCGGGCTTTGTTGCACGCACACACCGACCATCGGACTGTCTTCTCTTTCCGGATCTCTTTGCTTTCCGGACGCGACTGTTGAAGGTTGCCTAACCATTCCGTGTGCATCACCTGCTGGATATCCATAATTGTAGTAGTTCTGTTGTTGAATCATAGGAGAAGCCATCATGCCGGGCAAATGAGGTATGCCGGGAAGTATCAGGCTATTGTAGGAGCCAAGAGAGCTTTGGATCAGGGACCCATCCATGGATGGCATGGAAGATGGGGCGGACGTAGGGACCCCGGTGGCTGTTGACGAATAACGTGAAGTTATGGCACGCCGGCTACCCGAGTGACGGGGTGAAGATTCGCACTCCATTGGTTGATAGCCACCAGGGAGGCTTGGCATTTGCATTAGACTGCTGCTGCCGCTGCTCTGTCCTGACATGGTTACCAGTCCTGTGACAATGGAAAATCAAACTGTTAGAAAAATCCCGTTTCATCATTGCTGGCCTCACAGGGAGCGGAAAGCTAAATTTATGCTCATCACAATAAGAAAATTAAACTACTAGAAGTTATATTGAGATATTGAATGAATAGCTGATGTACCGTTGTGCAAATTAATATCTAAAACTGAAATTGATTATGGTGAATTTCTGAAGAAACAGAAAACAAAAGGCTGTTAACTGAATTATACAAATTCTCTTTAACATGAATAAATTTTAACGTAATCGTTTCATGATTTTAAATTCATTGAGTCAACTTCTTTAGTTTAATTTTCTTAAAGATTTCGTCTCTGATTTATGACAAGACTCTACTCATTGTCAGAAGAGAATACAATGAATAGTAGCAGTATACAGGGTGTGCAAAGAACTTACACAAGGAAATACATGCATCAAATGGCAAAAGTATTTCAGGTATAAGATACTTAAATATGGATTTACTTGAAGAGAGAATCAACAAATAAATTAAATTTTTCATTAAATATGACACCCTGTATCAGTTAAACGTATAAAATAGTGGGAAAATCATTTTAAATCACAAATAGAATAATAGAACTCGAAATCATTAGTCACAAATGTAAAACATGTATACCCCAAAATTCGTTTTAGAATAATAACACAATAAAAGAAATAACAAATATACATAATTGAAGTCTTAATCCTCCTCTTGAGAATAATCTTACAGCGAATAGTTTATGCTTATGCCGTACAATAAATGTTACATAAAATATTGATAAAAAATATAAACAGATGATTTTCTTTATTGGCACAGCAAGAGGAAGACTTCAACCTGTTATAACTATTACATAAGGTACATGGATGATGCAATAGTAACATTTAGGAAATATTTTTATGTCGACGAGTCGAATACTAAAAGTAACCAGATATTCTCAAGGTTCGTTCAGCCTTAAAGTTCGGGCTCTAACATTATGTCTACAGTAACAATATTATTTATAGTAAAGTATGCATAGTAAGCAGCTAAAGCATGCGTGAAAGAAAGACACAGAATGATGAAGTGAGTTTTCTACAGTATGGACTAAACTAGTATGGATAGAATTTGCTACGATATAACATATTCGATACCCGAAAAATATTCATAAGTCAGAAGGTAGATTCAGGAACAAAACTTAAACCGCAGTGGTACTTCCAAGGTAGTAACATGGTAAACTTGAATAATAAAAGGACCCGGTATAATGTTACAAGAAAAGATTCAAGAGCTATCTTTGGGTTCAAATTTGAACCAATCTTTCATGTACTCAAAGACTATATCTGCATCGGTTTCATGAAAGTAATAGCAAAATCTACCATATAACAATCAAGCCCTTCTTGAGTACATGCCTGAATATAGGGTACAAATGACGATCTTAATCAGTCAAGGGAACAATTTAATTACATACACTTACTTCCTTCCGTTAACAGCTATATTGTCGTGTGTATGAATGTATACCTTCAATGGTAAATTTCCTTATTAAAAATAAGGAGTTAGAGAATTGAATGACAAGCATTCATTGTTCCCAGAAAGACATACAGGCTTATGCTCTAGAAAGTCTTGTACGAAGGTATGGGCTGTAAGTTTAATGTATAGGTCGATCGATCTAACTAATGCTTTCGTTAATCCCACAAGCAAGCGAAATGTCGCACAATAGACACGAGGTAAGGATAGAGGTGTTGGGAAAAATTGTTAGTCTATCAGTTTGTCAGATTGTTTGTTAGCCAGAACTTACTTATGTTAGTAAGTAAGATTAGGGTTGGGGCCTAGGACAGGTCGTCACCGCCCCGCGGGTACGACAGTCATCGTGCCACGTACTGTCCCCCCATCATATCTATGGGCAACAATAACAATAATGCTTAGTTTATGCAAAAAAGAAGAAATATTATGTAACCACAGATTAATACAGGCAGCTGATGCAATGTTAAATAATTTTATGGTAAAAATGCTGTTTTCAAATCTGAGTTTAAAAATATGTATTTATAACTATACGTATTCTGCTGTGAAGAATTCAAAGAGCGCTGATTATGTCAGTCTAGATTCTCTCTGATATTTCAAAAATGGAGTGTTCAGTACATCTAGATTACTAAGGTTGAACGATTTTTAATAAATTTCATATGAGACGAATTTGGAGATTTTACAATTTTATGGATATAAATTTCCGAATCAAGATGAGTCTACGGTCAATTTTATTGATACTAATCGTATATTTATATTACAACTTTGTTACAAACCAGTAAAGTATGAATATTCTAGCTACCTCATATTACGCTGACGGACAAGCATTCTTTGAGATCAAATTATGGAAAGTGAGTTACTAATCCGTTTGGCAATTTCTTAGAAGAGAATACGTTATCAAGAATCATTTCAATTTGTTTACTTCTTTCTGAACATGACCAAGTTAACGATACCTAACGGTCAGTACCATGGAAAGTTACATCATTTTTTATTTTTTATACAAACTAAGACACATTTTCTCATTTCCAACATCCCTTCGTTTTTTGTACTAATCATTCAGTGATATAAGTACGTATATTTAATATTGATCAAACTCTGTGGCAATCAAATATCAAATACATAAATTACTATCTGTGTTTATTATTCCTTAGTATCGATTTTTAATAACAGTATTATGAAAATTAATCTATAGACAGAGAATTACATCAATCTGACACTCTCATGATCAGGCATATAGGCATCATAGCTGATTCTGTTGCTGAATGGGGTAATGAAATGAGACTAATCTATATAAATACATAGATATGATATTCGTAAGAAAAGCGTATGTGCTCAGAAGCCAAGTATTGAATTTTATATAATAAAAAATACTACCCGTAGAATGTTGCCACAGAGATATTCAATATTAATATTTTATTGAAGTGGTTGATTCGGTTCAGTAAAGTAATTTTGTCTTCATTACTCATAACAAGTTAAGACACTGAATATGGGCGGTGAATGAAATCAAGCAACATAGAGGCAGATTTATTGAGGAATTTTTTTTTTTTTTTGATTTTTTTTTCAATTTCTTATAAACAGCTCCAGATAAATTGTTAGTCATATATATTTAACGAGAGCTTGGTATTGCGCAAAAAATCTAGCAAACGATAAGCGAAACAAGTGGTTCATTATTGTAGCACCGTAGTTTGCAACGAATGTCCAAGCTACACTTACTCTAAATCATTGTGAATTTGCTGTTTGTTTACATTTCCATGTTATAAACTAATAATATAAAAATGTAAACCACGGCAGCAGTCCATTATCCACCATACAGCTTTGATGTATTGTCCCTAAGTACCTTGCAAGTGCAAATACACCAAACTAAATTGAAAAGCAGAAATTGCTAGTTGTTCAATGACGACAATTTCGTATAGTTACCGAACAACCTTATGTGAAATTTTTATTCTATGAATACAAGCTACTAATTTTTTTTACCCATTGTTAATTAGCTAGAAATAATGCTTTATTCTTTGTTGTGAAGGTCTTACAACAATTATACGTTGCTATTCAAGTTTATGATTACCGTGAAGTAGCATATCACACCATTTGTGCCGAGTTATCATTTTCACGAAAGAATAATAATTGGATACTGTTTATTTATTATCATAATATAATTAGTGATATATATCAAAGTATGAAAGAATTAGTATTTGTATTACGCTATACCAAGCTCACAATATTGATAATATTACAAGGCTTCTATTAAAGACAGGTCCCCACATATACTGAATCCAATTCTATGAAAATGATCATGTGTCTAAAGTGAAACTATACGTACTCCATGAATTTTTTAAGATGATACTTATAGTACAGATTATTAAATGAGATTTAAGCCTCTTGATTTATTGTTAAGACACAATGGATTCATCACAAATGTGAACGTTCTTTTTCTAATGCTTTCAATGGACAGGTAGCCAGAGACTGATAACCATTATCACTGTGGGAGAGTAAACGATTATGAAACCAGTTCATTTATCTGATAGTCAGCACAAGGAGAGAAGATTAATTTGTTAGAACTAAATTCGATAATAAATGATAAAACTATGAGATGTATGCAAAAAGTATAATAATTATTTGATATATTCTACTACCAATGTGGTTGTAGACAATTGAAATGGCTTGAAAAGAAAAAGTATACTTGTCCAATGAATAAATTGATAAGAAAAGTGACACCAAAACCTATGAAACTAAATAAATTGAGGATAAGCAAAATATGTATGACTGTAAAACAGTTTTGCTGCAAAACACCCAACTTTGTGAGTCTTCAACTTAACGACCGTATCGCAAAAAGGTCCGACTCACCGTGATCCTGGCTCATAGAAACCACTGCTGGACTGGTATTTGCGCTATTAGCTGCGGCTATATTTGTGTTGGTCCCTTCGTCAGCTGTCCTTTTGAAAAAGTTATGTTGGAGCGCGTAATAAGGCGTTACTCTCGTCTTTGGATCAAAGTCCAACATTCTTAAAATCAAATCTTTAAATTTGAGGTAATCTGAGATTGAATGTCCTGATTCACCTAATCTTCTACCACCTGGACCCCCATTTTCTACCCCTAGAATGTCATGTAATCGCCGAGTACCAGGCAACTTATATTTCTTTCCATCTTTTGATTTTTTCAGTACATAAGAGCCGTCCGTTGGAACTTTGTCAAAGTACTTTCGCGCCTTGTGTGCCTGGTCCAGAATATGCTTTGGTGGCATTCCCAAAACCTCTACGATTTTGTTCATTTGGTCAACCTATTATAAGGAAGAAAAATCATAGTTATCACTCTACGTTTACTATTCAAGTAGTATTTACAATCCAAGTATGACTCTGTTCTTCAACATTGAAACGAAAAAAAATACTCAGAAACTTAATAATCATGTTATTTCATTGAACAAAGAGTGCATCTGCAATATTACCTCGTTAGCCCCACTGAAAAGAGGTTCTCCGGTGTGCATTTCCACTAAAATACACCCAAGACTCCACATGTCTATCGCTAGATCATACGGTATTCCAAGCAGCACCTCGGGCGAGCGGTAAAACCTAGACTGAATATACTGATATATCTGAAACAAATCGAAGTAAAAAAATTATTTTTATTTATCTTAAAGTATTGATGAGCTTCGCCGAACTAATACTATTTGTCCAGCAAATCTTTTGGGTGTGTGGTAAGTGAGCTGAAGTCTTTTCACCTTCCCTTACTTGAGCATTCTTTCAACATTGCAAAAATTTATAATTTTTTTATTATCGCTCGAGTTCAAATTGTAAAAAAAACAACTAAATAAACATTATTCTATCAACAGACGAACGCGTCATAATGAACATTTTGGAGTTGACATTCTGTCAATGTTTAACGTTAACCTACAGACTTTAATAAAGCTTGAAACTCCGTTGAATAATACCCTGGAGTATAATTTTCAACTCATTGTCAGATATATGCATAACTACTTTGATTTTTATGTGGAAACTCTGGAGAAATGGTGGGTTACGATAGAAGAATAGGATCCACTTTTTGTTCGGGGATGAAAGGGAAAGCAGCAATCGGGAAAGATCGTTTACCTAGTTCTAGAATTATAAAATATGTTATTAAAAAAAGAGTCTTTTACTTGGGTATTAGGACTTTGGGTATCTTAGTGTGATTGTAGACTTACCCTCTGCCCAAGTTGACACGAACTCCCAAAATCTACAATCTTGATTGCACTCCGTTTAGGATTACAAAGCAAGATATTTTCAGGCTTCAGATCACAGTGTATGATATTCAATTCCGGTGTGGACAGAAACATCAGGGCAGTGCATAACTGCTGGGCAAACTTTCTCGTCAGGTTTAAAGATACCCCTCGGAAGTTCGTATTTCTTAGCAAATCGTATAGATTATAGGAAAGCAGCTCAAATACCAAACACAGGTGATTTCGCCACATGAAATGCCTTTTCAATTTAACTGCAAAAAATTAAAAAGACAAGTTCTCAATTGCACGCAATGTCATTTTAATATTTAGAATTAAAATGAAGAAACAATAAATGACTATTAAATTTAAATAATATATTAAACAAGTTTTTTTCCCTAAAAGGTTTCAAACTAAGTAACATTCTTATAAATATTATCATACATTTGGTATTGCCTACTCACCTATATAATACTTGTTGTCGGTGTCGGCTCTGTTCATCATTTCCAGTAACCTGACTTCAATTTGGGCTTGGTTAAGGAAAGGTTTTTTATTTTTAATAATTTTTATCGCCACTTGGGTCTGTTCCTCATGGTCGAAGGCTTTTACTACCTGGCCAAAGCTCCCTTTTCCTAATAAACAAACCAAATCATCACATAGAAGTAATATTCCACATTGAGAATTAGTGATCTGAAATATGGGAAATATCTGAACATAGGGAATCTATTACTCAACTCACAAAATCATGAAAATAGTTTTACAGCTATTTTTATGAGTTTATGCTATATGTTATTTTTATTATCTGCACATTGTAATAAATAAATATGAACTTTGAAACAAGAAAATGAATAAATAAATGAAATTAATTTTCACAATGTCAACTGTGAGTGAAAAATATTGAATATTAAAGCAACTTTTTGCTCTATTGATAAGGTGAAGCTATTAAAATAATAGGTAGAGTAAATAAGGGATTGTTATTAACAACGTCGTTCATTATTGGTTTAATAATTGAAAAGTGGGAACTACGAACCTATTAAAGAATCGATTTCATATCGATCAAGGAACTTCTCGCCATTCTTGATGATGTAATCGTGATTATCATCATCCCAGCCGTCGTTATAAAGTTTTCTCTCTTTTTTATGTGACCCATCTTCGCCCTGCATTTGTTGCGCCCTTCTCTTCTTCTTTGCATAGTATACCTGTAAGTAAGAAATAAAATTCTAATTCATGCGTGAAAGAGATATAATTTAATAGTGAAATATCGTAGGTAAAGTCCTATGAAGAGAATAACGATTGAAGCAGTAGTTAAAAATAGGGAGAACCCAGTGAAATATTTATCGATGAAAATAATTAACTTATCGATAAAGTAAAAAAAAGCAAAAAATAAAATAAAATCAAATAAAAACGAAAACAAGTATCTGAGCTAGTTGATTACGAATTTAAACGAACAATGTATGCATGGGTGAATTTTAACACGGTGCATAAATTTAGAAATGCATTTTAGATCGGATAGCTGTACGGTCAATGCTCGGGGAATATTTTTCCATCGTTTTTCTCGGCTCTATTTGCGGTAGTTTTTGTTCATTATTTTTGCCTTTTTTTTTCAATTCGCGAAAAAAAAAATAAAAATAAAATAAAAAAATTATAAAAAACGCATAGAGAAAAAAAAGATACAGCCATGTGATTCGGTCGACGGCGGGGCGAAGTCGCGCAGAATCTGAACGGGTAGTTGGCTGCGTCGTGCAAATCGATACTCAGGGACCACGTGAAAGTCACGCCGGCACCCGGTCCCCGCCTTCACCCCTGGGCCGTCAACTGCCCAAAGGAGTGATCAAAGGGCGGCAGAATTGGCTCTGAATACTTTTGAAAAAATCTACTAAATGTTCCAACACTGTAGTCTGTCTGTACTGTTACTAAAATTCAAATAAACTTACAATTATACGCAGATATCTGTTTCTTCATTTCATTATTGTTAACGCGTTTCCAATTTTCATCGGATATATTTGCTACATAGATTCACGACCGCGAAATATTACAATATGTTTAAAAAGATGAAATACTCCGAAAACCCTGCAGTTTTAAACGATAAAATTTATACTCTCACAAATTAGCGAAACAATTGCGAGGATTTACTTTGAGGAAAATCTATGGTCAACCGTTTAACGAGAGCCTGAGAATGAGCGAGTAAAAAGAGAGGGACGTACGTGAACAGAGATGAAACTAGATATATTGAGACGGAGCTATTCGTAGCTAAATTCCTCGATAACGGGATCATCCGGATCTACGAGTTGCAAAGCGATAGCATCCCTCGTCTAGCTTAGCTAACGTTCCTGTACTTACAGTTCAATCGACGTTGTGCTTACTCCAGATTAATTCTAACGCGTGGAGATCGGAATTGCTCTGCGATGCTGCAATATTACGATTAAACTGCACAATTGCAAATAAACTTCAAACAAAAGTAAAACATGAAATATTCAAAACCGGATTTAGATGTACTATGTAAAGTTACAGTTATGTTTAGAATTAATTAACCCATAGTAACAAGGCGATTATGATGATTATTTTTATCCCGTGAAGAACGACGCGAAAGAGAAGAAAGGATCGCGCTGACTTTGCCGTTTTACATTCTACCGAAGCTACTTCTCGGTCCTCTTGGGTTACAGGTTGCCGTTATTTCCATTCCGCGTTATCCTGGACCCTAGACAACGGGTGGCACGCGCATACCGCGTTATTATCGTTGACAGAATTTTACCCGCGCGTTCCGTCGAAGATAAGTGACTCAATCGCCCCGATCCAACGACTATACCCAAAAGTTTCGGATAGAAAGGAAGATAAATTACGGTAATTTTATATTTGCCAAATTCTTTTACATATATCTTTCAGAACTTTTTCTTATAACCAATATCAATGACGATAATTATTTAACGTAATTACCCTCAAACTGGTCTCTTAAGTCGTTAATAGTCCCAAGTTAGCCACTAGGTGCTTAATCGAATATCAATTTGCAATTAAAGTTTCCATTCTAATGACCAGGCTGCTCATAGTTCGATTTATTCGATTTAAAAAAAAAAAAAGAAAATGAAAAAAAAATACGGTTTTTAAGCAGGAAAATTCCCGTTGGAATTATTTTTCCATAGAAAACACTTGAATATAGTTTACCTAAAATTCAAATAAATATTATTTCTATACGTCAGAAGCAAATGAGAAGAATTGATCCTGTAAAACTTTGCGTTTGGACGTAAGCTTGTGGAATTACGCGCGTGATAATATTATTTTCATGATAAAACGGAAAAAAAGTAGGACGACAAATATCACTTCAAAACGATTATTGGCAAAATTCTGAAAAATAAACAAAAACTAATGATAGATGGTTATTTTACGAGTTTGAATAAGGGAAAAAGTCGGTTACCGATTCAGTGAGAGTCGGGGCAGGACCGTGTTTACTTTTATTTGTACAACCCCGTATATGCGCAACGATCGATTAATACAACAGTCAAAGAAGTCAAAAACGAATTACCAAAACGGGGATATTCACCGACTCGACTCTATGTATATCCCCGCAAAAGAGCAATGATTTCATACATTCATCTATGTATATGTACACACTATCCTAAAAAGGCAGCACATCGTTCCCTGTCTCTGTGATCTTTGTTCAAAGAATCTAAAGTCTCGTGCGCAGTTATAGGATATATAGTAGATCCGAGTTTCAATAACGCTTGCAATTACGTAAGCAGAATGAATTCCAGCCTATTCCTGCATATTACCCCGCCGAGTCAAAGTCCAAAGGACAAAGAGGGCTGCGAGACTCACGTCTTCAATTTATTCAAATATCATTTAATTTTAGTTTTTGCATTAGCCTTTTCTTTTTTTTTTTAATTATTTTTACTTCGTTTTCGCAAATTAATTCTAACATGTCCCAATGAGGTCCTCGCGCTCCTTATCCACCTCCTCCTCCCAACGAGACTGTTCTGAAATGCGTAGGTTAACCGGTATTTTCAAATCGTAGGTCGTTCGTCGAGCGTATTGTCCGTTCGTATAGTCGAACGCACTGCACTGTCCGTGATGCAGTAGTCCGTTTCTCGAGTCTGTTGCTATGCGCGAGTGCAACACGAGAGACTGGCTCAACATGGTCTGTTCGCCATAATTCTAGGAAAAACGGTCTTTATTAAACCAAGCTACGAATTTCTAGGCGTCATAATAATCCCTCTCACCATAATATTCACATATTAATTATATAAATTATTATCCATATAACTTTTACCTATGCCCCCAGGTTAATTGTCGAAACGTCGATTATCCATCGGCTTTTGCAACAACTACTTTAGCGTATGCTTTAATACACGGAGACGGTAAAGCTTTGACCATCGGAGTGAGTCGTTCGCGGTTGCTATGGCGAAGAAATCAGTTATTTTTTTATGTAGGTATGTATGTAACGTGTACGTGGGGGAATGCGAAGGCCTCTTTGTCACGAAACATATTAATCGGCCAATAATTGCGTTAGATCATCAATAGAACGGATCTAAAAATAATTTATTTCATTCCCGGTAGTAATACCCCGGTAGTATAATTCTTTAATCAGAAGCAAACTATTCGTCTCCTCATTTTCAGTAGAACAATATGAACTGATATTATGATCGGCGAGGTCAGGAATCTCAGGATGGTATCGATACGATCGGATTCCGAAACGCAGACGTAACTCTTTCTAAATCGTATAAATTGTACGTAGCCCTAACGAGGGATGGTTTAGAATTCTCTTCGCTCTCTCCCCCCTCCCTCTCTCGAAGTTTGTTGATTATTTTCATCGCTAGATTCCCTAGCGATAGAAATACGTAGCTAACTAAAGTAAACTGTCCGCGCGTCATGTCACCAGACGACCGAGAAGTAGTTATACATACATACGTATCTACGTAGGTATGTGTATGTATGTATATCTATCACGGAAAGGAGTCTAACGTAGGCGTCGAAACGCTGCCCCAGTCGTCGAACGCATTGGCTATTTTTGCCAAGACTGTCAGACGACGAGATGACGAGATGCCGGCACGTCATCGGACGAGGCCGTTATGAATTTCTACTTCTCCGACAGCAGTGCGCTGTTCGAAAAGAGAGAAGAGCGAGGTAGAAGGGGGAGGGAGCGTTGAGAGGACTGGAGAATGGAGAGTGAGGTCGTTGCCGACGAGTGAAGTAGGAGGAAGAGGAAGAGGAGGATGGGGGGGGGGACGTAGGTACAGAATAGTCCGCAAGAGGAAATAGAGGAGCGAGGGGAGGGGGAAATGAGGAGGAATAGAAGGGGAAGAAGAGGTAAGTAAGCGAGACAGAAGTAGACGACGAGCGGATTGCGGGGTACCGCACCTCCGGAGTCCGGGCCGCTCAGAGTCATGAATGAAACGGGAGCCCCCGAGTCGAGACGAAACGCGAACTATTCTACACGACCTTCCGGAACTGGCGCGTTCCACTTCTTCTTCGTTGACGATTTAAAACCCGGGAGGTTCGAAAAGAGGCCGGGTACGATCGTCTCCTCAAGGGAAACTGTACCGCGTGTCGAGGCGAGAGCCATCTTTGTTCTTTGCAAATTTTCATTTCAAGTTTCATCCGGTAGAGACGAGAGTTGTTAACCGTCGACTATTCGTCTGTGAATAATAACCATATGCATAGGCGTCGTCGTCGTCGTCGTCTACCTCGAGTCTACCGACGAAAGCCTCAGAGAATTAAGTAGGACGACGCTCGAAAACATTCGTATGAGTTCGTCGATCCCAACTCGGGTGCGAAAAAAAAAATGACGAAATTCATTTCATGGAAATATACCTGTATACCTGTACGAATAATCAATTCAATTGTTGTATAATAAAAACTACATTTTCAATGACTCGAAATATTTTTCACGTTAAAATTTTATTTATATCGAATCGATGATTTGATCAGAAATTTAAGTAATATAATAATTATAATCAGATATTAGGAGAACCTAGTTTCTTGCTCACCAGTTAAAAAAAAAATAAATAAATAAAATAAAAATAAAAATAAAAAAAAATTGTCTAAAAATATCTCGAATAGAAGTAGTAAAATTAGAACTATTGTTTATCTGTGTGAGAAGAAAAAAAATGACCTGATTTCAAGGAAAGCTATTATAAATTATCTTCAAATTACATCTAGAAACTTTCCAGAATAGTTTGAACTGAAAAACTTGATATTTAAAATAAAATTCGATATTTTTAAAACGAATGAATATCAATAGACTGTAGTAAATATATATCTGCGATAGGGATTGTTGATTCAAATTATTTGAAATTTAGTTTTATTATAATTTTAGGGGTATATGCAACGCGTAAAAATCGACCTAGTTAATAAATTAATTACAGCTATACAAAAAATATGGATACATATTTTCTTCGTCTGGGTTCGGCTCTCTTAAGTCTCGGATCGTCTCCTTGCTTTCGTTTAATATATAACTATATGAGACAAAAGAGTCTGTCACAGTTCTGAACCACTTGCCTCGGTGTACCTTGGTACTGCCAGTTCTCGTAGCCGCAATATAATTCATTTGAAAATGGTGAGGAAGGAGGAGAGTTCCTCCTTGAAAAGCTGGCAATGCAACAACACGCCGCTCGCTACGCGCGATGTGAAAAGGAATTCGCACGGTAGACCGATCACCGTCGTCGAGGTTCTATTTTCCCGTTCCCGTTTCTACCATCCTGGATTAAAACCTGCTGCTGCTGTTACCGCCGCCACAAAACTATAAAAACTTTCTGAGTTAATCGCGGATTCATCATGTATGTACGAGATCATGAGGATCCTGAACGTCTTGCCGAGCCGGAGTTCGCTCACCGTTCGTTCGTTCGTTCTTCCTTCCTCCTCTTCTTCTTCTTCTTCTTCTAGTTAACGATATATAAACGTGAGTCACGCCAGGCAACAGCAGCAACGGTCAATGGAAAGTTTCGGGAGAATCAGCGCAGACAGTCGCTTGTGGCTCGCGGCTGCACGGTTTAAATTCCATTCGCGGATGAGAAGGACACTCTTTGTGTGAGCTGGGAGCTTGGATCAGCTCAGCGAGCTAACCAGCCAGCCACAATGATGACGACGGTGGTACCGCAGCGTCGGTGGTTGCTGTCCTACTCGTTTGGCTGTTTTGCCATTTATCGTTAGTATAGGCTCTGGCCGATCGAAAAATCGCCTCGTCGTCTGACCGGGAAAAGATAAACGACCTTCGATCGTTCTCAAGTTTGAAACGTTTTAACAAAGGTCAGCTTATAGCCAACCGTCAAACATCATTGAATTAACTCGAATAGCTATAATACATAATATGTGGAACCTGCGGTCGTTCGCGTTTGCAAATTAGGCAACTGTTTCTATATTTATATTACGTAAACTCATATAGGCGAAGATTTCGTTTATGTACATCTTCGGGGAGAATCGGGTTGGCTTTTTTGCTTTAGTTGTTATTTTTTTTTCCATAAAAACATAGTAAAACCAGTTTTTTTTTTTTTTACATTCAAATTAGATCTTTTTTTTATTCTTTTCATTAGCCAAATGATTGGCTTACATCATGTACCTCGTGAGTTGATACTTTCTTATATACCTTCGCATTATAGTTTTATTCTTAAAACAATTTGATTAAAAAATTCAAACAATTATAATTTTATTAAAAAAAAAATTTCATTTATTTTCAATAATCATTTGATTTTGTCAATTCTCAGAATTTTCTGGTCGGAATATTAATTGTTAATCACATAACATGCAGGAGACAAAAATTCAAGAATTGGAATATATAATTTAAAGAAAAAAAAAAAAATTAAAAAGGAATCAAAAGCCATTTGATTTGAGTCCCGATTAAGACCATACGTTATAGCTTCGTACTAGAGCATGGGTATAAGCTAGACTCTATTATATTGGTATATTGGCTATCGCGTATAGTTGATATTGTCGCGGAGTGATATAAATGTATATAAAATTGTAATCTTGGTAAAACGACAACGACGACGACGACAATGTCTACGAACTAGACGGATTCTGCAGGGTATACATAAAAACATAAAAAAAAATCTTTCCACGTCAACGATGGGTAGGGTTGATTCACTGGGGAAATTTTACTCCTAAACACGATTACCGATAAATCAAAATCCACTATTTCATCGAGATTCGCCACTATTATTAACCCATCAATTATTAAGAAAGTGGTTGCACTGCAAGGATCTGTGGTGTTAAAAAAATATATATATAATTATATACTCTAAGGTATAGAAATAATAACCAATATTTTTGTTTTTTTTTGATTTTTTATCTATATATGAAGAATATAATTGAAAATAAATAACGCGAGAATGACAACGTTTGAATTTCTATTATACGCACTTGATAAATAATAAAAGTTAATAAATATAATAAAACACCCTGTATACTAGGTATGTATGTACTATATACATTTTCTCGAACTAATCAAACGTTCTTCTAATTTCTACTTCAATTTCTCCCAGAGTTATAATCAAAGACACTCGCGGCTAGATACGTGAATAGTAGTGATTCTACAGCATTGAGGCGTTGGTCCGCGATGGGTAGGAGGACGGTGCACCGACCAACTTTGAACAACTCGCAGCTGAGGACCATCACCGTCTCTGTTGGATGGCATCTGGGTCGTCTTTAATAATTATACGCGAAGCTATTCTGGCTCCTCGTTCCTCCTAACTTCTCTCGACTTCTCCGACGACCTCTTCTGCCTCCTGCCTCCTGCCTCCTGGTTTCCTCTCTCTTTACCCTCCTATATATACTATACCGAAGTCCCGAGTCCCAAGGAACGCCGGCAAAAGCTCAGAGCAACTCTGAGACCCAGCAGCGACGATGTCGATGGGGTTCGATTCCTCATTTGCCTTCTCGCTCTTACCTGCCCCACCCTCTTAGTCTGCCACTGCCCTTTTATCCTTACGTCCCCCAGCTCTTACCCCCTCTTTGTAGTAGACGGGTATGCTATGAAATTTGTTGTCCTTATACACCGTGCTTCGATAAAGTTGAATCTATTATTGGCATTTCATTTGCCAATTAAAAGAATATTAAGAAACAAAGAATAAAAACTATCAAAGATAAACGTCAGACGGTGAAAAAAACCGAGTCGTTTAATTGAAAATAGAGTTTCGAGGTTTAATAACAAATAAAAAAAAAGAGTATTTTAACTTTGGCTTGAACTAGATACGGAGAACTATGTATGTACGATAAAAAAGAAATTCTATGCTGACATTGATTTCAATCGTATAATCATTTGTTTATTTTATGAGTTAACAACCGGACTACCAATCGTAATTAACCTAAGTTTAAAATTTTTATTTTATATTCTCTTTCGCGAAACACCCTGTATAGACGTTCCTACGTGGATGTAACGTGTAGAGGGTATACTTGTCTAGGTATTGGGACGGGCACTCCGGTGCAAGCCGCGTCTGGGTCTACAGGGAAGCGAAGGGAGACAGAAAGGGGCAGAAAATCGAGGGCCGGAGAGAAAAAAAAAAACGAAAAGAAAAGAAAAAAAAGGAGAGAGAGAACTTAACAGCCAGTAAAAAGCTCTGGATTTCCTAATTCACCTTTCTCACGATTATTTCTACATTCCTTTATAGTTCTCGTAATAATCTTAAATCGTTTTATAATCCGAAAAATATCATTCCATCCACCTATAGACAAAGATTCACATAAACGAAATAATATCTATAAAGAATAATCAAACAGTTTATTTATACTTCATATATAAATTTGTCTATAACTGTTTAAAAAAATAGTACAAAAATAAATCGTCAAAGTAATTAAATTTTCTTTTTTTTTCATCTCATTTTTCGAAATATTCTTTAAATTGTAAAATTAAAATTCGTTAAAATTTACTTCTGATAAATGAATGAATTTGTCTAATAGGTTGATGTTAGATTTCAATTCATTTACGATATTAATATAAAATCTAAAACTATATCAGTATTTCGAAATGTTTGTAGACGTATTATACCTATATATGTATATTTCTTGGGAGATGAGATTTACCGTTAAATGTCTTTCCTCGTATCCGAAGCTTTCGAAACTCAAAGAATCGCTTGAAAACTTAACTTTTCTTTTTCTTGAAAATGGAATTTCAAGTCTCTCTCGCCTTGAGCTCAGCCAGGCAGCCAGGCAGTCGCAAGGATCGCCGCCGTGTGCTTCTCAAGAAACTTGAATACTTTCGCGATTGTAACTTTTAATAAGGTTGGATTCAGTTCGTTGATTGGCAGTCTCTCTCTCTCTCTCTCTTTCTCTCCTTTTTTTTCTCTTTCTCTTTCTCTCTCTCTCTCTCTCTCTCTCTCTCTCTCTTTACCTCTCTCCACGTCGTTGATGCAACTCGACTCGCTCTCACGCTTATTCCCTATTTTATATCCTTTCGTTCCTCTCCATATCGAACAAGAGAATGCGAAGGTCCGAGAAGATATCTTCCCTTCGTTCAACGACATTTTGCCAGCCTACGCCCGGCCATACGCCACACCATCGCACCATAACATATACCATAGCATAGCATAGCATCATCCCATCACCCATATAGCCACCCAGAGGCCAGACTGGCCAGTAACTTTGCACACCTCGTATATATGCTAAACTTTCCGGTGTCCACACACAGCTTTCTAGAATGGAACGCGAAAACTATTTTGCGATTGATTTTATTGGTTCACAGCCACCACCAAGCTGTTTGAATTTCCATCTTATCACCACCAGAGAAATTCCTGACATTTTATTGGTTAGTATAACAGCTTTGGATTCCGGTTACTTTTACCCTCAAGTTTCAAGTTTCTCTCTCATCCTAGTACAATAACTAAAGAACGGTAACGTTAACGTCGTATACTTCATACGGAGCATAAAACCACCGGAAATGCCTGTCAGAACTTTGATCGGACGTTGCTAAAGGATATTTCAAATTTTTACGACAATTTTCTTCACGCGCATCTATACGTATATATACATGTACATATATATATATGCATATATGCACAGCGTTGCGCTTATGGTTCTCGATAAGATTCGTGTAAACGAACACCTAAGCGTGCATATACGTATACACTATATATAGATAACATATCACCGACAGAAGGAATCTTCAAATTCCTGATGACAAAGGAATTCGACGAAATATTATAGTGTCCGGTGATTCGCCAACGAGATCACATTCTGCAGCAAGCAGGATATAGAACGCGAATATCTATCCCTGGTAACGCATAAGAACAGTATACCGTTGGGATTTACCCTGCCACAAAATCACGCTGAGTTTAATGATAGTAAACTACGTAATCTGACGTTAATTTGAATCTCAGTTATAAGCGAGTTTAGAGTCACTTAATTAATTGGAAATAATTAACTAAAGCCTCGTTAGTTACTTTATCTCATAAAACTCATTGGCATTACTCTCATATACAACGCATAATTAGCGACTCGCCACAGCGGAAAAAATAAATTCGTCAAAAAAAAAAAAAAAAGAGCGAGAAAAAATAACATAAAAAAAAAAAAAAATCTTATCCGTTAGTCTTGTTTATTTATTTATTTATTCATTTGTTTGTAAGCTGATATATATTTCAAAGTGCAATAAACTGACATGACGACGTAAATTTGAAAATAAGAGAAAAAACAAAAATTACCGATGACCTTTAACCGTTTAATAGACGTCATATATTTACACGTTTCTCGCACGTGGGTGTATATACCCTAAGCTGCGAAAAGTTTGACGTTATATACTGTCGCTCGCAGATTATAACGTAATTTCCGATTTTCTACGTCACGGACTTGCGTCGATAAGCAAAGTTAAAAGTTAGTGTGGAGAGTCAAAAGAGAGAGAGATAGAAATAGAAAGATGAGAGCAAAGAGTGGAGACTGTTAATACCCACGCCAGAAAATAAGGCATTGAATTACATGCGTGGGCGAAAATTGGCCACAATTTTAGAACGGTTATATACCGCGCGGTTGTCACCCGCGAAATGTTCAAAAATTCACCGACGAAATTATATATATATATTTTTTTTTGTTACATTTTTATTCCAAATATTTAGAAATTTCTTCTTCTGTTTTTTTTTTTGTTTTTGTTTTTTTGCAATTACTAGTAATTATCATTCGGAAATATGAACTGTTTCATATTTATTCAACGCATTTTCACACTCCAATGACCCGGAATAACCTCTGTAAAGTTGCAGGCAATCAGAGAATATAAACAGCATTTAATTTTGTATATCTCTCACTCCGTGAGTACTGCACTGCAACTACATCAGTATGTACGTATAACTTGTTCGCGTCGTGATGATATAAACTTACACACGAAGTAAAAGAAGAAAATATAAAAAAATAAATAAATAAATTTAAAAAAAAAAAAAAAAAAAAACTAAAATAAAATAAAAGAGTTACGAAAATAAAAATAATAATCTCTATCTTAAATACGTCGTTAGTCACTCTATATTAACAAACGTGTACCGAAGCGCAGACGTTCTTATGTATAATATACATGTACGCATATGTATAATGTATGTATGTATACATATACGTATACTCATACGTATCGCATTTTCCTTTTTTCTATAACTATATACGGTTTACAAATTACCTCGAACCTCACGTACCTCATAAAATACTCCACCTCCAGTCAGGACATTTAATTGTTAGAAAAGAACAACGATACAAGTATATACCCGTAAAAAGTAAAAAAAAATTTGAAAAAAAAAAATATATATGTACGGTTTCGATTTTGACTTTTTATTTTACCTATTCATGCGGGATGGATGAATGAGTCGGGGATTCGAAGAAATGGCCTAAGTTATCGCAGTTTTTTTTTTTTTTTCTCTTGAAAGAAAAATATTTCATCAAAATTTCGGACTGATTGATTAATGATTAGAAATATCTAACGAGCGAAATAAAAAAAATCAAAATAAATAATAAAAAAATATGCAGTGAATAATTTTACTGAATTATTCTTCCGAAAATCGACCTACTCTACTTTTTATTTATTTTTTCTTCTTTCTTTGAACATGATTTTTAACGAGGAATTTATAAAATTTCGCAAATTAGTAAAAGAGAGTGAGAACAATAGTGAAAGATAGATAATAATCTTTGCAGGATTCCGTTGAAATTCCGCTTACCTCGTTTATGTGTTTGTACGTCTTGATGAGGTCCACGCTAAGCTTGCGAAGGGGTGCCGTTGCAGGGTCTCGAAACCGGTGAGGTATTCGCGCCTGCATCGCGTGGATGTCGGCGGGGGTTTCCCCCGGCGCCGTCCCGACGCCCCCGCCGGTGCCAACGCAGACGGCGGACGGCAGGGGTTCCTCAGCGACTAGTCGGCCATAGAGTGGTGCTCCACCTACCGCAGCTCTTCCGGTCACTGGAAACAAAAAAAAAATAACAAATAAAATGTAAAATCTATAATAAATAAAAACAATAAATAATACAATCAGGTTATATTCGTTAAAAAACAAAACAAAAAAAAAAAAAAAACTACGAACTTAGAGCAACGAAATTTTATAATTCGAAGGATTCTAATACCTCGGAATTAATATTAAGTCATTAATTATATTTAGTTTATTAATAAAACGGGTAATTTTTTATGCCATAATATATGAAATAACTTTGTGCTAAAAATTGGCAATATTTAAGGGAACCATTCATTTGTTATAACGTATACATATGTATAGGGAGATTTAATTATACTAATCGGGATAATCAAGTGAGTATAGTGTTGTATTTTAGGGTACGTTGAATAACAGGGAGAAGCAACACCGTTGGCAACTAGAACCGTGGGCGTGCCGTGGCACGAGTTGTGTAGCCCGAGTAACTTTGGAACCAATAATTGTATTATGCCAGTGGTATACGTCGGGAGACCAACTGCAGCACCCTAGATTCTAGGTAGAAAATACCTATACCAGTACGTACGGTGCACGGTTTGGTTAAATCAACTCTACACGTAGTTGGTTGGCAGGAAACAACCGGTAGCTTGATATAAGGCATTGACGTGTTGTATTGTAGGTACCTATATAAGTATAATGTATAGATATATATATATATACATATCTGAAGAGAATAACTTCATATTTCTGGTGAATCACTAATCGTGACCTTTTTGACCAAAGTAGTGGAAAAAAAACAACTCTGTGATTCACGAGTTTGTCTTCAACTGGACAAGGATAGACATACGCTAAACAAAAATCACTTATAATTGTAGCTTTTCAGAAATAAATTATTCACTCACAAGACTGCATCGATCGATGAGTATTTTCAATTCAAAACTTCAACTACTATCGCTTAGCGAGATGTTACTGTACAATTCGTTAATTGTGTTGAATAAACCAGTCCTCGCAATGTCTGATATTTCGAGTATCAACCGAAGGGATACACCTTAATTCTCTGTTAGTCACAATCTCATCGACAATCGACGTATAAGGAATAAGAATGGGATATAATAGAATTACGAATGCGAGTAGAAATTATGAATTATGATTCATAATTATTATTTATTTATATATTTTTGTTTTTTAGATAGTTGAAAATCGTGTCCACAAAAAAAAAAAAAAAAAAAAAAATGGAGAAAGTTTATAATTTGGTAAAAAAAAAGAAATTTTCAATGTATTATACGCCGTATATGATAAAACTGGATTTGACAATAAATTTTGATGAAATCAGTTCAACAATTATTGTCAAGCTATACCGCAATTAAATTTTAAACTGAGTGCTACACCTCACACACTTGATTTCAAAATTGTGTTATATTTGAGAAAAAAAAAACTCGGTGCTTCAATAAGTAACAGCGAAATAAATTTCATCGAAATCGCACGAACGGTTCCCGAGATATTAACACTTCTTTGAAAATCAATTTTTTTTTTGTTTTTTATGTTATCCTCCCATTTTCAAACCCGTTAAACGAAATTCCACAAATTTAGTACACAATTCATTTCTTTTTTTTTTACAAATAGAAAAAATCAAATTTCAGTAAAATTTTGCAAGATCTGAATGCGATCGCATTAAAACTTCAGTGACTCGTTGAAATGGGTTATTATTGAAGTGCAGAGGGGATAAAGAAAAAAAAAAAAAAAAAAAGGAAGAACTGTCTTTTTTTAAATGAAATACATATATAGTTCGTATATTCAATAAGACTTTTTTTTTCATTTAATTTTTTTTTTTTTTTTTACAAAGCGAGTAAAACTCGAATTTGTATCAAATGGGTTGGTTTTCGGTCGTTAAATTTGAGGGATGGTTTGTCGCCGACGTAGCTTGGCACTCGCTACACTATTATCGTTATTTTAACGATAATGTTAGGTACATATTCTAGGACTTATATCCCGTTCCCTTCTGCTATACTCCTGGCGACAATAAGGTGTAAAAATGAGTTCAGGCAGCAGGCGACCGTCCGAAACGAAACGTTCTTCTTCTCGTCTCAGAGTTTCTTGACTTTCAGATACTGCATCAACAAATAACGTTCGACTCTCACCCTGTTCCGAACGATACCATATATATACATATACATATACATATAGATTTATATATCTATATATCCGCATTATACAGTCCCGTGACAATGTGCGATGACACATCTCTATTCTTGATCGGAAAGACAAAAGTTGCTAGAAACGTATGCCTTCCGTTTACAACGAGAAACTTCGAGACGAACGACCGTTCCACGTATTCCACATCTCGTGCTCATTCGCTCGTATAGTATATATGCATCGCGTTTGTGAAAAGTTACGTAGGTGAATTTCAGCTAGGTAGATATATTATATATATATATATATATATATATATATATATATATATATATATATTGGGTTTGACGATAAGAACAAAATCATACCTCCCAGCTTTATACCACTGAAGTGAATATAAAATATTATTATTTTTATTTTATTTTGCAACATATTATTTCCACCGTACACACATTATATGACTTTGCCACAAATATTATAGAAAATAAAAATTCATCAAACTTTTTACGAAATTTTGAACATTAAACATACGAAGAACTTTGCAGGCCTCGGAAAGACAGAAACAAAAAATCTATATACGTCAATCCGATAATATTCTGTTGCACTATAATTATAAATCGTGTTTTGCCAAATTAAACGTCATTAGAAGACACTCCCTGCGTATGCGAGACAATATCGAAACGAAAAAAAATGAAAAAAAAAAAAAAAAAAACTTCTGATAAATTTGTATAAAATTTATGTTTCAAAGTCCAATATAAATATCATGTCGACGATCATCTGTCTCTTGTGTGATAGGTCATGATCTCCGTTAAACGCGTACGACAAATTGTATACTTCGATTATTATTATAATCGGCTTAAAATTTCGGCAAAAAGTGTATAGAAAAAAAAAAAGAGAAAAAAATAAATCTATACGAAATTATAATGCGTTTCGTTTGTCATTTAAGTATAGTATGAATAGGTATGATTTAATGAGATGCATTATAATGGTAGAAAAATTTATTCAAATAATATAAAAATATTAATAATATATATGTATAAATATGGAGATAGATCATGAATAGATATATATATGAGATTAACGAAGAGTCGATGTCAATAAAATAACGTAGACATTTATGACAGGCTTATTAATTCAGTCAGAGTGAGTCATACGGTACGGTGCATAAATGACATGACACGAAACTGCGAACAATCAAATGACGTAAGTCTGTCACGATGACATAGAATCGTCATTCGGTCAGACCCAAGGTCTTCTCGCATACGTTTAGAAAGCAACTATATGTGTATACATATATATATATTATTAATTATCCAACGTCAACTATAATGGACAGAGTCATATTTCTTCTCTTTCATTAATTTGTACATAAATTATATAAAAAACAAACATAAATTAAATAAAAAAATATATCTATTAGTACGGAAATATAACTTATAACCGTTTTTATATTATATAATAGCGATTTGACACAAATGGTCACGTGATCAAGTGTGTAATAATAAACTGAAGAGTTGGACTTAAAAAAACGACAAAAAAAGAAAAAAAAAAAAAAAAAAAAGCGTTCGTGATCTCCGCGCGGAAGTGTCGTCCTGTTATAATCGGGCTAAATAAACGTTGCTGTTAATTTTTTCATTATTTCTAATTACGTCGTTGTACAGTGCATATAGCCGCAAAGAGTGGGACCGACTGTGTGGGCGCGGGTCGACTGCACGGAAGCTCTATAGGTCGACTGGGTGAAATGTAGGGCAGGGCGAGGCTGAATGAAAAAAATATCATTCATTAACACGCCGTCAAAGTGGTTCTCAACGTATCGTTTCGTTACCGATAATAATAATTATTATTTTTACTATCGTCATTATCATGATTAATATTATTATTATTATTATTATTATTATTATTATTATTGTTGTTGTTGTTGTTGTTGTTATTATTGTCCGTATTTTCATCTTAGCTCAACACATTCAACCTAATACATAAAGGAAAGAAATAAAAGTAAATGAAATGAAATAAACTGCTCGCATATCTGCGGTTTTTAAATAAGTACATATATAGATATTAATCACCGGTATGATATAATAATCTTGTAAGATATATTATTTGCGAAAAACAAAATGTATGTTTAATTATAGTTTGGACAAATTTTTACTGTTTCTGTTCAATTTTTCTGCGTATATAGAAAAAAAAAAAAAAAAGGTACCCCTATCTCAATGTTCACGTGGAAGACTATAAATGCATTTTACACGGAGACAGATATACAATATTAATCATAAAACGTCTTTAGAAAAAAGAAAGAGAGACGAGGAAAAAAGAAAAATTGTTTTTCATTTTTTGTTGAAAAATGAAGAGAAATAATCAGCGACTCTAGTATATACAAGGAACTTCCGAGAGTTGGGAACCTTCTCCACGAGGTCACGAAAGCCCGACACACGCCGTGATAACCCACACGCATTCTAGTTTCATTCATGTCTCTAAGTCCTGTACACGATTTGCCTGGTTCCTCGGTTTCCGTACTTTACCATGTCTGTACGACGGTCTCCGCACCTCCGTCGCGGTCACCCACCTCCTATTTCCCCGGATGAGAAGCAGAAGAAGAAGAAGAAGGAAGAAGAGGAGGAGGGCGAGGAGGGGGAGGAGGACGGCGTGACTTGCGGCTATGCATTTTTCGCGCGGATATACATATACATATTTTTCCTTTTTTCTTTCCTCCCTTCTTCTTTTTTTCTTTTTCTTTTTCTTTTTCTCGTATTCTCTATTTGGTTTTCATACAAAGAAATTAACTGTCACGATGACAACAACGAGGAAGCTGCTACTGCTGCTGTTGCTGCTGTTGCTGCTGCTACACTTTTACATTTGATATACGTGCTGCAGCAGTCGCGGCAACTGCAGCACAACTAACCTATACATGTACAGTAACATAAAAGTGAAATAAAGAATCAGCTGTTTTATCATCATTAGTCAAACACGGTCCGCATGCGGCTAGTGTGTATAGTAACACTTCTCATTCTTAGGGACAAGAGTCATGATTCTAGTCGACAACTCTAGATACATATAAGGTTCTTCTTCTTTTCTTCTTTTATTTTCTTTTTTTCGTCGTCGGTGCCTTTGTCAATATATTTCTGTGCATTCGATCATCCCAGTCTTTACACGGCCGTTATATATCGTCGCGTTCTTAAATTGAGCTATACAAACATACGTTTATGGTATGTATATGTATACATATAGATATGCATTTGTGTATATAAGAGAACTTGCTAATTGACCGCTGCTTATTATATCAGCGGTACATCCGGAAATAACAATCTTTCCCACGTCGCGTTATTTCGTGGTTATATAGATTAGAAGATAAAGAAAAGAGAGAGAGAGAGAGAGAGAGAGAGAGAGAAACAAAACGGAATTACTAATTAATAAATTAAACACTTAGTATACCTAGTATTATGGTTACATATGTACATACATACCTATGAAAATAAATAACTAACAAATAAAAAATAAATAAAAGCATAAACTGATAAAAATTGTAAATAAAATACGTTTTGAAATTATCTTCTCAAATATTTTCTCTCACCTTTGGCTGGTTTTTATCAAGAAATTGACACAGGCTATATACTATATATATATGTATGTGTGAGAGGATATCTGTAACTTAATTCTGTGTCTAACTAAACCTTACTTTACCTCGACTCTAAGGGTATACCGTAGGTGCAATCAGATAATTTTCCCATTTGTCTCGGCGTCTCGTTGCAGTTTCATTGTTTTCAACTCCGCGTTAGCAAACTCTATAGTCTATACCATGCAATATACATAGGCTACGTTCTAATCTCTTTTCCTCTTCCCAGAGAGCCACCTTCTTTCTTAGTCTATTTCTATTTCTATTTATTTTTTCTTCTTTCGTTCACTTATACTTCACTTTTCAAAAACTTGAGTCCAGACTCTTAAGTCTGGTCTTCTTTTGCAAACAACTATATTGGTCACGGCTATAAAAACCAACTGTAATTTTTTTTTAGGGTGTAACATTGTTATTGTCTTATTGATAATAAGTAATTAAATTAAAACGATGTAAGTATAAATAATTAATTAACCATCTTGTCATTCGATTGTCTATATTTTTAGCCTCGAAAAAAAATTTTAATGATGAATATTTTAAGAATTTTTCAAATTTCTTTCAATTACGTTTATTCAAATATTATACGTCACGTAGCAGGGCTCTGGGCAATCAGAATTTTTGTTTCTATTTACACAGAGTTTTCTTTCTTTATTTTTCTCCGCGCACTACGGTAGGTAAGTAAGTATAAGTAGGCTAGGCAAGGCAAGGCTGGATGGGCCTAGTCTTGAATAAAGTTACGTACACAAAGTACGATCTTGACTCGAATAAATCATCTCCATCTTTCACCTATACATATATAGCGAAAACCACGAGTTAGGAATAAACGAAATAAAAGTAAAGAAAAGAATAAAAGAAAAGTAAAATAAGTCAGGTAAATAGATAAAATAAATAAATCTCCTCAATAATTCTATTTCGTCAATAGTGTTTAGTTATAAAATTTGTTATATAGATATAGGTATATATAAAATTGAAAATCTAATGAATTTCATTCGTAATTACATTCATTTTATCCCCAACATTTTACAAACTTTTACAAACTCGACGAGCTGAACCCCCGAGACCTTTGGCAAATAAAACAAGCAAAAAAAATTTAAAAAAAAATAGGAACTTGTATTCGTGCCGTACCGAGCTGGGATTACACTAATGTCGAAGGGAGGGAATGTACGTCGAAGGGTTGACTTTAGCCCTTGAGCGAATGCACGCGAACTAAATACATGTAACGTCTGGAGCAGGTTGCAGACGGCTGGGCTATGCTGTATTGCATTGCATTGCATTGCACTGCGCTGCACTGCACTGGCTGCAGTATAAGTTCGAGGTAGTTAATAGCCATCGTATATACGTTTTCAGGGTGATGATTGCGCGCTTCAAGTAGTTTTTACTATAAAAATGAATCGATTCGTTATTCCGAGCGTGAACACGCGACGACGTTTTTATACGTTTTCGGGGGACGGTGTTGAGTTTTAAAAAGCCAACTCGTAAGGAAGGGCCGATGCAATTTTACGGTCTTACGAAGAAGGAATCCGAGCTTTTTACGCGTTAAGGAAAATAAAAAAAGAATAAAAGAAAAAAAAAAAAAAAAGAAAAGGTAGGTAAAACAAAACACTTATTTACATTTCTACCAAAGAGCTAGGAGTAGCTAGCTTTACACAAGAATCGCTCGATATTTTTCTCCGTAAAGGTCACGATAGGATCGACTAATTATTTCTCGGTATAATCGTTGAAATATGTACAACCACTAAAGCCATATTATTTTCTTTGAATTGGCACGTTAAACGGGCTTCATTTAGTTTACACTAAATCTATTGAAAAAAAAAGTGGAAAAAAAAAAAAAACATTTTCAACTCAATTTTTTAATCTTTATTTTATTTTTCTTCCAACGAACAAAATTCTGCTCCAAACGTATACCTACATACATCCGTAATTTATTCAAGATCCTCGTCAGATAAATCGGTTATGTACCTACTCTTCAATTAAACAAATTTTTGAATTTTAATTTGTTTCTCATTTAAATTAAAATAGTTTGAAAAATTTCTTCTATATAAAATTCTATTTTCCCAATGTCCTGTACAAAAGAATATGTATACGGAGAATGGGAATTACTAACGACAACGATGGCGACATTAAATAAAACTACAGAAAAAAAAAAAAAAAAAAAAAAAAAAAAAAAAACTAAATTTGTATAATAAAACGAAAAAAGTAAAAATGATAAAATCTTAAATATATAGGTATAGTCGTTTAAACGTACTCTGAATTATGTATAAACGTTTAAACTATTTTTATATGTATATGCAGGCGTTTTCATAAGTCTTAAATGTCGTGAGTTTATAGTCTACAATCATGTCTAGTTATATCTATACGTTAAATATTTTAAAGATCAGAATCGATTTTTATTCAACTCTATAATATTATTTTAAACTAAAAACGTCAGATCAAGCTCTATTTCTCCCTTATGGTATATAAAAATATTGATAAAAGTTTGAAAATTACTTCTATACCCGCGTTCGGAACGTCAGAATTTTAAGTCAGACAACCGTTGGCCGCAGACATTCAGACAAAATCGATTCAAATCTATAAAAAAAAAAAATAAAAATTCTTACTAAATTTTTGCAATTTATTTTTAAATACAAACTCTTTCATACTATTCATACAAAAATCACTAATTCTTGTTCATAAATTGACTAAAAAAAAAAAATATCCACCTACATGTTAACGTACGTCACCAATCATACTATTTATAGTTGAAAAAAAAAAAAAAAATAATAATATATTAACAAAAAATAACAAAAAATTCTCTTACTTTATTAAAGAATGACGAAAAAAAAAAAAAAAAATAATTACTTTTCTTTATACTTAACACGGTACAAAGAAAAATAGAAGAAAAAAAAAAAAAAAGATTACGTTTGATGATAGAGATATATTTGCATCGCAAATCGGCAGCTGCAATTCTTCAGCCTTGGGATTTCTAATGGGAGGTCAAATGTAATTGAAGGTAGGTATACATATTCCTAGACGCTTATAATATTTATACTCCTATAATTCTCTATGCGGCGACAGTGGAAAGAAGATCGTTCATCAAGAGGAGGAAACAGGAGGAAGATAAAGAGAAAGAGAGAAGGAGATAGAAGTGTACCTGCAGTATGAAAGAAAGAAATTCCACCGCGAGATGAGATCCCGGGACTAACGGTATACTTTTGCAGTTATATCCAAGCTACAGGTTATCCATCGTCCTTCGTTATAATCGAAAGTCTTTGCTTATAATAATGAATGATATGTGCATATGAAAAGGCATAGTGAGTAATGTGTAGCAGCTGATGTATCAAAATACGTAATAAAATCTCTGTAAATTTTTGTGTCATTGCGCGAGGGAGAGAGAGAGAGAGATCGGGATATGAAGATAGAGACTGATAGAGAGAGATAGAGAGAGAAAGAGAGAGAAAGAAAGGGAGAGAGAGAGAAAGAGAGAGAGTGAGAGAGAGAGAGTGAGAGAGAGAGAGACTGCGATCAGTCACATAGTAAATATTGAAATGAATAAATGCAGGGGAAAAAAATGTACAACGTAATGTGTAGTATAGACGCGATTACGATAGGAGGTTTCGGGAGAGGACCCCCACAGGACGACGACGACGACGACGACGACGACGACGCAGCGTCGGCGACGGGATGTGAATGTAGGATATAGGAGTATATAGGATAGGACAGAACGGGAAAGGGAAGGGGATACTGGCATAGCAACAGAAAGAGCGCTCCGAACGAACGAACGAACGAACGAACGAACGAACGAACGAACGAGCGAGTGGCCCCGTCGAGCTCAGGGGCTGCTACTGCTGCTGCTGTCGCTGCTGCTGCCGCTGTCGTACAGAGCAGCATACAGCGCTGCTGTGAAGCGGAGAGCGTGAGAAAGAAGAAGAGAAGAGGGGAGAAGAAGAGAGGAGAGGAGAGAAGAGAAGAGAAGAGGAGAGGAGAGAAAGAGGAAGAGAGAGAGAAAGAGAGAGAGAAAGAGAAAGAGAGAGAGGGAGAGAGAGGTGGATGAGGATGAGGAGTAGGAAGAGGAGAAGGAGGAGGAGAGAGCCAACGTATTGATCGCGTCGCGCGGGGGAGTAGTAGGTAGGTATAGGTACGAAGCGCCGACCGGCTAGCCACGAAGCTGGCATCCGACCTAACGCCAAACCTCCACAGCTTTCGAACCCCCGCAGCGTTCAAGAAGAACACCAGAGCACAGCCACCTGGACCCGAAAAGACAGAGTGTCATCAACTGATAGTTAAAGAAACTACAGCAGGTTGAAATCCACAAAACAAGAACGTTGGATTTCTGTTCTATAATAGAATAATCAACAATCGCAATCAAATGACTTTCTAAAAGGCAAAAAAGAACAAATACGAAAAAATAAAAAAACCATCAAGTTTGGTAATCGACGATATATTAACAACGGATAAAAACGCATGTAAAAAGAATTTGCGGACTATACATATAAGTATATGACTGGAATGGTTAGGCACCAGCTACAGGCACTTGTTCAGACCTGGACGTACCTACCATTAGACCTTGGCACACTATTCTCTGTAAAAAAGACACTAAACACGTATTGTGCTCGTAAACCGCGCGCGGGGTAGATAGGTAGGCAAGTAAGTAGGTAAGTATAGGTAGGTATGTGGGTATAGCTGCATGTAATAGGTACATACAAGAGGTGCATCTATGTACATACGTTACAGATGTATAGATATGTATATATATATATATATATATAAACAGATTGATAGATAAAGAAATAGAGAGAGAGAGAGAAAGAGATACAGATGCATGTATGTATATGTATATATATGGGTGGCGAAGTTACGTTCTGCGCGTCTACACGCGGGGTCTACATTTCTACGGTAATATATGTTGAGTAGGTGGCTAAGATGGCGTAAAACAGTGCGCAACCGCAGTTATACGCGGGGACAGCAGCAGTAACATCAGCAGTAGCAGAAGCAGCGAGTCAAAAAGTCGGGATTGTCGAGATCGATCGAAAATGAGAGATTAGATGAAAGAATTAAAAAAAAAATAAATAAAAATAAGAATCAAAAACAAAAATAGAAAAATATTCATTCACAATTATTGAACGTGAATATATTATACGGAAGAGCTAATCGTTAATATTTGTTTAAAAAAAAACATTTCGACTATAAAGACAAAATTTCGCATTACTTTTATTATTATTATCATTTAGAATTTTTTACCATTATTTTGACATTCCTTAGGCATATATACATATGTATATAGATAGTATATACAACTATCCATCTCTGTATATACATATATGTATATGTATAATATAACTTATAGGTACACGCCAGTAGCCTGAAGCATTGATAAAATTCAAGTCGCGAAACGACTTGCTGCAATTTGGAGAACTGCCTGTGCTCTTGCCGATGGTTTGCTGATAGCGGTTGCTGCTGGTGCTGGTGCTACTGCTGCTGTTGCTGCTGCAGCGCGAGCGTTCGGTAACCTTTTCAGACGAGAAAGAGAAAGAGAAAGAGAGAGGGACGAATAATAGAGGAGGGGGATACGGACGGCGGTAGGACGGCCAGACGATGGCAGATACTTTAACGCTGACCTACGTTGACGAGCGCCTCGAATTCTCTGCCCATTTTTTCGGAATTTTTTGATTAAAAAAAAAAGACAAATACATCATATGCACATATGTTTGTTCTTTTTTTGTTTCGTGTTACTTAAGGCGATTGAAAAAATTCATATAAAGATTGAAAATCGGAAGTAAATAATTGGCTCTGTCATGGAATGAAATATGAGTGTTCGTTCAAATGATGAAAATAAAAAAAAAAATAAAAAATAGATATAAATTGAAAAAATAAATAAATGACAACAATTTAATAGGAAATCTATCGAAGACTACGTTTATAGTTTTGGTCCTGTCGTTATAACTAACATTCTGGGACATTCGATACATAGATCGTATTTTATTTTTGCGCTCACCCGCCAATTCCAGTTAGTCGGTGTTTCGTCTAGAGTCTAGATTCTACAGTCTAGACAGTTACGTAAACGACAAAACGGCCAGAAATAATAAGCTGTGCAAGAGATGTTTCAGGCTTAAGATTTTAAAGAGAGAGAGAATAGAGAGTCGGAGAAAATTTGACACAGAATATCAAAAACGAACGAGACTAATAATACCTGATACGTTGCAATCGTTGAAAAAAAAACAAAAAAAAAATAAAAAAAATCTCATCTCCTTTGATAAATAATAATCAGTTTTTTGTTTAACCAAACATATATTAAAAAATTAAACGAAACTGCAGGATTGAAAACAAAATCTTTGAAAGCAAAAAAAAAAAAAAATAAATAAAAACAACGTATAATTTTTACATTAGTGAAATTACGTCCTTTGTTAATTTCCTATTTTTTTTTTCTTTCTTTTTTTTATCAATCAGTTTTTGTTGTTGCAAATAAGGTGAGCCAAGGAACTCAGTGCGAAAATTTATGGTCCGAGAATATACCGTAAGTCCCGAGACTCGCAGGGAGAGAAGAGAGTCTGCAGGATCGTGAAACAGGTGGTTTAACCGAGGTCAGGAATTAAAGCCCGTCTAAGTTCGCGTTAAGGGCTTCTTCCTGCTTCTTAAAAATCGTAATGACACTAGTGACAGGAAATTCATTCGGGTTTCTTAATGTATAGTCAAACTTTAGTCTTGCTCCTCGAGTTCAAAGTATAAATCTCTCCAAATTTTTGTAATACCTATTACTAGCCAGGCACCGCACGAATTCAAAGCATTCGTATTCGTCCAGCCTTTAGAAACTTGTCGGGAACAACTGCAGATTATCGGTTAAAACCGTCTATTAGCAATCCCGTCGCGACAGCAAATTTATTTTCAGTTTCGATTCCGGTAATTATTTATCACTGATCAATCACTAATTGGCAACCTTTTCGGTCAGGTTACAATACCTGTGACTGCGGTTGTTTCGCTCTCTTTTTTTTTTTTCACCTTCGTCCTTTTTCTAACTTGCCTTCGACTTTTCATGATCCGCCCAGACCTTTGTCAAATGTCGAAACTAAAATCGCACACGTCTGGAGTAAACTTTTGTTGAAAACTCGTAAAAAAAAAACAGAAAAAAAAAACGGAAGAGATTTCTGCACCAATTCTATCCTAAAATTTGAAAGCCCTGTACGAGTCGCGCGAACCCTTGTCTCGCGATTAAAAAAAAAAAAAAAAAACAGACGTGACCGAATGTGACGACGAAAACTGTTATTAAAAAAATCTAATCATACAGTATCGTTTTTTTTTTTTTAATTTTTTCACATTGCGAAATAGAAAATATATTTGTATATTTTAATGTAACAAAAAAAATTTCTTCTTTTAATTTACACGTATATAGGTATAATAAAATTAAAATTTTATTTATATAACCAAATTATTGGAAATTTACTTTTTTATATCGATTATCATGATCGTCGTCAATGTTTTTATAATCGCGGTATAATAACTTTTGATCGAATATATAGACGTAGGTATATATAGTATATAAAGGACTATACTATATAGGTTTAAAATAAGAATTAGATAGATACCTACGTATATATGTATATATACGTATACAGAAGAGGATGAAATGGGACGTGTTGTATTTGTGCAGCTGCAGGTTTGATGATTGTGGTAGTTGGGTCAGTGTTCTCAAACTCATTGAACTCGATGCTAGCGAATCTATATAAGAAACAAATAGGCGACTTGGAGTCGTGCCTAGGCAGTGACTCTTTGACAATGCAAAGACTTCTCTTTCTCTCGACTGGGCGGCTGCTGGTTGCTTGCCTAGACGTATATTTTCGACCTGGCATCTCGGAACGATTTTTACCCACCGTGATAGATATTAGCACCGAAGCGACCCGACGTACTGCAGTAACAGACTTATACGTATTTGGTATACCTATACTATATAGGTACACGTATAATACATATGCGGTAAACCCATATATATCCATACGTTATATGTACTTTAATTGTTTTTTATTTTATTTTATTTTTTACAATTCTAATAAATGAAATTAAAAACTTTTTAACTATATTATATTACACATATACACGTTTTGATAATTTCGCAAAATTTATCTCTCCGTGCGCACTCAGCTGTATACGTGTATAGTAATATACGAGCGTAAAAGTGGGTATAACGAGAGACTAGGAGGAAAGGGTGTTTTGATTAATCCAATTTGTTTAAACGAGTGACTGTGACGCGTATTGTTACATTTTGTTAAAAATTATAGTTTTTTTGTTTTATGTTTTTTTATTTTTTCTCGAGTCGGAGGGGGGGGGGGGAGGTTTAATAACCAAACTTCCGTTAATACAATATTAAAATTCTTTGAAGATATATATGCATACGCATGCAGAACCTATACAATATACATATATCTACTATAAAGTTCGCGTTGTGTTGTTTGGCGACGGTGCAGCGTAAGGTAGATGAGAAACGGGTGTATATAGAGAGCCGGTATCATTGGTATGCAACAACCTCAAGGCGCCAGACACAGTTCCGTTGTCCGCGGTAAAACGGCGCTTATTTCCTCCTCCTCGTCACGCGAAAACTTCGAACGTATACGATTACTACTATTACGTAACGTTCTTACTGTATGTATAGAGATCAGATAATACTTGCGAGAACATGGTAATAAATAAATTTTATAGAAAAAAAAAAAAAAGAAAAACAAAACAAAAAGTTAACTTATAGGTACGCATGTGCCTACACCGATATCCACGAACGAGCTGATTCTAAAATGTTAAAATAGTCAATTGCGGTGAGAAGATACATTCTCCCAAAAGAATAGAAAAAATGAATAAGTAAAAATTATGACTGTGAATATTTTGTTTTATTTATTTCATTTTTTTCAAACTTTATATATAAAGAAAAATCAATATTATAGATTAGATTTGTTATGTAGAACAAATTTTGGATTTTTATTGTTAAATCGGTGTTTAAATTGTATATAAATTTATTTGCACAGATCTGCAGTTTTAGCTTTTCTCTGGTCTTCCGATTGCTAAATTTTATTTCTTATTTTTATTTTATTTATTTATTTTTTTTTATTGAAGAGATTAAATTCGAGATTCCTATGCACGCATGATGTACGGTTTGGATAAGCGATTTTAACAAAGATTTTTCAGACAGTAATATATACATAGATTAAATAGAAAAAATAATAAATCAATTAAAAAACGTAATGAAAATTAAACCTTTATTGTTAAAACGTTGCAAATCTTTCCTGTTAATCAGAAGTTCCTATATAGTAATCGCTTTCCGTTTTCCGTTACTACCACCACTACCACCACCACCACCTCTTCTTCCTCTACCTATACCTACTACGGAAACGCACGTAACATTTCATCCGGTGTTCGAGAGGAGTTGAGTTGTCAGCTTTCGCGACAGTTGACATAAGTTTTTACTCTGTTTTTGTTATTATTTAACATTTTTTTTATTTATGTTTTAATCTACTCCGCACTTGTATACAGGGGATGCAATAAAAACCTACGAAGAAGGCGGCGGCATCATCATCAGCAGCAGCAGTATGTATAGTATTACTTTAAGATAGTTAACGAACAGGTTGAGGCAACTTATTAAAATAATTAACAATTTCCCGGGATGCATCAGACCGCGAACTTGACTCACGTTTGTCTAACGACTTGAGTCTATACACTTTGATCATAATAATACTACGTACATACGTGTACTGTATAACATATATGTATACATATATATCGTATAGTAAATAAAAAAAATAAAATAAAAAAAAAAAAAAATAACAATAAAAAACTTGTTTAAAAAGGCTCTCTCCTCTATCGTAAAGGTATAACAAGCGATTCGATAGTACATACATAAATACCAGATAATACATACTATCATATATACTTTAATATACATATATATATATATATATATATATATATATGCATGTATGTAATTACTTGAAATTTTGAACAAGGAAGTCGTACCTTATACTCGTCGTCACGGCTAGATAGAGCGTTACCAAACCACTCCGTATTAAATTTTTTCCATGAACTTTATATCAACTAAAATGGAGCTCTTCGACCACCACCCACGTCGACTCATTGGACGAAATTTGTCAATTGGACAATGCAATCATTAATTAGGAGCATATTATTATTATTATTCTGATTCCGATTCTTTGGACACGCTTTGCGGAAAATACTTCGACTATAATATATCCAAAGTTGTGCCCATAAAAAACAAGAAAAAAAAAAACAAAAGAAAAAAAAAATGGCTCTGCAAGATTTAATATTCTAAAAGAATTTTTTCAATCGTTAGAATGGGTTTGTAAGAAAAAAACAAAAAAAAATAAAAAATTTGGTATTAATTTATTCAATTAGAAGCGAAACCTTTGATATTTATAACCGCCCTCATCTCCTCTCTATGGTTTGTAACGATTAACCATCGTCTCATAAAGATCTAAACGATGTTGCTTTTCGATTCCTTCATTCTGTTGTTTCTTTTCGTTTTTTTTATTTTATTTTCTTTTTTTTTTTTTTCTTTTTTTGGTCGAAAATAAATTTCCGCCAAAGGAATAAAAGCGAGCTATTACCTAATAGGGAAGAAGCTGTTGGAGGCACGTTTTATGAGCTAATCTTGCCTTTGTTCAAAAAGAAAACTATTATACATCTATATGTAATATTAGGACGGCGAGTGTATGTGAATGTAATATGGCTATGTATAGGTATACGTATGATATCTATACCTACGATCAGTCGTTAGCTCGGTCTAATTCCAAAACTATATGTATACGAACCCAAGACCAATATTCAAAGGATAGTAAAACGAAATAATAAATAAATGAAAAATCTAATATCTAGGTAAAAGATCTATGCCCACAAGATTATCCATACTTATATATTATACTATACTATACTATACACGTAGCTTTTGGAGCAGTGGTTATCAGTCAAACGTGAATTTAGTTATACACGTAACCAATTTTATGCAAAAAAAAAAAAAAAAAAAATAGAAGAAATAAAAAACAAATTTGCCTATTTTATTAGAACTTTGGTTTACGAACCACTGACAACATGTATCGTATTATAGGAAATATGAATCCCTAATTTCTTTTTTGTTTTGCGGTCTAAAAATTTTACCTGGAAGGTAGAGAGGTTGGCCTTGGTTCGTCTGCCCTTTTTCAGATTTTATTTATTTTGTTTTTGTAAATTTTTTTAACAATTTGTACGGAGAAACCTTTTTGGCGTTTGAAGTATTCGTCGTCGTTGGGAAAACATCGAGTTAAAGAAAGAAAGAAAGAAAGAAAGAAAAAAAAAAGAAAGGGAATACCATTAATAGTAACAACTTCTTGTTCATCGCAACATGGACTCTGTCACTCCTAAAACGAAATGGTAAATGCAAATCACGAACCTCCTTTTTCGGGGATATATGGCTAAATGTTATAAGAGAATAAGACTTGCGGCGCCGTAGTCATCGCTGTCTTGTCTCACGCGCTATATCTACCTATAGTGGATTAGTCTCTCAGGACTCAAGGCTCCAACAATATAAGTATGTATATAGTTGCAGATGACTTATTTGACGAGTTTCGTAGACACTACCTACTGCCTTCCTTTTCACGTTTAATTTAGTTTTTTTTCTTCTTTTTTTTTTTTTTGCTTGATATACATTATTATTCGATATTTGGGGGATTTATTTAGAATCTAATTTACGCGATAAATTATAATCTGTTATTTCATACCGCGATATCTGTGAAGAACTTTCAGTGAAAAAGATCAGGCTCAAATTTTCAAGGTACAGATAAAAAATTATAATTGTATATCGAAAATGAGGTATATATATATATATAACAAAAATTTTACCAATTTTTTTTTTCTGAAGAAATATTTCAATTACTTTTTTATTTTTTTTTTTTGTTTCTGCAACGTTTACGAAAATTCGTACAATAGATACCTACGTACATAGATAAATTTATTGTACATGTATGCATTTATGTATGAATGTACGTATGTATGTATGCAACATTACTCGCAATATACATAATATAAATATATGTGTGTGTTGCATAATTAATTTATGTACTCACTTTGCTGCTTGTGCCTGGATTCCATTAGGATCATCTGTTCGTGCTTGTGCCACGCGGCATCGGTAGTGTCGGTACCTGCTATACCTCGCGCTCCTGCTGGGGGTTGAACACCCCCACGGCCACCGCCACCCCCGCCTCCATACTCCATACCCGCGCCCCCGACTGCCAACGGCAGTTTTCAAACGCTCATAACATTTGGCTCGCAGGCCACTGGGTTGCTGTGCATCCAGCCTCTTTTGTCTCCTTATGTCTCTCGATTTTTACTTTTATTTTTAGTTTTATTATTATTTTTATTTCTCTCCCCCCCCCCGGCCCCCTTTTTTTCCTTTCACCTTTTTTTTTTTTTTATCTTTTCTTTCACCTTGGTATACCGTTCCTGCCCCCGGTCCCTTTGTATTTCTCGCTAACTTTCTTACTTCCTTCTTTCAACTTCTTTTTTTTTTTTGCTTTGTTTTTTATTTTGGATTAATTTTTGTTAATGTTAATATTATTAATATTATTATTATTATTTTATTATTATTATTATTATTATTATTATTTATATAATTATTATTATAATAATTATTATTATTATTATTATTATTCTTTGTTTTTTTCCCACAATTTTTTGTTTTGTTTGACGAAAAAACGGGACACACCGCGTGCACACTCGATTGGAATAAATAAAAATAAAAAAAAAAATCTATGGGTGTGTGTATTTTTATTTTTCGCTTGCGAAGCTGATGTAAACACACAAATTTCAGTCCTCGAACTTGACTCAAATTCGGAAACAAACACCTTTCTTCCAAACACCAAATTTTTTTTGTTTTTTACACAGTTTCAAACGTTAATTTTATTTTTTACTTATTTGTTTATTTATTTTAATGTATTTGAGATTACGCGATCTTCTTTATGTTCTTCTGGGAGACGGGTAAATTATTACGAAATTTTTCGACTCTTCAAACTCTTTTGGAAGGTAATAATTTCCGATATTAAATAATTCCGCGTTAATTGTATTTTGTTTTTATTTTAATTTTAATTTTTAATGTTTTTATTTATTTATTTTCTTTTTCCTCGCGCTGACGATAGGGAATCGGCAAATTTAGGCCTCTTTGATATAAATTTTGTAGGCCTCGATAGACGGTTGCATTTATAAACGCAAATGTGTGCTTTCTTTTATATTTATCTCTTTTGATCTTTCTCTTGGCAGTATTTACGGCTAACGAGAGTAATGTAAATTTACCGAAAGTTAGGGTTAGGTTAAGAAATATGTTTGTTTTTTGTTTTTTTCGTAGGAAAAATAGCTCTTATATACACTAACGTTCATTTTCTTTTTTAACTCTACTTTGGCGGTGATTTGTTGCAATTTATTTAAGTCAAGGTTCTTAACTTCAGTCGGTTTGGTTTTCTTTTTTGTTTTTTGTTTTTATTTTTATTAATTTATTATTTACTTTTTTTTCTATATGGTTTTATACGTTTAATTTATATTTCAGGTTCAACGGTTTACTCTTTATTTTTATCTTTTGTTTGTATATTCCTTTTTTTTCTTTTGTTTTCGTTACACGGACTTTAATTTTCAAGCTACTTAATTTTTTTATTTTTCAATTACGGTTTAATCTCTCGTCCGTAGGTTCATTTTCTCAAAATATAATAATTCGCCCTTCGCTTGGCAAAGAGCTTTCTTCGTATTTGCATCCTTACTCTTCACGAATTCTTCTGAAACAAAATAAAATGATAGAAAATTATTAAATTATTTTCGTTGTCATTAATTTATATAACGAAACAAATGGAAAAAAAAAAAAAAAAAAAACAGCAAAAAGGGGAAAAAAAAATGATCCTTCAGCTAATTATTATAATTTGAAATAAACTTCGCCAATTATAAAATCTACATCATCGTATATGTACAGTGTTTGCTTATTTACTAATTTTCCCACCTATACCTATACAAGTTTACTCGACGACTAAACGATTCGACCCAGCTTCTCATTTATGCGATTAGGATGACATGCTCGTAACTCGCAATATCATGGAATAATTACGTCTGGTAATAACGAGGGCAAGTATTTAACAGGCGAGTAATTAAGCGACTCGAGGGTTGCGCCTCAAGTTCTCGAGCTGCTTGGTAATAAAAAAAAAATAATTAAAAACTTATGAAATTTATTCAGTATATATACATATATACATACATACATACATACATACATACATACATACATACATACATACATACATACATACATACATACATACATACATACATACACATATATATATATATATATATATATATATATATATATATATATATATATATATATATATATATATATATATATATATATATATATATATATATATATATATATATATATATATATATATCCGAACGACTTTTAAAACATATCGGCGATTGAATATTCAGAATTTATTTTTTTAAGAAATAATAATTCCTCGTACAGTCGAATTTCTCACGAATGTAAAAATAATAAAAATAAAAAATAAATGGTAAAATGGTATTTAGCAGAAAATATATTCGAGGCTCATGCAGCTGGATTTCTAGTCGGTTAGTATAATTATGCGACGAGTATCAGGCTATTTTTGAGTAGTAAATACATAGAAAATAATTTATTCCTATCTAAGAATTGGTAAGGTTGTAAATAGTTCATTGTTGAATGTATAACGTGTACGTTTCTTCATTTTCATATTAGATTCGATTGAGTTCATTGTGAACACTAATATCTTCTTTATGTGTTGATATAGAATTGACAATAAAAATGTGTAAAGAAAATATTGTGGTTTTTTTTCTATTTATTTTTTTCTCTCTTTAGTTTCGTTATATGTTAAATCATTTCTTTCTTCCTTGTTTCCTTTCCTTTCCCATTATATTAAAATAACAATAGTTTTTCTTTTCATTCATTTATTTAATTTTTTTAGAAATACGTATAAATGTAATTCTTCCTGGTTTTTATTTTTATTTTTGATTTTCTATTTTAAATCTATCACACTATAGCTAGCTTGTTTAATAAAGACCTGGAACCTCGGCAGTAAAATAAAATTAATGAAAGTAAAATATGTATCTAGTTTATTGTGAAATCGTGCAGTGCAGATAAAAAGAGAAAAAAATAAATAAAAAATACAAAAATATGCAAAAAAAAAAATAAATAAATAATATCTAACTGCGTCGGCTAGACTCGCCAACCCAACCCTAACGAAGACATTCGCTGTTGCATGCGGCGCCCCTTATACTGCCGCATCGGACGTAATCTACAGGTTATATCTACAGTTTTGTTGATCTAAATATAATTTGATTTTTAGCGTTTCGATAGAAAAAAATATTTGAAACGTGAACAAAAAACATAAAATAAACAAAAAAAGTTCAACTTCAAAACGTGTATTTGGAAAGAGAAAGAAAATGATCAATTTCTTATTTTTTCGAATTAAATTTAAAATAAAAATGACGTGATTAAAAATCGTGTCAAAAAAAATAGAAGACACAAAAAAAAAAAAAAAACTGAATACTTTTCCTCAACCCCAACGATAACCCCGAATCAGCTTTATGTATACATATACATAGGTATATATGTACACCTATAACTAGTAGGCATCGAATAACATAATAACGCGCAATCCGAAATCTAGAGTGGGTTGGGTTGAAAAAATGAAGGAAAAAAATAATGATAATAAAAATAAAAAGAACAGAAGAGCTGATCGTATAATTTTAGTGGAGGTAAATTATACCTCCGTATAAGTATGAGGTTTGATGAAAATTGAGAGGGTCGGTGACGTCACAGCGACGGACAAATATGGCGTATAAAAGAGAAAGAAAAATAAAATTAAGCGATTCGAGACTTGGGAGAGAGGAAGTATATGTATGAAAAAAAAAATATAAATAATAATGAATAAATAAAGTGCAAAAGGGCATAGACGGGGTAGGTTATGGGTATAAGGTACCAACAATTTACGCCAGAAGTTTTCTAGAAATAAAGTTGGTAGAGTAGTAAATCTGGGATGCCTTTAAATAGCGGCAGGTCAGCATCAAGATCGATGTAGTGCACGTCAGTAGCCTATTTTTTTTCCCCTCTCTCCCTCTCTCTTTCTTCTGTCCCTTGCAGCGAGTAAAACGATTTCGGCACTCGATGTTAAACCGAATTATTTAATCAATTTCGCATAATAAATCCGCATGAAGTTGAAATTTTATTTAAAAAATCAGAAAACCAAACAAAAGTGAAAAGATTGTTAATAAAATTTAGTAAAACACGTGATAAAATTCCAACGTTATTATACGGTTATCAAATTCTTTTTTTGTTCAAAGATAATAACAAATATTTTGTTAATATGGTAAATAGTTACTTTCATTTGACTCTGAGATATTTATACAACCATATATTAGTTTGTAAATAATGTTTGAATTTTTCCGAACGAAGAGAGTGTAACGGATAATTCCGGCTCGGCATTTCCGGTTTCATATTTCTTGTTCCAAAAACCGTTTCTTCCCCTATACTATGAAAGGCATTCAAAGTCTCCTCATCAAAACTAAACGAGTATTTTGTTACAATATCGAGATGCAAGGAAATTCTATATCTCCATAGGGTTCACCGAACGTTTCAAAGCTAATAAAAGCATCGATAAAATAATCAGGACAATAACTTTCCCACACACACATATATATATATATATATATATATATATATATATATATATATATATATATATATATATATATATATATATATATATATATATATATATATATATATATATATATATATATATATATATATATATATATATATATATATATATATATATATATATATATATATCCACTATACGTGTGAATAACAATTCTGAATACATCGCGTAATAATCGTCAAGCCGTCTCATCGTCATGACATGCGCAGTTTGAAACATTATTTGTAAACAAACAATCAAGCAATCAACAACAACAGTAAAATAATTGTTTAGAAGTTTAGAAATTGTTTCGAGGAAATTTATACATATCTTGACACTTGTTAAATAACTACGCTAAAATTTTCATAAAATAAACTAGAAACAGGAAAATGAAATTCCGGTCAAAGGTTCAAACATACATTTATTATATTACCACTACTGTAACTAATATTTACAAAATATTGTATGCTTGTTCAAACTCCTTATTCAACCGGAAGTTGACACTCTTCGCGATTGATTGACGTACCATACAGCGTAATAAAAATCTTGAATTTGGAATGTCTATTGAAGAAAGGATATCAAATAATAAATAAATACATGAAAAACGTAAAAAAAAAAAATTGCCATAAATTTTGATACTAATAAATTGAATTCATTTAAATATCCTAAAATATTTGATCATATTTATTTTTTGTATTTGAATCCGATATATTTGTACTACAGGTGTTCAGACGAGTTTTTAAGATTCATCCACATAATAATATAATGTAAGAATATTTTCTTTAAAATATTTTTAGTACACCTTCGGTATTATTGGATTATCATGAAAATTTATGAGCTCCGATAGTCGCCGCGCGTCACATCCTTCTTGTCAATTTTACGAAGAACGCGGTTTGAGGCCGTTATACCTACAGTAATACATACATATCATAAAATATGTACCCACTTTCCTCACGCGTACATAACACAATCGACATATCGAGTGAACGAATTGTTAAACATTTTTTTGTCTACAATACAACAGGATATTATTATTGTTTTTCGCTCCTGTTTCCTTCATGTGTATATTAAGCTAATTTTTAAGTCAGGTATACGAAAAAAAAACAAAAAATAAATTATTATGCTCATTTTTTGTTTTTGTATCATATTTATTAAATCTTCCAAATCTTCCACTCGATGAAATAATTGATATACGTATACGAATTTCGTGTGTGTTATTGTTGTTTGTTTTGTTTTGTATTTAATTTTATTTCAATTCTTGTTTCTCGGATGTTGGGGGAAGCGGAGCGATATGCCAGGTGTTCAGGTTCTGCTAGGGGTGTACAGACAACGGATAAAATAGGGTCGACAGGCGCGTCTCGAAAGGCACCCCCCCCCCCCCCCCCCCCAACACCAAAAAGAAAAAAAAAAACTCCAGGTACACGGGGGTCACGGCGTACATCTGTGTATGTGATTATCGCAGAATTCCGGTTTTCAAGTTAAACGGAATCGTGAATTATTATTACTGTTGTGGTTGAACAGAAGTGAGCGATTATATACAGGTTGACTAATGAGGCGAATAAACAGAATTCGGAATTTGTCACTCGCTGTACATTCTATCAGACATATATAATTGGAGAGTGAGACAGAATTAAACGTATCTTTATTCGTGAGATTGTGATGAATAGCAGGAGCAAAAAAAGAAACACTATAATCAACTTTCCCTTTTATATTTACATAACACTGAATAATTTCAGCGAGAGAATTTCAATAAATAAATAAATAAATAAATAAATAAATAAATAAACACGTTTCAGTTACCAGGAATAAAAAAAAAGACTTGAGTTTTGATAAAAATAACAATAGAAAGATTAATTCTTGCCCCGCGTTTATTTTTTCAGCTATAAGACGAGAAAAATCAAATAAAGAAAAAGATTAATTGATCGAGTACAGGTATATGTATATTAAAAATATAGAGGCGCGCGTGCGGTGAAACATTTGGAATAAAATCACTATTAAACATGTTAACATCCACGCGCTAAGACTGTGGGTACTGGTCGGGGCAATATGCGTCGTAAGAAGATGTTCCTTTTCCGATAATGAAAACAAGTGAGTAATGGTTATTGGTTTCAGTGCATTAGTACTGGCTGATACACAAACCCACGTGATCCGGAACCGTCGTCGCAAACGCCGTATACATGCCTACACGTAGCGATTGATTCTCATATAGATTTAATTAATAAATTAAATGCTAACATATCTACTTATAGTATACAGTCACCTACCTACGGAGAATAAAAAAAAGTTTGCAAAATTTAGACGATTCTTTTCTTTTCTATGTTTTACGCTCACAGGCGGAATGGAAAAAGGCATGAACTGCGTACCAGTGTGTACCTGCAGCGTATTGCATACTTGATACATAACATGAAATGAAGAATTTTGTTTTCATAAAATTCCGAGGTGTTGGCGTGAGTCATTCTCGAGTTCGGTGAATCCCTGATTATCGCGTTAGTCAAATATACTCGTGACGAAATGAGTCGGAGGAAATTGAATATCGGAGAAACGTCATTGATAAACTACCTTTTTCCGTGTGTGACGGCGACGTCTAGTCGTCTCGCCGGGCGACGACGACGACGACGAAAACGACGGCGACGACGATCTCGCGTTGTTCTTGTTCTTCCTCGCGACAACGAAGAAGTGGTATGTACTATGTAGCTGTTGGTCGTGTCGTAGTCGGTGGCGGGGCAATTGAACTTTCGACCGAGATTTACTCACCGACAGACTAAACCTACTCCCGTCAATAGTAAGTTCGTTGTTATTATAAATGATCGAAATCGTTATTAATTTGATATCAATTCTTTTTCTCGTTATAGTTAAGCAGGTAGTAGTGGTTGGTTTTGGGTTTGGCAGTCAGGTTATGGCCATCGAGGCAAGCATGCTCTGCTGCGTGCAGCCTGACAAGAATCACGTGGTATTCGCGTCGCTCTCTTGTGTTCAGTATCAGCGTTTTTCGTAACCAGACTCTCGGCACGGTACCCCGTGTCTGGGTAAGAGCGCGTCCCGTTTATCACGAGTCTTATTATCCTCGTATCTGTATTAAAAGGGGTAATATATGTTTGAAGGTAAATGGGCACCGGTTTTAGTTACCGAATAATCCTCGCTGACGGATATTCGAAGGGATTTAAGTCGCCGAGCGTTGCCAGGGAATATCGGTGTTGCGTGCCGCGGGCAGCCGTTGCAGACGAGGCACCGGACACCCCTCTAGACGGGCTCGAGTGAACTCGCCCGCTTTCGGGTCAAAAGCACCGCAGCAAAATAATAACAAATCCCTCGAACACTTCCAGTATCGCGCACTGGCACATCCGAATCACAAAAACACCAAAAACAGCTCGTTCCCGTATAGAAGTTGTTGATTTAACGGAAGTAAACGATAATTTTGGCGGTTTTCTGCACCGCACACTGCCGCCGAGCATTCACCTCATTCGCGTCGTAACCACGATCCACCAATTTCACAAATCACTCTTTAAACACTCGACGAACCGACCGGGATTTCGCGTAATATTTTTATCCCGGACACTAGGCGATTCGGTACACGTTCACTATTCGCGAGAAAAAAAACGGCGAGGGTACAACACGAGAACTGCACGCCCTATCCGCGGGGACACCGCATTGCTTCCTCGGCCGAACATGGAGCGCGATCCATGCTGATTAGTTCTCGAGACGTCCGCTCGATAGCGAGAAAGCGCCTCGATCGCCCACTGAGAACTGCCAACCCATCAATCTCCCTTGACAACAGTGATTTCCCAATTTAAACACCGAAAACTAAAACCCACATACCTTCCATACGTTTCAACGAACTTACAAATCGCTCTCTCGAGCTTATCAACGTCCTAACAATTCTAATATCATATGAATCGTTACGATGCCGCGCGTCTCTCTGTCCTCGTTGCCCATTGGCTCCTACATCCGTCTCGCGTATTCTGTTTGAAGACTCGACCAATCGTACGAATTTTCGGTGTCAAGTTTGAACACTTGCCAACAGCAATTTTCAAATTTAGAATCAAACATCATCTCACGATGTCATTTTTAGGGAAAAATAATATATTAATAGCTGCCAGTCGGAGACAAAATCTTTGATAGTTTATTGAATTTTTCTAAATTCTTATTAATTCGCTATTTGCGAATTATCTAGTGTGAATTCAAAACCCCGCGGTATTGATTGAATTTAGATTTTTTTCATTTCCGTAAGCGCCTATTGAACGATGAACTGGACTGAAACCAACCAGTAAAAATTCTTGTCGATTCAGGCTAACGCATCATGCGATTAAATCAAGTATTCGATATTGTTATTATTCGAGTTATCACGGACGTAAATTGCCCGCGAAAAATTAGATTCTTCCTACCTTGACTGATAGAGGGCAGCACGTATCGTAGACACCGGTGACGTACCGTCCAGACATTACGTCATCTGCGCAAGACAAGGCTGAAGAAATTAGCCACAGTTGAACAACCGTAACTAAAAAAAGTAAACCTCAGCTCTCGGTATCTCGGACGACTAACGTATATTTAATTACTTATTAGCGTTACCTATTTTAAGCCGCGACCCGAAATTTAAAAAAGAAATTCTATTCCAATGAGAGGTAGATAATACTAAACAAATCAAGCTGAAAGGAAGTTGCGGATACCTGACTCTGAAAACTGCATGCGACGCAGTATCTATGCAATGTCATGCGAAAACATCAGTATAGATTAGTTTTCATGCTCTTATTGGCTTCTCAGAAGCGACTGACGTCGACAGACGATACTGTTTGCGTCGGTTAACGGTTCCGTGACTGTTTAATTCACAATTCAAAATTGTGAATATTATATTCTTTTTTTTTTAGATAATACAACGTTTATCGATACTAATGAATTAACCGTAATTAGTAATCACATTTTTTTCACACATCTATCAAGTCTTAACGATATATTGAAATTAATACCCTGTAGTCATGCTTCGTTGAAAGTCTGAAAGGCATCAATTATTTATCAGGGTTATTAAATGAAACGCATCTGTCTACATGTTCCAAGTATCGAAAGATTTATTGCACACAAAATAAAAGTCGCTTTAAAATTTCTGTCACAAAATACACACAAGTAATGTAGCACGTTAGAATTGAGACTGAGATCTGTAACATGTGACACTGTGCTTGAATAAAATGATTATTATGGCTATATTTCATTGTGTACAAATTCATTGTCTTTTCCTTCACTGAGAAAGAATAGCGTGTATTACTTTGCAGAGACTAAAAGAGTTTTATACACAGTATATTATAGCTATACACACTTGTTTAATTATAATTATTATTGAGAACTTACCGACTATACTATTATTGATTTAATTAGAGACGCGTATTATATGTATATTCTTTCGGCTTCGTAATATTAATCTCTTAATATTTTAGCCAAATATATAATTATAATAAGATACATCTGATGGGACAATAAGTCACGAAGTTAACTTCGTCCTCAGCCCTTCTAGAAAAAAATTAATAAAATTCGCGTGCGCTTGAATTAGTGATTCCACTGGTGTTCGCGGCATTTGTCTTCCGCCCCGTTCAAACCAATAAGCCTGTAGTCTAAAGAAATGCCACACGTGTTTGACATAATTTGCGAAAAAAGCATGCACATAGTATATATACATAGTATATATATTATATACAATATACATATATAGTATATATGTATACCTAGGTATATACATACCAACATACTTACCATTCACTGTCGCGCAAACTTGTTGGGTGCTGTTATAGTCGTTGCATTTATGTGTGGTTGCTGAAATAACTTCAATTCATTAATAATTGCCAAGTTGCAACTACACAATACGTAGAAACCTGTAAAACCGGAAATGTTACAATAGCTATTAAGTTATGCCGATATTTAATAGAGATCAATTTTTTTCTTTTTACGTCAAAACAATGCAAAGCTGGATTGTATTTTGTAAGAAAATAAAACGAGTTCTATAACATTCCCCGTCTTGTTGAGAAGCATGTCCGCACGCTAGAAATTAAGTATACATTATTATATTTTCTTTAACATTTCAGCTGGTCTTTGTGTAATGTAAATATAATTTTGAATTATTGCTACTTATCATTGCCATTAGAGTTCAGTATGTCAAAGAAAATACATATAGTATAGTATAAACAAGTCGGTAAAAATAAGTCTTGATCGTAAAACATCAGCTTGCAATAATAATTAAAAGTTACTTGAGTAAACACCCTAACAAGGACAGGATAAGTCGTTACACCCGTATAGTGCACTGCAGTATAAGTATGCAGTCTGTACAGTACACGAGATTCTAACAAGCGTGAAACAGGAAGTAAATAATGCGACTCGCAACGATGACGTACGAATGCGCATATTTTAATTACATACCAGCATATACGTCAATTTAAATCTGTTCCACAATTGAAAAAAGTAAAGTTTAAGGCGGTCTCGATTAGCCAGATTTTCAAATTCCACCCCTCTCAAGCGCACGATTATTAATTACCATCTTGGATAATATGATAAAAAATAAACGATATTTTTTATTTTCATTTATATTCAGCTTACATAGTTTGCCAATTTTTGTTGCATAAATTTTTTTTTATCACGATATGGCTGTACAGTTACATGCAGTTGTAATCTTACATTTAGGCAGAACGGGTAATAATTAGTAAAATAACAGTTAAAGAAATTTATCAACGGTTGAATACGGGTTTTTTTTTTTATATATATTTTTTTCACTTAATAATATATTATAGATACATTACACACGTTCCGAATCGACGATGATTCTGTACCGTAATTGATATATATGTATATATGTATACTATATGAAATGTTATCTTGCAAGCTCATAGATGACTCGATATTCCTATTTTCTAATGGTTGTTCAAGAATAAATCCAAGTCTCAAGTCCAAGGGAGAAAGTATTACACGATTTACACATCGTTGTAGTTTAAAAATTGTGACACCTAGAGAATTCATTGTTATTATTATTATTCTTAGTCGGGAATTTGAAATTATAAATCATTTTCGTGTTAACACTGGTTTAAAATATCATGACAAAAAAACAAAATAAAAATAAATAAATAATAACATTAGTAACTTTTAACTTTTTTATATGTATAATCTCAATTTTTTATCAATTAATTATGAATAATGACGATGTTAACTCACATGCAGACCTAAATAGCTGCGTGACCTCTATTCACATTATCTTATTGTGTTAGTTACTTTATCTAGAAAAATTCATGACGTTTTGTTCGCATTATTTGTATACATATACATATATATGTTTGTTCAAAAACGGTTCTCATCTCAATTTAATCTTGACTTTTGGCCCTGTTACTTGGATTTATATTATAGAATAGATTTAATGTAATTTATATATCAGTCGTTAAATTAGCGTCATGTTAAAACTGAAGCACAGTTGATAACTTTGTCATTATTTGTACAACTTGCTCACAGCTGCTCATATACGTATTTTAAAGAAACACAGGATATGAAAACAAGGAAATATTAAAAAAAAAAAAAAATACCAGTAAAATAAAGAACGAAATCCCTAAAAATTATCGTTAAATTCTAAAGAAACTGTATATTTTATACAGATTACAAAAGTTTAAATGGTAGTTTGCACATTAATTGAAAAATAATTAATCCATAATATTCTGTATAACGTTTGTGGCATGTTTTATTTGCATCCAAGATATACGGACACTTGTGGTTCATCGATGATCATTCAGTTTAGTAAACAAAACGGTGTCAACACCGATGAGAGAAATAGAAATTGTTTAATTCATGTAAAATCCAGTCATGAAATCAAATGCATCCAGCAATTATTTTCTATTTCATGATTTAATCATTAATATCACCCGTATTATTGGCAATAACTTTTTTCCTTTTTTTTGTCATTCAAAGAAATCCATTAAATCAAATGTTCATACAGGATTTGACTTTCTTTTTTTTTTTTTTTTTATTCAATTATCTCACACAAAGTTGAACCGGCAATACAGTCAGCCTGTGATTATAACTTTCATATAAATCACATAAAATTGCAGGCTTTAGCAATTTAATACTTTTTAAAATTTGCCCCGAAAGCTTCCTCTCCCACCACGAAATGGTCTGGATCCTCTCGGTGCTCCTCGTCCTTTGAAACTGTTGACTCCCTGTCCTCGTTGCATTTTATTTAGTACAACTCGTTCATTTGATCTACCGAAGACTTCTGGATCTTCTTCAACTTCTTCTGGTGAATCGTCAATTACCATCGGACTTTCTCCACGGCTATGGTCACTTCTATTATCAAGGAAATGTTCCTGATGTTCTTCTATGTCTTGTCTATAATTAGCAGAAAAATTTTCACGAATAAATGGATCTCTTATTCCTGATCCACGGTGCGATGAAAACTCCTCTCTGCTCCTTGTTGGAGTTAACAGTGTTAGGGTTCTGGTGGGATAAGCGGCGGCAGACGAGACTCGCTCTCTCTCTCTGCTCAAGCTTCGGCTCTCGGATTCTCTTGATGGTGATACTGCTCTGCCCCAAGGACGTTTTTGAGAAGAGTTACTTAGGCTCCATCTTAGATCGTCAGCTTCTCGAGGTTTTGGAGCATAATCAAAAGTTTCTCGCATATTCCAGTCTAGTCTGTCCATGATTGGTCTTTTCTCTTCTTTAACAGGTTGTTGTAAATCATACGGATACACTTGGACTCCAAAGTCTGCAGTGGTGACGGTTGCTTGAACTTGCTTGTTTTCAAGTTGCACCTCGTCGGTCTGACATATTTTTTGATGCATATGAACACCGGATTTAACAGTCATTTGCGAATGGCGCTCTTCTTCTTCATCCCAGTATATTTTATTTTTCCCTTTTCTTAACAGGATCGAATTAGATGATTTTTCTTCACACTCATTTGGAGTGTCTTCTTTTTTAGGGTTGAAGAAGAATCTACCTTTCATCTTCAGTCTTGGATCCTCGACTGGCAGGTCTCGGAGTGCATGTTCGCAATGTCGAAGTATTTCTGGCTTGAATCCTAAGCCAAAAAGCAAATTGTTTCGTTTTATCATTATTTATCGACGTATACAAGTAAAAACCATTATTTTTTGAATGGTATTATTTTTCACAGAAATAATAAAATCACGTTATTATTTTATTCAACACCACAACCGCGCGATACGCGAAAATAGTTTATCAGTGTGTTCAGATAAATGGAATAGTTACGATGATTTCTCATAAAAAAATTCATTTGAGTATCTATACAATTATTATCACAGATTTGCAATAAACTAAAAACATACTGTAACTTGTCTCATACAGCTGTTTCGTTTATGCGTTTACTGTTTTTATTATTCATTTTATCATTAGGTAAACCGTCGTGCTTATTGCCAATCAGATCATGGCGAAAAAAGCGTATCAAAATATCGCTTGTACATATATGAGTACCCAATTATCGTCATGAAAAACTGTTTACGAACATCACATATTACAATAATTGGGATATCTCACCTGGATATAGGACCGGTGGCCCGATCGAATCTATGTTTGAAAGAAAAAAAAGAAGATATTAATTTAAGTACCGTGTTGAAAATTTGTAATTCGACTGCATTTAACCGTAGCAAAAACTTGCTACTGTTATTTTCTGCAAAACATCAGTTTTATAAGTGTTCAACAATCAATGAATTAATAAATTGTCGCACCTTTAGCAGAAACTGATGCTTCCAATAGGCTGGATAAACTAGTCTTTCCAAAGGCGCCCTGCAATTTTAGAATATACCAAATAATTCCAAATTGCTCTTCAATTCATCTTACCTGACTTTAAAGCTACCTCATACATCATAAATAAAAATGTTACTTCTTCATGCAAAACTAAAATCACATTGTTTATTCAATTTGAAATAAAAAATGATTAGAATCAATTTAAATTAATTTCTCAATTAAAAACAAACGATTGATAAAATGAAGAAATTGTTTTTGATGATTAGATGGCGAAATGATACTTCAAAATAATCTTTGAGGTAGCTCAAAAGAAACGTAATCATGAAACCTGATTGGTAGAATAAAATTACTTTAGAATTCGATATAACAGGGGGCTCAGGCGTTTTTAATCGGCCTTCACGAGACTCTTGTATTCCATTATACGGAGTTGAGGATCTCCGTTCCGCCTTGTAGCTACGAGGTGTGTTGGATCGAACCGAAGCACCTTGGGGAGTAATGGAACGTCTGTTGGCCGTATCGATCAGCTGTAGTCCTGGAGTAGGTAGAAGTGGTGGTACACAATGTGGTTGACTATAGATAATCGGTCCTTGTTCAAGTTGACCAGGGGCTGGCACAGGTTGAGGCGAAGGAACTGGCTGAGGTAAAAGCAGAGGTCGAATAGGTGCCGGGTTTTGTTGACCATACATCACAGGGCCAGAAGAAAACTCTGATTGCATTAAAGGCTGTGGAGCTGTTGGATCGTAATTCATAGGAGGCATATGCTGATGAAGTGGCTCAAAGTTCATAAATCCTTGCGGTGCTCCAGGCATCATCATTCCTTGTGGTCCTGGCTGATGGTGTTGTATGTAAGGAGGGTGCTCTTGTTCATGGGAATAGATCGGAGGTACCATTGGCGGCATTCCGCCCATTAAAGGCGGAACTATGTACCCGAGATTAGTAGGCGGAGGTGGTTGTCGGGTGGTTTCTTCTCTGAACTGTCTTCTTATTTCGTTGATAAACGGCGACCTCTTTCTCGTTTTTCTTTGTGGACTTCTTCCTCGGCTGCCACTACGACTACGCCATCTTGGGCTGCCCCCTCTTCTGTCTGCTGGCGAACGACTGTACCTTCTTCGATGTCGATCACCACTTCGACTTCTGTGACGCTCTCGAGAACGACTTCGACGACCTGAAGGCCTGTGTTCACTGCGAAATTATACTAATTCTAATATTCTAAATACAAATTTCTAACATGAAGTTTGTTCTGGTTTAACTTGTTCACATATTGAGGTTTATAACAGTATAAATAAATATTCTAATGATTATATTTACAAAATTGGTCAATTTTTTTTTTCTTTCTTAATTGTTCACACTTAGCGATTTTTATACTTACTGTATAATCACTTTCTCATATGAAGAAGCTTAAGGAATTTCAGTTTAACATGAGCTTTGCTCGTTTGTTAATTCTTCTAAGATAATTCTTACCGTTCATGTCTTCTATGGCGTTCCGCACTGCGTCGTCTTTCCTCAGCACTTATTCTCCTTTCCAAACTTAATCTTCGGGGATGAGTAGGGCTTAATCTAAGCAGGCTTCTACGTCTTTCAGGGCTCAGAATTAAGGGACTTAATCTAAGAGGACTTCGGCGTGATACTGGACTTAATTTAATTGGGCTTCTGCGGCGTTCAGGACTAATAACAATTGGGCTCCAGCGACGATGCGGACTTCTTCTAGCTCTTTCGATGCTACGACGTCGATTGGGACTTCCTCTATGACGTTCGGCACTCTTTTTTCGCTCCCTGCTCCTCCTACTGCGTGAAGTTGGCGGTTTTTCAGTGCTCTGCTTCTCTGCGATGGTCTCGATTGCCTCCATTTCTGTTCCAGGTGGCACAACGTTGTCTGAATCCAGTAGAGACTTGATTGCTTTTTTCTTTTCGGCTAAAATTTTACTTTCAGAATCTCGTTGAGTTCGTATCTTGTCTCTCTCAATATCTTTTGTACTTTTAGTTGGATCTCGACGATTCTCCTCTTTTTTACGCTCTTCACGTCTCAGTTTATCTCGATTATTAGGGCTTCGATGATCCCGACAACGATTCCGATCCCTACAATTAGTCTTCTAGTCACTTTTTATCTTTAACAATTACATCTTTTATTACATACAATCATTTATTGACGCTCCTTACTGCCTTCGCTCTCGGAGTCTACATGCATAATCACATACATATTATATATATCATGTTTTATGTACGCAGTGCTTTATACCCATCTGTCATACAATTTTTGAACAAAGAAAAGAATAATCATAAATTATGAAGTAAAAGAATAAACATTAAGAAGTATTAGGGTCAGATTTTCATTAGAGTTACAGAATAAATAAGGAAACATTTTTATCTACAGAACATGAAGTAGGAAGGCAGTTAGATGAATATAAAAATATGTTTGTCTACCTAGAAGATCGTTTTCGGTCCTTTTCCTTGCTACGACTTTTAGCCTTTTTTTCAGGGCGTTTTTCTTCTTCGCCTTCCCAAGCATCGACGACATCTAATCCTTCCATGAAATCTTCGTCGTCTAAAAATTCTTGCAATTCTTCATCAGGTATATCCTTTAGGCCTTCTATAGCACGCTGTACATCAACGTTTGTCTTTGGTCTGGAAATCTCTGACGATTCTTTAACTAAACTTGATACTTTGATTTTATCTGACGCTTCTGTTTCTCCTTTTGCGGATTCTTGAGTCGAAAAATCGCCGGAGATCGGCACTTGGCTCTCCGGGATTTCTATCGCTGAGTCGCCCATAGTTATTCTGGTTTTAGCTTTTAATTACCTGAATCTTATTCTAAACTTACAGCATTCGATGAGCTTGTAGAAAATGAAGATTTTTATATTACGGCATGTACAATGGGTTGGTTAGGTTTTGCTATTTTAGAACAGGGTCAAGAATCTACATTTTATTTAACCTCTATACGAAGCGTCTCAACAATCAGATTGTTGTTTTATTCTAATGTATATTAGTTAGTCTAATCGTAGCCATGGATCGTAACAAGCCTCTGATTGATGATAGTTCACCACTTTTGACTTAGGTATACAGTCGAAGGTTCACCATGTTGGTAACCAGATACAAATGGCTTATGATATGAACGTCTGTGTATGAACGATGGTCAAGATAACAATTATAAGTATTTCAAAAGAAAAGAACGCCTGTATGTGTGCTGCTTAGTTTTATGACCATAAAAATACACTTCTTATTAATTTTTATAGTTTTTTTCATTTTCACGATCCAAAATTCACTCAATATAGAAGATATTTGACCATAGTCGCGCCTTGCGAAATTGCGGGCGATGCAAAGTTATTTTTTGAATTAAAAAATTATATGCATACTTCTGATTTGGATTTTTTGATGAAAAAACAAATAAAATATATGTATGTAGATAGGAGAAAATCAGACTCTCGTCAATTTTATTAATCGATTTTTTTTTCTTTTATACATTTTGTACAGACAGAAATATGGTTTCAGTTTTCACGATATTGTACATACAAGTTGTACAGGTAAAAAGTTGTACATACATTGTTATAATATCATGATGTTGTTAATTAATATATTTAATTAACGGCAATGGAGTCGATTGATACTAATATCAAGTAGTATTTAAAACTCCCACCTTAAGACAATGTTTGTACTTCTTTCATTTTCCACTATATGATGTAGCATAAGGTCATAAATATTTAAGAAAGAATCTGTAGCTAAATTATTTCTCTTAAAATATTAAATTAATAGAAATACTGTTTATATAGATGACAACAGTTCTTTTTCTCTCTCTTTCGTTCGCAGACATACCTAGCTACATTTCAAATAAATAAAACATAAGATACTTATTCTTAATCTCTAATTTAATTTTTCATTATTTTAGAAGACCACCATAAATTTTTGCGAGATATTTAATATTCATTTTATGTCTGATCATTTCATGATTGCGGTATATTGTAATGTGATGTAATTATACTTTAATTCCAATACCAACGTAACGTATTAATCAATGATATTCAGATATTCAGAATTAGTAAATTACTATCTCATAGTAATGGGAAAACAAAATTACGTAAATTATTATATTAGCAGTTCACAGGACTAAAAATTTGTAATAAATTTTCACGTTTGGCATATACATTTGGTAATGCTCTGTTAAAACAAAAAAATAAGAAATATGCTGAAGCATAAAATGTATGAATAAAAAATAAATAAAATCCGTCTCATGATAACGTTTGGGAAGACGATTGTTGATCCACTTTTTTAAATTGTAATATATGGACCAAAGTCTTATCGATAATTTGAGGTAGTTTACTAGTAATATATGCCGAGAATTCCTTGAATGTATTTTTAAGAGAGTTATTGTTCTTCATTGTCAAGTGAACAGAGACTGGTTTCACCTGCTTTTCAAATATACAGATAAAATTTATAACTGGTGCACTAGATGTTGGAGTTTTTTTCAATTCCTCAATCATCAAGTTAGATATACCAGCTTCTCTGTCAAGAATACTTAAAGTTGGATCGAAAACAGGTTTTTTATTCTTACGTCCGTGCCATAATTTTAAAAACCCTGAACATTCCAGGACAATTTTAGTATTGTCCTTTGAATGTACATCTGACTGTGCCTCGCACTTTTGTTGCTTTGCTTCCCTGTCTGAAGATCCCAGTTTTACTTCCAGCTTCAAAACTCTTTCAAAAGTCTCTTTAGTAATATTTAAAACAGCGTCGTACCAACTATCTATGGTGAATTGTCCTCTGTAAATAACGTCCGGAGTAAGCACAGCAGTAGAGGGCAGCCCAGCTTTCAAGAACGGCTCACCCTTGATGGTCAATTTAAATTTAATTTGTTTTTCCAATTTAGTTTCTTTCGTAAACAATATAGAAAATAAATTTTTGTAATCATTTGATTGCGCTTCTCTACAAACTTCACGTGACGTTACACAATGTTGTTGAAAAAATTCTACCGCACGACTACTTATTCCTGAAGTTAAATTATGGTTCAATTCTATCGGGTCTTGGATGCATATTGGCTTATCGGTATACAACAACAGAGGATTAGCCGTTTGACAAACGTATACTTTATATCTGAACATACAATTCGGGAGCTCTTCGGCGTTACTAAAAACCGTTTTGGTATGCGCTTTGCCATCCAAAGGGCAAACTACTTTTAATCCAAATTCAAACCCGGCGTAAAAGTCAAAAAATTCGAAAAGCAACTCTGGAATACTACTGTCGTTTTTAGTCGGTTGAAATTTATTACTTTTATCATAATTTACTTGCCAGCCTTGAACGAATTCAGGTGTACAAGTAGATTGCAGTTCTGCTACTGTTGGTACTATAGCTCTTTCAGGTTGCTGTAAAAAGAAAATAATTAGCATGGTTAATGCGTAGTTTGAGATTTTTCCTGTGCCTGCTATTCCAAACAGCTGACCCCAGAATTTGATTATTATCATCAAAGGTTTCAGCCGAACGTCGAGCGAAAGATAATATTTTATTAAATGACTGTTGCGCACGCCAAGACTGTTTTTAAAGCTAATATCGCAGAAAATATTTGTCGGCGCGTGGCGAAATTTAATAATAGGCGTCTTTGCATTCGGTATCAAAACTATATCAGTGAATATGTTTTTCCGCTTGAATAGAAGAGATTTAGCAACTCTGAAAACTTTTTTTGGTGTCCACTCGTCAGGTTTCGCATCATCTTCGTTTTCGAGTATGGGTAGTCCTGAAATTACCGATCAAATTTTACAATTTTGTACTAAATTAGTGTTAATGGAGTTTTGAGTGCATAATATAACAAAATTATGCTGATTACACGATAAAATAATCTCATTATCAATTTCATTACAAACCTATGTCCACATAAACATCAAGATCACTTTTTTTGAAACTCAATCCAGTTACTGTTGATCCATATCTATGTGCCTTGCAGTTACGAAATTTCGACCTAAAAATTTGGTTTAAACTTGCACAAACAGAGCCATATTCTCCCTCGACCACAACGTCGCTGTGTTGTATTGCATTTAAAAATGCAATCAATTGACTATCAAAGGTAGTTTCTCCCTCAAATATCTCCTTGAAATCTTCGTATGTTAATTTACTCGCAATTTCCGTGTTGGGTGTTCTTTCTGAAAAGAGTAATAAAGAAAACAAAATTAACATTTTGAATACGTTGAAATTAAAGAAATAAAACCTTTATAGCTTCTCTGAATAATATTTACAAATAATTTTTTCATCAAAATAATTAACTTTTTTAGTTAAGCAACATTTACTTTTATGTTGGTCATATCTCTCATTTTAGATAGATAACTATTTCTATTTTTGGCTGCTGGAGGATATTTATAAAATGTGATAAGATTTAATTTTATAAATGAACATGAGTGTTGTAAGAATAAAAGTTCACCTATACATGTTTTAACATTAAATTATATACATCAATTAGCTACTCACTATTTTGGTGAAATATTCTGCGCTTAATGAGCAATTTGTAGTTGCTAATAGAGATCGGATGACTTGTGAGATATTCAACAGGTGATCTGAAAAGATTATTTTTTTCTATAAAATGAATGGAAACTAATATTACAAGTTCAAAGAATATTATAATTTTTTGACAATAAACCATGAAGAAACTTAATTCCAAAAATCTCACTTATTTGTGAATTGTATCAGTGCATAGTCCCGTTCAAATTTCTGGGTCTCAATTGGTCCATATTGTAGGAAAAAGTCTACAAGATCGTTGCTAGTAAAGTAGGGTGGCCAATTAGATACAAAAATGGATCTTTCCTCGATGCCTTTTCTGAGTTGTAAAAATCTAAGATTATTGGCATGTTTTTTCCCAGTAAGATGACCTTGGAAAGCGTACTCGTCAGAAAGATCTATTTGGCAAACTTCACAGCGTTTAGCCATTACGGAAATAGTTGTTTACCGGCCGAAGTAACGGCTTTTAAAAAATACTTTGTCTCTAAATATCCTTCGTTATTTCCAGAGCAAAGTATCACATCATTTTCTGATTCGTAAAATATTAAACCATCCTTTTTAGCCGTTGAAAAATCTACAATTATAAAAATCTGCGCGTTTTTTCTCACTCCGCATACGGAATTTTTTCCTTTCGAAAAATGTATGTGATTTCTAGACATGCGAGATAATCCTTTCGCTTCAATTTTCTCCCAACATTTGAAATATGTTCCGTGAATTATTTCATAGTCTGGTTTATCGATCAATTTTAAACTCAAATTGTTTACTTGATCCAAAGAGTGTCCCTGATTAGCTTTTATCTCTAGTATACTGTTTTTTTCACGCAGAGTAAATCTGTTCTTTAAGTTTTCAGCCACAATTCTCTTTATCTCTCCAACGTCACAACGAAAAAATGTTATTTTTTTAATGATATCATCAACAGGGACAAATCCTTCTGAATTTATTGTCAGACCTTCTTTTACAGCACCGTGACGAAGTAGATACGATAATCTTTTGCCAAGTCGAACATCATGCTCGATTTTTTTCTGTAATATGGACGTTAAATATTATTCATTTAAAAATATTATAAATACATTTACGGAAGTGAGGGCTATTTTTAATTGTATTGCGTGGTATATGATATGATATTGCCAAGTTTTTTATTTCAGGTGCACAAAAGCTAAACAAACAACTTCGATCTGTGTACATAACCATAATTGATACTGGGAATGCGAATATTTTCACACATCTTAGAAAACAAATTTTTCATGTTATTTTCTTTCCGAACCTTTGACGCCATAAATATTTATTTTTATTAATTTTACGTTTATCATCCGTCCGTTATAAATTGGCTTTCACTGTTTCTCGCTTCTGCTAACTCGCTATCGATTATGCTTATGTATTTTTATTTTTTTTACTGTTTTTTTTTTTTTCTACCAACTCTCCGACGGTGGCCACGTCGCTAGTGAAGACTCGATTCAATTCTATCGATGTATGGTCGATACTGGACAAACCTCTACCATTACTGTGGTTCTGCATTTTTGTTTTAAATAAATTAATGATAGATAAATGCTTGGAGTATGACTTCGGTATCAAAAGCCGTTTTAGCTTCGTCTTGTGCAATTACTTTAGGTATTGTTGGTTATGTACATTACAAACAGTATGACGAGAGGTTAGTAAGAAGCAGTGTGATAATTCTGCCGCGTAATAGAGGTTATGTCGTATCTGTCACTACGAGATCGACTTTTCTTTGCTTAGGGAACAACTTCACTTGGGTGTTATACGAGATGTGGAAAGACAGGAGCGTATCAAGAGAGAAAACATATTCGCCCTGCAACGACAAAATGATCTTACCAAAGAGCTGAAGAGAGATGAGGAAGCTAAATATAAAACTTAAAATAGTTATCGCAATGCAACTGTTTCGCAACTGTATAATTTTAAATAGGGAAAAATAAAGTTTTTCTTTTTTATTAATACATAAATAATCGATTTTCTGTACCATTTCTCTTTTCCGTCTTGTTCCCATGATCTTTTTTTAGAGATTCTTTTTATTGACTCATGGGCATATATCTTATATCATTTCAGAAAATAGCCATTTGCTTAGAGCACATTAGAATGGGATGAACGATTGCCAAAATCGGAGAACAGCCGTACTTTTATTCAATGGTATAACCGGTTTACAGCCATCTCGCGGATCATTTTACGCTCTTTCTATTTCTTTAGTCCGAAACCCGATGGCACCACTTGCCATTCTAGAAGTTGAACTGACCTACCGTAAGGGCTCTCTTCATTTCACTCGACGGTAAAGTAATGGCAGCTGTAAGATGTGCAAAGGTTTAGTTCAGTGACCCTTGTGGCGTCAACAGGCTCCTATGGGAGTTGTGCTTGTTAGAGGCTCTTGTGACTGGAGTTGTAATAAGAATCTGCTAAGCGTAGAAGACTTGTAGCAAAATAACCAACATGGTTTTAGACTAAATGAGATTTTTCTTGACTAGTTGTTGGAGTTATTTACCGATTGACTATCAGATTAAAACACGCGTTTTTATTTTTATTTCTTTGTTAAAGATCAAAATCATCAATTCGTTCGATTTTGGCAATCGATCGTCATCCGATGAACAACTCTCAGAATGAGTAGAACAACTTCTTGGGGTCGGATAATGTTCTCTTGATATTAGGTCCTCCTATAATTAGTTCTTTGATTTTTTGGTAAAGGATATTGTGTCAGATTTTCATGAAGAATGGTCGCTCAACAATTAGTATACAATGCTATACTAGAATGTTTATATGACGGATGCTAATTTATTAATGACTAAGGAAACGAACCCAGTAAATAAATGCATTTGCAGACAAGACTTTCTGAATAAGTGCAATCTGTCCATATGGAATGAGAAACAACATTCATTAATATGTAAAAAATTTGGCGCGTGCATTTCTAGTCTAGTAGTAAAATATAGTAAAGATGGCAATACGAATGGATGCAGTGGTAACACGAAAATCACGTATGCGATGTATGTTGCCTGTGCGGAGGCGTCTGTGATTTTTACAGACAATTTCTTTTGCATGAATTAATCTACTAAAATTACTTGACAATGCTATTTTCCAAATACTTATCTATTGAATTCCGATAATATTGAATATAGATGCTTCTGGACTTTTAGTGATGGATATAACTTCAACGGCTTGTCATTGCTATATTCTAAAATTCCAGATTGGTATATCCTACATCGTTCTAGTTTAAGAATTTATTTGTAACGGTTTGACTCCAACAACCTGAATGTGTCAAGAAAGAAATTGAATATGTTTAATTTCTGTAGTTACTCACCATACAAGTAACAATAAAACTCCAACACTTGCCATATAATATGCTGCTTTATTACGTCTTATATCTTCGCACTCTACCATGGACTAGTAACCATATAGGTATTACTCCTGAGAAATTATAAGTCAATTTTTTTGTTGTTGTAATAATTGAAAAACTTGACTCGAACCACTTGATTTCTCAGGAACGGTGTTTAACTTTAATTTTAATTATGAAACCAGTTTTTTTTCTTTTTCTTTCTAAAGATAGTTACTCGCGTCAGGGTAATACCGGAACTAGATGATGTGTGCTTTATTTAATTTTATTCAACGTGTAGAGCAGCCAGAGATATTTCAAGTTTATTTAACCGCATTTCCTAATATGTCCAGAAGTATACATACTTATATCCCGCTAGCGAACGGTTACAAAGAAACAATGAGAGATGGATGTGAAGATATAGTTACGAATCTCGCTTACGTGTATGTCCTTTCCTTTCTGGTCTCGGCTTTCCGGAGCTTGTGGTTATTAGCATAAACCACGCTTGCCTAAGTGCCCCAAGTTTACTCCAGTAAAGTGGATTCCATCTATGTATATGTTTTCACATGTTTTGACTCCTTTTCGACAATTCGCACCGTTCGTTACAACATCGCTAAGCAATTACGGGGAATCATACCGGCGTATCGACTAATGGAGATGTATGTACAATTCTCTGCCGGATACTTTGGGCAATCTTACCAAGGCAAAGTAGAGCGCAAAAATGTATTCCGCAAATTTGTGATGATGTCATGAAGACCGGCAAACAACCGTTCTTATTATTCTAGAACGGAAATTCGACTATATCTTCCGGGTTTTCCGAAAAGATCGTCGATCATTGCGTTATTACTTTTCAAGTTGAAAGATATATTTAATATCTTATTATTTATGCCTGTTGATAAATATCAGGATAACAAAAAAATTTTTTTATTGAATTTCAACGTACAGTTCAGATATCGCCAAATTTTATTATTGCTTCTTCCGGTTCCTGTAACGATTTATAAACCAATGGCAATCATCCATTCTTAAATAAAATTAAGAGCTCTTAGTTATGAGTAAAAATGAGCTCACCGCAGATGGTTCATGTTTTTATTATTCAAATAAATTATCACTGAGACAAAAAGAATGAAAACTATCTTAAGCAGGTCAAAAGACCAAAATATCAAAAAACACGAATATCATTCTGTATTTTCACTATAATATGGATAGTAATTTTCTGCGGTAGCTAAAAAAAATCGCTAATAGACCGATTGTATGGACTGTATCTATCTGGCACACACCTTGCGGCAATAAAGATCCGAGATTTATTGATCAATACATAAATATCATTTACATAAAAAATGAAGCAATGAGAACCTTGTAGTGACCAGTTTTTGGTGAGGACGTTGGAGTTCAACACGATTAGTTCTTGCGGTACCAGTTATAAGAAAGCCAAAATGTAAAAGCTAGAATGTCAATAGGTAAAAGTCTACTATTTCGGAGATCAAGTCCGGGTCAAGACTTGTTCCATACTTATGTGTTGGAACTAATTGGCAAATAATCTGAGCCACAATTTATAACAAAGAAAAAAATTAACCGACTTTCCTAATCATTCAATTTCTAGAAGGCCTGTATTTCATTGAAGAATTTCACGGTAACTGCTAATCTCGTATGTGGCAGATTTAGAATCAATCACCTTTTATTTTTTTATGTAAGCTGCGATCTTTCGGGACTTTATATCGCACGTTTTTGCGGGTATAGATATTTAATTGCTATCGCCAGAGGCAACTGCTGCTTTGCTAACTTCACTAAGAAATATAGGTAACTGATAAAACCTCTCATCGAGTTTGATTTATTGCTTTAATTACCTAGCCAGAATATTATATTAGTCAAAAATATAGTAACAATACATAATTTTACTCATATAATTCACAAAATAGGGTTGGAGCCGTTAACAATATTCTAAAGATTGTCAAGAATATCATATCTTTGCTATCAGGATATATCCGTACATGCATCTGAGATTATAAACTTGCGAGAATTTCAAGCTACGTTTTTAATTTACGTATTGTACATACATAGATTCATAAAATAGTGTTCATTGTATGTATGCATATATGTATTACATGTGCACATACATATCGGTAGTTAAAGTAGGCAGACACGCTCGCCGTACTTCTGTACCGTAATTATAATTGGGGCCTGTAATTACTCTACTATTTCCACGGCACAAAGTGTCGCAGTGATTATTTTCTCAAATTCAGACTTGAAATAATGTTTTATTTCCGCGGTTCTGACAAAAAACGTTGAAATTTATAATCGCTGTGATTACCAGAATACTTTGGAACTGTCTGTCTTATCAATCAGCGAATACTCACCATTAATATTAAATAATTTAGGAGAAATTTAGGACTTATGGCTTCTGCATGGCTTTGAAAATATTACTGAGACTGAAAATTGGAAATGAGAAAATGATGTACCAAGGAGAAGAGCCTTCTTTGGCTTTGGTGAGAGGTCGGGAGACGTGGGGAATTAGAACTTCAGACGGCGTGAACGCGTTCCCAGAAAGCAAGTGGGTACGCACAAGTAGGAACAAGGGTTTATCCCCCACCTCGAAGAAATCTCAACCGTCTAGGCATGGGAAAGCTAGATACATTGGGGGCGTTCTGAACATCTTGGCTCAGTTCAATTCCGACATCTGAAAGGATTCACACTGAAATATCAAAGATTCACGTAGTATATACCATGTGAGACGTTCATCTATTTAATAAACTGGCTGTCGTCAGTTGGGAATTGGACACATCTCCGTAAGAAATGATATTTATTCATTAATATCCCCGCCAAGTATAACGAACCGTTAAAATCTTTTGGATCTCTGATCCCGAAATCACAGTCAACCTCATAATCTGGTGCTGCGAGGAATTTAAATGTTATAAGAACAGTTTACTGTATGTGCTGAGATTATAATCGACGAAGATCTGGTAAACTCGAAATACGTATCACACTGCTTGGATAACTGAAACTATCATCAACAAAAGATCTAATATTCACCATCTTCAATAAAGAAATATCATCATCTACTCATTGAGAAACTAAAAAACGAAAAAACTAATAATCAAATAATCGGCAAAAGATAACTGCCCGGTTTTGAAATCGAAGTACAGTTTTAGAAGACTAAGGACCAGGAAGAAAAAGAAATAGAAGAAAATCTTCTTGACTCGAACAATTAATCACACAATCTGCAGGGTAACTAAACGAAGAAAATATACGGGCGATGAAATAATGAATAGTTTTAAATGTATAATGACTTGTGAATCACCAGTGGCATTTTAACAAATGTATTATATATGAATATTAACTCCACAGTCCGAGGTCTATGCCAAGGTGGACGAAGATTGGCGACTCTTGACCGTTAACAAGAAAAATTTCAATCTCATGATTCGGTGGGGCCAGAATTCATCATCTTGTACACTGGTTGTTCATCGTAAGATCAAAAGGATAATTCATTGCATGAAACGAAAGTAAATTTCAACGTATCATCAACTCGGATTTATTTGATGAGTTCAAAGTGGGGATCCAACATCGTCTCAAGGTTGAAGGACATCATTTATAATAAACAAATTATGGTTTTATTATTCCGATGATGATATCTGCCGAATCGAAAGATCCGGAAGTGAAAACCGTACACTGACGAAGGTAGGGGCTGAAACTGGGAGGAGAAGAAATGGTTTTTGATAACTCGAAACTAAACCATGACTTAGAAAATATCCAAAAAATCATAAATTTCAACAAATTTTATATACCAACTAGAATAATAATCTCCTCATTTTATCAACTGGTTTTAAACGTTAGACTATTATAGTTATCAAATTCCAAAATATAAAGCGATGAAAAACTGCGAACGGAACTGCTTGGTTTATCCGTCGACGAGTCTGTAATTGCAATTCAAGCGAAAAGTATAGCTCGTATAAAATTGTTATTGATTTCAATGGAGGTAATTAATTAACTTCCAGGCTATTCGTGGTCCCATTACAAGTCGCAATGACTTTTGTTTCGTATATTAACGTCACGCGTCTCGTAAATAATAAATAAAAATGTACGAGGAAACTATATACTTGCTGCGTAGTGCTTCTTTATTTGTACATCGAGGAACGGTCTTGTACAAATTCGACGTTGTAAGACGCCAATTACATTTAGCTATCATGATCGTAGAATGGATAGGTGGATTTTTATTTACTAAGTAATCTATACGGCGTGAGTCTTACATAGAGGATGGATGCTTCATCGTTACCCCATAATTATAAACCAGGTCAACGATTACGTGCACTGCACAGGCCAGGATTTCCCGATAGAGTATTACAGGACCGTTATCAATCAACGGTGATACCAAATTCTTTCTGGCACACTATTGTCCGTTGGGCGTCGAGGCACAACGTCGTCACGAAAGTCTAGCTACTTTAACACTTCTGAACTAGATTTCAGGGTATAAAAAGTTGATGGGAGAACAGAATAAAAATATATATTTACCTCCAGGGCGTTCTAAATTCTTTAAATTATACTACTTCAAAAAACGTTTTACCGTCAGTCGTATATTGACCAATAATTAATACCTAGCTGTTTGACTTTCAAAAAAATCTCTTCTTGTATGTCGAATAAAAAATCTTTGGTTCCTGGTTCATCGGACGATTGCTATTTCGGGAAATGATCAATTTTACTAACGGTAATTTGTAACGCGTAAACTTGTTTCAAAAGAAAGGTGAAATCGCGAGTAAAAATCACGATTTACGCATTTTATACTCGGCAATTTTCTCAGTTCAAGGACAAACGTAGTAGTAGATTTCTCTCTCATTCGTCGACTAATTGTGCGCGAGAAGCAATTACTCTCGAGTCTTGTTTCGATTGATGTGACAACTCCGACAACCAGTTCTTCTTACGAGACGCTCGTCTTGACAACTTTACGCGTTCCGAAAGAATTTTTCGTATTTTTTTTTCTTTTTTTCTTACAAAATGAAGACTTTAAATGATTCAAAAATCTTATGTACGTACGATTCTCTTTCAATTTCAATTTACTACGAACAAATGTATACCAGCTAATTGGATATACAAAGCTTGAAGTTAATTATACTCTAGAAACTTAATCAGAGCAGAGGATCAAATTTGAATGACTTATAATAAATCTATTGCTATTTCATGATTAAGAATAAATTAAAGCTCAGTATTGCGAACGAGAGTAAAATTAATTATGAAATTTTGCCTTTATCGAATATTGATTGCGGTTAATTTTGTTGTGTTCATAGAATAGCTCATCAGGATATTTTCTTACGAGAAAAACGGGAAAAGTAATCGAGAGATTGTATAAAAGTAGACTTTCTGATATTACAAAAATAGACTTTCAGATCTTATAAATCGATTTTATTCTCGTTTCAAATCTCCTGGTAATAAGTTTAATGCTTTTTGAATTCCGTATCATTTTTTTTTTCCATTCATATTATAGTGTTACGCCAGGTGACACAATCACTGAGGAAGTTCCGCTATGTCCTACATAGTTCCTAAGCATACTTGCGTATTATGTTTTACCTTAATGTTAATACACAGCTGTTATTATAACCGCGCAGAGTGGTTTTTTCTTATACGTTAAATCTGACTGAATCCGCGCTACTACAGCACGCAACTCGCGATTCAACTCGCTTAAATCATAAAACCAGCCTAGAAGATCTCATCGAGGTTTTAGGGTCTTGGGATCCAAGTTTCCAGTCGAGTGATCGCTCTGAAACTTACATACCTACTCCGATTCTTCAATTTTGTACAATGTTTTCTCGACATTTTTACACAGAATTGAATCGATTTATTGATTATTATATCCACATCAATCAATTTTTTATTTTTATTTTTTGCTTTAATTTGTAACGGTCATGGGATGAAGTATAAGTCGACACTTTGATTTGACTCGTTAAAAAATTTCTCCCAATGGTAAAACATGGAGTTAACTTCCCTCCTTCTCGTCGAGAAAAAGACAAAAAGACAAAGAAAAAAAAAGTATTTAAAAAAACAATTTTACTTATAAACACGTGCGATTCAGGCGGGAATGTAGCTTATCCGAGTAACCGGATGAAGAATAGACTGTTGAATGTTAATTGCAGTAGAGACATGTAAGAAATTAGCAAGAAAGGATCAGTAACTAGCGTCTAACCGTAGTGTAGGAAAAGGCAGTCTGTGTAAAATTGAATAAGTTGGACAGACCGTGATTTTAGTAATTGCAGACTTAGTTTGTTCGATCATTATAAATGCTTGTTTTTTTTTTTTGTTTCATTCATTTTTTGCATCATTTTATCGATAGCTGCAGGTATACACGTGAATAAAAATCCCCCTATAGTGTCTGAGTTGAGGTTCTTTCGGGTGAGTAAATTCCCGACAGATTAACTGTACATCACCAATTTAGCTCCATGCTAATCGCTCATGTCTGTTTTTAGACGTGTTTTACGGCAGCCTTATATACTGTTAACGTTGAATCCGCTATGCCCGTGTTGATCCCGCATGGCATATTTATTTAAAAAAAATAACGCTACTCTGGGTAATAGGATTACAAAAAAAAAAAATAAAAATAATGATTTGTTGGTCAAGATTATCGGTATGATTTTGTAACGGGAATTATCCAATCAGACACATATTGTGATTCGCAATAAACGAGTTTTTTGACGCATTTTTTATTTTTTATTTATTTATTTTTATTATTATTTCTCTCCGAGAGTTCAAATTTTAATTTATACAGCATTAATAATTAATTTTATAATTTTCCCGTTTTATGCGACTAACGGCTGTGCAGAAAACCACTTTAAAGATCGATGGTCACTTAAGGCGATAGATACAGTTTCATTTTCGTCCAAGTCGAAATTCTTTAACAAAACTTGATTTGTAACATACATACATCGTATATAATGATAAAACCCGTTTTAAAGACTTGCAGTACGACGTCGTATCGAAAATCATCACATTCCATTCTTCACCCAACGGTTAAATCAAGATTCCCGCTCTTTTTTTTTGGTCGTAAAATTGAACCTTGAAATTTAAAACGCTGCATTGCTTCCGACAATCGATTTATCACACATAAAAAGAATGAGTATACATGCGTGTCCACTGGGTCCATAATCATCTCTTCGGGGCATATCGTAATAGTAGTTCAAGGCCTCAGCACAGTTCTGTAACTTTTCTTTCGTTTTTTTCGTCCGGTATGCATTGCTTGGCGCACACCCCCCTGGCCTTCCCTGGGCCCCAGTTGGGCCTGTCCAGGCAAGGTAGCCACCGCTTAGCATACGATGTAAGGTTGTTCAACTCCGAGGCGAAGCAGTACAAGAAATAACGGTTCAAGTTCGGACTCTTAGCGTTCACCAGGAACATCGCGCGGCCGACCAGGTTGTGGAGTAGCCTCTGTCACAGTCGAGACCCAGTCAGCCGTTGAGTCAAAAGACGTAACGATCGTCCTACGTGGGTTCCGTGATCTTTTTTGCTGTGCTTTTATATTCTAATAAGACGCGCTCGGAGCACGTCGTCCATAAATTGCCGATTTAAAAATTGAAAACCTGCAATACCCAATCGATCTCATTGGTAGATACCGCGTGTGGTAATTTCGAGTCTGATTTTTAAATTTATTTCTTTTTTTTTTTTTTTTTCTTTTCTTTTATTCAAATACTAGAGAAATTTTTTTTCAAGGGATTCATCGTAGATTCATTTCAGAACGGTACGGTGTAATTTGTGATTAAACTATCTATCGGTGACCGTGGATGTAGTAGATTCGTTTGCTTTCATAATACCCGTATAACAAAAAATTTTTTTCGGTCTAAGGTATCTTAGAGTATAACGGCAGTGAAAAGTGATTAAATGATTGCTTGAGACTCCAAGTTCAAAGTTTTTATAGGTAAGATAAAAATTTTAATATCGTTAAGCTAACGTAGGCGAGATGTCAACTCCTTTTACTATCATACCGCAATATATAGTATTGTAAAGCGGAGAGTGCAAGTGTTTGCTCATTATTTCAAACATAGTAATTAACACCCAGCTATTTTTTTCTTTTCTTTTCTTTAAGTAATAAGCACTTCCCATGTGCTTTTCGAACGATGAATTAACATGTCTGTATTCCAAAATTTTGAGCTCAAAAATGAACCGAGAGAAGTAAAACAAAAAATCTCGATACAGCAAAAATTGATAAAATTCATCGATAAATTAAACCTTATGAATTTTGCATGAGAGGCAATTGCAACGTTTTTTTTTCTCTCAATTATTAACAAGGATTTTGTCTAGCCCTGACTGGGTTCGTGACTAGATGCCATAACTCCGTTTCGAAGTGCAGTCATTACGATCTAGTCCGTTGTTTAATCGACTCGAAAGAACCTGCTTTAAAAATGGGGTCAAAAACTGTCCTAATCCAGTGTCGAGGAATGCTCCTTGAGCCAGAAATTTTACTAAAAAAAATTTTTGTCACGTATTATTATAGACGTAGACAATTTTTATGATTCAAAACGGAACAGTCCTAAACATAATTACGTTCAACATGACCCACATACACGTCACAGGAATAACCTCGAACGTTCTTCACCCGTAACAGAGTTACGTGCCCATTATTTGACAAAGAGATATATGTAACTTGACTAAACAATTACAAAAATCTTCAAGTATTTTGCGGATAGGTAAAACTTGGGAGATGAGAGATCGTGATACATCTGCGATCATGAAATAGTTCCACGATCGTGATTCTCAATATTAATAGAAAACTTATCGAAGCATGGAGCTATTTATGGCTTGTATGGTAGATTCTGTTGTTCCAGATATAAAGCTAGGCGATTGAATGCATGAATTGCGGTGAATAACTTCACACATGCAAAAAATCGTTGACCAGTCATGTACAGGATACATTCGAACGTTGGTGTGGCAGGTACCGTTAGGAGACACAAATATGAGCTAAAAATCCAACGGTTTATTGAATGCATGTATTTTACGAAATATAAACTGGTCTAACGGATTGCACCATGACAAAGGAATGTCAAGTGTATTTTTTGCCTCTTTTTCAATTCCCAACATTTTATGATGTTATTACTTTTCCTTTTTTTTTTTTCTTTTCCATAAGACATCAAAGCTTTTCGCCATAAGCAAATCATAAGGAAAAATTAACTAAATTAGAGTAAACAAGTTCGTAGTATGAATGATAAGAATCAAACGATTCGTAACTCTCGCCTAATGCCAATTAGCACGGACATAATAGTCGGGTAACGCGCCACAGTTGAGTTGTTAATTTATGGATTTATTCCACTGCTTTTATGAATTGATTTGGCTATAAAGAGGCATCATTCCTTCGAGTCAACGGTGATTATTATTAACTTGATACATAGGCTCTTTTTCGTCAGAGTTATACGCAAATCCTCCGCTTTACATTCATAGACTGTCTTTAGCAGAATGACTATCACGGAATCGGGTCCTGCATACCAACTTCATTGACGTTAGTTATAGGTATACTAGATAGACTTTTAGACTTGAATCTCGAGCCTCGATCATCGAATATAAAAGCTATGCTAGTAACTAACAAAGCTGCAAAGTGGCAGTCAATAATTCGCGTCAGGTAAAAGTCAGCGTGAACTTGCGTCATTTCTTCATTTCTTGAATCTTGTCAATGTGTTCGTCCTTCGATGACCCGTGATCGATAGATTTTAAATGCGATTTCGTACTTGGTTATAATAATGGGCAATCGATCAAGACATTTTTCGAAACAAAGAACCACGCCTGAATAAAACATTGAGCAGGCCATTTCGAACGTTGGTCAATTTTATCATAACTCTCTTTAATTTAATGCAATTTTCTTTCCTCATTATCAAACTATCGTATTAATAATCAATTATTTATTCATCTCTTTTGTTTCAGTGTGAAAATGCGGTTGAAATTGTTAAACATTGTGACGATCCTGCTGCTCGCTGCAGGATCCAGTGATAGCAGACCTCAACAACTTGGTGAGTTACTCGATGCGTCTAAAATTATACTTTCTAACAAAATAGGGTAGTTGTATTATGGAATTTTAGAGAGTAAGAGTTGATTGAATAGAATTTTCTACCGATGAATTATTGAAGATATTGCGTGATTTGAGAGAGTGCTCCTGAAAACACAAACGTTTCCTTAGACTGCAACGTCTAAATACCGTAATCAATTCGCGAAGTCTTTAATCAGGAAATAACAGTCACGGGTTGTGATGGCGAGTTTTGAAATGACACGACCCATCGCGATCGTGCCGTTAATCAAAGTATTCACTGACCGTTCGATGGGGTTTCGAAATGAAACGCAACCGTTAGAAATCATGTATCGATCCAGGAAATATTAAATTTTCTTTTTTATTTTACAGAGGTCTCGGAAAATTTTCAATCGAAAATAGAAAACGACGATGTTGAAGGATGGCGACCAGTACAGAACGAGGCGAAGATTACACAGGAGTCAATTCCTGTTGGCAAGGATCTGCCTCAAATTGTTGAAGGCAATAGCAGGTATACAGAAGAAAGGGGCGCAAGGCGCAGAAAATCTTACATTAAAAATAACCCTTTTTACGAAGACCATATTCAAATTTTTAGCCATAAAAAAACTATCTTTAGGGGCTACGAGCCATTAGATCCAGAGGCTTTTGAATCTAGGCATCTGTTTAAGCGATCAAATCTAAAAGACGATATTAGACAGCAGGTAAACGACGAGGTAATGATTACAGATGGGAACAATAGCGATGTGAAAATCTCGACTAATTATACCATTGGTAGGAATAAAATTGAAGGCACTCCGATCAAAATAATTGATTTAAAAAATGATGAAAACTTTAATCAAACTGATGATGATACACAAAAATTCAATTTTATGATTGACGAGGTTTCAGCAAATGTAGAATCAAATTTAACTTCTGGTGTGACTGAAAAGGTAGATAACAGTGTTTCGATTTTAGAGGATAAGAACGTTTTAGACTCCCATAAGAGTACCAGTCCTCCAAATATTCATCGAACAAAAATCAGCTCGAGTTATAGAGGTCCAATTAAATCGAGCCCACTTTTATTTAAACATTTATCAAATGTAGATTCCCGTTTATCTTTGAACCGAATCTTAGGCAATGAATCACAAACAAGAATGAATAATCTTAGAAAGATCAGGCCACAGGTCGCTCTTCATTCTCGGGTTAATTCGGAAGGCTATAAACCTATTCACGTAAACAAAGAGAAAGTTATGAATTTTTATAAGATTCTACCCACTCAGAGCGATTTGAAAAATTTTACGAACAAAACGACATTTTTACAAAGCAATCTTCACAATCTTCATGATATTCAGAATCAGGTTTTTGAAATGGGCTTAGACAATTCTAAAATTGAAACTAAGCAGTCTGGAAGTAGTTCAAACGAAATAGGAATCGGGGTTCACCGGCTGGTCATAAACCAAACTAGCAAACACGGATTTGACGGAAAAAATTCTACAAATAATCGGATCAGAATTAAACCGCAGCCTAACGGGTCGCCACTTTATTCAGCAATAAAAAACAAAGATCATGAGACCAGCGATGAAGAACATAGCAAGAATAGATCAAAGAACAGCATCAGAACAAAGCCAAATTTAAGTCAAAATACTCCGGTGTTGAATCTCAAGAATTGGCCGAATGACAACTTGCAAAACATTGAGGATCTATACAATTACCAAAAATATACTTCTTTTGATAACAACGATGACAATTCGGAAGAGCAAGAAATTTCGGATGATTTAGCTCCTCATGAAACCTCATTCAACGTCCATAAAGTAACCAAGAAACCGGACAAAAACAAGAGGCCAAAACCAGGTGTTCTAATTTTTGACCATTCATTAGCACCTCCACTGATAGTACAAAACAACGAAGCGGATACAACAAATAGTTACGACCCCGAAACCCACGTAAATCTCGAACAAAGCCCACAAGAAGTAGTGCAGTGGGAGCAGATTCATCAATTTACCTCCAACAATACCGACTTTCTAATAACAGATAGTAACGAAGCTGACTCAAATGTGTTCGATCCAATTCCTGAAGGCTTAGAACCAAACCGACCGTTAAGTTCTGATCATGGTCATACTCAGAGTCCAAACTATTATGGATACGTGGATGATATTTCAATTGGAGAAAATCCGCCTTTGAATATCGCGGAAAATTATGACGATGACTCTGTTCACGATGGAGAATATCACCAGAATCAAAATTATGAAACGAATTTTGAATACCCAAATTTAGAGAACGATTTCAATCCAGAACATGTAACGAGACCAGCAAGTGAAACGATTGAAAATGACGAGACACATGATGTCTACCAAAATGATCCTGTTTATACACCAGTATTGTCTAAACAGCCGTATTTCAACCCCTTATCGGTTGTGTCGCAAAATACTGTTGTACACATCTTGAATGCTGGTAAAAAACGACCTAATATCACTGTGACCGAAATGGAAGTAACTCCAAACCATTCAGAAGCGTTATTGGACCCCGAAAAGCATCCGGCAGATAACAAGAATTCTTCAGTCTCGACACCGAACGTCCATATAATGTTTACAACGGACGAAGGTAAAGACGAAGTGAATGGACCGCAATACGGACTGCCAGCGGATCAAAGAATCCCTGAAGTGATCTTCGACGATGGTATCAACTGTCCAACTATAAAGATCAATTCTTACACCAGGATAAACAATACGATTCAAGGTAAAGAGGGCTGTACCGATTTGAACATTATAATAAATTCTCACGTATTGAATACGAATGTATTCAACCCTTCGAAAACGTCTGGAGGAAATTATGGAACAGATAATAAATCACCGAGTGAAAATTATCCAGAAAATGGTCAAGCTCAACCAAGCTATACTACTTCTGATGGAAATTACGGTATTTCCGGTGGAAGTTACGGGACATTTTCAACTGGAAGTGGGCAAAATACTGGAGGATTGGTACCTAGTGATTTGCAAGATTTTCCTATCATCGAAGGTCAAAATCCCCAGGGGAATTTCCAAGATGGTCAATACGTTCAGCAATCTCCGGGTACTTCGACTTTTGAGGTGTTTCAGCAAACCCAGATCAACGTGGGCTCACAGGACGATCCTTCAAGCAGCGGAGACGCGTTGGACCCGGGCGTTTCGAATGATCCCACAAGTCCTGGAGATCAGGCAGATACGGTGCCGGAAACTGGTGTTTTGAATGATCCAGGAGCTCCTCCGGAAGTAGCGAATGATCCAGCAGCTCCTCCGGAAGTAGCGAATGATCCAGCAGCTCCTCCGGAAGTAGCGAATGATCCAGCAGCTCCAGGAGTTTTGGGTGACCCTGTATCGGATGGTGGAATTCCATCTTTTCCACCACTCGACGGGATTCAAAGTCCATTAGCAGATGCTGGTCCAGCAGACGTCGCTGCCGATGCTCCATCGCCAGCGAGTGGCGGATCTTCCGGAATACAGTTTCCTGGCGGTATAAGTAATCCGCTATCTGGCGTCCCAGGCCAACTTCAGGACTTTGTTGGAAATCTCGGCTCTCAAACTGGGAATGGGGATTCCCCAGGATCCCTTCTTGGCGGTGGCGATGACGACGACGGTGACGACGACGATGATGATGCTGATGATGATCTGATAGATCTAATGCCTTTCAGTATAATGGAATCTGTAACGTCAATTCTTCCTTATTTCACATTATTGAATCCGTTGAACTATGGTTTCTTGAGTATCGCGATATCACCCTTCGCCGTTGCAGTGGCAGGTCTTTTTGGACTTGCAGCCTTCGTTCCATATGCATTACCAAGTATTTTCAATTTTGGACGGTCGGCTGATGAAAATACGATTAGATTTATGCCTAGTCTCGAAGAAATAGTCACACGATCTATTAAACAGTATAAAAATTGGAACGAGTGGAAAAGCAAACGAAAGAAGCGCAAAAGATGAAATTAAATTCTAGATAAAATTTTTTAAGGTCTTTATACGGCAATAGGAACTAATCGTAGAATTTAAATATCGTCTAATAGAGATAAAATCAAATCATATCTAGGAAAGCGCTTCTGCATTCAAAATGGGTTTAATTAATACTAATTCCCAAATTTATGACAACATTTTATTTCTCAATAGATATAATGGCTAATTACGTTTAGACTAGTCCATATCGCTGTGATATGAGAATTAAATGTAAAATAAAGATTCATTGTTAAAAAACCCGCCCTTCCTCTCCCAATTCCATTTTTATACTTGCTCGTAATTACGTATTTAATTTTGATACTGTTATACGATTGCCATGATATTGAATTAAATTATTATTATTACCATTATTATTATTTATTACTACGAATCTGATCATTAATCAAGTTTCAAGAAAACTCTATATATTCATTCATCGATCTTATTCTACATACGATTTTTTTTTCGACACTGCATACTACATTACGGTCGAATTATTTCTGGTTATATATTAATATTAATATGAGAATAACAGTATCAAATACATACATTAGAGCACCGTGACGGCCGTGTGCATCATATATTCACGCAGATTGCATGCCATATAGGCGCTACGTTTTATTGCACGTCTATATATTATATGGGCAATCTTTTGACTAACTAGCTCTCAGTAAATTTACATTAAATTAATATAGACTCATTTCCTGATTCGAGCAACTCATCAGTCACGGTAATTCCGGTATAAATAATTCGTGAATCGATTACGATGCCAGTTTGCTATTAACACATATTTTCTTTTATTAATTTTCTGTACATTTTCATGATTATTCAATACAATCAATTAATTATCAGCATAACGATTAAGTGGCTTTGCGGACTAATGATTAGTTAGATATTTGTTGATTTTTATATCATAAAAATGTGAAAAAGCGATCCATATACTATGCAGGAAGGTAAAATAACACATGATATTCTAAACCGTTTACTGTTAATATATTCATAGATGGCTAGGTCAGTTTTTTCCTGTAATAATTGGTAGGCTTAAGAAGCGCTGCACAATTAGAAGCATAACGTATTATCTGGTCTACTTTTGTACGACAAATGGCTGGCCGACCAGTGGTGAGTATTTCTACTTGGCCGTAGGCTGTTCAATTTAATGCGAAGACCTTTGCTGTAGAAATTATTGTTGGTATTATTATAAAGCAATAATATACGACGTGTAGTTTTTTTTTATACATACATATACATATGAAGCTATAGGTAAGAGCTGAGGATTCTCGTAAATTACAGGTGTATATGGTACGCCATAAACTCATCGGGTTTGCGTTTTATCGTGTTAATTGTTAGAGTTATTTTATTATCCATTGCTTTGACACTAATTACAAATACGTCCACGTAACAATTTTATAAACTGGCTAATTGGTCTTCGTAAAAAGGGTGATGTGATATAGAAATCAGTTGTTTATTGACAGCTATGATTTGATTATTATTTTCAGGTAGCAATTACTTCTTTGTATTAATTAACTTAATGAGAATCACAAAGTGGTTGTAATGTGTAGTTGAAATATAGATAAATTGTGTCCGATGTTTTTTCTACTGAAAATTTATTACGCAACTTAGCACAGATTTCAATCAATAAACGTATACTTATGTATAGAAATCAGCGTAAAAATATATATTGTCTAGAAATTAGATTTAATGTATAAAATGACTTTGACGTATATTAATAAAGATGATTTTTTTTTTGAAATTTAAGATTTTTATATCAGATATTATATAATATACTTTATTCAGATTTAAGTTCCTTTAACTCTGTTCTCCCTATACAGTTCCTATAAATTTTATTGAAATTATTGAAATTCGACAGAAAATGAAAAATAAATTAAAAATAAATAGATTATTCATTAAATTCGATGAATTGACAAGATTTTCTGGTTACAGAGTTCGAGTTTCGAGTACCCAACGTGATGCCAGAAACCTTCCAGATATGAAACAGTCCCTAAGGACCGTAGCGACGCAGTTACTCAACGTAACTGACCCCAACGAATCGACAAAGACGATAACTGATCCGAATAACGACAGTAGCATGAAGAGCGAATCGAAGAAGCTTGTAACCGTTGCGAAGATTGAAAAGATTGAAAAGTCGGGAGATGTTGCAGATAAATTGAAAATGGAAGAGAAAAATCTTTTGATAAAAGAAATAAATTCTGAAATAAGTTCCCTGGAATCTATCGGAGTCAGTTTTGGAAGGCCTATAAATTCCAAATTCGGTTATTTCGAAAGTAGTCACCCAGGTCAAGCAATGGCTATAACAGACGAAGAACTGGAAAGAGAATTATCCTCAAAGCGAGACATGGTCGCTTACAAAAATCAACCAACGACTAGTGGGGGAATATCGACTTGGATCCTTTTAAATCCACCAACAACGACTCCGAAATCCATGCAGAAAGAAGCGAAGAAGCCGGAAACAATTAACAAATTTGTGACGAAACCAACAGCTTCCATTGAAAAAGTAGAAATCGATCAGAAGGTTGGTCAGAAACCATCCGCAACTGTAGAGAAGATTGTTCAAACACAATCGTCGGGGAAGATATCAACGAATCAAGTAAAACCTGCTGTGAGTAACGTAAGAAATACTCCAAAACCAACCACGGCAAAACTGCAAACGGTATACACACCTCCTAAGAAAGTAATCCCCAAGTTAGATCAGTCTGGTACGGATGCGACGACATCGAAGATCGGCATTACACCAGTCGCGATTGTGGAAAAGAATATATTTCCTACGACGGAGAAGATATCGACATCAACGAAAAAAATTGTACAAGCACAAAGAATACCCCCATTAAAGTTGTCCACTTCGGCAATCACCACAATCAGACCAGCGACTAGAACAACAAAGCCAAATATTAACCGAGGAAAGTTTCCAGCCAGGACTACGACGACAGTAACGCCAGAATATGAAGCAGAAAAAATGTCCACCAATAAAGTTGAGAAGGTGACTTTTAGACCAGTGCAAATGATCCCGACGCCGAAGGACGAGGTGAGAACAGAACGGCCTATGCTCCAAGCAAAGACAAAGACACCGGTTCCAACTATTGAGGTTTCCAAAACTACTCCAGCTCCACCATCCAGGAGTACAACGCCGAAGATTAGGGAGACGACGACGGATGTTAAGACGGATTTTACCGGTGCTGATCTTTTAGAGATTCCTGTTCAGACTAAACCCTCGATGACCAAGGCGAATAACGTTCTGAAAGCACAGCTTAAAAAGCCAGTTGATGAAGCGACTAAAATTGGAATTGAATCTGTCGAGGTAATCGAACCAGTTTTGAAGATTGATAATATCGATGTGTTGAGTGATCAAGGTGTTTCTCAGGCTTTGAACAACTCCCAGATCGATCTTAAGTTTGACTTCAATCCTGAGCTGACGAAGATTGGGATGGAGGCATCGACTGACCAGCCTTCCGTTGCCACGACCACGAAAAAGCCACGAAGAAATTCCCAAAAGCGAAGAAGAAACAAGAACAAAACGAGGAGACGTAGGCCATCGACTACTACGGAAAGCAACGAAATTTCAACGGATCAGATCACCGATGAAAATGCTATTCAAGAGTCTAAGGTGGAGCCTGAGACTAAGGAAGAAAATGCAACAAAGATCAAGAAAAAACAAGTCCCGAAACCAATTGGTACCCAAATTTACAATTACTTAAGCAGAGAAATTATGCCCAGTGTTGGAGTTGTTTCTCTCGTTGGACTTGGGCTTGGAATCGCTTCGTATTTCCTGTATCCTTTCGGAGGAGGAATTTCACGAAGAAATTACGAGGTTGAACCTAATTACAAGTACAATCTTGGTGAGTACGGTGGTAACTCTGGTCAGAATGAAGAGGAAGTATTTTCGAAGGTTCTTCAGGGTATGACGAATCACGAGGCTAAGTATGGTGGCTCAAAGGATTATGATCAAAACAATTATTATCGATACCAGCAGTTTGGGGGTCCGACTATTACCGATATCAAATTGACGAAGAAAAACGATCCCAGGTATCCCTCTTTGTCGTCTGGACTGACGTATAAACCGTTGGAAAACACCTACGATATGAAATACAGAAACACTGAATTCAAGTACCCAGAAGTATCAACTACAGCCAATTATTTCGAACGACAAAAACAGTCCGGTTACACCGTATCGAACGACGATGATGGAAATCGACAATTTGTCGTCGGCAATGTTCCCAAGGAATATAGCTACGACGATGGTCCTGTCGTTGGTCAGAAGTCACCAATGTACGATGACAACGGAGACGGTCAAACTCAATTCGAACAAAATGTCGCTCAGAATTTTGCCTTTCCTAAAAATTCCGTGAACATTCCCACACTCCAAACTTATGGACAACCCGAAGCACTGCCTCTGAAAAACAACGGAAATTATGAGGAAATTGAAATCACACCCACGGCTGTTGCCGTCGAACATGGTCCCAGAGCTCTGAAGGTTAAACGGTCGATAGACGAGGAATTATTCCATTCTCATCCACGGTTTCGAAGGGAATCTGTGATCCAAGTGATTCCACCCCTTACCAGTCAGGAAATTGAAGAAAAGGAGGAGACATTGAGCAACGAAGTATTCGATATCCTTGACTCAATGATTCCGGGTACAGACACGGCCAGGAAAGTCAACGGTGATGAGATATCGAATACGATTGAGGACGAGGAGAAAACTGAGAAGAAAAGGGAAGGAGATAAGCCTAAGATCCACGAAAATACCATAAAGAAAGTCACAGATGATGGAGACAGAATGACTAGTGCGAAATTTGTAATAACGACGGAAAAATCTGTTGAGACATCTTCAGTTGCTCCTTCCTCGTCGACAACCGAAGCCCAAAATGTTGAAGTAACTAGTACCACGCTCACTTCCGTTAACGAAGAAGCAACGACTGCTGAGCAACCCAAAGATGTTTCGCCTGAGGAGAATGCTACTGAAACTGAGGATCAGGATCTCGAAGCAACAACTTTAGATTGGATAGATGGTACGACGACAATAAAACCAGAAAAAGAAGAACAGTCAGGATTCAATATTTTTAATTTCGTCAAAACGGTTGCCGAGGTTAAGTTTAGACTAGGATTGACCATACTGAAACACGCCAGTGAAGGATTTGCGCGATATTTGGGTGGTATTCAGAAGAGAATCAATGGCGAAGAATAATTAATACGATACAGAAGGGAAAAGTAGACTGTCGAAGGGGATTAAAATTATTATAGTAAAATTACGTTAAATTTAAAACAAAAACGTTCTAACCATAACACACGTAAATCGATAAATTTCCCGATTTCAATGACACGAGTGATGGGTGTGTAAGCATAATTATTATTGGTTTTTCTTTGCCATTTTAAAATTACTGAATATGACCCACAGCGAAGATGACGTCATGTGCAGTATTTTTATCCGTAATAAGTGCGCTTGAGCATTGAATCCAAAAATTGTGCTCAAGTCCATTTAATATATATACATGTATGTATATAGCCATGGATTTTTCAAAATCTGAAGAAATCGGACAAGTCCAAAATAAATTTTAATTAGGCATTGAGAAATTCTGGCGTCAAGCTCTCTTTGTTTGTAAGAAATTTTGAAAAAACAAAAAAAATCAACTTTCTTATCGACGAATCTTATATTTTCATAAATAATTATCATACATATATATATTATATTGTACTAGAAAATATTATTACTTATGTACTTAAAAGAATAGAAAATGTAGGCCGAGATTTTTCAACACATTTTCTAAACTTCACTTTCAAAAGGGAAGCATATAATTTTAAGGAGTTATAATTAAAAATAATTTATTGTCAACTATACCTATATATACCATATATAGGCATTGTAACGTACTCCAACAGCATATATTATGTAAATAAAAGAATGAAAACTTTGAAGTGCCCATCTGATTTCTACACCTTCATTAATTCAGTAATATTGATTGTATCATTATAGGTATATGGATTAGTAATATTGTTATTCTAGTATTCTTACTAATTATAATCGGATGTATAGGATAACTCGAGTTTAATCTACGTCTAACGTCAGTCGGAATAAAATATGATGGTATAAAAGTGAAGTAAGTTACACAATAAGTTTAACAATTCACGATTCAAATGAGGCGATTGATAAGAGCGAATAAATATTTCATGACACGATATGATTTAACAAAACAGATCCTTTAGTATAAATCTTAAGTATATAGCTTATTGAATGATTAAATATATAACAGTTATTTTCACCTATAAGCGAAAATTCAAGGCCTGAGAAATATACGCGGTTTATTGCTACTGTTTCAAATTTCAAGGGACGTTGTAATCGATTTATCTTATTCATTTCTAGACAAATAAGATTTAAAACGCCTTGCTTTTTCAGGATGAACAACTCCCTCCCTACATTCGTAGCTTCTTTAATTTGCCTCGGTCAAAGTCATCGTTCAGTTCTAATAGGGATGATTTTTTCAAGGTATTTTCAAATTCCTCAGTCGTTAAAGAACGTCTCTTTCTCCCCAGCATCATCGGTATCACCATCGCCATTGTTGCTGGTAACATGCCAGCTCCAACCGCCGCAAGAACTGCCGAATTTGAAGGTTGCTTAATGCCGGTATTTCGAATCGGTCTTTTAGTCGACAATGAGGGAACAGTCGATAACTTTTCCCTTTCATATTCCCTTTGGCTTTGATCAACAGTCTTAAACGTCTTTTCTACTTCCAAAAGCCCTCCGTGTGAGGTAGTTGTGTTCGTTCCGTTCACCGAAGGTAAAACTGTCAGTCTCACCTGACGTTTTGAGGACACCATTGCCACAGGTGCATCTTCACTATTCTTTAAGTTAATCTGTTCTTTGCCACCATTTGTTACTTCCATTTTGATAGATCTTTGTCGAGATTTTGAGTAACCTCGATTAGTTGACAAAAGGATCCATTCCCCGTCACCATTTGCCGGATGCGAGGGTGGATGATCAGTGGAATATTGATAGTGAGAGAAATGAGGTCTGTCGAAGGACGAGGATGGTTTTGGAAAGTTCGATGGTCTAGTGTTCAGCTCTTCGTATTTTGGGGGGAAGTTGTAACCCTGTGTTTTCCAGTCATTCTTTGTCTGATCGCGATTATTCTCTGCGGGAAACCTATCGAAACTGTAAGATGGTTTGGAGATCTGGGGTTTTTCCCAGTTTCCAGGAAAGTTTGAAGGCTTATCGTCCGTTATGATGTCTGCGGCTTCTTTGAAAGAGTTTGAGAATTTGTCCCAGGGTTTCTCTGGGGGCCATTTTTGAGCGTAGGAAGGCCTATCTTCAAATTCGTTATCGTCAAAGTAAGAGGGTCTTGATGGTTTCCCGGGCTTTGGACGGTTAGATTCATACCAGGGTTTTTGACTTGAAGGATTGTCTGGGTAGTAAGGTTTAGGCTTTTCATACCACGGGACATTTTCTTCGTACGAAGGTCCGGGCCTCTCTGGCCATGGTTTTTCTACAGTTTGTGGTTTTTCCCACGGTTTATGTTCAGGCCAAGGTTTTTGTGGATCTTGATTTGCTTGCCATTTTGAAATCTTACTTTTAGACCACGGAATTGCTTCCAAAGTAACCCAACCGTTCCGATCATCATATGGACTGCTACCACCGTGTTTATTTCTCTCCAAAGTATCGTTGGCGTTATCATCTCCCAGGGTTTGCTCCAATTTCAAAATGGAATCGTTCTTGTTTGCTGTCATAGTCATCGTAAATCCATTCGATTTATTTTTGTTATGATTGATTTTCGACTCCTCAGAACTTGTGTCATGAATTCCAAGTCGAAAAGGTTCTACAGGATGATCGAGAACCGTGAACGGATATTTGTAAGATTTTTCAGACTCGCTTTTCATTTTAGTCGCATACTCTTCGAGAAATTTATTCAGAACATCCGGATTGAACGTGGATGTTTCTACGAATGAATTTCTTCGTTGAAATTTTGATTTGTCCTGAACGTTCGATCTATCATCTTCAAATCTTGAACTTTCGTCGTTCAACGGGCTTTTAGTAACAGCAATCGGTTCCTGAGATATTCTCAAGTTGTTATTCCTCGTTTTAAAAAGACCAGATGCATTGTTGTTAGTCTTCGTAAGAAACCTTGTATTACCCAAGGATTCGTCCACGATTAAGCCAATTAAAAATAATCCCACGACAATGTTCAACGCTGACATCTGCAACAAATTCCATTTCATTAAAAAAAAATTTTAATTACAATACACGTATGTATGTATGTACGTACATACATACGTAGACTTGTTACAACCTAATATGATCTGATAAATTTGTATGATAAACTCTCAGAGAGAAACCTCGTGGTAATTATTATAAGCAGCTATGCCTGTAATATAATATTCTTTTCAATATCTTCATGACAATCGATCTAACTTATTTAAAGACATTTTTATCGGCACTAAATTATTTTATCTTGAATATGAACTGGTCAAATGACGACGAGTGGTACTTACGGTCACACTGTTTCCCTCCACAAGTAACGATCACAGTTGTTTCAGAGTAAATATTTGAAAATAATTAATTTACTATCCGAGAAAATGTCTCATGATGATATTCTGCGGATATGTAAAAGAATAAGAATTAATTGGACAAGTAAAAGCAAGTTTTCTAAATTTATAATAGTCATTCACAAATCTGTCACTTTGAACGATCACCTAAAATAATCAACAGTCAGCCTGAAGTCGTATGAAAAATTACACGTACCGTAAAAAAAGGATTTTGCAAACACGTCTTACATGGTAGTCGTCAGATTTTTGAATAAATTCAATGCAAATTTAAAAACGGTTATAATTTTGTTGGTCGTCGAACTGCAGACTCAAGTCACGTTTTAAGCTTAATTATATAAACAAACGCCGGTGTGCGAAACTGGGTCTTCAGCAATGACCTTAACTGTTCAAGGTCCGAGATGGTTCTGGGCTGCAGTTGGTGGCCTCCTTCGCTATTTAATCGGGATCCCCACTTCGAAGCCTGGTCCATTTTGCCTCTCACTCGCTCCTGCGGCCAGCATCACTCGCGATCTTTATTTCATTTCGCACCATTGTCGCTTACGTATGTACGAAGAAATGGAAATAGAAGATCCCCGTCTCCCTGAGATGAAGAACAAAGTGAAGCCTATAGATCTTGCAACAATATACGCCCATATTACGGATGTAAAGTCGTCTTAATAATTCGCCACTTATTCTTTATAATTTTTTTAAAGTTTGATACTCGGGCGTTTCGTGTCTCACAGTCGTTCGCCACGGTCTAATTGCGCTGGATAGTAACTGAAGAACCTTTGAGGCGAACGACTGTACCATCACCTTCTTCTTTGAGTATTTAGTGTGTAGGTATATACATTTTCGGAAGAAAATAGTCGATAAAAATTAGACAAAGTCGCAGAACCGTTTAACGATATTTAATAATCTCAATACAGCGATAAATATTTGAGCTTGTAAATCCCACGCAGTATACTGATGATCAATTTCATTATGATAATGTATGATATATATTTCATCATGTTAATTTTTTGGCTGAGTAAGCACTGGCGTGGCGTTGAGATGTGGATTTCAGTATAGGAGTCGACAGGTAACGAAAAAAAAAATTAAAAAAAAAAATAAATAAACCTGTAAAATGATACAAATCGAGAATATATCAGCATCCTTCTAACGAATCTGTGTCAATTTTAGCGCTTTCCATTGCATCGAGGTCTTCTGGCTGGTATAAATATAGCATCCCTGTATCGTGTATATTCTACGGTATAAAATCGAGCTATGTGTATGCATCTATACCCAACCAATTTTTCGCATGACTGAGGTGAAATTCGAGTTTTTTTAATACCATTCTCTAGCCTCTCACTGCGAGACGATGCAATAATATCTATTTTACGAGGTGCACTTACGATTTTACTATTTTGTAGACGGCGTTATGCCGTTTATACAGGGGACGTTGGTGTCGCTTAAAACGCCAAGTGAATTGCCTACGGAATAGTAGTCATTTGTGTGGCCTACTATGCCGCCCAGAATTGGGTCAGTAAAGCAATCCTAGCAAAAAGTCCAACACGGTGTTGAGGCTACTTTCATTGTTGGACGATCTTATATTTCCATCTTACTTAGCGTTACTTCGTGTGGTTTGCTAGACGGTTCGCTGCACTCTGCCTACCCTGGTGTAAGTATATATGGTATCGACAATCGGGAATTCCCTTTGCCGAGTTACACAGTGCAGGCGTCTGTTTTTTACAGATCGACAATAGTTTCAAATTTTTACAGAAATAAAAACCTCCCAGTTTTCAGCCAACGGTAAAATATACCTCTTTTACTTAAGCTGTTCTGGTAGAATTAATTACCTAAAAATTACATACATGGATATATACTCGAGGATTAAAATGCGTGGTTTTTTTATTTTTTTTTTTTATTTTTTTTCTCAACCTAATTGCGAGAAACACCGAAACACTGAGGTCGAGTCCTGCTCTAACAACCTCGTTTTCATTTACTGACAGAAATGGTGATGATTGTCGAGCACAATCACTTGCGAAACTCACTAAGTTAATTTTAGCTTTAAGTCTATTAGAAATCTGGTTGGCATGCAAAAATACATGTTCCAGAGACTGACGCCATCCTGAACTAAAGACCCTCTTCTTATTCTTAGGTGAGAACTAAGACGTTTCAAGTTGGAAGCTGCGTGCGGGTAGATGGCCTCGCTTAACGCGATAAGTGGAGTGCACCAGTGAAGTTATTAAAAAATTTTGTCACCCAGACAAAGTGGCGCGTTGTTCACGCTTTTTAAAATCACAAACTTATCCCGGTTAGAAATCGAATAAAGACGGCAAACATGAAAATCTAAAGTTTAGTCGAACGTCTTTTGTTATGGAGGTAACGTTTCTTTATTATTCATTCATTCGATCGTTCATTTTATCTTCATTTCCACGTCGTTTCAATCAGGTGGAAAATGTCCGCAGAGTGTTTAGAAATTCGATTCGATTATTTGAATATAAAACAAAAAAATAAAAATAAAAATAAAAAAGTAAAAATTTACCTACAATACTTTTGATCGATCATCAGAAACGTGTGAAATTTTTATTTTTTTTTTTGCATATTCTTGTGTGAATTTCGTCTAGACAATAGGTTTTTTACTTGTGCTCGATAGGCGTCCTCGTTCGCGCGGCTAGTTTTTATACCTGATAATTGAATAAAATTTTCACTTCAACAATATGTACAATTATATTCCCCGGCTACGACGTGCGGTAAAATAATTCTAGTGTACCGATTCACGGACGAGTTGAACGTGTTATTTTCGTATAATATTTTCAGGTAAAGGTAGTTGTCTGTCTGTTCTGGGTCTCCGTTCAGAGGGTCTCGAGCCTTCAGGAGAGTATTTCTAGTAATCAGGATGTAGCCACGGATGAAGATGTGGATTTTGAACGTCTTGAGAATGAATATGCTGTCCGAAATGTCTCGACGATGGCCGAGGTGTATGGAAATACAACAATTTCGGAAATCAATCAAGTTTCTACTCAGAAACCACAGACCAAGTCAGACAACATTACCGAATTTAAACCGAGCTGGCATTTGGGAGAGATCGATGAATTTCGATCAACAAATTCGAACCCTTTCAATAAACTGAGCCATTTGAAGTTCGACAATTCTTTCACCGTTCAGCCAGAGGCTATAGTAAACTGGAACACTGTACCGCCAATTTACAACGAGACAAACCATTTCAATCAAAATAATATTAACAATAACGTAAACTTGACGCCACTAAAACCTTTAACGTCTCCAATGCCGAAATTTTTTTCGTCTTCAATCGCAATAGAAAATCCATATCTTCGTATACAAAATAATGGGGCGTCTTACTCTCGTGCACCCCCACCATTTCAGACTCAAAATTTAATTCCAACTGCATTTCAAAATTCTTTACAGTCACCACTACCCTCCTTTCATAGACCAGAATTTCCCCCTAATTTACCGGACAAAACGTACTTCGAAACTACGTATGTACAGGAAATACCACAATCTTTCGATCGTCCAGGATCGTTCCATGATGAAGTAAATTACGTCACGCCGTTTAACGATGTTCAAAATTTTGATTATGCCAAACCCCCGAGCTTTGAAAATTACGAGGAGCCAAACGGCGTCAAGGTTCATTCAGAAACACACGAAATTTCACCGACAAGAAATCAGAGATTCCCTTACAAGTTTTATCATGAGACTCCAACATTTATGGATGGTAATGTAGAGTATCTTGCGGACGAGCAGGTCTTCCACAACGTCCTTAGAGAACGAAGGTGGGCATTTATTACTTATCATTCAGGTTTCGATTCTTGCTTGTAGATAATTGGTATGATGGTAGTATGATGAGCAAATGATCGTTTTGTAAAAAATGACAGATCTTTTAAGTTTGATTATGATATCGGTATTTCAATTATTTTCAGAATATCACCTTGGAAAAAAATAATTCATCTAATTGGCACAATCCTGCCATTCGGCCTTCTTCTCGCAACGCTGACACCGAGCATTATTCAAATTTCAAATTCAACGTAATTCCATGGCCATAAATCTTGAATAAAACAGTTTGATCTACAAATTCAACGATATACTATAATCATCTTAATACAACCGTTACTTACTGTAGCTGAAATTATCAAAGTTCCATTAAATTTTCATTCCTATTTAAAAATTATTTGATCGTGACAAGACTGATTACATTATTTGTACGCTGAAGAACGAATACCGCAAACTCATCATTGATCTATCAATTTCAGGCAATCTTCAATACCTCTATCAAAATTGAAAGACGTGGATTTACCACCGGAGCATAAAAGTTTAAGAATGTCTGATGACCCGAGCCATTGCATAGAGGAGAAAAATATTTGCGATGTGATATTGGCTGGTAGTAAACCTAGGTCAAATTTGTTGCAAAATGTTTTATGGAATTTCGTGATGAGGTAAGGATATAATCGTTATTTATCCCTGGTAAGAAATTGTAATTATCATTGAAAAAAAAATGGGACTTTTAAATCACAAGATACTGTATGACTTAATGAAATGTTAAATAAACCGTTTTATTTCATAAATAAGTTGTCAGACGAGGTATAAATAACCAGATAATATAAATCGTTCCCCCCTTCTGTTACAGAACGCCAGAAAAAACGGCGAAGGATAACGGACTGCGTGAATTGTTCCAAGCAGTAAAGAAGAGAGATTGTAATTTGATAACTTGTTAAACTCGTCTTAAGTTCAAATAAATGACGGTAGATAACAATTATTAGGAGCAACTAAAAATGGGAAGGGGTTAAAAATAATAATTATAAAAAATAAATTTCTCGTTTCTTTATTTCATGTATGTAGGTATATACAAAATACACCGTAAGTGTTCTCATTTCTTTATTCTACCTTAAATTAAAAACTTCCACATTCATATATAAGGTATACAAGTTATAATTTCTGACTACCGGCAGTTTCTGCAATTGCAATTGCAACATGGAAAAAAAAAAAAAAATTAAAAAATAGCCAGGAATTGTTCGCTGACGTCTGTCAGTCACTATCAACTGAGAAGGAAGCACGAAAACCCTTCTTCGTTAAGCTAATCAAGTCCCAAGATACCCACGCTTCCCTTGTACACGTGATGTACCGAGTAATGTTAATACGTACAAAGAGATGCACAGGCGCTTCTCGCAACTTGCATACTATATCATTTGCCAGTACTGTCATCCGTCATCATGAACTGTGTAGCGGTATTTTTGCGCTTCTGTGCGGTCTGTGTAGCTCGTAGCTGTACGAATTACGAATCAAGTATAGTCGAACATTATACTATACATATAGGCGTACTTTCCAGCTATAAGAGAAATGTTCTCACAGTACAGAAGAGAAGATATTTTGCCGGCAGTAGTTAGTCGGTTTTATATATACACGAACTCGCGATCATAGCAACTGACTTTCTAAAAGCACGTTCACACTGGAAAATTGGCCCTATTAACTCATGACTTTTGAACCACGCGTTACTTGTTCTCCGGTATACCTATACCCGCAGCAGCCTTTCCCCTCCGCCTAAATCTATTCTTATTTCACATCTCTTTGCAGCTATTCTCCAAATTGTATATATATACGAATGGTGAGATGAAATTTTCTAGCGAAAGGTAACGAAATTTATCAGAAAGGACGATACGTGATACTCAGATATAGGACGGGAGACCGCGGGGCGAAATGGGGTACTGAAAACACTCGATAAAACCAAAAAAAAAAAGAGAAAAGAGATAAGTAACAAAATCGTCGTTCCAATTATTTTAATTCCGTTTTATATTCCTTAAAATCTACATTTTGTTCGGATCTCCGAAAAACGAACGTGCTGTACGTTTAGAGAGGGTTAAAAAAAAAATAGGAATCGTCCCTTCGTATCGTACCGAATTCAACAATATTCCGTTTACTGAATGAATAAGAGGTTCAGTAGTAATCTGCTACACGCTGGCCGGCTGGTCGAATATACACGTACCTTTGACTACTTAAATATTGGTTTGCCTCTGCTACGGGAGATGTCGCTGCGTGACTCTCTTGACCTGAGCTTATCCGACCTCTCGTTCTCCATGTATCTGCCGTTGGATAAGATCTTCGCTTCGAGTGTTGCAAATTGCAATAAATAAATAATAAAAAAAAAAAAAAACCAATCAAAAGTTTTGCAAATAATGAATTTGAAAATAAGATTATGCATTTGAATTTGAAACAAGAATTTTTAAAACAAGCGTTTACCCTTCACATTGTATTGCTCAATTCGATGTTTTCAAAATTTTGGATTCAGGAGATTTAAAAATATTTTATTTCCTACAGATGCGGAACTTTTAATATTTTATTGAATCCGATTATTTAAGCAAAAAATCGATCTCTAATTGAGCAGTTTTATATCCTGTCTAAATTTCAGTATATATCTAATTACCTAAATTACTTTGCCATTGATAATGATAATAATTATCATTATGGTATAACACGCGAATGCGATAAAACTCGATATGATATCAATATACTTTGATAAATATTGTATTTTAATACTCGTACGCGCCAGATTCCAGATTCCAAATTATTTAGATATTTGTTTCCTAATATGTTAATGTTTAAGTCATCGGCTAACGTATTTAGGATTTTGGTATCCGCTGTAGCCATGAAGTGAGAGATCAAACCAATTTCTGTCCCAAACGATCCCATCGAGATTCGAATCAATATTTCATTAAGTTTGTTACGCCTCTGATGCTATGCTAAGCTTATATTCCTCGTTATTATATATTGTGAAACCAAAGCTGATCCACGAAGGCAAAGGTACAGGTATAACTTATTAACTAATATAGTGTCTGAATTATCAACTGTCCTTGATGATTAATTGGTACCATAATAAAGATTGACTATAAAATGAGATAAAATATGAGTAAAATCCATAAATATATTCATGGATTCAACCCACTTTGAAATCAAAAACAGAAAAATTGCTTGTATTTCGTTAAATCGAATCTCAAACACCGTAAGATTACACCATTTAGGTCATATTTTACTCTAAAATAGTAGAAAATTCTGTCTTTTTAAACCGATTGGTTATTGTACTCTCCAAAGAACTGTTTAAAAGCTTCTGAATAATTGCAAGGTCTAATCCTAAACATGACTCATTGTCAATTCAACCTCCGGATACCCAATTCTGAACGTTTAGATTTGTAATACACGATGCGCGGTGTGGTCCATGACAGCTACTTTCACCGTCAGACTTTGGGCCCCGTGGGAGCCAGAGGCTGTAAGATTCTCGGATGTTCAAAGAAGCAGAAGACTGCTTGAGAGAAGAATTTAAAGAATTTTGTTCCTTCCGCCTTTAGCAGGTGAGAGATAACGTAAATATCGTAATATACTTTCTCGTCAAAGAGGTAAACGGACAAATGTGTGTATGTACATACAATACAATACAACATTTTTCTGCAGATCACACCCATGATGTATGTATGTATGTACATACATACATACATACACCTGTGTACGGAGCGACAGAGGTAAATATAGGCGCAAGCAAACAGACGTCAGACAGTCAGAAGCAAAGGCAATGGCCCAGTGGAGTCTGACCCAATTACTTCTTCTACTACTTTCACTCATCGAAGGCATGTAGAGGTAAAAAAAAACTTCAGGAGGTCCTCTTCGCCGGAGTAATTTGCGATCGGATCGCGTTTCGCTTTTTTTTTCGTTTTTAATACACATATATATATTTTGTTTTTTCGATCTTCACTAGGCCTGACACTTTCTCACATCAGGTGTTTAGATTACATTAATGACTAAATCATGGACCTAAATTTAAGAGGATTTTCGTAGATTCAGTATCGATCATAGATTCGAAATTTAAAAAGTATTTTTCGGACTAGAAATCGCTGCGCTTTTATTTTAATTCACCGATTAGTAATTCATTTATGTAGTTGGCAAGGAGAACGAAACATGTAATGTTTGAAATAAAAGGATTCGATAAATCACTGTAGAAAAATAGCAATTAACGTTGTAGTTTAATTATCCAGTAATTACGCTGATCATAAACCCAAATAAGTGATAATAGTCACGTGTAGTTGCAGGAATGCCTCAGGTAGAAACTTCACTTGTGTTTCTTAGCCGTTTCTCTTATTCCACAAAGTAAACCGTGCTGTTGTAAATGTATGTATGAGGATTATTAAAACGCCAACGTGAGTAAGCCCACAGCTGATTGGAAACCGTCAGGGACATAATATCACAAACGATGTGATGCGCTCGATTAAGAATTGCAATAAATATTTGAAAAATGAACCAACAGTTAAATTAATCATTCGTACTAATTCTTAACTCGATCTGTGCAAGAACAAAATATATATATCACTTTATATACAGAAATCGAAGACTCAAGATACTAAGAGGCAAGGGCATCGTGAATTCCTCAGACTCCCATTTATATTCCTCGGTATAGTTTATCTTACATCTTTTTAGCACGATGACAGAATAATAAACGACAAAAATAGCGAAATTATATTTAATAAATAATTTAACACACGTGCGTAACATAATAATACCTACTCTTAAGAACTATCGATAAATATGTGTTTTAAACAGAGATGGGCTACATATTATAGAGATGTTACATCGATGTGTCAAGGAAAACAGGTGCTGCATTGAACAATGCGGGTATGAACGTCCTTCGTTCATACCTACGAACAATCGTCGCATTTACATGATTATTTTATAATTCTGTTTTTATTATTATTTTTTTTTTTTTTTTTAACTAGACTGCAAGAGTTTACCTGAAGACGGATAACGCGTTAAGAGACGTTAATTAAGGCGTGATAAAATTAACATTTAGCTAATTTTAACGTAGATTTTATAAGTTCAAGGCTGCTTTCATAATTTTGGACCTCGCCCGTTTTTAGAATCGATTCATCTATTCGCTATTCAAATATTGGACACGGTTTTTTTTTTCATCATTATGTATAGGTACGTAAAAAAGTTTATTTAAGTCATTCAGACTAGTTTAGTATATAAATTTTTACCCACTACAGGATATCGTTGGAATAATTTACAAGTGTTAAATAATTTGTGCGAATTCATGATTATTCTTTTATTACCAAATATACGACACGCAGTAATAATTAGCAATAGATATTTTCGACTAAAGTCGTTTTAAAAATTCAAGGCCACTCGTAAATCGGATAATAAAGTCCAAAGCGGATGATGCGGGTAATGGGCCAGCACGAATACCGATTTAAAATGTTTTTTTTATAACTCACTTCCGGGCTGTTCAAGAATTCAGCAAATTTTTGTTTATAGGTATATCCCACTGTACGAATTGAAATATAGTTTAAAATCGTAAATGAGGAATATAACATGACCCTAAAACCTTAATCTTAAAGCCTAAGAAATCCCTCGTTCAATATAATATTCAGGGCAACTCGGATCAAGCCAAAGAAAGTTTGATGCTTCTTTCACGTATTTCCCATTCGTTTATACAGATGAATATAGTTTCTTGTAAGTTCAACTATTCGATGCATTTCCTCAAACTTTTTATAACAACGATAAGGAAGATTCTTCGCTTCGTTTCCTCCGGTTGTGACACTAATTCCTTTGTTAAAACTTGATTTTATCGCCGCGATCTAACCCCGAGGTCTTCCACTTCACCTGCACAGTCCCCTCGGGGTGGATGAGGACGCAATACGCGTGTGCGTATATTGATGCAAAGTGTGGAAGACCTTTCACTCTGAAAGGTCTCTGAACTCGGATGAGGGACGCCGAGGACACTGCTTCGGTGGTTCGCTCGTGAACTTGAGATTGTAAACGCAGGTATTGAATGGAACCATCAAATAATTGCGGCTGGTAGGTAAGAGAAAAAAAAAAAAAATGAGTTAAACCGTCAATATTTTGCGGTTTTCGATGATACTTTGAGCGGAGCGCTTTCTCGGTTTTTGAACGATCGGTTCAATAACATTGGCCTCGTCTCGTGGTCGCGAGAGAAAGAAGCAAAAATAAAAAATAATACTGAAAATGCAAAAATGAAAGTAAAAAACAAAAGAAATGATACATGCTTTCATTAAGAACTAGATTCCGAAGTAGAAACTATTTCGAAATTTTACTTTTAATTACACTATTAAAAATTACAGCCGGATTTAATTTCGAATAATCGATCCATATCTTTCGTACAGAAAATTTCCCTTATGTCCATCGAGAAAGTAATTATCAAGAATAAAGGGTAGCCGTATACGAATCGGTTGACACGGTTAATTCATCTCTTCAACGATCGTCCCTTCAAGTAGATCGTTGACGTTTTATTTTATTTTCATTTTTTTGCTTTTTTCTCTTTCAACTTGCTCGAGGTGTCGTCGTCGCCTTCGAGAAAGTTACAACACGTATGTGTGTACGAGGCGATCAGACACGAGCTGAAGTCTTAAAAGAAGTCCAAAAATTCGCTCGAGGGTGTTAACGATTCGAGTTTTCCCCATCGAGAAGTTACGTGCGAAGACTCACAATCGCATGATCGAAGTTCCGCGACAAAATCGGCAAACTCGGTAACAAAAATAAAAAAAATAACAAAATCAATACAACAATAGGAAACTAAAATCGGTATTCGATCAAATTTTTATCGGTTATTTCTCCCAATAACTTATCATCATTTACAAGCATGTAGAGATACGTGGATAAATCTGCACAGCAACTAGAGGAGCCCCTGGCTGCAGAGCTTGTAGAGTTTGTAGCGTAGTGCCATCGGTATAGACAGAAGGTAAAAGAAGTAGGTCGGTGAGAAGCGACATGAGGAGGTAACCGCGGGCTCCCGTCAGTCGCGTGAAGATATTCTTCGAGTGAGCAGGTGCTTCATCAAGAGTCGATATTTGCCGATACTTGCCAATCATAGATTGATTTTTTACGTCCGTGAATTTACTGTCGTTAGTGATTTGGTTAATTTTTTTGCTAAATTTTTTTTTTTTTTTCTTTTTTCTTGTTCTCAATCTTTACGTTACTACACGAGGCAATGGGTCCTTAAATATTGATCGATCTATCCATCCTCGCTTTAAATATCGATCAATTAATTTACTCCTGTGGATCTATTTAACTATTTTTTAAATAGTAATCTCGTATTCGATAGTGAAGACGTAAATAATACCTTCGGACATATTTCACGTCAGCGATGACGAGGTTTCAGGTAAAAATTTAACCCTCAGTTATTATTAACAACAATTTTTATTTTATTTTATTTTTCTTCATTTTTTACAGCTGATTTTTATACTTATGAATTAATAATGTTGTGTATATGTTTTACAATTGCCTTTCAGTACGAAACGGGTCTTTGATAGAATCTTTCTGCTATGTTAAACATGTTGTCTTCTAAAATAGAAATTTTAATTATTCCGAAAGTAAGCTGATCGAATAAGGAGATAATCGCATAGCCATTACCTACGATATAAATTCCGCATTTGTTTAGAATTGGCAAGCGAAAGTATTCACCTGTTTCTTCTTCACTTTCGCAACGCAACGTGTTATAACCGCCAATAAGTCTGGCGTTGAACCAAACTTACTATATACGTTGATACTTCGCCGTTGATATATTAGAATTTAAATTTCTTATTGAGATCAATTTGTAGAGAAAAAAAAATCCCTGAAAAACTCGCGATAATACAATTTCAATTAAGGAGTAAAATTTTCTCCACCTTTTTGATGCGAAATTGTGAAAATATTGTTAATTTCAGTCTGCGAAAGTAATTATAATCTTTACGCGGTTAGGAACGTTTGAGGTCGATCCAACAATAGTTTTGCAAAATAATGTGTAGAATAACTAGATCACCTTAATTGCAGGGTAATTAATGTCGGTTAAAGCATGCACTTTTCAGAGCGGAAAACGTCGGTCACGAGACAGGGCACACGTGACATGTTCTATACACGGAAACGAAACCAACTTTGGTAGTATAACGAAATACTACATTATTTGACATTTCATTCGTTGTCCGAGTGACACAATTGTACCAAAAAGAGATAAATGCCTTCGTGTATAGACAAACGAAAAAAAAAAAACGTTGAGAACATTTGAAAATAGAATTCACACTGATTTTGAAAATCGTGTATTGGTAATTTGAATAATTTTAATCAATAAATATAGTTTTGAGTAAAATATTATTTATCTAAAATTATTCTATTTGAAAAGGAGGCTAATGCTCTGTGGTTAGATTTACATTACTGAGGTATAATCTTGCGGAAGAAAAGTTGTGATTTCTAAATTTCACTGCAGTCTGATAATCGCAAACTCGATTTAAGTGCGTGTTTTAGCTCTAAGTTCGAGGTTCGTGGATGAGATATCAATGACATACAACCTGGCTTGTAAAGTTGCGAGGATAGTCACGGCTTTGGGGAGTAGAAAACTGCATGCAAACGACACTACGGAAAGTATTAACTTTCGAAAACGTTTTGAAACTCATTTTACATGCGGGACACTTCTCCGCAAATGCTATATGAGCAAAGAAAAAACATGAAATAGATATACCTACAAGAATCGTTCGATGTTGTAGGAATCGAAACCAGAATAATTTCTCATTCATAGAATCATCACTACGTATATAATTCTATGACAGCGATCATAGACAGTCGATCAAAGCGACATTTGAGTCATCGATCATCCAGTCAAAGAGTCGATGACCTATTGACCGTAAAATTATATAGTTGTTTATTTATTTTTTTTTCTTTGGTGAAATTTCTTCACGTAATTATTCAATTTTACAGATACTTTTTGTCCTCACCGTCGCGACGGCTGTCGTCACTTCGACAAGCATTCCTCCGTCCCCGAGTTACACCCGCACGATGCTCAAGGTTGCAAGAAGTTTACCTGGCGAGACAGAAGAGGTCAAAGTCCGAACGAGCGAAGGTAGCGTGGCTACCTTAATCGTGAAAAGAAGAGACCGTGTGGTCCATCCGGAAGAAGTTAGTAACGTAAGCAAAAATCGATCTGACGAAGCTTCAATCGTTCAAAGATCACGAGGCCAGGACCAGGAGACTCAAAGAAGATTGGAGAACGAGCATGTAGCCCGAGTCCGCAGTCAGGTTGAGCCAATTGCTCAGGATCAGGTAAGATCCGAACCTAAGAACTTCAGTCAAACTGGAGAGAAGTCAGTGGACTATGGGAACTGGACACCGTTAGGCAGTTCGGGCAGAGTTCTTGAAGAAAAGATCGAGGAGCCTTACACGAATTGGAAACCGGTCGACACCGAGAAGAAAACAACAACAGATGATAGAACGAGTTACGGTAGATACTCAAAGCCGCAATTTCAGCATCAGGGTATATTGTTCGGTGAAAGAAACGCAGAGAAAAGGGAGGACAGTAATTTTTCATTCGAAAATTTAAACCCTGGAAGAATTGTCGGCAACCAGGACCAGCGGGTCGGGTTTTTGCCGAGTCAACCACGGCCTGTTACGAGGACAAACATTGGTGCAAATTCGTACAAGAATAGAAACGCGAAAAATGTACCATCCGAGGTGATAATAAGGTCAGAGATCAACGTTAAACCACTGCCGAACAGAACCCCGATGACTTTAGACGCTGATGGTACACCGACCATTCACGGACAACGAGTACCCGATGATCCAATGGACAAAATTCAAACGTGGCGAAACGCTAGAGTCATAAACAACAAGCTTATACCCGAAAGTGCAACTATGGTTACTCTCGAGGGTCCGAAGAGTTTTTATTCGATTGAAAATATCGCTGAGAGACAAAAATTCGAGCACTTTTTCGACGACGTTAATCGACGGTATGGGAGGAATTATGAACCCAAAGAAAGAAACGTTTACTTCGAATGGGACCCAAAGAATTATAAAAATGACGCCCTGGAGGCCGAGGTTTACAACGCAATGAGTGATAACTACAATTCCAATATACAGAAGAGGATGCTTCATCCTGACAGTGTAGCAAATTATCCAAATTCTCAGACTTACACCCCGGAAAGTCAAAAAATTGCACCAGTCGCATTGAAGCCGGGTGTTAGAGCTCCGGTTCTTCAGTATGCTCATCCGGAACTTGGAGTACAGCCGGCAAAGATAGTTAAGAATGAGATGCGACATCCGGAAAGTAGCTACTCAGAAAATCAGCAAACGTTTGCAGAGACTCGTCAGAAGAAGAAGTACGTTTTGAACGATAAGAACGTCGTGGATTCTTATTCCTCTAAGTACTATTATCCGAATCATCGTTTCTACGGGCTAAAGCCACAGAACGATCCACCGTTTTGGGTTAAAATATCGGAAAATTTAAAAAATCAATTTTCCACCGGTGTTGAAAAGGTTTCTCAATTGACACGCCCGGTTTTTGATCCTCTGGTTGAAGCTACGCAAAAAATATCAAAGAATTTGGGACTTTCCAGAGATGTTCCTCAAAATAAAATCGGTACTGTTGCTTCAGGCTCGTCTATTCTCATTCCTGCTCTTGGTCTCGTTGCCTCTGGTGCCGCGTTGGGGATTGGAGCTGTCGCCGTTGGACGATACCTCGACGTTGACGTCCTGAAGAGATCGAACGACGAGGAAATCGACTTGGAACATAAACGTGCTCTGGAAGCATCGGCGGAGAATGTTCATGAACAAGTTGGAATTCCTTTCAACGGTGGGGGCGATGGAGAAAGTCAATCAAGGTCATGGCAGGCATCATTTTCGGGCGTAAATCGAGGACCTAATTATTTGCAACAGGATAAAAATTTGCCCGGTACTATAGCCGAGGAAGAAGAACCTCTGAGAGGCCGAGAGGATGACGATGGCGTATTCCTGGTGCTCGAAGAATCTAACGATTCGGATAAAATGGAAAATAGACAAACAAGACCCTTCGTTGACGAATTGGAATACGTGGAGACCAGAAGACACAGAAGAAGCATCGATAATCTGAACGACTTTAGCCCAGAATCGGAAATCACAGATTTAATGAGAGACAAACGACTACAGAGAAAAAATTTGGACAAAATAACAGAAATAGTTGAAATCGATTTACCTAGACGGGGAAATATTGACGTTACTGATTTCCTAGTTCGAGGGATGAAGAAACCCGAATCACAGAACGAGGATACGATCTTCGTTGTCGAAGACGGAGTTAAAACTTTTGGGGATTTAAAAAAGGAGTCTGAAATGACGATTGATGATCAAAACGCTCTTCAAAATGTGGCAAAAATTGTCGGAGACATGATCAAGCTATCGGACGATAAACACAAAAAAGGTAAAATTCATAAAAGGATAAAACGCAGCTTAGGAACGGACCAAGAGCTTCAAGACACGTTTCAAAATTTGGAAAACGCTGAAGTAGCCGAAGCTGGACATGTCGAGGGTGACTGGACCAACACGCCTTGCGCAAAGAGGATATTTTGTGATGCCATGATCCTCCGAGGACCCGACGCAGTAATGTTTATGGAAAAAAAGATGGCCTCGCTATTGGCATTGTGAGTATACATATACCTAAATTTAAACTTTTACATCGCATTATACTCGTCGCTTGGCATTCATTGGATTTACAAATTTTATCCCACGCAATTTAAGTTCGGTGCAGAAGGTCAAAACTATACTTCCGCGTACGGTGTACCTAATTATAATCTCTGAATTTAAAGAGAGCAAACATACACGCGGTAATTAGATTCAAAATAAAAAAATTGATCCCACGGTCAGACTAAAATGTCCGTATGAGTTCGACGGAAACTATAGCTAGAATGTACGTCGTCTCACAATCAGTGAACTCTCCATGGCTCGGTTATAACTTTCTTTCAGCTTTCGCTTGGCCGAACTAACGTCCTACTGACTGATTCAACTCTTACCTCCTAGCACAGTTTCACTTCATTGCCCAGTTTGGATAGTTGGTGAGCAAAAAACTAACTCGACGGACTTGGAAGTCCTGGTCGATGTTGTCAAGACGAGACTTAATCTTGTACGTTACGCCTCATAAAAGTAGTTAAAAATAAAAATAAAAAAATAAGAGAAGGAGACAAAAATATTTAAAAAAATTGTTTTGATCGAAAGCGTGACTTAACGTATTAAAAAAAACAAATCAGAATTAACGCGTTCAACTAATTAGGATCAAGCGATTTTATATTACTAACTGACACTCTTTTGGAGCAAAAAATTATCCAACGATGCAATAAATCGCGTGAAAACTAATGGTCATTAATGTCACGTTAAAAAATTAATTACCCGGTGATATATACGTGTGTTCACGTTTAATATTTGCGTCTTTCTTCTTACAGGATACAACCCGGAGCAGCCAACCAAGTCTCGAGTCATTTCGAAGAAGTAATTGACGCTATTCGTAGGCACGACTGTTCCGGTTTCCTTTGCCCACAGGCGAGACCTGGGAATGTATTTTTCTAATTCTAGATTCTAAGACGCAGCGTATAATTATGCGGAAAATATTTAAACAGCGACAAAGGAGATGCTGTCAAATTGTCGCTACCAAACAACCGAAGAGATGAACTTAACAGAGCAAGAGAGAGAACGTTTCTTATAGTTAGCTGTTAGAAGCGTACCTACCTACTGCTTATCTATATGAACTAAGAGAAAGTTTTACTTCAAGTAGAGCTTGTCACCGAATCGAATCAGTTCGTTCACACTGAGTTCGGTGTTTAATGAGTCTGACGAAATTTTTATATCAGATCTACGTGGAGGTCTCATAGTTAAATTTTTCTATGCTATCAGAATTGTTTATAAAATTTAGAACGCTCTTAAAAAAATTAGCGATTAGTTAACGATGGCTAGCAATTAACTTCATGAGTATTTATTATGTTTTTGCTCAGTTAATTACGCGGTTGTTTGAATTGTTCCAATAGTGCAGGTCGAAGCACTAATATAATATTTTCACTGTAATTATCAAACGAAGAAACGAATTAATTATCAAATGTACGTTACTATATCGTAATGAAATCCAGGTTTAAGACGCCAAATTGTAAATAGCCATCACCGAAATATACCTATTTAATACACACCCTTAATTTAAATGATCACAAATCGTATTTAGTTTAGAATAACCACGGGAACCATAATAGTAGACTCATTATAAAATCGTTTGATTAGAATTGAGGAATTTCGTATTTTACTATATTTATAGCTGTTTCGTAAGAACGCGAATTCCATTACGAAAAAAAAATAAATAAAATAAAAAAAAATAAAATTATCGTCCAAGTATCTTGCTAAAATTTTTGCAACGATGAATTCGTATTCAGTAAAATAAATTATTTTATACCTAGTTTTACAAACGGGATGGACTTGGACGAAGTCTTGCCATCAATATTGTAATTATCAACAATCATGGTTCTCAAATGACATCGAATAAAATTTAAGCTAGTTTTTAATACAATAATAGAATAGTCAATTAACTATCAATAATTGTTATACATTATACTTGTATAATATCAGTGTGTGCGAATATATGTACTGAAAAATTGATGAATAAAAAATATTTTTTACAAAATAATCGATGAAAATTAATCACCTTATACCTACCTATAAATACGTTCTCGAATTACGTAGCTTTTTCTCGTTTTTTATCTTAGAAAATAAAGTTACGACAGGACAAACATACCTAACATATATTACGAAAACGGTTTCTTACGTGAGCTGATTAAAATTAGAGAAATTCATTTCTCCACTATTCAAATATAGTGATGACAATAAGTTACATAATTTAGAGCTGTGTCCAAGGTTGTATTGCTTGTGAAGACACAAAATCCTTTCCATTTTTTATAATTACAGTTATTTAAAATTTGTAAGGTTTAAAACCGTTGTAATATATTTATAGCAATTAGGCTCGCTCTGTACATACATACATATATACACGTCGAATGATTAAAACAGGAAATGTGTATCTCTGGCAAGAATTTAAAATTAAAATAGCTCTTTCAGGTATACTGGTCAGCCTCTTACGTTTATCAACGCATATAGGTATATCTAGCCACTTAAGCGAGTTAATTTCCGAGCGACGTAAACATCTTTTACAGAGCTATCTCTAAATTTAACATCATAATTTTATATAATGACACGTGGTTAACCGTCTGAAGAAACTGAAATGTCACGAGAAGATCTATGAAAGTAACTAGCATAAGATATGACTAAAAAAAAAAAAAAACTCAGTATAGGTATAGCAGAGGGAAAAGTTTCAAGTTTTCTCCACTTATTTCCGTCAAAACGAAAGTATACTGAGCTGAATATGTTCAACTTAGGGCTAAAGATGGTAAACTTAACAATCCAAGTAGTGAAGACAATACTACGCATAATTATACGACACTTTTAAACAGAGAAAACAATGTTTGGATGGTTTGATGCACACCGAAATAATATAGTGGGAAGGTGAGGCTTATAAGTTCCAAGTAAAAGTTGGTTCAATCTCATTTTCTTCTGCGAATTGTCGAAGTGGGTAATCCTGTTTTTTTCTCTCATCTGAGAATATTGTAAACAAATTAGTTCGATGTTGCACATAATGAAGTTAACATTCGAACTTGTACTTATTAGAAAGGTTCTTTAGTTAATATCCAGTCGACTCAAGTAATTGATTAAAAAACCTTCCTAATAAATAAGTTTGATGTTCGATCTCAATCGCAATTGGTGTATCCAGAAAAACGAAGCTTTCAGTTTATTAATTAATTTTTTTTTTTTGTTTCAATTTCAGTTTGTGCAGTGATTTGATATTTAAAATAAAGCTTAAATCTTCAAAATGCTCTCTTGCATTCATATTTTGATCCTTACTGCATTGATTTCAACGGTTTTTGCTTGGCCACGAGAAAATCAAATCAAAAACGAACACGGAGTACGATTCGAGGTCGGATCTATGCTCGCCGAAATGGCTAAGGAATTGGTCCAAAGATCTTCAACGAACAGCCAGGTGAATCAAAATCATTTGAAAAAAAAACCTTTGAACTTCGAAAACATTGTTGCTTACTTCAGCTTCAATGTCGATAGTTTTTAAACATTTATAATAATTCGTCTCTTATCAGGTACTGAGCTTGAATTTATCAAGTTTGCTCTTACTTATGGTTCTTAAAGCTATCGTATTCGGAGCTGGATACATGGGGCATCAGGGATACAAAGCTCGCGATTTGGACGAAGGTTTGTATAATTTTTCTCTAATAACGTAATGTATACCAAACATATAATCTTGTTTCGTTTTTTCTTTATTTTGGACAGAATCAATTATTTCGGAAAGTGAGGTAGCTCTGGCGTTGGGTTATCTTGTCGGAGAAAATTGCCTTTACAGAGCAGCTTGTGAAATTCCTCGTAAAGCTGAGGAATACGTTGGAGCAGCAGAAATGCTTCTACAAAGTACTAAGCTTATGCCTTGGTATGTGTTTCAGTTATCCAAGTTGGCTTTAAAATTTTAGTTTCTTCTAATTGAAAAGAAGAACCCAATAAAAGTTTCGTTGTAGCAATTCTTGGACCACATAGTTTAGAGAAGCTTCAAGTTTATCGTAAATAATTATTTAAGCCGATAAAATATAGGAATATTAATGAATTATAAGTAATTATTGATTGACTCTCGATGTCAAATGTATATAGTGACAAGGATGTTTATTTTACTTTCAGGTCCATCGAATTAGAGTACAAAAAGTATGAAAAAATGATATCAGAATTAAAAAAGGCTGTAGAATACGGATCGACAATGCAATGTCCACCTCAATACACTTGCAAAACCGAAAATATTGATAAATTTCTCAAAGATGCGTGAGAGATCGAGATATAGATTATATTCTATACTCTCGTAATCGCATAATCGCTCATCATTCACTCTGTTATCAATACCTATACCTAAACAAACATTCTTTGTACTTTTCTAATAAAGCATTAAACAACCATAATGTATATTTAATATATCGTTTTAGTATTTATACATTTATTTTATCAATTTTTCTATCCCTCAGAAACATCTTTCTTATTATTATCATCATTATCACATGTTTCATCGATAATTCATTACAAGTATTGCAATTATAGTTTAGCCGCTACGTGTGTGCAGAATTTTCATTCCAAGTTACATAATTTTGATTAATTCTTCAGTCAACGTTAGCAATGCTTGATGAATCAAATCTAAAATTTAAATTCTGACGCCCTTGTCTGTCGACCGCAGGAACAGTGCTGCCGTGCGATAACAGTGGTGAGCCAAATAGTGAAAGCTATCTACTTGTGTCTACTACTTCGTGATATCGATTGAATTAGATGCTTACCGAATTAAACCGGGTGGCGTGATTCGACTTTCGTGGTAAGTATTGAAAGAGAGTTTGATATAAATAAATAAAGTATTAAAAAATATTAATAATTACGTATATTTCGTTAAAAAATATACAGAGTTTTATTTATTTCTGTAAAATGAACAAGTCCGAGTGACGCTAACCTCAAAAAACATCTGGCATAACCTCAAATTATACGCATCAGAAATTGGGTTTACAATAAAACGTTTTTCTCGTAACTCATCGTGGCTAAGTATTACGCGATTTATAATATTTGATTAATTTGAATTCCAGGTTTTCTTAAATGACCGATATTAACCCACCGCTATCAGCGTTTGTCGCGTATTCTAAAATGCGGCAAAATACAGACAACTCATTTTCTTCAAAACCGGCTAAAAAACGCCACAGTTCGGCGGGATTATCTGTCCAAAAAAAGTCAAGAAAACGTTCTGCATCTGTCGGAGACGTATCCCCAAATGATAACAAAGGTAAAAAAAGTCCAAAAGTGGCTAAGTCTGCGGTGAAAAGATTGGCTAATGGGAATTCTAAGCTTTCGCCAAAAACCGCCACGCCTAATGCTTCGAAGAGAAGATCTTCATCTGCAAAGCTAAAAACAGCGGTAAAAATTGCGACTAATAAGTCTGAAGCCAACTCCAAATTGAAGAATAAAATCCTTAGATCTGCTGATAGCAAAGCAGAACCAAAGGCAGTAGAGAAAAAAAAGATTGCAGCAGTAAATTCGGCAGCTAAAAAAAAAGCAGCCAAAAAATCCACAGCTAAAGCTGAGAAAAATAAGCCGGAATTGGATTCTGAAGACGATACAGACGTCCCCGAAGATTCTGAATTGATAGGAACAGAAGAACCGTCGACTAGTTCAATCGCCGAAGGAAAAAAACTATTCCAATGGCTTATTTCACCGCTTGAAGTCGACCCTTTTTATAAGTATGTGTGAAAAATTGTTGATGTATTTTTGGAATGAATTTTGTCTGATATCGCATGTAGATCGTTTATTTATGTATTTTTTTGATTATAGAACGAGCTGGGAGATTGCGCCGTTGTATATTAAGAGGAGTTCTCCGAACTACTACAAGCACATAATGTCTACACAATTGATTGACTCTATTTTGCGAAATTACTACATGCAGTTTACTAAAAATGTTGATATTACTTCGTATGCAAATGGCAAAAGAGAAACACATAATCCTGAGGGACGGGCACTCCCTAGTGTTGTATGGGATTATTACATGAACGGTTGTTCCGTTAGGCTCTTAAATCCTCAGACTTTTATATCAAAATTACACGTATTGAATGGTGAGAAGACTGAAAATAATAACATTTGCAAGGTTGTTAAAAACCTGGAAAATTAGAAAAAGAAAGGAAATTGGATGAGAAATCTAGAATTTAAAATCATTTATTGATATATTTTGGAATAAGAGGTCAACTATTATAACAAAATACGTTTTCCTGGTCTGTGCTCAGCACTGGATTTTGTTTACGTTTTTATTTGCAGATCATTCTGATATTTAATTTGAACAGGATTTGAAATGTTATTTTATTTGCCTATTTAGAATTTCAAAAATTTACATAAAGAGAGATTTTCAAGCTTGAGCTTATAGAGCATGTAATTTATTTGTACATTATCTTTATAGCCACACTACAGGAATACTTTGGATGTTTCGTTGGTGCAAATGCCTATTTAACGCCACCAAACACGCAGGGATTTGCGCCTCATTATGACGATATTGAAGCTTTTATACTGCAAATTGAGGGCAAGAAGAGATGGCGTCTTTATAAACCACGGTAATGTTGCATTGAATGTTTATTAATTACAATCAAGGCGTTAATAAATGAAATATATTGCCAAGATGATCTAAAGATCTAATGATCTTTCCAGGCAAATTTTTGATTAATTTCATTGAATTCCGGTTTCAGAACTGATGATGACTTTCTACCAAGATTTTCATCTGGAAATTTCGAACAATCCGAAATTGGAGATCCAATAATGGACATAGTCCTTGAAGCTGGTGATTTGCTGTATTTCCCAAGGGGTACTATCCACCAGGCTGAAACAATCGAGGATACGCATAGTTTACATGTCACCTTGAGTGTATTTCAGAAAAATAGTTGGGGCGACTTTTTCGAAAAAGTGCGACTAAGTTCCCATTAAATAAATTACTCCACGAAAATTAATCAATACTGAATTTTCATATAAGCAGATTTTCTAGTTCTTTAACAATTGAATTCTTACCGTTAGATTATTTCTATCTTTTGCGCAAACAGCACGACTATTTTGATACGTTCTGAAAAGATGATAGAAAAAGAAATTGACCATTCTAATCATGCAGAATATAAAACTGTTTCTTTATTTTAATGAAAATTGCAGCTTGTTCCAGTCACATTGGAAAAAGCGATTGCAACAGATGTTGAATTCCGAGAAGGCTTGCCATTGGATTATCTGCAGCATGTGGGTCTGGCTCATATGAATAAGGACAGTATTGATAGAACCAAATTCATACGAAGAACCCAATACCTTTTATCAAAGCTGGTTCAGTATATAGACGCTGATAAAGCTGCAGATGAAATGGCCAAGAAACATATCCACGATTTCTTGCCTCCGGTATTAACAGACGAAGAAAAAGAGCGTTCGGTTTATGAGGATGGTGAGAGAATGACAAGAGGTGGGGTCGTTGTTAACAGAGTTGAAATCGAACCAGATACAATGATAAGATTGGTCAGAGCTCAATGCATAAGGTCCGTAACTTTGGATAGAGTAATATAAAAATTGGTATAAAAAAAAAAAAAAAAAAAAAAAACTAATAAAATGGTATAAATTTGATTAATTAACGTTACAGATTGGTGCAAGAAAACGAAGGACTCAGAGTGTATTATTCAAATGAAAATTCCAAAGAATATCACGAGCTAGAACCACAGTATTTGGAAATTTCATCAGATCTTGCACCTGCAATTGAAGAAATTATTCAACAATATCCAAATTATATTAAAGTTGAGAATTTACCTATTGAGGAGGAAGACAATAAGGTAATTTTCGATATTATTTTAGATCTATCTTCGTCATAGAAACCAAGATCCATCAATTATTAAAAAATTTTTATCTCAGAAACCACCAAAAACTGAATTAAACTATAAGATATGAATAAGTTAGAGTTATGGAAATTTGAAAATATATTTCTTTTCCAGATTCAAGTGGTAAAAGACCTATGGGAAAAAGGTATCATCATCACGGAGCAACCACTGGGTACAATAGAGTAATGAATACGACAATGAAACAGGCAATAATACGATTGCGTATCATAAAATTAATCTATACAGTGCATAAAGTACATAATACCTTGAGTTTTGAATAATAATTAGATGGCGATCAATAATTATCAATATATAATATAATAATTATTATATTATATTTTTTATTAAAATTCATTGAAATATAGACTAGTGTGAGAAATATTTCCATTTTTGAATGAAAATTTTTCATTTATTTTAATAATAAAGACTTAGGTAAATACAGTTTATTTGTTTCACTAAATTGACAGATGAGTAAAGTAAGAAATTAAAGATTAAATAAGGGTATCGTTACGATTGATATGCCTGTGATAAGATTTTTCGTAACGTTCTAATTAAACCCTCAGGCACAAATTTATACATACATAGGTACTATATTCAAATGCCATCATGTATAAAGATAATAATTATACAATTTGACACTATAAATTTATTGGCACTGATATTTTATATTAAAGGTATTTATATAATTAAAGGTATGTGTATAACGTAATACAATCAATAATTGAACGATCAATCATTTAGATTTCAATTTACCATTGATCGTGTATACATGCGTATATACACGCCTATTGTAACGATAATATTATATTATATTATTAATCTTAAACGATTGTGAATTTGACTTTATATATGATTTAATCATTATCTTTTCAACTCTGTCGGTTCATGCTGAATATGAAACATATATTATTAATAATACTGAAGAATTAAACCCATCACGATATTGGACCAAAATTGAGTTCGGTATTTCGGCGATTTCTTTTACTTGATTTTTACTATTTTAAAAAATTTTCGTTTCCGTTTTGTCCGAAATATTAAATAGATGGACTAAATTGAATTGTAAATCGTAGAGTTTTTGTTTTTTACTTTGATTTTTTTCTTGTTTCTATTTTGTAAATAGTTAATATCGCCAAAACCGTAACCATCTTCGTAGCGCAGACTCATATTTAGTCGTTTATAAATTATACTTTCAATCGAATCGTCGTTTTTAATCTCATTAAATTGAGAATAATTTCAGTCGATTTATACCCTATACTATGTGATTATTAGCTTTTTATCTCTTCTCGCTTGTTCGTTATCATCCCGTTGTCTTCCGAGAACGTACTCGATGTAACCCAAGTATCCATCATTGTCGAGATCATCTTCTTCCAATACGTTATCTATGAGATCTGCGGATCAAACATCGTTTAGTTTATCAAAAATTATTTTCTTGACAAAAAGACATCTCCAAATTACAATTTGCCAAATTTCTTTCAATTTGAATTCAGATTTTGATTAAAAACAAAAAAAAAGATCAAAAAAAAATAGTACGATCATCAAATATTTTATTCGAATAAATCGAAAGACTGAGAACGAAATGTGATAATTCACCAACCTATTATCCTAGGCAATTCGTCTTCTATATCTCCTTGCAATGTTTTTTCGTCCCCTTCGTGTTGATGCAAAGTGTGTAAAATTGCATGAAGAATTTCCAAACCGTCAAGTTTCGTGTTATTATCGATATCGTGAAAACTGTAATCCACAAGAATTTTAAATACTTATTAACAACACTGTTTATTTAAACCATCGATATAATTCTTATAATTTATCGTTAAAACATAATTGAATGATATATTTCATGTAGGTAATCAGATTTGCGACTAAGTCAATTCTGATTTGAAACAAAGTTTCTTTTCTCTTTGATCATTCAAAGCAAAGTGAAACCTACTTGAAGTAGTAGAACTCCAGTTCCTGGTCAGACATTTTCGAAAGATCCAATTGATCGGCTAAGGCACCCATATCTTCTTTTAAATGACTATAACAAGTTTGGAAAATGTACGGTAAACAATTATGCGGATAATACATCGTTAAAGTTTTACACATAATACGTGTGTGTATATACCTAGCGTCGTGCAATAATTCAGTGTCCTGTGTCAATTTCAAACCATCCTTTTGAGGGGCGTAATGATGATGCGAAACACCGCTCTTAGGATGATGTGGTCCACGAAATCCGTGCACAAATTCGACAAAGAATCCAGCCAGTATCAGCAACAACATCTAGGATCAAGCGAACCGTAATGTTTAATCATGTTCATGAATTATTCAAAAAGAAAAAGTGCATCGAAAATCTTGAACATGAATAAAAAACTATTGAAATGAAATGTAGAAAAAGACAAGACTATAAAAGTCGAAAAAAAAAAGGACATATTCGATATTCGAAGCCTCTGCATCAGGTCGGACTCATTTTACTGTATGAAGAGATTTTCTTGTGGTACAATAGAACCTGCTGTGATTTATTCACTGACGACCGACCAACCGACTATGAGGTAGCTACGTTAATATGCGTTATGGTAGGGAGAGTGCAGACAGCATACTCCGTACTGCACACTTATGGTGACAGATGCGTGGTGCGGTGCAGGGTAATTATTATACGATTACCCACAAGGCCATTGATTTAGATTGGACTCCGGGGGTCCAGTGGGCGCGCGTAGCCCCAGGACTACTGTCACAGTGTGGAAATATGTTACAAGATCTGAAATAAAAGGGGGAATCCCTACACCGACCGAAAGCCCTATTTCCGGCCCCCGTCAAAGCTCAATTATATGTTTTCAACTAACTATCTGAATCTCTACCTATATCACCCCTGTGAGTGGGTATAATCTTTTGTCAGGGAGTTGGTTTATCACCAGCAATCTTATACCTATACGTATATATGTATAATATTTGTATACTTATACGATAAAGATACCAAAAGATAAATCCACGATAGCTATAAGAAAAAAAGAAAGAAACAAAAAAATTACAACATTCTTGGATTCGATGAACAAATTTTATTACGATCTAATGACCACGTTGATCCTTCAATTACCGTTACGATTTCATTCCCGTCACATCGAGATACACGATTAAATAATCAATGAATGATCGGTCGACTATTTTAAGTGGCAATTTATCTTCAATCAACGGACTGTAGTTTCGACTTTATTGACACGTTATGCACGTTATGATACTTGACGTTACATTCCATAACGGTGTTAAAAATCCACTTGAGAATTTACGTTTGCTTTTATACTTCTCGTCCGAATTGAGTATTATGTACAAAATATATTACATTGTGTGTTGTATATTTAACGGATACTCAAATGTATGTAGGTGTTAAAATACGCGTACCTACATACATTTGGGGTAGTTAGGAATCAATTTTATCGGCTCAAGAGGGGCGATGCATATGTTGAGGGGGCCTAAGGGGCTTCGAGTGCAAGTGGACTCCGAGTGGACCCCTAAAGGTGCGGACCCCAGCTGGATAACTCCTCCCTTCGGGTGTCGAAATCTATAAATAATTTATATCATTTGGTCCATTCATCGGACGAGCCCATATGTACCCATATACGAACCTGTGTCGCCTTACGCGACTTACTCGCCTCCTGGGGTACCCGATGAACAGGACCTGCTGCCCCTCGTACTTTCGAGGTATATTTTACCCATCCACGTGTTTTGAACCTGAATTTACTTTCGGTAAAAATATTTCCGAACAAAATTTCTTTGGACATGTTTTTACGGGTATCTGTGCAGACTCGTCACTCTAATGATTCATAGATAGTGAACACTGGGAGTTATTATTTATTGATTCTCTATCCAAAGTACAAAAACGCGGTCAGGGTCGAGGAACTGCAAGGCAACTAGCAAGTGCAGCAGTGTTTGAAATTCAAAACCCATCGGTAAAGGCATTGTCGTTGAATTTTTAATTCAATTCACTTGATCAAGGCCCGTGACTATCCGAGCATCGGATCTTGCGAAGGACGTAATGCTTGCTGCACCCTTCCCTGTTTTTCTATGCAGTATAACTGGGACCCGAATGAGGAAACAGGTTAGGTTGAAAGCACGCGTTCAGCTACGGAGCTTTTAAGCATCCCTTAAAAACTGAAGGGGGATCAACTCACCTCTGCAATTTTCACGATCCAACCGCACCTCGATAAAAACTAGTATAAACGTAATGAGTTTTATCAAATATCCAGAAAACAAATAAACAAACTGTCAAAGACTTGGAAGAAGATTCTCCCTATTTTCTGTGTTTTGCTCTGAGCTTTCGCGAGGATGAGAGATTATCGACTTTCTAACGGAGTTTGCGTAGAAAGGCGCGCGCTGATAGCGACCAAAACTACGCCGACGACTACGTCCTCGTCGAGGGTTAGGCGAAAGCGCGGAGCGAAAATTGCTTGCATTTCAATTTTTTGATTTTGATTTTTTAATTTTTACTCCAAAGAACATCAAATCAAATCATCAACGACGTGCATTGTCATATCAATTTGCATATGAACTACTCGCTATCTGAGCCAAAATAAGGCCTTATCTTCGAAAAAAAAGGGCTTTCTTGTTCTGATTCACGCGCTTCAATTCGTTCGCAGTCTCAGTACTGATTGCTGTTCTTTTCAATCAACAAATTGAATGACTTTAACCACTTAGCTACTTAACCAGATCGCATTAATCACTCTACAATGAGCCTTATAAATCAAACGTTGATTTAGTCGCTTGAATCAACCATCCTGATAGCTCCGAGCCAGGCCTGCTGCGTGACATTCAAGTACACGGAAAGAAATTTTGATTCAGAAATATTTTATCTTTTTTATAATTTTACACGTTTTTTATTACTCGGACTCCGTTTGAGCATTCACGATAATAAAATATAATTAACGGTGTTAGAACCAAGAGAGTACAAGTGACGAGATTTGAGATTTCAAATGATTTTGACATTTCGACCTTCTCGGAACGTCGAAAATTGTGATTATAAGGATTTTTAAATTTTTTTACTTATACCCCTACGATTAGGATTTGCAAATTTTTTGCATAAATAATTTTCTGCACAAATTCATCAACCAAATTCGATTTTTTTTCGACAAAAATAAATCCCATCATATCATTTATACGCCGTAGTAAAGATTACGTAACTGAAAGAAACAGAGTTTGCCTGAAAAACTGGTTATTCAATGAGCGTTTCACAGATGTACTTCAAAGTCGATTTGTGGAATGAATACTTCGCCATTTATGATCGAAGCGTTTCACCTTTATATGCCACATTCTCCAAGACTGTGACGAGAATAAAACGATCAAGAAAGTGTTTGGATTTTTATTTATTTATTAATTGTTTTTGCATCATTTTGCAGAATTCATTAAATTTCATTATACATCTAACTGCATAAATTTCAAATTGGGATATTCTGGCAATTGGCTGTATGACAAATTCAAAGTCTCAAACTCGTCGCGTTTTCCTACCATCCCTAGGGTAGTTTTGTTTTAACGCGTAGTAATTCGTGGATGCAAATTGCATACAAATAAAGCACAAATAAAGTAAGCTTTTCGCATGTAGGATATGACCAGAAATTTTGATGACCTTAAAATTGTTACGTATTCAAACACATACAATATAAATAGTTGAACGTAATTATATACAGTGAAAGTATAAGCTCATCGACGAAAATTTATCACATGGCCAAATAACTTCTTCTAAAATTTCACAGATTCAATTTACTCCACGATTCGTGCAAGGCGGTCAGCGAGAGAATGAATTAATTAATTTCCGCGTACAGAAGTCACGTAACGATTCTTAATAAGTATTCGACAAGTAACTTTTTGATAGTCTTCACCTTCACTCTGAGCTAATTATTCGTGTCGTTAAAAATTCTGGGTCTTAAATTATAGGACAGAATTTTTTTCAACATCTAAAGGTTACCTGCATAAAAAAATAAAAAAACTTTCAATAAATGTTAATTAATCATTATGTGATGCTCTATTACCTATAAGTCAAAGCATTGTAAAAATAACAGAAAAAAGAAAGAAAACGTGTATCTGTTGCAATTGATTGTGAGAGTGAAAAAATTTAAAATGAAAATTGAAAAAATGATAAGTTTGTGTGAATTGAAGAGCCCCTCGAGATCGGAAGACCTTTTTGTCTAACTTCGGACATACATAACTCCGAAGGCGGTGCCGGTATCGAGTATATGTATAGAACTGTTAAATGATTGCGCATGAATTCAGAATTTTTTCATTGAAAATTCGAGGATTCGAGGATGATCCTCTGGTAGGCGGGTCTCAACTTTTGAGCAGTCACAGCGGATGGGTCTCGCGTTGCCATGGAAACGACCGTAGCCTAAAGCTATGCTTTTATTGATTCCAAGCCGCAAACAATGTACAGGAGAGGATGTTTCTCTGGGTTCTGCGAATCTATCTCGATGGAGGATCATTAATAACGTATCTTAAAACAAGGGATTTTTTTTTTTTTTAATTTTTTTTTTTCCCCCCTTAAATTTTCGTCCACATTCACGTTCGCGGTTTAACATGCATACTATTCACCCTCATCTCTGCATACGGTCAAGAAATGTTCCAAAAAAAAAAAAAGATATAGGAAAGAAGAAAAAATGCAAAAAGCAAAATAAATGAAACCCATTTTTAATTGCTAAGTCAGGGATTGTCATTAAAAATATTCGACTTTTATATACCTTGGCAATGAAATGAAAATAATTTTACGTAATTGATAATTTTGAATCAATTAATACTAATAGATCATGCAGAGAAGATAGTAGAATTTTTTTCCAGATCTGCGGTATTTGAGAAAATAAATAAATAAATAAATAAATAAAAAAATAGGTAAAAAAATATTCATCAATCGTTTCCATATAAGTTTCCAAATAGTGGAAGCCATATTGCCTCGTTCTTATATATTTGTATCACGGTCACGATTATTGCCCTGTACGGTATACGGATCCAATCTTTTGCTCGGAACTAAACAATGCGAGTCAACAAATCGAGTTCGTACGTGATCACACGTGGGTGTGCAATAGAAGAGAATAGAAAGGGGAAGGAATAGACTCTATCTGTAGAAAGAAGGTAAAAAATAAAAAAAATAAATAAAAACAAAATAAAAATAAAAAATTTGAATTATCAGATAGTCGTGGGCGGTCCGAAGTACATTAAAATCTCTACATGCGGTCCTCCTGGTCGTTCTGCTATCGTCCTGGCGTCGAGTCCGAACCAACGAGCAGAAAACGCGATCAGCACCGTGGCTTCGCGTCATTGATTGCATTGTCTTCAGTTCGGGTTTGAAATTTTTCTCTCATCGAAGTAAATTGGCCTCTTCCGGTTAACTGATGCGCCAAAAATTGGCGCTCTCGGGCGTGCAGATTCGGATATTTTCTTTTCAACAAATTAAAATTAGGTGACTATATAATTAAAACAGTGAAAAGACGTTTCCTTAACTGAGAACCTATAATTTAAAATCGTTCATTAAATTCTTACCTAAGTTAAACGATTGCACGCGCGCAATTGCATAATCCTGAAATTTTATTCACCGTGAACTTTTTTATCTGGCGATTTTTTTATTTTGTTTTTTTCTCTGCTGCTGCACGTATGAATATCGAATAAAGATTTCTCTAGTCATAGAAATTCAGGTTTTTCAATAGACAGTCAGTTTACTACCGCAGATCCCAGTTTGACGCATGAAAATTGCCCAAAGCGATGCGCCAAGCGTGGCCAGTAACGCTTGTAACGTCATCAGATCGACTTGTATTGAAACTGCCCGTCAAATAATATATTCATAGCTTCCACATGGTTAAACATGCCGCCTCCTATACCACCCACTATCATACCCTCGCTCATCCAGTTTCACCCGCAACCGCATCGTATCCAAGTTATATATATGTATAATATCGGTGTATAACGATTTGAAAATACATACCGCCGCCATTTTGCCAATTGCATTTACTACACGCTTGTGTAGCCTGGCGATTTTCAAAGCTTTCTTTTTTTTTTTTTTTTGTTTTATTTTTTAATCAGAATGCAAGTTATCAAATTTACCTAATTGTATATGTATAAGGATGTTTGACTTTATACAAAACAGGATAGTAGTTTTCTTTCCAATTTTCAGATTTTATTCGAAATACATCTGAATTACAATTTTTGGTCACCATTTTACTCTTTCCAACATCTTGCCATTCGATAGATCGGTGGGAATCGGTTGAATAGAATAACGTACAAGTCCTATAAAATATTGTATGTACAACTACTTAACGGCTGCAAATTGAGAAATTGATCCAATCACAGATGAATTACTGTTATTATAATTCCAATTTGTGATTTACGTTGTAATTTTCGAAGGAACTTTCACCAACATCCGACTGTCTTTAAACTTGTTAATCTCACTACGAACTTTTTCAAGTTCTTCACAGTTACTCTCTTATCCGCTCGGTTTTACTAATTTCTTAATTGATTCTTATCGATAGCAGTTCCCGATAAAAGTCAACTATACATATAGATTACAGATAGTTTCAGATCTGCAGTTACCATTGTTCATCTTTTCCGGTCAGCACGCTAATTTTTCACAATAATTAACATCTTACAAGTTCTCGATGTAAATCGATTCATATTTTCTCATTCTCCGTATTTCATTTCATCAAAAATAACATTTTTAGAACATTTGCTGTATTTGGAAAAGAATGACTCTTATACGCATCTTTGATTTAATTACAGTATTAGCTCAATCTATATTTAATCGTGACTTAAGTGACGTCGTGTATCGAAGCGATAACGAAGACGTGATGGTGGTTTGGAAAAAAATCAAAAAAAATAATTGAATACCTACACCTGATCGCATGATACGATTCGTTCGTTGATATAACCACACCCTTGCATGCGGAGGCTATCTAGCAGGATTTTGCAGGACCATTCCCTCACGAGTGTCCATCCATGTGCGGAAGTTATTCGTAAATTTGCTATGCCCTCGAAGCGACCAAAATTCACTTAGCGAAAAAATCCTTAAAAGCTTGTCCGCTCGGTGAAGCTTCCCCAAGCGCTTTTTTAAAAATACATCTAAGAGAGTGGGTAGAAAGTGGTTAAAAACTCCCGTTTAATCGCTTGGCCGGCAACGACTAAGTGCAAAATTATTTTTAAAATATTTTCTTAACCCTGTTAACATGAAAGCTGACCCCAGCTTTATATACGTGCCAAAAAGAATTTGAAATTTTTTCCTGCGGTTTTTTGAAATACCACAACTTTTTAACCCTCGGATTTAACAAGGAATGAAGAAAAAAATAAAAAATAAAAAATTATAAAAATAAAATAAAAAAGAAGAAAACAGAGCTTGACCACACGTCCTTTAACGATAATTCATCATACCATCCCTCAGAGTAAACTTTTTTTATAAAGTTTAGGATAACTTTATGAGATATCTTCTTTCATCGAGAAAAACTTTATTCTTTAACAAGGGGTCGAAAAAAAAAATAAAAATTTTTGTTTTTTATATCACCTTGGACAGACAGCGCGTGCAGGTGATATTGGCTGGCGTTAAGCTGTCGCGTTTATCAAAATATTGCAGTGAATAATTAATTCGATATCACTATCTTCCAGATGAGATCGTCTACCGGCATCGTACCCTCGCTGTCCCCCACACTACACCCACATCTACACTTACGTAACTACACATAGCTGATTTATGTATAGATGTACAAATATTGTAGGTATAGATGTACACGTACATATATACATATTTATATATACTAGAAGTATATAGCGCGGACGAGGACCGGCGAGCGGCGAACAAGACTTGCGACGGAGTTTCCAATTTGCCGCGGGGTGCCGTCGGGCGACGTTTAACAACTTTTTAATGGAAGCCCGGAGACCGTCGTCAGCCCCGGCAACCGACGTTGAAACGCAAAATCTAACGGGTGTCTGCTTTGGTTATTATATTCTACCATTTTTTTTTTCTTATTTTTTTTAAGAAGAATTAAAGAGAAGAAAAAAATTAACTCTTCTTAGACTCTCAGAATCTGAGAGTGGACAATGAGTCATCAACCGTGATTCTTCAGGAACCGAACTGCGAATTTATTGGACGTCGTTGACTCATGTAAAGCAGCTCATGTAGCGAAATTGTTTCCAAACTTTTATTCTTTTGTTGAATTTTGGATAAAAAAAAAAGCTACTTGATGAAGATTTTGGCTAATGACCTGATATTGAATGATTGGAAAACTGTTCAAGCCAGGATGAAAAGTATAACGGTGATTAATCGAGGTCATGTAATGAAGCTGACCATTGTGAAAAATGTTTTCTTTATATTTCCTAACGAATTTTCTCTAGTGACTTATACCTGGCTAGAGAGTTCCTCGTTGCTTAAATTCTTTTTATTTTTCTATTCGTTTTCGTTTCGTTCGCTCCGCCGGCGTTTCATCCCTTTTTCCCCGAGTTTCACGAAGAGCGAAGCGAGGGCCGGTGGCGCCCACGGCGGAAGCGTCACGTACTACTCTGAAACAAAAACGTAGCGACGCCAAATCCGATTACCCGCGAGAGCGCCGGGACGCGGATGGTGTACTGCGCGAACCGAAGAGGGATTCAACGGACGAGTCGGTCGACGAGATGGAGGAAGAGGAGCATCCAGCATCAGGAAAAGGCAAGGAAAATGGTATGAGGGTATGAGAAAAAGGAGGGCGAACCAACGAAAGCGGGACGAAAGCGGAATCAAGAGAAGGAGGACGCCGTGCGCGAATGGATGGATGTTGGAGCCGTGGAGGTGGTGTACGAGGGTGTCTTTGGGGTTGGTACGAGTATGCTGGAGGCGGAGGTGGACGAGGTGGTAGAGAGATAGGACGAGGATGAGAATGACGAGGAGGGGTAAGAGAAGGCGGAGGTGTAACAAAAATCGATCACTTCGTTCGACGTGCAGGATGCGTGAAGCCAACGACACACGTATATATATATGTATATAACATTGCTACCTCACTACCTCATCGTCAGCAATATATGTACCATCTTTGTCCTTACAGCTCCAACGGGGTATAGTATAATAATAATAATAATAATAATCACCGTCATCGAACAGCTTCCCTGCGTCGGACCGTCATCTCCACTTATATAGCCTCTGGTCCTAGGATCTAAGATTACACGACGACAAGATCGAGACGGTTTTAATTGCCCCTGAGTTAGCGACCCTTATAATGTACCTTCCCTTTCCCAACTACGGACGTTTTCTAATGAAAACTTTTCACGAAAATCAGACATTATTCATCGAGTAGATATGAAGAAGTCGAATATTTTGGGATGAGAATTCGATTTGGAATACTAATTTAGTCGGAAATATAGGAATCCTGCGAACATGCCTATAAAATAGCCAAGCGTTAAATGAATCGAAAAAACGTTCTGATTATAAACTTTGTGTCACGAAAGACTAGCCTTGCGCTTTGAATACGTAAGATGAATTATCGATTAATCAATTAAATGGCACAAAAGGTACCAAACTATCAGTTAGCTGAACAATTTTATTATTCTAAAAGTTCCCGTTGCAAAATGTGGGCGGTCTTGACTGGGTGGTATTGGATTGTAACCGAAATTGGCCTATTCGAACGAGACACAATATTTTGACACAGACTGATTAGAGACGCGTGCTTGTATGAATTGTCCGCACGTGGCTAGGCGTCGGTCGCGACTTGACGCCGACGAACAACCGACTCGAATCTATCATTAACTGCACACGGTTTCCCGTCAGCTTAACTCTTATATATATTATACTAAAAAGTAAAAATGGTTCGAATCATATTTTGTACCGGTTTTTCTCGTTCCGGTTTGCGTTGCTAAAATCGAAAATAAATAAATAAATAAATAGATAAAATAAAAATGAAAATCCAAAGAGAGAGAAGAAAAAATGCTGATGGAAATAAGTCAGTTCGTTCAGCTACCTCGAGGTAACCTTGATCTCTTTCTCGACGTCGGGCACAGGCACTTTTTAAACTGACAATTTATTCACTACCGAAGGGCGACCCTAAACGCACATCAAAGCTGCCCGATGTATATTTGCATAGATATAGACATACACGTTTCGGGTCGAATCGAAACGACAGCTATAGGGAGGTTTCCAACAAGGATGGTGAGGGCTGATGGGGTCGGGAGGAAACGGGGCTCTACGCTAAAGCATGAGGATAGGAGGACAAGCGAACAACCGGACCCGATGGGGACCAGCAGATCGGTTAGGCGTGGTCGAAATCTGTCACACTTGCCACGAACAAACTATACACGTACTGCTTGCCACCAGGCCCAGTCGAAGGGACCGCGCGTATATCTCACCGCACAATATAGTCCGGAAATTATAGAGGTTGGACGAAATCGTGGGTGCGCATATGGACCAGACGACGATAATCTTCCAGTCACATCATACGCGGGGTTGTTATACAGGCTGAAGTATTATCCGTAAAGAATTTAAATTTTTTTTCGATTGCAATTAACTATTTGATTGGTAAAAATAGAGAGAAAAAAATCTCTTAAGGAAACTCTTCTTTTTAATCTTATATCTTTAAAATCGATGTAAGAGAGAGAAATTATACTCAAGTAGTCAGTTTACGGAGGGAATTATCTACCACCGCGGGCCGCGGCTAGTGACTAATCAATTGATTTACATTGTGAATATGACCTCCGTAGGGAATGGTAAGTGCCCGTGTAAGGTACAAGCTGCATATGGTGGATTGAGAACGACGATATCTTCGATCTAATCTAGCTCATATCTAAATTTATCTGCGTATGCGCGTTTGTGTAGCTATAGGAGAAACCCTTCCCGGTTGAGATCAAACGCGCACCCTGCATAGGGATATACAAATAGCGGTTTGGCGTTACGATATGGAAATCTGTACGTCAACTTCGAGTATGCCTATCATAGTATCCGTATATGTATATATGCATTTCGATCGAGATTTTCGCATATACAGTCATTTAAAAACTCCGGTCCTAGAATTCGTGCAACAATCTCATGCCTCACTCCTAAGGGATTTCTCGATGAATTTATATGCAACCGCGTTATCGTAACCGAGGTTAAAGACATCGGACGTGTATCGCGAAAACTCATAAAACTAACAGTAACAAAATTCACTCGATTTTACATAATCAAATGAAACTTTTGTCCATGTTGCACGGTTGGATGTGCAAAAAGAATAATTTTTATTAATTAAATACCGTAAAATCTTCGGCTTATATTTTGCGAGGGATGAAATAAGGATATCGATAATTGACTCTTAATTGCTGTGGGTCTGAGATTTATTAAATTTTTATCAAACGAAGGAAAGCTATTACGTAAACAAACGAGATGATGGTCATTAACTATTTGTTCAATGCTTTGTTAATCTTGTACGTGAATTAAGGCCACAGTTTCTCTTTGACAGTGACGATTGGGTAGAGGTTGCACGAGGTGAGAGTCGTCATGGGAAAGTTTATAAAATACAATACAATCAGACAAATAGTTAGAAAATATAAAACCTCAATGGGGCAATTTTGGTTTTGAATTGGCCCGGTTTTACCATTGTCGACGAGACGTGTAATTTCATACACCCGTAAATTATAGCTTTATCACTATACGAGCACGCGTGATGGGGCGTTTTATTTTGTACTAAGAATGAAAGGCGAAGGTTCTTTTCTAATGTAAGTACCACGGCATTGCTCGTATTAACTTTGTCACGAGTGAATAAAGAATTTTTTTTTTTTTTTTTTTTTTTCATTTTACTATATGACGATTAACTTTCATTGTATTTCCACCTCAATACTAAAAAATTTTATAACGAAAAAACAAAAAATATTTCGAGTAATGTGTAATGAAAATTGGGCTATATGAGACAAAGCTGATACTAAATTATTGATCTTTACCCACTTTTTACTTATAAAAGAAGTTTTAAATAAGTCTGTGGTAGTAAATAGTATTTTATTCTATGAATTTCGCAATGAGGATGGAATTTTTTTAACAAATGGGGTCTAAGTCGATGCTCTGCAGTATTCGATCTTCAGTCTTCTGCAGTTAATACTCGACAGGCAAGTATCGCAGGAGTAAAGGAACGAGCGAACTAAGGAGCGAACGGAGACCCCGAGGCGATCGTAGGTATATAGATCCCTGGGTATACGTTACAATCAAATCCAGATAAGTAAAAAAGTAAAAGAAAAAGAAACTGAGAGAAAGCAAATACTGAAAAAAGCTATCCCCGCGAAATAAAAAGGAAGAAAAAGTGAATGAAAAAAAGAAAAAATAAATAAATAAAAACGAAAAAATAAAAGGTAAAAAGAAAAGAAAATAAAAAAAGGAAAAGGAAAAGAAACACTAGCTATTTTCCGGAGGAATTTTCATTGGGCGGCCGCCATATTGGATGCTGGGGGTTGCTTCAGGGGTTGGTGCATATCGATTGGCTGTCACCCGGGCAACGCTTCAAGTCATGGACCAATCCTAGATGTGGATGCTGCTCCACGGAGGGTGTATCCAGCACACATCTGCAACCCTAAGTCGGCAGGATAACGACATTTCGCGGGCAGAATCCCACAAGAACTCGAATCGAACGGTTACCCGCTCCTACGCGCTTCGCGCCATTCTGTCCAATTATTTCGATATTTGAATTTTCAAGGACGGGCCTGGCTAATTGGATAACCACAATAATAAGATTTGAATTTCGCATCAAGGCCGTGCTCTCGATTCGACGATCTCTGTCTCTCGACCAGCCCACAAAACTGCCCTTGCGGAATCGCGATTCGCTATTATCTGCAGTACCTACCTATCTATACTCGCTTTACTCGCACTGGGTCACTTCTATGTTAGAACTTTGACTCGATTATGCCCAATTCGGAAACCGCTTCGAAACATACGCCCGCGTGCGCCGCGACCAAGAACCGATCAACAACTCAAGAGTGAAGAGTGAAGAGTTAAGAGTTAAGACAAACACCAAGAAATATCGAAAACCTTTCAACACCTAGGACGTTACCGGTGTCGTCATTTCGTGCTCCAGTTTTCATCATCAACGGTTTAAGTTGCTCTCAAACTTTAGCTACTCAGACATTTGTTTCTGTGATCCAATCATTCGTGCAGCCGTGATCCAGGGTGACTTCGAAATTAAGAAAACCTCATCTTCATACCACGACGTTGTGAAGTTAGACCCGTGAATCACTGTGACTTGCAAGTACCTAAACCAAGTGTCAAATTCACAAAGAAATGGACTTCTGATAACAATATCGGACTACAATCAAGGCACAACAAAAGAAGTTCTCTAAAAAAAAATTCTTGGATTTTTACTGGACGACAAGATCTTCTTCACACCGTAAGACTTTGAACTCTAAACCCAGTGACACGTATGACAAAATACAGACGTGAGTTTCAACAACCAACCGTTCAAACAAAGTTGAATAAATTAATCAAAGGAATCGAAGGTCCCTCCGAACTCATCTTCTAAGGTGATCTTTCGGCTAGGAGTAATTTCCCGCGAAACTGTTTAACACTGATTCGTGGCGTGCGATAGACACAACCTTGCATCCAGGGATTTTTCAGAAAGAAAGTCTGACTCGTTCCCCGGTGTTAATCCGTTATCCATCTTCTTATTCCTGGAGCATAATTAAAATATGAATTCGTAAAGCGAACATCTAAGTTCCATTAATTTTTAGAAGACCTAAAGGTCACCCCGGCATCACCCTGGCTAACGATTTGTCAGGAAGTGCCGGCCCCGGTGGCGGAGTGGGCTCAGTAGGCTCCTCCGTAGGTAGTTCGTTGTCGACGACGGCACTGAGCTTGGATCATCAGCAATTTAACATATTCCCAGCAATCTTCAGCAGACAGTTAAATTTCTCAGCAGCTAACTGCGGTCAAAACAAACTCATGGACGAGCTAAGGCCAAACCTCGGTCTCCTAGGAGTTGGCCTTGTCGAAAACGACTCTTTTCACCTGAACCATAATCAGGAAAAGCGGAAGTGCAGCAGTACCAGTTCTAATGAGCAGGACTTTGGTTTGTACGGAGTTCATCAGGGGCTGGAAGCCAGTCCACCGACGCCAGCAGCGACACCAGGTCGAAATAGTGTCGGCGCCACTACTACCGTTGGTAAGTTGTCGTTAATTTAAATATGAAATTCAATTTTGTAAAAAATTTCGACTATCAAAAACCAAAAATAAAAAATAGACGAGCAACTGCAGGCACTTCGTTAAATCATCACGAAATAGCACGTGAACAGGAGACACTGACAGTAGTCTCAAAAAATGGACAACGTATTCTCCAAAAGAGGATGAATTTTCCGCTTGTTGAACCTTAGCTACATATGTTAGGGGTCTGTCAAGTCCTCGTGTTTCAACAATGGTGCTGACGTGTTGACATATGGTGGTACCTGTTCTATGGGCTATTATTGTACGCTTACGGGTAGGCCTTAGGGAGCTTAACGCCAGGGGTGAGGGTAGTCGCCCGATGTGTTGCCGACGACACCGAGCTCCATGGGTGAAAGGTTACGACTCAAAGGGTGATGCCCACTCATTATCTTCATTCAACCAAAGGTCATTAATGGCTAACTATCGTCTTCAGCGATGGAAGAAGATCGCCGAAACGTCTAAAGACTGATGAGCTGATCGGAATCTCTAAAGTCAAAAATATTTCCTATACCAAATCTGTGTATGTCCTAAAATACTCTACGTTTTATTCGTGTTATTTAATCATTAAATTCAGAAACGTATTTTTGGAAGTACAAAATTTATTGGGAGGAACCGCGCTTTTCAGTGACTGCAGGATGAAGGTAGACCCCCACGCATAGGTTTGCTCTTGGTAATGTTTGGAGTAGATCTAGAGGGGTTTGAGGATGTGAGAAATACATGAAAAGACAGGAGGGTCGTACCTGTAAACCAGTCGTGCTTAGGTTGCTCATGTATTATTCGTGGTCCCGTCGGAGTCGAATTTGCATACTTTCGCAGTCCATGGCGAGTGAAAACGGGCCGAAATCGCATTTGCCAATTGGCGACGGAGGCTGCAGCTCTTCGACAGACCGTAAGAATATCCAAGGACTCAATTATGGCCCCAATTAAAACCGGACCGGTTCATCTTGCATCCGCATCATTAAAATCTAAACTAATAAATTTTCCAATAAACGATATAACGGGAGATGCTCTGTTCAAAAATACAAAACTTTCTATACACCCAGACATGCTGTACAATTTAACAAACCACTAATATCGACCATTAGCAACATCTCACAGATATCCATCTGCACTAATTGTAATCCGTAACAGATGCGAATGAGAAAGGTGTAGATCCGCAGCTGAATTTGGAGCTCAACTAATCGCGAGTTTTCAAAGTGTCAATCACGTCGCTATTTGAACTCGACATGCTATTTTTGAAAGCAAATTTCTAATTTATAGTAACGAATCTATGATTTAGAATATGGAATAGTTACTGACAAAGCGATCGGTCGCTTCTTTACATACATACATATACATACTTGTGTATAAAACTCGTTAAAACCGTCGCCTATTTAACCCGGAGACATCGACGCTGCAGGGGTGTCAGTAGATTGGCCGATCAGCAGATGGCCACTCCAGATAAAACGAACGACATAGAGCGTGCAGTAGAGTTGCTTTGAAGTACTTTGAAACTTTCGAGTGTCCCGTCGGGAATGACTGTAAGGGCTTTTCGGACGCTTTTAAAACCGTGTAATATTATGCGCTAAAAAAAAAAAAAAACGTTTAACTGTTAATAAACCGATCAAAAAATTTCTTCTTTTTTTCGATATTTTAAGATCGAATTTTATTAAATTTCAACCGGTTAAGGATACGCTTACAAAGCTTAGATTGTCATTGTCGAATTAATTTTGAAACTGTAAATTGTATTGTTTACGCGGAATCGGTGCATTGAACTTGACCGAGTTTCCTTAAATAGTAGGTAACTAGGGAACTGGGCAAGGTAGCTATGTAAAGTGGACAGTATTCATCCTTGAACATTGAATTACCATGTAATATCATTAGGTCATTAGCACGATAACCAAGTTAGTATAGTGCGAGGGACTTCGCTAGCTGCGCTTACCCCATCCGTTCGTATAAAGCTTGGGAGATATTCTGCTGCAGAAACTCAACGATTGCAATAGATATGCAGATTTATTACCACAACCAAGAAGAAAAATTCACGGTTATTGGTATCGGGCTTTTAGGTCTGACCGTTCCACTCGCTCTTACTACTTACGATTATACCTACGCGTTTTATACCTACACATAAGCATGTTATATACGTTAGGGGATACGTTCTATATACAATTAACGCCGAGTCTAATTACCCTCAACAGTTTCTAAACTTCTCTTAACGGTTCATTTTTTTTTTTTCTTTTTTTTTTTTTGTTTTGTTTTGTTTTTTCGAGTTACAAAATTCCCTAAAGTTTTTACAAGCTTATCCTAATCTCATCCATTGCAGCACACGTGACGACGAAATTTTCGGTTATACGATCTTACGGTGGCTGGTTTTCCCTAGTATTATTCAGATATTTCGTGTTTTATATGGAACCAGTCTTTTTTGCAATTAAAATAAATTGTATGTCTTCATTTTTGGGATTATGTGATCTTGAATTTTAAACGCATATGTGAAAGGTGTAATTAATGGTAAACTCTTTAATTACACGGTAGTTTAGACATTCCATCTAGCTATGATTGCAGGAAAATGTTACGTTTCAGGAGCAGAAGGGGCCTTCAAGAAATTGAAACCAGAACCTTGTGCATCCAGTCCTCACATCGGACACACGCCGACAACCGCGAGCTGCCCGACGCCTGCTCGACGGCGTCACAGAACGACATTCACCCAGGTATTTATTTCTTTAGAAGCGATTCATGGATGTGGTCTATTTTTTTTTTTTTTTTTTATTTCACAAAACAGAGTTTTGAATTTTTGATAAGTTTTCAAGTGAAGTTTAAGTCCGTAAAGTTTGACTAAATTCTTTCTATCGATCGACTGATGTTATACATAAGAGGATCGTTTGAAATCAACATGAATAATGAATATGTATGAAAAGAAAAAGGACAAAGTTTACCTTTTGGAATAACTGAAAATCTCTATCGTTTAATAGAACATTATCAAATGGTCGTTTAATCATTTATTTCAAGGAACAACTAGCGGAACTTGAATCGGCCTTCGCGAAATCCCATTACCCGGACATATACTGCAGAGAGGAACTGGCGCGAAGCACCAAACTTAACGAGGCTAGAATTCAGGTGAGTTTCCCTTTCTGTTATGGTAATTAATTCAAGATGGATGTTATCGTAGCAGACGATCGTCGAACGTCAACCTATAACAGACGGTTTCTGCAGCCACAGGAACGTCGGCAATCAAATTAAATAGTTGCGTACGCAAGGCGACGAAGATCGTTTGCTAAGTGCGTGACATTCCACAATTTCGTGTCTCGAATATGTTTTCGAACATCTATTCCTATACGTCGTTGATAGAAATCTGAACACCTATATAAATGGGATAATAAATCGAAAATTTATTCAAATTTTTTTACTCCAATAAAAATCTGCACACAGTTTTAAAAGTTTTAAAATTCTTTGTAACTTTTATCACTTCATTTTGATTACGTTTTTATTTATTTATTTATTTTTTAGTTGTTTGCGGGGGTTGTTGTTCTTTTTTCTCTTTATTTTTTTTTTTTTTCATCATTTTACACTGTTTGCTAAACAAACAAAGACGAACAAAGCTCCGGGGATGGAGTGCCGAAACGTGTCAACGCGAACGTGCTAAGCGGATCAGCCCTAACGAACTTGGACGTTGATGCTGGACCATCCTCGGGTGTTTCGTTGTCATGGCGTCCAACGTGCCGAAACATATTATACTTGATTTTGACTAAATAGTAAATGCGTCGTGTTCCTCAGATATATTAGCATCGACATGTAGACGTGTGGAGTAGTTAGAAAATTAGCCATTTGCTGATTGTGAGAAAAAAAAAGTAGCAAATTTAATGGCGTGTATTAATTAACGCGGTTAATTAGCATGTAATTCTTTTTTTATTTTCGTTTCTTATTCACTTACAATTATTTATCTATTTTTTAATTTTTATTGACCGCAGGAATTTTGATGATCTTTGATATGATACTTTATCGTGGATATATGCTTTTAGAATAAGAATGCGGGTTTCACTTTTGAACGTTTGAGAGAATTTTGGTAGAGAACTGTCGCCCCTCGTTAAAGGGCATCGAGGAAAAACTCACGTGGGTAGCGCACGCTGCACGTCTTTTTACTCGTGACTCATGCGTAATTGAATCAAAGACGCTTTGGGGTTGGAAAATTTGATTACGAAGCAACTGTCGGTCCAAGATACCCCCTCGTATACCCGAATCATCCAACGGCAAACTGCGAACAACGAACATTGAACGTTGAGCGTTGAGCGGAATCGGAGTGGCGAAAAAAAAACAGCGTGAATTTTTTTTTTTTTTTCATTTTTTAGATTCCATCGCTTCATAAAAAGAATCAAACTGAATAAGTAAAATGTCTAGCAGTCTATACATTATAGTAAAAAAAAAAATAAAAAATTGAAAATACAAACTAAAACGTTTGCTTTTTCTCAAAGAAGTGATATAAACGTACAAATACCCATACCTACAAATGGAATACCGTAATTTGTTCTATGTAAAAAAGTTTTTGATATATACCTACCTATGTTTTTTTTTTTCATTTTTTTTCACCTTTCATTTGCCGCTTAGATTAAAATTTCTCCTCTTGCAGCAACGTACTCGGGTTTCAGTTTTCCCTTTTGCAATGCTCGGTACCTACACCATCGAGCTATACGCTCTGAGTGGTAGGTATTAACCAGGCGGCAATCTCGCCTGCGTTTCAGTCGTTTGATATATAATTCAGGGCGTTGTTTGCGTTAAAAGCCCAGCAACCGCTATGGCTTAACCCTGTTAAACTCCGATGCCAAGTAAAACGCGGTTTGCTTTTAGTCTCTCGGCATAACATATAAACTATGCACAAAGCTTACCGGCGAGCCAGTACCTATACACCTACCTACCTACCTACCTACCTTTCGGTATACCCAAAGAACAAGCAGGGTTTATCTCTGCCTTGAAAATCGGCATTTTTGAACCACTTTATTATTTACGATGCCAGAAGACTCCGGGGCTATAATAAGAAATAAAAAAAAAAAAACTTTAACATCTAAAATAAAATTGATCGTGAACATATGTATGTACATACTACATACATACATACATACGTATGTATACCTGTAGCCATTTTTATATCGAACAATAAAATACATTACAGACCATATAATAAAAATAAAAATAGAAACCTGGAGGGGAAGGTTTTTTCTTTCACGGGGGATGAAAATCCTGGCATGGTTTTATATTTCTCTTACATATAGTTATATGTATATGTATATATGGATGAGAAGATGAGAAGACAGATGTGTGCGTGTGAGCGTGTGCGTGTGAGGGTGTAAGTGCGAGTGCGGGTGCGGGCAAAGTTGAGACGAGTTGTGGAAAGGGATGGAATACGGTGTACGGTGAAGATGCGGAGACGACATAGCACCGGGGGCTGCCATTATATCTGAGCCGCCATTTTAAATTAGATTTTCTTCGCCCTAGCTAGATCCGCGAACCGTCTCAAGCTTACGAGCTTCTCCTATTCCTTGTGGCACAGGCATGGGTGCCACGACTTTTACGATGAACAAATATAGGCCCCGCCTGATATATCGCAGGACCCTCGGTATATAATGCTTCACGTGATGGACGAATTTTTCCCTTATGTAATCCCTTTTCGAGTCTGATACTCGTATATCCTATACCAACAATTATACATGTACAGGCTTCGTTTTATCGAAAACTAATATTCCACAACGATGAGACGTTACATTTTCATGCGGATCTCAGTACTAATTAATTAAATACGAAACTACGTATTATAGGTGCGGCGTAGACGCGTAGACACATTTAATTAGACAACTTAATTATGAGATAATTTGCAGTGGCAGGGTGGTAATTTGAAAAAATTTTCATTTCCATCGAAGCAGTAGCAGCAACTGTAATTAAGAATTCTCTAAATTTAAATTAGAGGTTGAAATATCATACCGAATTATTAACTGTCTCTGAATCTGTAGAAAAGAAATTTTCTCGTTTATCTTCTTCTAATGTAATTAACGATCAGGAAATTATGGACACGTCAAACAATGGTCTCTATAACAGACCGAGGAGGAAAGATGAGAAATATAAAAATCTGTAGAAAAGTAGTAAATTCTAATCGACTGAATCACCGTTCGATAAATCTCATCATTCACGACCTGAACGCAGCACGTCAAAGTAGCTATGCGATATAATGAAAGTTCGATAGTGTCAAATGGAAAAGAAAAGCATCGCTAAATTAATCTTGTTGCCGGTACACAACGAGCTTTTATCCTTCGATATTTCTGGCTTATTGATTCTAGCTTTCGATCTTCTAATTCTGGTTTATTTCAAATCTCCCATAACATGTTATTCGTTAAAAAAAAAAATAATAAACAAAAAATAGATATACCTATATACGTTATATCACCGATAATCGTTGCAGTAGGTATTAAGTTAGATATTACTTCCGGCTCTACTGCACTGTTATTTTCCCATTATTATCCCATCATCTCGCGGGGGTCAATTTCACGTTGGTCAATTTACACAAAATTCGCGCAAGCGCTGACTGACATTTTCTAGACTAAAATTTAATCTGGTTTTCACCATGGGCTACAAATATACTACAATATTAAATCAAAAATATATTGATATATACTTCGCGTTGATAAGCTCTCAGCTTCTCACATATACCTACTCATACCTATACCCATAATTCAATGGTAACGAATGCCAAAAAAAAAAAAATAATAATAATAATGACCTAATGTTCACCGAATCAAATCGCATAAAATTTTCTAACGCTTTTTTATGTACAATATATATATAGCGGTTCAACTTTTGGTCTAATCTTATACTATTTGACGGTAAAAATATATTTCCGTAAAGAATATTGCATCATTCAACACTCGTTCAGTTATGTAGATCGAATCAATTACCTACATCCAGAAGTTTAGGGTCTTCGATAAGAATGATACGAAATTGATCGGATATCGCAATATACATGCAGAGATCCCATATCTACCAATCTTGATAAATTTTCTCGTGTAAATATGTACTTATATGTAATTTTTATACGTATTTATATACTTACAATATGTATTTGCAATATATTAAGGCAAGAGTCCCCGGGTCTTTTTGCAACAAATCTCTCCCCCGTAACTCCCCGCGTCATCAAAGCTGACAGACATTTGCGGATGTACGACCCTCGCGAAGTTTCGCGAGTCAAGTATAAGAGAGTAAGAGAGAATTCGAAGTAGAGAAAGACGGTTGGATTGACGGGGGTAGTGGAGACGGAGGAGAGAACCATGGTTATTGAATTAGGAACTCTTAGCTTTCTAGTCTTGGGCGCGCCTTAAGGGACGCGAGGGGAAGAGGGCATGTTCTCAAAAAGCACCTACGAGCACAAATAAAAGAGAAGCGGTATGCTTGCGAGACGAACGCTCGCTACGGAGGAGGCGAAGGTGGAGGTAAACTTGAAGACGTTCGAGTTAGAGAGGGTGGAGATGTAATATCCCTATATAGGTATATCCACCCGTTAGTATATACACGTATACATACATATACATCTATATGTCTTATAAACCTATATCCCACTGGTTTACGCATTTTTCTCTGACCTTAGCTATGCGCTCGATATATCGATATTCAATTTTCCGAAACATTGTACAAATTCTAAAAATGAAAACTGATTTACGTTGCTTCATAGAGTCTCGGGTCACTAAGTTTAAAAAAACAAAAAATAAAGAAAATTGCATTAAAATTGGAAGCAAGTATTATAAACTTCTAATTGGACCTAAAAATGGATGCAACCTACCAAAATATATCAGCACGGTTATAGATTCGCGTGAACGTTAGGTGGTAAAATGGGATATTGCATTTTTCGTAGTATCCGCAAACGATAGCTAGAAGGATATGCGGGGGAGGTCGCCATGTTTCCCTCTTGTAGCTTGTGGAAATGTCGATAAAACGCGCTAGCCAATGAGAATCCACCGTGTGACGTCATCCCCGCGTAAAGGGCGAATCACGGCGCACAAGTGACGTCACGGACGCCCGCGTGGGCCACCCCCGCAAAAGCCGCAGGCCTTTCTCTTTCGAGGGGATGGTGGTGGGTGCCGGCGAATGAACCGACGCTAGCGTCGCTTCACCGTCGACCGGGGTCGGGGGTCGAGGGTGGAGGTGGAGGTGGAGGCGATGGCGAGGGCGCCCTGTGGATGGAAGATCCTTTGGGATGGGCTAACCCCGAATATGGGCTTGTTAATTACGCGATACAATGGAAATTGCTGAATGCAAAATGGCGAAAGCCGCGATCATTGTTTAGTCCCCCTCCCCCGAAGAAGAAATTCTTCGTTTATTTTATGATACCTGCGCCATATTTTATCCAAAAATATTTTATCCAAAAAAAAAAAAAAAAAAAATAGATCCCCGCAATCTTTCTCTTATAACAATTTTTCAATCCAATCAATTAATCATCTGCACTTTAAACAAAGCTTTTCTAAACGCGATCTCGCTAGCAAGAACTACCCTTAGTCGGACTTAAGGCATACACGTCCGAGTCTATATACATACAATGAGCGCAGAAATCTATTTGAAATCATGCGAGAAGTGAAAAGTTATGTAAACGTTATCCTAAAGATGTTCCAAAAGATCGGTTTAATTTATTTCAATTAAAATTCACATCATTTACTAATGAATTATTAATTCATTAGGACTTAGATTAATTATTTTTATACATAATGAATAATTCGATTATCCTGCAGATATCTTGTAACGCTTTTTTAAATCTCGATTGTTATCATCACACGGTCGTTTGATTTACTCGTCGCGTGTATACCTTTGACCTGAACATTAACCGAGGTTAAGTGAAATCAGGATAACGATCAAGAGATATAATTTGACGTTTGATTTGAATTACCGATCGTATACGATGGAGGTCGGATTTTATTCACTATAATAATAATTCGTTATCGGTTAATAAATTTCATTCATTACCTATACATATACCTATGTATATATAATGTTCGTTGAATATTATAGGTCTGGTTCCAAAATAGAAGAGCGAAATATCGCAAACAAGAAAAACAGTTGCAGAAAGCTCTAGCGCCAATACCTGCCTGCCAAGGTGCCATGATGCGTAATATTTATCCTGGCGCAGGGAGAGGCTATCAACCCTATCCACATCCACACAACGGTATAAATGGCATCAACCGTTATCCACAGGTAAGTCTTTTTTACCCGAATTAAACAATAATTACCAATATTCAGAAAAGAGTTCCAAATAATTTATCATTTTAAATTTATCATTTTGGAATTAAAAAACCACCCAAATCCTTGCAAGACGTTTCTCGCGGGTTAAACTTTGAAGGATTATTCCCTCTTATTTTTTTTTTTTTTTATTTTTTATTTTGTCACGTTTCTCTTTGTAATGGTAATATTTTCGTCACGAATTTTCGAATCATAGGAAAATCGCGTTGGCTGACAAATAGATACCAAAGTTGCTTCCATTTTGTGTTCGCAATTATGGTCTGCAGTCCTGTCCTATGTGTCGGTATTTCAGGTCGATGAGACTAAATTGGATTTGAAGTGATTAGTTGGGCCGGACGAATTAGCAAATGCCTACCGATTTAATTGAGCCAATAATTCTCTCGTATCAAATGAATCCGTGCCCGATTTCGTGCACTAGTAGAGATATTATATAACGTTATACGTATGACTAGGATAGGATAGGTATACTAACCCCATGTCAAAAAAAGTAAAAAGTAAAAAAAAAAAAAAAAAAAAAATGTTAAAAACCTTTGTTTGAAATTTTAATCTGCTACTATAAAATTCTTCTATTGAGAAAGAAAAATAATTCACTCCGAATCTAGAGAAATTAGAGAAAGCATTGAAGATAGAAATGAAGAATCTTATAAAAGGTAGCCAGGGCATCAGGAGATTTCTATAAGGTTTATTACGGTAGGCACGCGATAAAGTCAAGCGATAACTATCTTGATTCAATTTCGCGTTAATTACGTCGCGGTTAATTGTCGTCGGGTATATATATATATATATATATATATATATATATATATATATATATATATATATATATATATATATATATATATATATATATATATATATATATATATATATATATATATATATATATATATTCCTATGTATAAAACTTTGAACAAAAACTTGCGCGTCCAATCTCTGCAGGATCGCTTTACAAAATTACTCGTTCAACTTCGCATCGTTCGAGTAGGTAGGTTATAGCTACAGTTGTAATATTGTATATAAATATATTATTATACGATTGTTAAAAAATGAGTAAAGCTCTTAAAATTTTACCGTTGTGTAATAAACATGTCAACTTGTCTCATATATACTACGCTCCGTGCAGCAGTTCCGCTACGGAATCTCATATATATGCCAACTATCCCAGCCTCAAAGTGATCGTAAAACGTTATTCGTAGGTATATGCCGCAAGACTTTTACAGATTTCTACTCTCTGTAGCCGAGTTAATGCGGTCAAAAATTGACTTGCAGGTTTTAAAGAATTTACATTTGTTAATACATTTTTTCCAAATTTCAGATGGGCACCACGTCGTATCCGAGCATGACGCAGCCCTTTTCTATGTCACATTCGGCCAGTAACATGTCTGCAGTAACTGGAATGCGACAGGATGCTATGGGTGAGTAAAAAAAAAAAACGATCAAAATCAAACTTATTTCATTATAAGCATCGTCGATCTAATCATTATCACTAATCCATAAAGATAATAGACTCGACAAAGACCTATCGAAATATTTGTTCCTGGTATATTTCTTGCGCGGTATTACATTTGGTACCAAAGAGTTCTGAGAAGATGTGTTTGCGTCTCTGGTGTCACGGAAGGCTGACGAGCATGAAAGATCGTAAAGTGAAATATGCTGCTTTCGCGGTCGTCGTGTTGGTTTGCAATTTCCAACACAGACTTTTATCTCTCATTTGCAATGCTCGTGTACAGTCAGTCGATAGGTTAAAGTACTGCAGGATGGAAAATTAGCTGAGAAAGATTTATTATCCAGAAATTTAATTGCTAATTTTTTTTTAGTCGATATCTTTGATATTATATCGATATATACAATAGAATGACGTGTAATTCTGATAGTGATTAATGATCGTGAAAATAATTTAATACCGTTATAATAATTAGACGGATTTAGACAGCCGCACGCGACGATAGTTTATGGAATGATTATACATGACATTAGATAATTATGAATACTTTATATACACTGTTCGTACAAAGATCGATTAATATAGAGATTTGTAAACGAGTTTTTACGAGATGCTGTTTGGAATAAATATTGACTGTTTAGATTTAGATAGAGAAGATAAATTGCGCCGAATTTGCGGTTGACCTCTTGTTAAAAACCGGATAGTTTTCTATATAGTGATGTCCGGATATTAGAGACCGCAAATTGGCAAGCCGTTCAAGAACCGCTAAGGTACCCTGGGTATATTTTCTGCAAAACCAATACATGAAGCGAAGCTGTATATATACCTTATACTAAAGTTTTTACGACACCCTCAGAAATTAATTGCTCCTTTGCCTCAGAGCTGGCGTTGAATGCACGCAGGCTTTTACGGTTCCGAAACAGCACGTCCTTTTTTCTTCCTGTTTTTTTTTTTTTTTTTTTTTTTTTTAATTTTTTACCAAAGTCTGTTCAAAGTTAGCTTCGTAGCGGTTTGAACAAAAACCTTGACCTCGGGTATCTTGAAAATTGAACACCGAAACGTACATTGCGTGTAGTAAAGCTAACCACGTGATATATATTATCATATCTCATATGACTATAAATATGTCCTATTTTACGTATAGTTTAAAAATCAAAGTTTGACGCAGAAATATACCGTTATGAAAACAGATGGTTAAATAAGCTGTTTGGCGGGTACTTTTTGGTATAGGTAAAACATAAATGTAAGACTTGTTTGTTCCTATACTGTGTGACGTAGTTATATATTATATATTGTATATTTGTTGAGATATTTTTGTCGTATTTTCGATTTTCGGAAACGTATTAGGAAAATAATATATAGAATCCATGGAGGAGACCATTTTCTTGAAATCTTCAAGTTGACCCACTATTATCGAATGATTTCATAAAAACGGGACCGGAAATGGCGCGAGCCCGTGAGCGTCGTCGAGACGCCCGTGTTCGCTCGAAGACGTTCCATTTCCGCTCGAGCACCGTCTTACATCATTTCCGCAACGGGATGGAATATCGCTTTTAAATCGAATCAAGACTATTCGCGAATTGCCTACCATTTCTACCTTCCTTCGTCTTACGACGTTATAAACTTCTTATAACGATTTAACGGTTTAATGCGATCGTCGATTGTTTTATCGAACCCTGATGCACTCAATTCTTACTTATTTTTTCATCCTTTCACTTCTTTCATTACAAATTGGCCAATCGTCCCGGAAAGAAGTAGAAATGGAGAAAAAAGAAGAAAAAAATTAAAAAAATATATAACTTTAATGAAATTCCGTGATAGAGTTATATACCTGAAATAAAACTGGAACTAATTCATTTTTTATGACGGAATTTAGTTTACTTTTAGAATAACCATACCAAGATCAGAAAATGCCCAATGAACAGCTTCCAATAATTATAATTAAAAATAATTGATCGTATAATAGTTTTTTTTTTGTTTTTTCTTGAAAATAATTGAAATGTTATAATTTGATTATTTATTTTTTATTCTTTTCTTTATATAAATTTCGTTGTTTTCAGGTATGTCAGCGGAAGACGAATGGTACAACAAAAGTATTTCAGCACTAAGAATGAATACAGCCCATCATCCAAATCTCGCCGCACCAATGTTGCAATATCAAACATAATTTTAGACGTTCAAGGAACATTTCAAAATTTCAATTATCATTATCATTATTATTATTTGAAAAAAAAAAAAAAAATTAAATAAACCATTATATTATTTTGACCGTCTCACAAGTACCTAAAAATCGTCAGAACATAAACGAACTAATTGATTCCAAAAGAAGACTTAAACAGATCTTCCATTCAGCATATGGCGACAGTATATCTATACTCGCAGGCTCATCATAAATTATCAACAACATCGTTAATCTATTTTTAACATCTTCTGTAACAATTTCACTTTCTTTATTAATGCTATACCTATACGGTCTATGTATAAACGATGTGCAATATATTCGATCGGATAAGCCACTTGTTGAGGACTCGATGAATCAAGGATCTGGTAAGGTCATACAAGGATTGATTTTGAGTGGGTTTTCTTTTGTTTTCCTTTTTTTTTTTCTTAATTGCTAGTCGAAATCTAGTCAGTATATTAATTATTGATTGAATATATTTCTGTTTTACTTTGCCTTTTCATCAATATTATTATTATTATTATTATTATTATTATTATTATTATTATTATTATTATTATTATTATTATCATCGAAGGATAATTGTTTTATTATTATTATTATACAACGTAAGAGTATAGACGTAGACGCGTGTCTACATGTCCAAGAAAGTATACAAAATATTAAGACACGTAATGTTTCACGTAAATAATTATTAAAATTAAGTTTTAACGAAGTCAGTCGTGTAAACTGTGTTCCGTACAACAAAGACCCAAATAACTTGCCTAAAAGCTTTAATATTCTATTATACAAAGACTACAACCAACCAACAATAGAATATACCTAAATATACCTAAACTGCAGTAGTACAGTATGCAGTTGGTCCTGCAGCTGTTCACAGTTGAAAACATTCTATTCGTATACTTAGATGTATAAAATTTCAAATAAAAGAAAAATAGAAAAAAGATTTCTATACCGATTATCGTTACATTAATTCGGTTTAATAAAATTAAAGTCAAGTTTTAAGGGTTGAAATTGTGCGGGATGCTTAAAGTAAATTATATAATTAAATTTGAGGAACGTGAGGGAGAGCAAGTGATAGATAAAAAAAGAGAGTGATAGAATGAATGGTACACGTTGTTTTATAAAAAATAAAAAAATAAAAAGAAAAAAAAAAAGAAAGAAAGAAAGAAATAATGATAAATAAAAATATATAAAAAAAAAAAAAAAAACTTTTCATTTTCGAAGATATCGATCGAGATTCTTAATCGATTTTTAGTTATAGTTTCTTAACAACGATTCGCAATCACTTTCGTTTAAACTGTACATAAAGTATAGAATATAATAGTGTAATCACAGATTATAGTGTAATACGATTTTTCAATGTCCTTTTAAAAATGTAAGCATACCTAAAATACCTACTACTTACCTACCTACCTATAAAAATTAGGCAAGTGAAAACTTATTTTTCATTTCTGTGCTTTTGTTATTATATACCTGTAATATGGCGAGACAAAAATTTGGCAATTGTAATTTCGTTCGAAATTTCTTGAGAAAAAAAATTCTTCGAGTCTGTCCACTTATTAAAATCTGTCTATATCGGTGTCATTTTTCGATATCTGTCTAATCAATATAAATCGACTTTAGAATCGCGCGAAAATATGTTACGGTTTTTAAACAAACACCGACAATTAATATACATATATCTATTACCTACGATGTACGACGGTCGCGTTACGAATCGTGGGAGTTAAAAAAAACAAAAAAAATTTTAAATAAAAAAATTATATATATATATATATATATATATATATATATATATATATATATATATATATATATATATATATATATATATATATATATATATATATATATATATATATATATATATATATATATATATATATATATATATGTAGATATATACCTACATATGTATATATATATAATTCATACGTAAATTCGCGCGAATTCTACCTCGCGAAATTCCACGCGAAATGTTCCTAAAAAAAAAAAAAAAAAAAAAAACAAGAAAAAAAAAATTTGTAACATATCAGAAGAAAAGGTAACAAAAAAAAGAACAAAAATAATAAAACAAAAAAACAAAAAAAAAAAAAATTAATAAATAAACAAATAATAAAATAAAAAATTGGGTGGATATACGCGTTTAAGACGAGCATAATTAACTTTAAGCAAGAATTACGTAATGTACGTATGTGTTGTACATAGCCTAAATAAAAATTACGTTTAAAAGTAAAAGAATTATTATAATTATTATTCGTTATCTTATCCGACGATTTATACATACATGTATGTATATATAATATATGTTTCGTTTGAAAATTATTTTTCAGACCTGTTGTCGAACGAACGCAATGATGCTGCTGAAAGGTTACTATTTTTCAATCCATAAAAGCGTTATTACGATAACGTTTATCGATTCCGACTTATATATTGACGAATCGAAATTCAAAACCAACTGAACAAATTCACTGAATTTACTCACGGTTATCAAATATTTATATACGTCAATATAGGTATTGGTGTATATATATACACAACTATGAATTCAGTCGTACATGCATAATTTACGTATGCCTTAACGAAAATTTCTTTTTTTCAGTATACGTATAATCACGTTTGATGGATATGAATTCATTTACTATATTTTACAAAAATAATTATTTCCAGTACATCTACTTAACTTTATTGACTCGTTTATTTATTCTTGTTTTCTTTACATAAACACGCATGAATTCGAAATGGTATATTCTTATACATATACATATATACATTATAGGTATATAAGCCATTTTTTAAATGTACAATTTTTATTTAAAAATGAATCTCTAATATTCTGCACAAACCTCTGCGAATGAGACAATATTACATAGAAACATCCTGAAAACCGTAACTCTTGTATAGAAAAATTTTACTCAAATCCCCCCCACCCCTCCCAAAAAAAAAAAAAAACTAAAAAAAATTCAATTTTGAAAAATCATTGCATAATCAAATTCTCGTGGTCATTGGATAGTTTTAAGGAAATCCGGAAGAGTTGATAAAATATCTACACATATTATAGCTTCGTCTAATCGTCTCGGGTCAATAACACCTTTGTACATATACATTTTCGATAGACCATAATGACGGACGTATATGTATACATGTACTCAAAGCACAAGCAAAACAGGTTCTGTTATAATAGTTCAGTTTAGCGAGCACGCGATAGCTATTGCACGCAAATTGTAGTAGTAGGTATACAGACATTGGAGTGTTATAAATTGTGGCTTAAGAGCACTCCGGAGGGGATTCAAAATACCAGTGAAAGGGGTAGAAGGAAGTCGGTATAAGAGAGGGCTTAAATGTATAACGAAACATCAATTACTGTTCATAAAATGATGCTTATTTAAACCACGAATTGGACAAGGGAAAAATACTGCGATATGATCGAAAATTTTACACGAAAAATCGACGCAGAACCAAATTGATCAATTTTTTTAATTGATCGATACTTATAACGCTGCTGAGTTCGTCGAGCGGAAAATCAAAGTAAATTTTGATAAGATAACGCGATTTTTTAACAATAAAATCGCCATGTCGTTTTGGGACTAGGCTCAGGTATTCACAATTAAAGTTATTCAATAATAAATGTTAAATTATAACGCAATAAACATATAGGTATGTATAATGATGCTGATGTGTGTCTACAGATCGCGACATATTTAAAGGATTGGTGAAGATACAGGGGATAAGGCGAGAATAAAGTGAGTATGATATGAATTTTATTTCAAAATATATTTGAACTTCACTAAAGAATTTAAAAATTATAATATAAATAAATGAATTCAAAATTGGTTCTGTTTTTAATTTTGGTTAATTGAAGATAAATGAAGAGATATTCAGAATGATGTATAAAATGATGTGAGAGAATTAGATCGTATACCAGATTTAATCAAAAATGCAAAAAATAAAAAAATTAAAATTTAGTCTACGTTGTAATTTTGAAACCATATTCAGTGGGAGTTTAAAACTTTTGTGTTATATCATCCAAATTTTTATGATAATCGGTGAAACCTGCAGTTTTCAACTTCAAGATATATTTGATTAATTTTTTTTTTTTCTTCTAATTTTCGATCGTTTTTATATTTTGGAAATAGATAAAACCAGCGAAAATTTGTTCAAACTTGATGGCTCATATTTGGTAAGTTTATCCTATATATTCGATATATTTCATAATATAAAATAAAAAATGATTCGTATGGCTTACATATGCCACCGCATATGATATACGAAAATTTAGACAAAACTAATGTATATATGCCCTTGCTTATAATAAATATGAACTGTATAGACACGTGTTGGGCGATAAGCTGTGTTAGATAGCTATACGATCACGCAGCTTTACACGATACTGTTATATTATTAACGTGTTTACGATTTGCGACAAGTATAATTTATATTTCCTGTCATGTAGGAAAAATAGGAGATTCAACTTTGCGTGCAGATATGACTAAAGGTGATCAGAATTTCGCTTAAATCCTCCGTATATATATATATACACCTACCAGCACCTGTCTGTAACTCTGTAGTACACAACATGCAGTGCACCTGCATATTCTGCATGTTGGCAGCGGACTTCCGTTTCAATGGGAATGTATACGTGTATATAGTAAAGGAAAAGCTGTGCAAGGGCGTAAGTACTGAAAGGTTGGACAATTGAATTAAGTGGAAATCGATAAGTAATAAACGCCGTAGGGGAAAATATCACCAGATGAATAGAGATAGAAATAAAACAGGGAGAAATACGCTAGTATAAGGGGATTATAGTCAAAGAGCGCGATTAACCCTTCGGAGGAGTTTCGTTCTGTAAATTAATTGATTAGCTTGAAAGTGACCGCGATGAAGACCAGGTTTATCCATCATTTCATGTGTAACTGTTGTTCGAAAAGCCTACAATTAACGAATTTCAATTAAACTTGGAGAAATCGGTAGCGTACCTTCATATGCTTAGACTATGATAGTCATAAGAGAAACTGTTATAGAGATAGTAACGAGCCGAAATTTCCTGAGAAGTGATCGTTAAAGGTGTAACGTATGTATATTAAATTGTAAAGGTCACGTCTTGATGATTTTTTTTTAATTTTTTTTTTAATTTTTACTTTTTACTTTTTTCGTCTGTAATTAACCTGTTATGGAAATTAGCTTGATATTAGACGATGAGCTCTTGTACTCATGATACACAGTTTCCCGTCTAACATAACGTGCTAATTTGCGTAACTATGCATAAGTACATACATACAAATGTGTGTTTTAATATTAACAACTGGCTAGTGCAACGGTACGGAAATACACTTACTGTTCAAGAGAATGCCTCATTTAACGTATACCGACCGACGTTATCGCCCCCGAATAATTACTTCCGGTTTTTAAATCGCCAATTTTGATGCTGCGGAAAAAAAAAATCGTTCCGTTATTTCACCGCAAAATTGCTCGCCAAATAAGACCGGAATTTACACTTTCAAGTTAACTATACGAGTATTAGTTTATGTCATGTATAAATTCTTGATTTACAAAAAATATGACGATGATTTTTCAAACTATATAAATTCGCGAGGAAGAATTTGACGAGTGATTAAACAGAGAGCTATAGCTTAAAAACTCAAAAATTTGTTTCAATGAGGAAGTAAGTAAATGAATAAAGCACGAATATGAATATATTCTTCATACATATGTATACACACACACACACATAGATCTGTAATTAGAATAAATTATAAAAAAAAAACTTCTTCAATATCCTTATAACTTCTAACTGCCCTCTAGATAGAGTTGATCACGTATGCAGTTAACTGATTAATAGAAATTAGTAAGCGGATTTGTCGAGGCCGAGATGCGAAGCATATAGGGTATTTGCATTGAGGTATAGACAGTGTATAGTGTGGAAATTGTAAAAATCTGTATTTATTATAAAACGGAATTTAACAACACGTCCGAAGTAATTAATATAGCAAAATACGTTATAACTGATGCTATCGATCTCTGTCTCATAATTAATATTACGTCAAATTATTTACGTATATATATACATACATAGAACGTTCTGCAGTTACATTCGTGACACGCAATTATGAGAGATATCTATAAATTTATCATAAATTAGAATCTCGTTTATATAAAATACAAATATATGTATGTACATTCGGTATTATTGATCTGCGCTTCTCCAACGGCCGATTGCATATACACATATTATATACGTGTAGTTGTCACTTATCACCATTTAATATATGCTCATATATTATAATATATAAGTTTAAGTGATAATAATTCTGACCCAATTCTCTTTGACCCGAGTGAAAAATTAAAAGATTTTTGAAGTCAATCGAAGAGAAAAATTTTCGCATTTTAATAATATGTATATAAGTATAAACGCGATGTTACAGTAATATTTTACTAACCGAGACTGCGGTATATATTGCAGTCTATATTGGCAATGGAGACAAAACAAAAAAGAAAATTGGAGAAACGGTAAAAGTTAATGTTCGCGGTATAACGTTAATAACATGTTATCGATAATACCAAGTCGCGCCGAGTACAAATATCGATAAGTATTATCTAGGTACGAATACACACTCGCTGTTATAATCCGTATGCGTATATAGTTGAAGTAAACAACTACTGTGTATATATAGTAAATTATATATAATATAATACAGGTAAGAATTGACGAAATAGATTTGTTGATATATATTTTTAATAATATCTGATTGTCCTAATTGTTAGAGAAGAACAACATCGACGTAACTTGTCTCCACAAAATTTCGCAGATTACGTAACATCTGGCGTTCTACCAGCGCAACGATCGGAGCAGAAATCCTTTGTTTGGCCCTAGTGACGTTCGCACAACGATTGGTTTACCTTGGAGGCGCGTCTGTTTGACGCAAATTTCTCACATTGTTTTTACCTCACCCGCAATTCCCGAATATTATACGTACACAAACACATATATAGATTACATACCTATAGGTATACACGAATTAGTTTTATACAGTGAGTTTTATAACCACGCAGTGACCTTCACATTTTCTCGACGTCCTCGTGGCTGATATTATGATTTTGACCAAAAATTTTCCACTGTTTACATACGCTTGCCAAAGAGTTGGAGGGGCCAGGGGGGTTGAAAACGTCAATTTTTTACAACGAATTTAAAGTTCGTACTAAATAATCACGTTGAAAAATGAAACACGGGGGTCAACGCTCTTTGGCGATCAGCGCTAACCACGCGATCTCATATCTTACAATGCATACATTCTAATCTTATACGGGGTTCGAGATCGCCCCCAGGCTAGATGTTTGATTTATATAAAATAAAATGAAATATAGTAACTTTTATATGAAGTAAGTTTGTATATTAAAAATGGAGCAAAGTATCTGTTATGACTCATCAGGCTATCAAACACCACGCGACCTAACAACGAACCTATATACAATCATCAGTGCTCTGACTGAGTAAGCGATTCTAAATTTGACTCTACCACGTAGAAACAGCGTGGAATCGGTTGATTTGTTACCGTTGTGTCACGGAATCTTTGAGCATGAGTTAGTACTGGCCATTGCCCATTGGCCACCTGTGACGAAAGTATTTTGTGACCCTGCTCCCGTGTCTATATAACTTGCTCATCGTTTCATACGTATATATATATATATATATATATATATATATATATATATATATGCCTATATATACAAATCTCTATAATATATACGTATACACGTATGCTACTTTAATATTTAAATAGATTTGATAGATTTTTTTATTTCTTTTATTTTTTTTCAAAAAAACTGCAAAACCCAGACGATAAATATATTATGTATAACCGAAGTATCAAGTTCAATATCAATGTCACGATGTGGAAAATGCATCGATCTAACTGAATGCAAACAGCTTATGTAAATGTATACACTGCATACATACATATACACGAGTAATAGACAGGCTACACCATGTATTATAGAGAGATTGCGACAGTTTCCAGAGTGGCAGACTATTACTCATATAGACAGATGAATAAAAACTCTGTATATTATAGGTATGATTTCTCATACTCGACGTATCCCTATTGCACCAGTTACAAATTTATTTCAATTCCAATTCAATACTACACCTTTAAATTCTAATTCCTATATTAGTACGCTATGGAAAATTTTTTTAAAACTGATTCGTACTCCAGTAATACAATAATCACTTCCTGTAGGAGAAAAATGAGACGCTATTTTCGGTGAACCGTGAGCGTAACTTTCACCGCTTTATATCGTGTATGTATACATATATCTGCCTATTATATACATATATACATACCTGTGTAACTTATGTGTGAACATATTTATTATGTGTATATCGAGTCAGGTATAAAACATGTATATGTATATCGCGAAAATATATATATATATATATATATATATATATATATATATATTTTATATCTAGTGTTTATATGTATTGTATATACATATACACATATATTCTATACATATAGTTACTCCGAGGAACGGCGTAACCTTGAAAATTTTTTGGCTAGAGTTCGAGCGAGATAATATGGCGGGAATGACATCACGCGCTGTGACGCGAAAAAGAGTATATATAGTATATAAGACATAAGACACGACGCCGGTTCACGTACCGTATCAACTTTTCAGGTATTTAAAATGTATGTTACATACCAATACCAGTGTCTCAGTGTCAGATTTTCGTTTTTCTTTCATATACAGGATTTTTATTCGCGATGTATCCACCACACAGCTGCAACAGGCCTACTAATATATCGGAGCTATTTTCATATTTATCACGATACGTGGGGGGTGCGCGTGTGTATAAATATATACATATGGTTGTTTACCACAGAATGCAACGAATGATGGTTTTCTTCCTTCCTCTGCCCTAGATTCTTATTCTACATAAACGCGAGTCGGCTATATCATTAATAAGTCTCTTGTTTGGACGAAACTTTTTCTTCACATAATCTTATTTGGACAAACATTGCTACCAGCACTATCGGAACGTTACGATCAGGCGGTATTATAAATGAAACATGTTTACGTATCTTTTACGCACTTGTAATTGTTACAATTTGTTGAGATTTTATTTACTGTTATATAGGCAAACTAGAAAAAACAAAATAAAAAATTATCAAAGAAAAACGCGGCGTACTAAATACTGGCATAGCTATACAGCAGTTCGTTTCATTATGTGCAAAAATAGAATAAATAATAGACACATTGGTATACATATATACAAGGAAACCGGAAGGAAACCGTGAATACTTCTAGATCGATTTTTAATCATGTTTCGTTAATGCACAACAACAGTTTGCCTATGATAAAACGGAATCCAATGAATTGATATATTCACTAATGAGAAAGGGAAACAGCCAGATTATACAGTGGCATGAGATCCGATATACATATATGTATATTATACGCGTATACTTTTGTCACACAACTTTATTCTACTTGGCAAATTATTACCAAATAAAATTTTGATTACAATCTCTCGAAAATGAAAAGAGAGAAGAAACGAACAAGTGTTTGTAAATTCTGTGCTGAAAAGAAGTGCAAAACAAGTTTTGTTTTTTTCTATCCTCAAGATGTTATTTTCGCTGATCGACAAATTATATTTTGGTTAATTTCAAACGGGATCACCCGGTATTTCAATGTACAGTTTATTGCACAATTCGTATGTTAAACGCCGCGATCTCGTCTATACCGAAAGTGTAATTGGACTTTGAAGAGCTGAGTTTCAATATGTATACGGAACACCGGTATATGATAGATGAATAGTTATACTATTCTAAAACGTGTTCGGAAGAACAGAAAATAAGGTCTCATTGTACTCTATAAAAAACTACGATAAAATGTTGTGTAAAACTTGGTCGCGTAAAACCATCGTGAAATAAATTTGTTAGGACATTCAAAGCCTTGTGATGTATCTAGATACCTTGAAACAAACACTTTTTCAATATAATAAGACCTAGTTATAATGTTCTTTACTTTGGCATAGAATAATACCAATTTATTTTATTTGTATACTTTTATTATACACATTACACATTACCTCAATGTTACCTTTAATCAAACATTTAAATATACGATGTATAATATAATTATAATGATCTTTCGTAGACCATAAATCAGTTTCTCTACAAATAATAATCCGTAAGTTTTGTCGAGGAGCAAATCCTCGGTCAAGTTCTTTCGCGGCCCGCTATAATCTCATCGGCTTAATCTGAATATTCTAAAATATTCTGTTTTCTGTTTTCTTTTATCTATAAATGAGAAACCTCGAGCAGATATTACGACAATGGGAGAGTTAAGTCTGGCATATCCCTTCATGGCTACGACAATGACTCGGGTAACTCCGCTGCCAGCTGACTTGGTTTTCTGTAGTAGAATTCACTTCTCACTGGTAGGACTGCGCGGTGAGCGCGGCAAGCTACTACCGAGTGAGCATTAGGCGCGTCGGGTTCGACAGGGCGATTTCGAACTCCCCGGATTCGTGATCAGTGTTTCGGATCGAGTTAGTTAAATATAATATTGATTAACCAATTGGGAAATAGATAAACGTGTATTGTACAAGTAAAGTGTAAACTGTTGTTCGTCGGTGTAATATTGGCAAAGGTAGATTGATTGACAGAGCGTGACTATAATACAGTGGCGTTTCGTTACTTATTGACGTATGTAGTATGAACGTGTGTGGTTATCGTATCTGTGCATTGGATCAACACGTGGAATAAGAGGGTAAAAATTAAATGACAATAGTTATTTTCAAATCGAAAGAATACTTCGCGTAAAGTGGAAACGAGTTATCTGAACAACGAAATAGAAGGTAAAGGAAAAAATGAAACAACAAAAAATTGTTAAAACTTTCTAGAAGCTTTTTTTATGTTGAGTGTATATGTATACATACTTATGAGTCTATACACTGAATGTGTTTAAAAATAGTTGGCAGTATGTGTCGTGGATAAAATACTGAGAAGAATCGATGCTTTTGCACAAAAATATAAAAAGGGGCAATAAACCTATCGCTGAATATTAGAAGTCAGATTTTAATCCGTTGTTGAAATTTGGGTCAAATAACAGAATACTCCTTCTAACGTAGTAAACAACCGATTGTTTTGCGCCTGCGAACGAAAAGGCAACAGGCAAACGAATGTATGTATGTACTACAATACATGAGTGCGTGCGTGCATGCATGCGAGTTCGTCTCTACGACGAAGCCAGCGCCAATCCCAGGGACGACAGTCTAGTAGCCGCCAGAAGGCTTTCTGATGTGTGTGGATGAATGTTTGGATGTGTGAGCCGGTGCCGATGCCGGTGCTGCGTATTGCCTTGCGTGACGCAACTCATTCACGTTACACTTACACGTCTACGAGTCCTACTACGCAATTTAAGATATAGGCTCGCAAAGCTTCGAACTATCAGAAGCTAGGTATGGTATAGAATTGATTAAAACTGTAATTCTACTATCTGAAGGGAATTTAAAAACGTTTACGTAATTCTAGATAGTAACGCTTATGGGTCGACCGACGGCTATTGTAACAGATGATATATTACTATAAACTAGGGAAGTATTTATTCGTCATTTTTTCTTTCCCTTTTTTCTTGTTTTGTTTTTTTTTTTATATATGTGTAATTATAAGGTTTTAACGAGGAAACGTAATTTTCAAATACTTTTCCCACCTCAAATATCTCCCCCTGTATCATACTGTGTATAAATAATACACATTTCACATACATACATAATCGCATTACGTACAATAGACGTAAACTTGTCAGTTGTCACAGATGTCACGGTCGTGAGATGAAATGTTTAATTAATTTCACAGCACGACGTAGTTGGCTAGTTCTCTGCTTCTCATGAGTTCGATTATTCCTTAAAATTTAACTCTGTCGTAAATAATATACATACACTTATACATACATGTTTATATATTCGCCGCAACATTCACCAAAACTAAGGGGATAATCAATAAATAATTCTATACGTGATCTGAAAGTTTCATTTATTTATGTTTTTTTTTGTTTTCTCATATCTCTAGCTCTACATATGATTATTTATTTATAGGTATACATATTTTATATTATAAAGAGATTCATACGTGTTTTTATAAACACTGATTTGATTTTATATAATCATAGCATATGGAGGACTTAGCTTGTTCTTTATACGTCAATTCGTCACAATATGTGTACATACGTAGCTTCAGAGTTAGTAGTAACGGCCCGTTATATCAAGACTCGAATTCCTTATCCTACGCACAGTAGTAAAATAAGTATACCTATAACAGGCATAATCGTAATCTGCGTATTAGAATAACAACACATTTTTTTTTTCTTTTATCGCTTTTATTGCATACCTATACCTATAAGACCTATATTATCTCAGGGCCTTTTGGTTCACAATTTATTACGAGGTGGTAATCAAACGGCCAATGTACCCGCGTTGCACAGATATACTAAAAGGATATGCAGTCGCAGTATTATGTTTATCCGTTTAATTTAGTACAATTCTCATTCAATTATTATTATTATTATTATTATTTTCTTTATTATTCTTTTATTTAGCATTGAGACAGTGTTTTACTTTCGAATATGAATAATTCCTTGACTATAATAACTTTATACAACGATCATACAGTAGGTAATGTAAATACGGTGAATAGATCTAGAATTTCGCGATCTGTATACGCTGAAAAAACAACGTTGTAGATATATTATTGTCTGCATCAAGAAAAAAAGAGAGAAAAATAAAGTAAATATAAAATGAAAAATTACACAAATATAGTAGTAAAAATTCTCGAACATTTTAGGATAAATAAGATGTGAAATATTTTTTGGTAAATGATGAACAACACATTTATTTATACATACCTACTGCATGAAGTAATATCATCGGGAAACGTCTGTTTTTCGTCTAATTATAATTATGATTATATAAGAAGTTAGGTCAGCGTTTTTTTTTTTTTTTTCAATATTTTTAAGATTCTCATCGTTAACTGTTCGTAAATCAGTTATTCTGGAATCTTCAAACAATGTCCTTTTCCCGTATTGTAATTATACGTTCATTTATACATAATATAGGTAATTTCTCGTATATTCTACCGTTTATTTTCAAAATTTATTAATTTTTATCTACCGCCTATACCTAATATAGTATCTCGTTTAGTTGTCATTCGATGTAACAGCTAAAGTCTTTTCATGCTCATTGGTCAAATTTAATTTAAGTATGTTAATATCATTCATACGAAATTACATTTTCTCTTATTACGTTTTTACCGTTTTACAGTGTGAAGGACCACCGGAAACGTAACTTCAAGTACCTACAACAAGTCCAAAGTTTCGATGAAAATAATCAAACTAATATATATTCATAAAATTTAAGCTTTTGCATAAACTAACAGTGTATAAATAACTGAAATTTTTTGAAAATCGCGAATCGTGTACCTATACGTGCAGTAAAAGTTTATAAAATCACGACGATATTCTTAATTTAATAATAATAATAATAAAACTCAATATAAAATTTTTTATATATTATACAGTAACGCGTGAAATTGAGCGTAAAATTTTTTTATTGCTAATTACTTAAATCTATGACATTAAAAGTGTGCAATCCAAGCTGTAAATACGTTTAAATTGTGACAACCTAAATCTGTATTTATTATTGATATAATTATTGATATTATTCTTATTTATATAATATTGGCATCGGTTTTTTTTTTTTTTTTTTGTTTTTTTATTGTTATGAATTATTGTAGTAACTGTGAGATATTCGGGGTAGATTTAAAGACGTGAAAATAAAGGATTTAGATCGATGAGAAGCGATCATGAAGGTGAAAAGATTCTTTATCTTTGTCTGCATTTTGACTACGGTCATGTGCCAGGTAGAAAAAGATGAATTACGAAAACTGACGACGAGAGATACAAGGCAACGTGACAAAACTACTATTGCGGAAAAATACGACAATGGTTTCGAAGAAAATGAAGGGAAAGTCGACTTAGTCCATACGAGTGGTGGAACGGAACGCGGAAATAATAGTGATTTTAAAAACGTAGCTACATCATTTGACGGAATTTGCCATTCAGTAGACGTAAGAAATTCAATCGAAAATTTGAAGAAGATAAAAGACTGCGTCGTAATCGAAGGGTTCCTTCGAATCATAGAAATCGATTCCGCGGACGAGAATTATGCCTTCGAAAATATCACCTTTCCAAAGCTCAGGGAAATCACAGGCTTCCTACTAATCTACAAAGTCAACGGCTTGAAAAGTCTAACGAACCTCTTTCCGAACCTCGAAGTTATCAGGGGCCAACATTTGCCCACCGACTACGCTCTGATGGTTTACGAAATGCCGAATCTACAAGAGGTAAGTAATTGGCACACGCTATGCGTATAATACTCCATGCTTGTGATTATAGCGACTAGTAAAAAGTTGGCGAAATTAGACCGGGACTGTTTTTAAAGCGAATAATTCTACATTATGTTATCAGTAGGTAATTAACCAATCCTTCCAACGATGCACTACAAGTGACTTTACGGTAGACAGGTAACAAGAGCCAAAGAGTGTTCAGTTTCGGAGTCTGTGCTGAGAAGAGTAGCTAACGTAGTTTAAACAAAACAAAACTGGCGAATACATAAAAGCTTTGGAATTACCTGCAGTTTAAGACGTCTGTTTAGGGGCTGTTCAAAAATTACGTAACGCTGAAATCCGGAAATTTCGACTATGTCCCCCCCAATGTAACGCCTTCGTAACAAAACAGGGACTGACCCCCCCTCTGTGTTACGTTATATTTTATGTAAAGCATCAAAATTTGCTGAAAAATGTTGTAACCTTCGCAATATTACAAAAAATATAGTTAAAAATGAAAACGAGTAATTATTATCGAAAAGTAACAATTTATAACTAAATATAAGTATTTTTTATCAAATATTTCAAAATTTTAGCAGTTCAAGCTTAGGTTTACATTTTCAGCGTTATGTAACACATCATGATTTCACCCCCCCCTTCATTGACATAACAACAAGATAACATTTTAACAAGTAACCCCTCATCGCATAGCGTTACGTAATTTTTGAAAAGCCCCTTAGTGAGATATACGATTTTGTCTTCTAGACATCGAATTGTATAGGAATCCCTGATGTCAAGATAATTAGTTCAAATTTGATGGTTAGGTTAGTATAAGTTGACTGAAAGTCGTAAAAGATTCTTTTTATATTATTAATGTAAATGGTTCTTTTGAATTGCAGCAGCTTCTGTACGTCGTTGAAAAGATTGATCCGTTTTTTTTTTTTCTTTTTTCTTGTTTTCTCTTGATAATGAGACTATATGTTAGGTGCTACACGATGGCATGACGAATTCAAGACGTATTTTTTTTTCGTAGCTTTTTCAGCCGGTCTCTTATATAGGTATGTATGTATAAGGAGTAAGCGACTCGACGCGCGACGCCGACGTGTCGAGTGTCCACAATGTTGAGAGTAGGCCGCGTGCCGTGCCACTGATAGTATTAACCACTCAGGCATTGCATTGACTGGTATGCGTAAAACTAAGTCAGTGCTAATGCTTGTAGTGAATCAGTTACCTACTATACAAAAGTATTTAGATTTCATAGTTCATTTGCATTTCAGATGCTACACCGTTTGACCATTTGCTAAATAGTAAAAAAAAAGACAAAAAAATTGTAGCCTCTTTTGCGAATTGGCCGTCTGGCTTGTTGTCAGATTTTCAGGTTTTCTACAGACTGTTCAAATTCTGGTTACAGATGTTAATTGTCATCGTGAATGCTTTCCTTGCTTAAACAGCAGCCTCGCTGAAAAAAATTCTTATAGATGCTTTGTATGTACCTCATGTTCCAAAGTATTTGCTCCACATTCAAAACAGACATACACATATGTTTGAAGCTATTTAGCATCACCTTTGTTTTACGAACTTCAACAATTATTTATATACCATAGTTTTTCTGAAGTGTATACATTTTTGGCAATCTCCATTCGATAAAAGTACAGAAAGTTTAGTATTATATAGCTATGCAATAACCTCGTCGAGTTTTTAATTCTACATTTTTTAACCGATGCTATTCCCTTCATAACACTCGGGCACATATACGATGATATGACTTATTTGTTTCTCGTCATCTGCTGGTTGATTACGTTTATCCCCCTTGTCAATTTGGGCGTAGTGTACTGATGTGGGTGTCGCAGCTGTTTTAGAATTAGTTAAACCAATAATTATCTACCAATTCGATGGTTTACGGCGCTAGCTGCAATGGCGTCGAGATAAATAAATCAATAACCACGAAAAAAAAAAAAAAAACGCCGCGCCTTTACTTCAAAAATATACGAAGTATGTTTTTCCGGCTGTAAAAACGGAAATAAAAATTCAACAAGAAATACCTGTTGCAGAATGCTTGGTTTATTTTTTTGATCAAATGCTCGCTACGATTCCACAAAAAACAAACGTAAAGCTCTGACTATCACGAATCTAGTCTTACGTGCAGAACTTTGAAAATTCTAAATATTGAAAATACAGACTCCAACACTCCATTTGTACACATATCTATTGTAACTTTAATTCTGATTCTCATGTGGAATCAAAGGACCTAAACTTCGGAGATACTAACCAGTATATTAAGGTCACTTAACAGCAAGGTTAACCCGCTTGAACCACTTAACCCCTATCTCCAGTCGGCGCCTGACCTCTTTCGCTTTTATTTGATTGATTAACAAATTCTTATCCTTCAGCTTGGCCTCAAGAAGCTAATAGAGATAACGAGTGGAGGTGTACGTATCGAGAAGAACCCCACCCTATGCTACGTAAACACAATCAATTGGAACCTGATAGTTCACAGTGGTGATATTTCCATCAAGTACAACAATGAAGAATGGTCGTGTCCCTGTACGTAAAAATTTTCTACTTCGAAATATTGTTTATAATAATTAATTATCATCAACCGTGATTTATTATTACGTATGTATTTTATCATCGAATTATTTTCTGCTCCAAAATCGTACAGCCTGTCCACTGAAATGCAATCCCAGTAATTGTTGGACGTCGAAAGACTGCCAGGTGATAGACAAGTCTCAGTGTCACTCTGAATGCTTAGGATCGTGTACCGGTCTTAAGGATACAGACTGTAATAGTTGTAAACACTTCCGTCATTATGGAAAATGTGTTGCCAAATGTCCGAAAGATCTGTAAGTCAATACTTTCGATAAATCGCATCTATAATTGGTCATAAGTTTAGGGATGACTAAATCAAAAATTCGTGTTTTACATTCAGATATGGCTATTTATCAAGGAGATGTATTAGCAAGGAAGAGTGCTTGACTATAAATCTCTCTAGTCCCCTAAACGCGTACGGATCATCCGATGTGCCAATTTGGCGTCCCTTCAACGATTCCTGTATCAACCAATGTCCGAGTGGGTTTGAGGATTACGTCGACCCGGATAACGTAAGTTTATACTTGTAACAGTTTGTTTTCTATTTGTATTTATGTTCACAATTGTTCTCGGTGTCTCTTAATTCAATGAATTTATTGAGTTTCAAAGTAGAATGTACATACATACATACATACATATCCGAATTTTTGTGATTTCGGATGTCCAGGGTATGACGTGCAGAGAATGCTTCGGGACTTGTAACCGAATTAATGGATATATGAGGAACGCGGAGCTTTACGAGGATGTAGATATTGACCAAGATGAGTTTAGTGATCAAAAAAAGAGTCGAGAGTTTCCCACTGACCTTGTGGATTCGTTGGTCTTGAATGCAGAGGAGACATCGTATTCGGCGAACGGGAGTCCAAACACTGTGACAAAGAGCTCTGGACAATCTCCGTCGAAAAATCTTCCGACTTCAGACTCAAAACGTGCAGGAAAACTCAATACGAACAATTTCACCATGTCGGCTGATGGTATTTGCCCGTCAAGTGATATTAGAAGTTCGGTTGATAATTTTAAAATAATTCAACACTGCATCATAATCGAAGGATTCCTTCAAATCGTTTTAATCCCTCGCACGAACGAGGCTGCTTTCGAAAATATCACTTTTCCAAAGCTCAGGGAAATCACTGGATATCTACTACTCTACAGGGTCAACGGCTTGAAAAGTCTAACCAACCTTTTCCCGAACCTTGAAGTTATCAGGGGCCAGAGTTTGCTCACTGACTACGCTCTGATGGTCTACGAAATGCCGAATCTACAAGAGGTAAGTCATTGAATATACATAATGCGTAAAATGCACCATGCCCACTCGTAAAGAGTGGGCGAATAATTCCGCTATGCGTTATCAGTAGGTAATTAATATTAAAAATTATTTAGAATGTTCAAATTATCAGCAACATTTACCTAGGTATTCATATAATTTCAACGTTTGGTAGCGGTAAAAAGCCGAAACTGACTTCGTGAACGTATACCTTGTAGCAGTTTTAGGGTCTGTTAATTATGGATTAGCTAATGTTCAGCAGTGCGTGTAAATGGCGCAGTGATTAATGAATGGTATCTCTAGTCGAAAACCTAACGACGAATATTCAGCAAGAATGGTTTACGGAAAGAACGATAGCTGACCTAGAAAAGTGTCCCGATACCTGCGCTCGTTGTAAACGTATTGTAGATAACTTATCTTATAATTTTCCTTTTAAATTGCTTCACGGCATTCGATTACCTCCTAAAAAAAGTCTCATGTAAACTTAGATCGCTCATTGCGTTAGTAAAATTATTACCAGTACCCGAAGATTTAATATCCGAGTTTTCAAATCGCATTTATATCTTTGCTAATTACAATTATTATTTTGCCAAGAAATCGAATAGGGGATCGATTACTAGAGTGGGTCGGAAAACCGTTTTTTTCAAAAACGAAACATGCAATAGGAAAAAAATAGTTCCATACCACGTTGAAAAAATATGTGTGTTAAGGGCAAAAATCCTGGACAATATCTTCCGTGTACACTAGTTGGTCAAAGTTGGAAGTCGAAAAAAAATATTCTCGATGATATGATTCCATCGGAAATTTAATTCTCTACAAAGAAAACAAAAAGTCCTTGGAGCCAAATGCGTAAATCCAACGGTTAACACACGTAATAGTCAATTTTAACTAAAAATCCATCTTTAAACCGCTGTAATGACTAAATTATTCATTTTTCAAAAGAAACTCATTAGAGATTATTTTTGTACGGATTTTAAATCTTTACAAAAAATAATCTATGAAATTTTCTTGGAAAATTACTTAAAATTGACTTTTACGTACGAATTGTCGAATTTACGCCGTTTTCTCTAATGATCTGTTTTGTAGAAAATTGAATTTTCTGAAAAAAATTATCCTTAAGTTTTTTTTTTTTTTTTTAATTTTTATCCGACTTCGAACTTTGGCCAACTAGTGCACATGGAAGATATTGTTCCGGAGTTTTTTTCCCTCGACACACATTATTTTAACGTGGTATAGAACAATTTTTTTCCGTTGTTCCGTTTTTAAAAAAGCAGATTTTTTTACTCACTTTACCGATTACAATCGGCTTAAACTCCTGCCTCAAGTAACAGCGCCTGACACTTTTTCACTTTAATTGAACTGAAATAATGAATTTTTTATTCTTCAGCTTGGGCTCAAAAAATTGGTACAGATAACGAGAGGAGGTGTTCGTATCGAGAAAAACCCAACCCTTTGTTACGTGGACACCGTCAATTGGACCCAAATCGTTGGTAGCGGTGCAGATATCTTCGTAGAGAAAAACAAGGACAAGCCTGAGGCAAATTGTCCTGGTAAGTAAAGATACATGTAATTCCGAAATATCATCATAAAGACTTAACAATGAATTATCAGAATCGTCTTCTTTTAATTTTTATCTTCTGTGATCTCACAGGTTGTTCACAATGCGTATCCAGTCATTGTTGGACATCGAAAGATTGCCAGGTGATAGCCAAGTCTGAATGTCACTCTGAATGCTTAGGATGGTGCAATGGTCTTACTGATACAGATTGTTCCGTCTGCAAACACTTCCGTCACAATGGAAAATGTGTAGCTGAATGTCCGAAAGATCTGTAAGTCATCAACGAAATATTATTATATATACGCCATTTTTTCAATAAATTACAGCTTGATTAGAAGTTCTCTAGTTACTAAATCACACCTTATTTTCCATTCAGATACGGCTACTTGTCGAGGCGATGTATCACCCGAGAAGAATGTTTGAATATGCAAGTCCCTACTTCCCCAAATTCATTTTTTTCTGCCCGTGTGATTTGGCGTCCCTTCAACGGTTCCTGCATCAGCCAATGTCCAACTGGTTTCGAGGATCACTTGGATCCGAATAACGTGAGTTCATTTTTATCTACCTTTCCTTGTTTATATATTTGAAAATTTGAAAATTTTGTTTTGTGTGTTTGATTCCGCAGGTTACTACATGCAAAAAATGTTCTGGACCTTGTCGTCGAGTTCTTAATGGAGAAACGATACGAAATATGGCAGATGCCCAGCGCTATAGAGGGGTGAGCGTTGTCCAAGGTGGTCTAGTATTTCACATCGGGAATGCTAACCGTAACATAATGACTGAGCTTATTGAATCATTTGGTGAAATTGAGGAAATCACAGGGTATCTTAAAGTGATGCATTCGTTCCCAATAACGTCGTTAACATTTTTCAAAAAGTTGAAAGTTATCAGAGGGGATCCACCGGACAGTAACAACTCGAGTTTAATCATATGGGACAACCCAAACTTGTCGAATTTGTTCCCAAAAGATCAAAAAATCGAAATTAAAAAAGGCGGACTGTTCTTCCACTACAATCCAAAGCTTTGTTTTACAAAAATTGAGGAACTCGGCCGCATGACTGGTATTGAAAACTTTTCAAAGGTTGATGTGGATCCAGAATCTAATGGCGAAAAAGTTGCCTGTAATATCAAAGACATTAACATTGAAATGAGTGAAAGTGGACCAAACTTTGTCACCATCGCATGGAACAATTATGTACCTTCGGAAGGCCAAAGTCTATTAGGATACATCCTTAACTATATGGCAACTGAAAATAAAAACGTAACTATATTCGACTCTAACTTTTGTGGTAACAATACTTGGCAATCGGTCGATGTCGATGTACCAAATTCCAAATTAACTTCGACTACGGTTTCAAAAACTATCACAGATCTACAGCCTTACACAAGCTATGCTATATACGTAAAGACTTACGTATCGAGGAACGAGAATAGCTTAGCTAGTCCAGTTGGTCAGTCGGAAATAAAATTCTTTCGTACTCAAAGCGACATACCTTCACCACCAACAAACTTATCATCATTTCCCGAAAGCGATACTGAAATTATGGTGCGTTGGGGGGCACCGGATCAGCCTAATGGACCCATAGGGTATTACCTCATATCTGGATTCATGAGAAAAGATGATCCAGACTATCTTCTGACTAGGGATTACTGCAAGTATGGTTTAATCGACGAAACTACAGAGGACATTGTGGATGTTGCTGTAACTGAAAAAGTATCCATGGATATTGCCATAAGTGAAAAAGTATTCGTCAACGGTACCAAAACGGACTGTTGCAAGGCTAATGTAATCCAGTCTAAACCAAAGCCTCCACAACAGTTTGAACTAATGTGCCACGAAAATATGAGCATTAGTTTGGTTGTTCCTGGTGAAAAAAGCTTCTGTGGATCATCCGGAATGAGTTACTTGAGTTCCCTAACAACTCATGCACCCTACGAGGCGTTTGTACTGAACGTAAGTGGTCAGGAAAATTTTCGTCTATTGAAAAACCTCAGGCATTATTCAACTTACACTATTTCCGTTGGCGCTTGTGGTCCAAAGCTTATAAACGGCACTGAACAATGCTCAGAAATTCGATACACTACAACACGGACTAGCAAGAGAGTGGCAGCTGACGATGTCCAAAATGTTGAAGCTACGGTCTCTAATGATACAATAGTAACGATTTCTTGGGATCCAATTCGCAATCCCAATGGTTTAACGGTTTCTTACACTATTGAATGTACAAACCTAGATGTTAAGGATGCGGCGAAAATAATCGAGTGTGTACCAGAAAAAAAGATACGCGAAGAAGGGAACAAATTTGATATGACTGGTCTTATTCCTGGTAAATACATCGTTAAGGTACGTTCCACCTCATTGGCAGGTGACGGCAGGTTTTCTGCAGCTGCTAAATTCGTTGTTCAAGTACATGAGAATAATTCAACATGGGTAGTGATTGGATTGTGCTTTGCAATTGTTGCAGTAGCTGTGATATTAGTTTCTTGTTTAATCCATAAACGACGACAAGACAGAAAGAAACAGATCAGGTTAATAGCGAGCGTGAATCCAGACTACATAGAGACAAAATACGTTATTGATGACTGGGAAGTACCCCGAGAAGATGTTGAAATACTGGAAGAACTGGGATTGGGTAATTTCGGAATGGTTTATCGTGGTGTATTGAATGGAACACAAAATGTAGCAATAAAAACTATCTCGGAAACGGCTAATCTAAGAGAGAAGAATGAATTTCTTAATGAAGCTTCGGTTATGAAGAACTTTGCCACTTTTCATATAATAAAACTGCTCGGTGTCGTGTCTGTCGGTGTTCCGCCGTTTGTTATAATGGAACTTATGGAAAACGGTGACCTGAAAACTTATCTTAGAAAAATTCGAGATACTCATTTGATACCAAACTTTTCACGGATTTGTAGAATGGCAGCAGAAATCGCTGACGGCATGGCTTATCTAGAGTCAAAAAAATTCGTTCACAGAGATCTTGCTGCTAGAAATTGTATGGTGTCAAAGGACCTGGTATGCAAGATAGGAGACTTTGGTATGGCCAGAGATATATACGAAACGGATTACTACAAGATAGGTAAAAAGGGTTTGTTACCTATCAGGTGGATGGCACCGGAAAATTTGTCCGATGGTGTATTTACTTCAGATTCTGACGTGTGGTCATACGGCGTTGTTTTATACGAAATATTAACTTTAGCGGAGATTCCTTACCAAGGATTTTCAAACGAGGAAGTATTGAACTACGTTTTAAGAAAGGGTACAGTTGATATACCAAAAAATTGTCCAGAAATAATTTTCAAAATAATGGAACGGTGTTTTAAATGGCGTCCAAACGACAGGCCAACTTTTCTTGAAATTGTATCAGAGCTTGAGCCGTTCCTGTCTCAAGATTTTTGCACCGCTTCGTTTTACCACTCGTCTGAAGGTGTTGAAATTCGAAACTCAGGAGTTAAAAAAGTCTATCATAACGCTGCACCGATCAGATTCTATTTTGGTAATGAAACTGCTAGATGGGTCAAAGATTTTGAGGACAATGTCATGCTACTGGATCAAACTAAGGCTGGTTCAAGCCGCGGACGTATTTTCAAAAACGGATTTCAACAGTTTGGCAATGTTCCCGCTATGGAAGACGTGTCTTTGGATCGCTGATGCGAATCTATTAGCAGTGTGAAAAACTGCAACGTCGTGCAATCAGAGGGTTCACAATTTTGACATATTGGTGCTGGTTCGCTAATTGTCAATTGTATTCCGTCTCATTCGACTTGCTGAAGAGAAAGATGGGAAGGAGAGAAAAAATGAGAGAGATAAAGACAAAGTGTGTGTCTTTTTTTGTGCCTCGACACAAAGTGCCTTATTTAATCAACGAATAATCAAATGTATTTTCGGGACCAACGAGTTAGAGTTGAAATTCCCTTACGTATTATTTACGTTGAGATTTCAATTTTACCTTAATCCGAAAGTTCTTTTGTACAATAATATTGATCTCTATATCATGTATACATATATATAGATCGTTGTTTTTAAACAGATATAAAGCTGAGGCATACACAATTTTTAAATTACCTACGTCAATGAATGTAGATTATACCAGTTGATAATCATTATCGAATACTATTGGCTTTAATCTCCGGTTGAATCAAAGATGAAAGAATAATCGCTGAATTTATACACATGTGTATGAATGATTGATTTTAACAAAATATAAAATAAAATCTAATTATAACTTTTTATTAAAAGGACTACATTAAATCAGTCCTCTAAATCTTAAAAATTATCAGCATAGTTTGGTCAGGCATATTGCCAATTTTTTGCACATAAAAAAAAAAAAAAATAGAATAAAATTTTCTTACGATGTTTGAATCTTATTAAAATAAATTAATAATGTAAAAAAAAAGAAAAAAAATTATATTTATCTATGAACAAGCAAAATCCTTTTTAAAAATCAAGCCAATGCCAACGAACTCTACCTATTTCTGTGTGAAAAAAAAGAAGGCTTCTTCGACTCGAATGTAAAACGTTCTTGTCTTTTTTTTTTCAATGTTTTTTCGTTTTTTTTTTTTTCTTTTAATTTTTGTTTTTGCTGCTCACGTACCTTAGATATATTAGCAATCGTTTCTATTACTTTACACTCGCATACACCGAATTTAAAGCAGTGCTGGCATTACGGCATACGTATATATTTATGTATACACACGTATGTCTAACTGTAACTACATATACTTAGGCAAGTTCTATCGCTCTCAACGTGACAATTTTCGACATACATATACATACTATAATATTTCGACTGTTACGTTGTAAGCGAGGATCTCGCACCGGGATATTCCTAATCAAAAAATCCTGCCATACTGTCTTCCACAAGAGACTATGACCATTATACATAATTAATTTATATATCGTAATTGATAAGTTAAATTATTACATTTTAGATAATAACGATAACGATAATTTTCTAAAACAAAAAAAAAAAAAAAACATTTTTCTATTTTGTTTTCTTTATATTTTCTTGTTCTATTATTATATGATACAGAGGATTCGTTGATGATTTTTTGGACAAGAAAATTTGAAATCAAATAACTATATAGGTATATGTATACTTATTATATTTCATGTTTATTATAAGACTTAAATTTATATACAATATAATATGGATCGTGTAACATTGATTAATTATTATCTTAAGCCACGTTACTGTTAGTATTGCCGCTGAGTATTACAACTAGTCACATAAGCCAAAAGTTTGTTATTCTCGCAGAAAGTTTTCTTTTTTCAGTTTTTTAATAAAGAATAAATAGGAAATCCCAAGAATCGTATATGAAATAAATATCATGATCACGAACATCTCCCACCTACTTCAGAAATCCAACTCTTCACGTTGCAGTTCTACACTTGACCCCGTCATGTGAATAATGTAACGTAGTCTATTTTTATGCAACTGCAACAGCGAGGGCAAAACTAATCTAATCTTGTTGCTCTACACCCTACTAAGGATCGCCCGTTATCGGTCAGATTTCATAATATGTAGTCACAAGATGACCTGCATAGTGTTTACCATTTCTACGTTGTAATTCAATCTTAGTCATAACATTGATAATTATCAGACATAAGGTGTCAGTTATACGCGTAACAAAGAAAGCTTTAAGCAAAGATCGACGTGGGAGGTATACGTTACTATTTAGTACACGATTATACTCTTTTTCCACGCAAGAGTAAAGAGCGAATATAATTTCGAGGAACTAATTAAGATAAGGATTGTATTGATTGGCGTTCATATTCTCGAGTTCTATGAAGCTGTACTTCTTCGAAGGGTCGATATGATGATCAAGATTTAATAAAGGATTATAAATATTTGCATTTCGGTTTTCAAGTTCTTCGAAAGTCGCGGGCTTCTGTGTGACACGCTGAGTAGATTCAGAACTTGATTCAGGAATTTCATTAACAGCATTGGAGTAATCGACCTTTGAAGGCCACCAGCTAGAGTCTGATTTTAGATACGGCGATTTTCTCGCCTTCAGTGTTGCCATTTTCTCATCAATTTCATCTTTTACTGTCTTTCCTCGTCGATAGTCCAGAGACGCTTTATTCCAATCGTCTTGCAAAATTTCCGACTTCGTATTGTCAGAATTGAACTCTCCAGTTAGAGGTAGCTTGAAAGCCTGAAAATGGTAAAAAATTAATCGGCGTATTTCAGATAAAGATGAAAACAAACTCAAGAAAATAAATTTAGTACTCATGATTGAAAATCTACCTATATATTATGATTTCTTTTACCCTATATTCCCGAAAATATCTTTTGTAAGGATCGATCATACATACCATTTGAACGACCCTCAAAGATGAAATATCATATGTATAAAATCGTCTAATTATCAGTGCGGTGATAGTGCAGAAGAGTTTAAATGGATTGAGTGACATCCTTGGCATTTTGAAAATAGTTCATATTATAGGTATATACAATTTTCGATTTCTATATCAAATTTAACCGAAATTGTGGTACAGCTGATTTCTTTTGTTCGTTAGATAAGCTTCACTTGAACCGTAGTACTACAAAATGAATTAAACTCTACCATACATATACAAATATAATTATTGTTGAAGAATGGGTTACGTACCAAAACTTGCAAGGTGTGAAGGGCCAGTAAACAGTAAAAGTACATCCAGAAATTCATTATGAAGTTGAGTGTAAGGTTGCACTAACCATCAATAGTCGACCAAGAAACTTAACTGACCGGATGGGGGGGTGTCCGTTGTATTTATAAGGAGGAGTGGAGATTTTATCATTCGTTTACGTTGCAAACGTATAACGAAAAACTACACGCTGTACTATAGCGGGTAAACAGGAATGACGTCGTTGAATCTTTGCCCCTTCAAGGCAAACCATCGAGGTACATAATATAACTTTGTAGTGATTCACAAATATTTGTCTGCTAATAAAATACATCTTGACTCTTAATTGTTGCAAACAAGAAAAATGTGATATTGGCATCTCTATAATCGAGGCACGAATGAATCTCATGCATATACCGCGGTTTATATCTGGTTAACGTAATTAATCTGCAATTAGCACAAAATTAATTTATACTAACCGTCGATTGTTCAAATACACGTTACATTTGCTACAGACATATTGCGTTGCTAGAACTACAGTATATCGAAATCCCGTGATCTTTGTTTGGGAAACCAATTCAGACTCCCAACGGTTTTATCTTTTTTAGATTTTTACCGTTAAGTGCAGGTATTGGTCTATTACTTTGCCACCTAGTTTTCTCATTCAATATCTAAGACATTTTGCTGTTACGGCAAAAGACCAGGGTTGTGATATTTACATTATCGCATCTATATTAATTTATTTTGGGTGCAGATTGTATGAAAGATGGAAGAAATATTAATCACTCGTCGAGTGTTGAATATTTTTATGCTTGAGTTTGTGGAAAAAAAAAAAAATAATAAAAAATTTTAATATTCAATAAATTCAAGAATTAATGAATTCATAATTTAATTAGCGTTTATCATAATGATGAAAACAAACAATATATTATTGTGGAAAGAAGTTATTTGAAGGAAAACGGGACACTGGTTCATCGCACTCACTGCAATGTCAGATTATTTCTTCTTTTGTTGAAAAACTCACAGATTGCAAATGTTAGAAATAAATCAGGGCATCACGTCGGAATGCCCGTGAATATTTAAGGTCAAATTTGTCACCATGAATACTAAAGTCTCTCTAGCAAAACGTGTACTCATATCTATACATATCTACATATACATATGAATAAAAATCAAGACTAACGATAACGTATTACGCAGCTTCTTGGACCCGGGATTAAAGGCTATCGTCAAAATACATATTATATTTTACTAGCGTGATTCTATCGCTCAATAGCCTTGACACATCGTGCTAGACACCTAACGATATGCGTCGGAGTAATATATAAAATCAAGTAATCACCGCATGTGGTCAATTAAAAATTTACAATTGACGCGCTGCAAGTGACTTCGAAGACCCGGGCAGCAAGTAGCAACGATAAAATATAACTTTATAACATTACGGAATTAAACTATATAATATAAAGAATATTATTTGATGACAAAGATTGAAAGAATTTATATACTGTTCAATTTTGAAAAGGATTGTAATCACAGTTTAAAATAAAATTAACGAGACAATTATTGCCAAATCCTGATATTCCACTAATCGGTTAGATATTACACGTGCGTATACCTGTAATATAAGCCATTATACAAAAGATCACTTATAAAAGAAGTTACGATAACAAAACCCGGCTACTTGACCTGGGAACTCTCGGAGTATCTTGATCTACTTTCCTTAAATTTAGTTTTCATATGACTTAAGCTTTACCGTCTTTATCATTATTTCTTATAATCATATCTCTGTGGTTATATTTTCCTTGCACATTACTTATTGAACCTTATCTAACGAATTTTCATTAGTCTGTGTTCTTGTCATAGTCATTAGTACATTTTATCATAAAGCCATAAGAGCTGCTTCAACGCCTCTTTGTATGTACGTCAGTCTTCAAATCCTAATAATATTCATGAGGATTCATTCAATCATAATACGAACAATCATTCTGGATCTAACTTCCTTTACTCTTGATGTTGCGAGAGCGGGGTAATTTCGTTCAGCATTTGTAGGTCATAGATCGACCATCAAGTATCACTTATCACGTAGTGCGTAGGTCGTGTAACATATAGTGTGATAGGGTGATCTATTCAATAGAAAAGTGTCCGGATTCGAGTTACTACTCCTCTCATCCTCACGTCACATAATTACAGTTTCCGATACTTTACTAATTGAGATAGTCAACGTTTTATGTAAAACTTTTCATAATATAATCTGCCCAAAAGTCTTTCCCACAAAATCTGAATATTTTAGTACAAATTGAAAAATATCAAAGTTACCGGTGCCACTACAATGTTGAAATTTTTATTAAAATTAAATCCATTTTATAGCCGTTAACGACATCCAAGAAATCTTCGTTACATTGAGATCATAGGGCAGTATGGTGATAATGTCAAGTAAACGTATTCATGAGGCGGTTGTTATTTTGCTATATTTCAAGGTAAAATCGAAAGAATAGTTAATAGAGCCACAAAGTTTATTGCCAATATAACAAGTGTTGATATTTTTTAACAATGATACGTCTTTTAGTAAACAACATGTACGCATTATGGCGTGATCAAGAGCATCACTACTAAATCGTTGATACATCAAAATATTTGTTAAATCGATATTGTAGTGTGGAAACGTTTCTGTGGATAGAAAACAAGGTTATCCAATCATCAGAATAAAACCAAAACAAGTTTCACAATTCGGCACACTAACACTCAAGCTGCAATTTAGTCGGTAACAAGCCCTACATGACATTCCTTATATTATATTAGTATTCGAGTAATTTATTTGTAACTTGTTTGCTAATTTAAAAATCCTCAGCTATTGCATATCGGCAACTAAGAAAAACAACATCGTGTCTCAGGATTTTATTCAACGTGATCGTATCTCTGTGTATAAGACATTGGAAAAATGGTGTTGTTGAAGCAAATTTTGAGATTCGATGTTGTTTTGCTTAGCCATCCATATCTGCATTGTTATATAATGCTGTAAGCTCGAGGATTAAGGAATAACTTCAATAAATTCCCAAAGAAAAAGAAAAGCGAATAAGATTGACTTGTTTCGCGTAAATCAGCGCCTAAAATTTTGTACCGTAAGAATCAGTTGAATCATTATAAGGGGATATTGCTTGACCCCGATATCCCGATATCAACGAACGTGGCTAAAGTATAATTGTGCAACAGTTTAGGCACGCGATAGTGGCAGCAGCAGTACTCGGATCCGTGAATAATATCAAACGCAGAATCCGATTAATAAACACTCTGAGATGTTATGACTTGGGAGATTTATTACTAGAAAGAAATTTTTAAGAAATTGCAGAATAAACAACCTTTTGTAAAAATCACCCCTTACACTCGGGCACATGGCACTCGTGTATCTGGTTAATTTAAAAATGATTTCAAACGCTTTTTTTATCGAAAATAAAGAGAAACCTCTCATTATTCAGTCTAGGCATGTTAACAAACGGATGGAAGTACATACATACACTATCAAATAGTTGAAATCACCCGTGATGCAAATCAACTCGGTCGAGTTTCCTCGTGCTGATTGTAAGTGAGAAGAACCTTAGTTTTTATTTTTTGTTACCCCCTCTATACTTACTACCGCTTTGTCCGCATTCATTCACTCGCGCAGAGTTCCGCGCGGTTTCAATTACGAAATTCATTTATAATGTGGGTTCATACGTCTAGTGTGTCTAGTCACTAGTGTACAGTTGTTCATCGCCGAATAGACAAAGAAATACAGTCTTTGTAGTATCGATGGCATTTCTATTCAACGTGCCCATTGATTTTATTCATTAAAATTGATAAAAGTAAAAATCTTTACCGATAAACGCATATTGGTATAAATAAAAGATACATTATACCTGCACCATATGCATTTTATGGTTTACCTCTACAGAAAACATTTCATACATCAAATGAGACATTTATTTCTCGTGTAATAATGAATAATTTTATATTTCCTCATTAGAATTAAGGTGAAATATTTAACGTTTAAATTATACTATAAGCAGGTGTGTTATTGGTGTATATAAATGTGTTCGCCAGACGGACATCCGATCGTGAAATATAAGAGTAAAACACGTTTATATTCTATAGGATAGTATACACGCGTTTTATAACCGTTCGTGTTTACTTGGAGCTGGTTATTATACCGGGTAACGCCTGTTAGCACACGTAACAGATTGTACACGTTAACTTTTGTACTCGTCAATTATGTACACGTCGATTTATTACGGATTTGTAAGTAAAGATACAAACCAAGCAGACGGCGTTGCGATAGGTTACGTGTAACAAGGTTCTTCTGCTCTTGCCATAATAGTTAAGAAATAACAATAGAAAGAAGAACATTTGCAACAACATCACCCCATACATACCATAACGCAAACGGTGCAGCGGTGCATTCCACGAATTTTGGCAAACGTAATTTTCCTGTAAATAATTCAACGTGTACAAAAATTGACTTATATACCCCGAATCTTCCGGACTTTGATCACAGATCAGTTTTATCTCTTATCCCGACTCTTTTGGCTTACATTATTGCTACGGTTCGTGAGTTAGTTTTGGCGGTGAGATCGACGCGCGTGTCTGTCGAGGAACTTGATTCAGGTAGTCTGCAATAGCGCACGTTATTGAGACCAATGAATAAATAAGAACCGCGTGTGTGGATATCACGTGAAAGTATACACGCGCTTGTAGAATATTCTATTCGATTTAGTTTCTGTTGTTTTACTTTTTTCATAAAAAAAAAAAAAAATTGAAGCTTATAACACAATCTAGATTAACTAATCAGTCATCGTGCGTGTTCGAAATTGAAATTCTATATGCAATAATTCAAAGTTATATAATACACTCTGTGCATTATTATATACGTAACCGTATAACGATATGGAATTCATTATTTGAAGGTGAAGGATATTGAAATGTCCGACTGCAGATGATTGCAGTCTACGTACGTACGGTTATTAAGAAATGAAATTTTTTTCTGTGAGATTATTGTGTAAATAAAATTTAATAAGACATTAAAATTATACTTATAAGTTCCAATTAAGTGTAATGTTAGATAACGTAATGTATACTCACAGTGATTGACGGTTGAGATATTTTGACGGAATTAACAACTAATTAAGGTGACCTGTACGAGTATAGCCCTAGTTATCTTATTGTAGTTATAAATACATAACAGGTATTGACGAATGATCTGATAATAAAATCAAATCTTTGCATAAATCAATTTACTTATAGAGTGTAAAATTATTGATAATAATATCTCAGTCAGCTGATGAAAAGCAGCGGTTTACATGGCGATTGCGTCTTTAAAAAACGGACAAAAATTCGTCCTCCGATTAACACAAGACTGCTTTATTGCGATAAGGAAATTCGTTATATGAGCTCGTAAGTTGGATAAGTAGTGAAATATACTTTGCGCCGTAAAGATGAGGGCATCAGCTAAGATTTTCACGTTTGCTGCCATTATAGCCATCGCCACTTGTTCCCCTACGAAAAGGGACGTAACCAGAGTAACAGATGCTCAAGGTAAATATATCCTGCACTAAGAACTTGCGTATCATTATAATATGTAGCAAGGCTGATAATTAATGAATTAAATTTTTCGGACAATGCATAGAATTCGAAGCATCACACGTCGGTCTAATCATCTCCCCGATACTCTCCACCAGTGAGATTCGAAGAATCGAGATTTACTGGTCCCACAGCTGTTTGGGGTCCGAAGACTCGATCGCTCTTTATACTGAAGAGCCTTCCGACGATGCTATACCGATTTATAGTTTCCGACCGACCGCTACCAGCGGCATTATGCGAACTGAAATCACGGCCGAATTTGTGGCGAGCTCGAGTTTATCCTTCGCAAGACAATGTCTAGGTAAAATTTTTTGCATTTTATTAGTGTGTTGAATTTCAATGATTTTATCGATGCGACTTTTGAGATTTCTGTTCAATTCTTTAAAAACAGGATATCATGTCGCTTGGTTGCGGGATGGTGCGATCATGAAGACCAACTGCTTGGAAACTCGGCCAAACTGGATGGCCGATAGAAGGGGTGAACTCGGCCCTAAGAGATTTCGGGACATTTTTATACCCGGGACTCATAATTCAGGTTCCTATGCTATCAACGAGGATCCAACTTCTGAGAATATAGTCTCTAAGTACGTTGTCTGTCAGGTGAGACAAAGATCATACAAAAAATTAAGAGAATTCATATATATCAGGCATTTTATGTTAATTCAACTTGCCGATGACCATCAACATTCATGATTTTTCTTTGCTTTTATTAGGTCTTATTTTTTAACCACTGGTTTAAAAGTTGATTTATTTTATAGAGAAAGTTTTCTCGTAACATGAAATAACAGAAGAAATATGTTTCGAAATATTCCAGTCATCTTACATGCCGTTTATTTTTTTCTTGCAAAAAAATTCTAAAATCGGGATTTTGACAGTGTTTAAACGTTATCGATTTTTTTTAAATTTCGAAAGAAGCACTTATAGCTCTAGTTTAGACAGTCTAAAATTTAATGAGTTTCGAAGAAACGTGAAACATGCAGATAATAAACGACACACTGCAGCAACAAAAATGTGAGCCATATCTAACATACAAAATGAATCAGTTTTGTTTTTTTTTACACTTATGTGTAAGTAAAATTATGCACAAGAAAACAGGAAGCATTCAAATCTTATCTCCAAGGTTGGTTATAGTGAATTAAATATATCTAATAACAAAAAAAAGATCAATTCTATAAATTGATAAGATTTGAATTTTTTCGGTTCATTTGTATATAATTTTTCTATATTTTTGCTTCTATCACTTCATGTTATCATTGAGAAACTTTTTTAACGGGATGATTTTTTTTTTTTTCTAAATAGGTGACTAAAAAAATTGTGATAAAATTTGGACGTTCATTTTAACTCTAAACAGATAATTCGTACATTATTTTAAACAACGTATAAATTTTCGACAATTCTGAATATAATTTTCTAGGACGAAGATACTTTGGCGCAATTAATCTACGGAGTTCGTTATCTTGACATCAGGGTAGGATATTACAGTACCATGGATCCTGTATGGTGGATTAATCATGGAATATTAAGGGTGATTGAAATGCAAAAAGTAATTGATGACGTTAAAACTTTTCTCGATAATACTCAAGAGATTGTCATTTTTGATATTCAAGAATTTCCGATAGGTGAGTTATTCTATCTACTATTTGATCAATCTCTCAAAAGATACCATCGACATGACAATACGAAATTGCAAAATATTGTAATTAAAACCGTTCATTAAGGTTTTGGAACCGACTTGACTATACATTCTCAACTGGTCGCTTATCTCGAGGAACAATTCGCCGATTATCTTTTACCAAAAAGCTACGGATGGTCGACGTCACTCGAAACTATTTGGGATTCCGGTAAACGGTTGATTATCGGCTACGATGAGAGCAGCGTCGTACCTCTGTACGATACAATTTGGCCCTGTGTTACCCATCAATGGGGAAACGTGAGAGACATATCATCTCTGTACACATACCTGAATGGAATTGAGACAAGTGCACTTGGGTATAAAAATAAATTTTCTAATAATCTGCGAAGATCTATTTATCTTTCCACTACATTCATGTGGGTTAATGATTTACAATATTATTTAATTTTTCCTTTAATTTTTAGCTCTGCGTCATTAAATCCAAGATCAGCTATGGCGCAGTTGACTCCAAACACGTTGGATGTGCTTCTCGATCGACTTGGAGGACTTCGCCAAATGGCTGAAGATGTTAACGTAAACGTAACGACATGGTATAACACAGAATTTCAAAGCAGTGCGAATATTGTTGCTGTTGATTTCTTCAAGGGTACGGGTATCGTTGAGACAGCCATAGAGTGGAACGACCAGCGATTTTCTTCCTCCTCATCATCTGCTTATACTTGTTCGGCGAAGTAGTTCTTTTAATTAAAGACATACGTCATTAAATGAGTGTTTATTTCCGAATCTTATTATCTCTACATTGCCAAAATGATTTCCTATCTTATTTGTTTTCCTATTTCTTATCACAGACTCAAGCTGTGGAACATACACTAATAAAGTCGTGCGATCTTTAGCTTCAAGTGACTTTGCACGTACCATCGACTAGAATCAATGCAGATATGATTAGCCTTGTAAACTAGTTACAGTTCGATACGTAATGAGAAGTATCTACGCACGTAGGTACTGACGTGTCGTAAACATGCGATAAATTCCCACAATTGATTACACACGTGTCATACATACTTAAATGTCATTCGCGTGTCGAAGGTAACCCTGAATTTCACCTTTCATTTATAAAGTGACTAGTTTTATTCTACATACGTAACTCGAAGCTACATACATGCAAAAAATTGTACTGCACTCATACAGGAAATAAATACTTTGCAAAAAAGTTCGCGCTATTTTTTATACTCTTTAGTATTTCTTTATCCGTGGTTATAGGCATTCAAAACATCATGTATACCTTTCAGCGGATTTTCACTTCCATAGAGATCGCGCAAAATGGTAACTGCAAAATTAATCCTAGAAGATGAAATACTGATAATAACAGTAGACTCAATACAATGGAAAATGAAGTAGTCTAGGTAATAATACGATGGCTATGAACGATAACACTGGATAGTAGAGAATCGTGGAAACGTTTTTTTGTTGGTAAATTTTAGACGTTACATTCAATTTGAATTACGTGGTCGCACCGTGTCGACCTGCGGATGGACATCCAAGGTTTTTTTTCCTATTAATTGCAGATATTTATTTTTGACGATGACATGGCCATTTCCGGCGGAAACGAGAATAATATCAGTCTATGTATATATCAAGGTGATCACGAAAAGTGAAATTATCTGGAAACAATCCTTGCTGGACGATTCGTTTGAAAATGTACACGCTAATGATTGTATCATTGTCCGATTCGCCGTCGATCGAAACGCAGTGTTAAATTTTATTCTAATACGAAATAACAGTTGTATATTAAGGAATAATTAAATCATACGTAAATAAGTGACGATATATTGAAGTGATCTAGTAAATGTTGAAACCGTTGAGAAAAAAGTTTAAATGAATATTTAATACAATTTATTTTTGTTTTGTTTTTGGTTTTAATACATAATTCAAAAGGTTTTATAGATCATTTTTGAAATGGATCGAAAATTATTCGTCTTATTTTTTTTCGTGGTTTTATGTGGGGCAGAACCAATTTGGTCACAGAATTTACAAAACGATTTGGATCACGATAATACCTTATTTTGTGCGGAGAATAAAAATTGTCTACTAATTAATCAGTGTCCAGAAATCTTGTCTTTAATGAATCGCAAGGCACTTCCAGTTCACAGGTATACCATATAATTACTGAAAAATACATTTTTTTTCTTATGACAGTGAAGTAGGATAATATTCAGAAATTATATCTGAACTCTTAGATTTCGTCATCTCGTATGTGGCTATGTAGGATCACACCCAAAAATATGCTGCGATTTATTAACAAACCAACCAACTCCGACCTCAACGGCCTTAGGATTCAAGGGAAGCTCCGTGCCTTACAATCAAAATTCAGGATGTGGAAAAAGTTTGATTCGAAGCAACTTGGAGACTCTGGGAACATTTCCTTTCGTAGCGAGAATCGGTTTCATAAGTTAATAAGTGTTATTATTATAATCTTGATGTCATTATCGTCCATCATCGTACGTATACCTGTAAGCTTCTCTTCTCATTTCATTACAGACGTAGCAAATGGACAGACCAAATATCCTTGCAGTGGTGCAATCGTTAATGAAAGGACTATTCTCACAACTGGTACTTGCGCTTTGGCTACTTCCAAAAATTACAAATTGTAAGACACATTCTCAGCAGCATATTTTAGTTATTTAAAAAAAATTAACACGTTGAATTAACATGTTGAAAGAGACTAACTATAAAAGGGAATAAAGTAAAGGTCTATTCAATGAAAATTAATCAACTATTGAAAAAATTTTTCCCTCTAGACAAACTGTACTATTAGGTGAATTCGATGACGCCAATAACCCGGACTGTAATTCGCTATTTTGTGGCCTACCAAGTCAGGAATACAACATTTCGTACGTCGTCAAGCATCCAAATTTCAAATCGGAGTCTTTCGAGAATAACGTAGCTTTGATTCGCCTCCAAACATCAATTGATTTTACTGGTACGCTTTTCATTGCAATTCATCGGATAGAGATGGGATTGGGATAAAAAATTTCAGCTAGTTTTTATGTATGAGAATAATTCTGTTTAAATTTTTCTTTAATTCTTTATCGATTATAGTCACTGTACAGTCAATTTGTCTACTGCAAAGCGAAAGCTATAACTTGGTCGGGAAGACACCGATTTTAGTTGGCTGGGGTAAAATGTCTGACCAGAGAGGTGTGTAAAGAGAGAGTTTTAAGTAAATAACAATAATCGATCTTAGATCGAGAATCTTTGTGGCTATTTAATATTTGACTGTAATTTGTTTTATGTCTACAGAAAAACCATCCCAGCAACAATGGTTGGACACAAAAATTCTACCTAAACAGGATTGCGCAATGTTTATTAATCGCGGTTTTTCTGTGGAACTATGTGCCGGAAGCGTTAAAGAACCGTGTTCCGGTTTCAGCGGAAGTCCATTGGTAATCAAATACGGGGACACTTATACTCTGGTAATTACCTACTGAAGTAGCTAATCTTTCGTTTGACTTGAGGCATCCGGTTGAAACTTAAGTATCTATTAGATTCAATTAGTGTGAATCTTGGTTGCGTATACTATAAACGTGTATAATGTATACGTGTAACGTTTTGACAAAATTTTTTTGATGCTACCTCGCACGGGTAACGTTATACGAAAATCTCTATTATACACACAAACGTTATAATTTCAGCTTGGCATCCTCTCGTATGGATCGGATTGCGACATTAATTCAAATTCACCATCTGTATATGTTAACGTTGCAAAATACGCTAACTGGATTTCAACGAATTCTTAAACAACCGTGCAGGCGGAAGTCAATACTAAAAAATTGAAGTAATCTTCAAAACCATTAGGTTTATTAGATCTATGGGGTGCATATAATCCAGGACAGACCCCTTGGATGTATTTTGGCAGTGAAGTTCCCGCAGAAAATTATATTCGAAATTGCATTTATTTATTTATTTAGTTATTTATTTGTTACCCTTCCCTGTCCTCACCCAGAACCAGAATTCTTTGGTATCTGACATAATTCGGTTCTTTTATTAAAGGATTTTTTATTTTTTTTATTTTAGTAGTTCACGAAAAATTATTTTGGTCATATTTGTTCTTTTTTCATTTGAACAAAGAATTGGCGCTTATACAACAGATTGAAAAATATAACATCTTGACATCACCCATGCTGAGATATATCTATACGTATAAGTATGTACAGCAAAAATACTGAAATTCTATTACCTGTAACTTTTGCAATTATTATTTTTACCGAAAACGAAAAAATTCAACCTCATTATTTTAAGTTCCTCTACGTTTTGCAACTATAATAATTTAAAAAAAATTTTATTCAAGAGCCTAATTCTATATTTCTATATTGTATGAAATGAAGAGAAATGTATGTATGTAAATAACTGACAATGAGAAATATTGTATCGGTATTGCAGTAATAAATTCCCAGATATACCTATAATTCATTATTTCGTTATTTTCTACTCTCCCCTTCCTACCACTCTTTATTTCAGGTATTGAATGAGGTAAGTGAATTTTAATGATCGTAAGAAGACACGGCGCAATTTTTCGACTTATTGAAAGTTTAAATCGAAAATTAGATGCGTCTAATGATATGCAATCTCGAGTCGAGTACATGAATGGCGTGCAGGCTGCATATGATGAGGCGCACAATTTTTGGCGCCAAAAATTTCAGCACACTTCCTCGGGTCAGATGCTCTCCTGATACCAGGAGCGATTTTTCGACTTAAAATTTCAAAAACTCTAAATTTCGTAAGCGAATGAGACATGCACAGAGACACATCTATACGAATGCATGCTTGCTTAGACATACGCTCCTGATTTTTCCCGCCAAAAATTTCAGCACACCTCCTCGGGTCAGATGCTCTCCTGATACCAGGAGCGATTTTTCGACTTAAAATTTCAAAAACTCTAAATTTCGCTAGCGAATGAGACATGCACAGAGACACATCTATACGAATGCATGCTTGCTTAGACATACGCACCTGATTTTTCCCGCCAAAAATTTCAGCACACCTCCTCGGGTCAGATGCTCTCCTGATACCAGGAGCGATTTTTCGACTTAAAATTTCAAAAACTCTAAATTTCGCTAGCGAATGAGACATGCACAGAGACACATCTATACGAATGCATGCTTGCTTAGACATACGCACCTGATTTTTCCCGCCAAAAATTTCAGCACACCTCCTCGGGTCAGATGCTCTCCTGATACCAGGAGCGATTTTTCGACTTAAAATTTCAAAAACTCTAAATTTCGCTAGCGAATGAGACATGCACAGAGACACATCTATACGAATGCATGCTTGCTTAGACATACGCACCTGATTTTTCCCGCCAAAAATTTCAGCACACCTCCTCGGGTCAGATGCTCTCCTGATACCAGGAGCGATTTTTCGACTTAAAATTTCAAAAACTCTAAATTTCGCTAGCGAATGAGACATGCACAGAGACACATCTATACGAATGCATGCTTGCTTAGACATACGCTCCTGATTTTTCCCGCCAAAAATTTCAGCACACCTCCTCGGGTCAGATGCTCTCCTGATACCAGGAGCGATTTTTCGACTTAAAATTTCAAAAACTCTAAATTTCGCTAGCGAATGAGACATGCACAGAGACACATCTATACGAATGCATGCTTGCTTAGACATACGCTCCTGATTTTTCCCGCCAAAAATTTCAGCACACCTCCTCGGGTCAGATGCTCTCCTGATACCAGGAGCGATTTTTCGACTTAAAATTTCAAAAACTCTAAATTTCGTAAGCGAATGAGACATGCACAGAGACACATCTATACGAATGCATGCTTGCTTAGACATACGCTCCTGATTTTTCCCGCCAAAAATTTCAGCACACCTCCTCGGGTCAGATGCTCTCCTGATACCAGGAGCGATTTTTCGACTTAAAATTTCAAAAACTCTAAATTTCGCTAGCGAATGAGACATGCACAGAGACACATCTATACGAATGCATGCTTGCTTAGACATACGCACCTGATTTTTCCCGCCAAAAATTTCAGCACACCTCCTCGGGTCAGATGCTCTCCTGATACCAGGAGCGATTTTTCGACTTAAAATTTCAAAAACTCTAAATTTCGTAAGCGAATGAGACATGCACAGAGACACATCTATACGAATGCATGCTTGCTTAGACATACGCTCCTGATTTTTCCCGCCAAAAATTTCAGCACACCTCCTCGGGTCAGATGCTCTCCTGATACCAGGAGCGATTTTTCGACTTAAAATTTCAAAAACTCTAAATTTCGCTAGCGAATGAGACATGCACAGAGACACATCTATACGAATGCATGCTTGCTTAGACATACGCACCTGATTTTTCCCGCCAAAAATTTCAGCACACCTCCTCGGGTCAGATGCTCTCCTGATACCAGGAGCGATTTTTCGACTTAAAATTTCAAAAACTCTAAATTTCGCTAGCGAATGAGACATGCACAGAGACACATCTATACGAATGCATGCTTGCTTAGACATACGCACCTGATTTTTCCCGCCAAAAATTTCAGCACACCTCCTCGGGTCAGATGCTCTCCTGATACCAGGAGCGATTTTTCGACTTAAAATTTCAAAAACTCTAAATTTCGCTAGCGAATGAGACATGCACAGAGACACATCTATACGAATGCATGCTTGCTTAGACATACGCTCCTGATTTTTCCCGCCAAAAATTTCAGCACACCTCCTCGGGTCAGATGCTCTCCTGATACCAGGAGCGATTTTTCGACTTAAAATTTCAAAAACTCTAAATTTCGCTAGCGAATGAGACATGCACAGAGACACATCTATACGAATGCATGCTTGCTTAGACATACGCTCCTGATTTTTCCCGCCAAAAATTTCAGCACACCTCCTCGGGTCAGATGCTCTCCTGATACCAGGAGCGATTTTTCGACTTAAAATTTCAAAAACTCTAAATTTCGCTAGCGAATGAGACATGCACAGAGACACATCTATACGAATGCATGCTTGCTTAGACATACGCTCCTGATTTTTCCCGCCAAAAATTTCAGCACACCTCCTCGGGTCAGATGCTCTCCTGATACCAGGAGCGATTTTTCGACTTAAAATTTCAAAAACTCTAAATTTCGTAAGCGAATGAGACATGCACAGAGACACATCTATACGAATGCATGCTTGCTTAGACATACGCTCCTGATTTTTCCCGCCAAAAATTTCAGCACACCTCCTCGGGTCAGATGCTCTCCTGATACCAGGAGCGATTTTTCGACTTAAAATTTCAAAAACTCTAAATTTCGCTAGCGAATGAGACATGCACAGAGACACATCTATACGAATGCATGCTTGCTTAGACATACGCTCCTGATTTTTCCCGCCAAAAATTTCAGCACACCTCCTCGGGTCAGATGCTCTCCTGATACCAGGAGCGATTTTTCGACTTAAAATTTCAAAAACTCTAAATTTCGCTAGCGAATGAGACATGCACAGAGACACATCTATACGAATGCATGCTTGCTTAGACATACGCTCCTGATTTTTCCCGCCAAAAATTTCAGCACACCTCCTCGGGTCAGATGCTCTCCTGATACCAGGAGCGATTTTTCGACTTAAAATTTCAAAAACTCTAAATTTCGCTAGCGAATGAGACATGCACAGAGACACATCTATACGAATGCATGCTTGCTTAGACATACGCTCCTGATTTTTCCCGCCAAAAATTTCAGCACACCTCCTCGGGTCAGATGCTCTCCTGATACCAGGAGCGATTTTTCGACTTAAAATTTCAAAAACTCTAAATTTCGCTAGCGAATGAGACATGCACAGAGACACATCTATACGAATGCATGCTTGCTTAGACATACGCACCTGATTTTTCCCGCCAAAAATTTCAGCACACCTCCTCGGGTCAGATGCTCTCCTGATACCAGGAGCGATTTTTCGACTTAAAATTTCAAAAACTCTAAATTTCGCTAGCGAATGAGACATGCACAGAGACACATCTATACGAATGCATGCTTGCTTAGACATACGCACCTGATTTTTCCCGCCAAAAATTTCAGCACACCTCCTCGGGTCAGATGCTCTCCTGATACCAGGAGCGATTTTTCGACTTAAAATTTCAAAAACTCTAAATTTCGCTAGCGAATGAGACATGCACAGAGACACATCTATACGAATGCATGCTTGCTTAGACATACGCTCCTGATTTTTCCCGCCAAAAATTTCAGCACACCTCCTCGGGTCAGATGCTCTCCTGATACCAGGAGCGATTTTTCGACTTAAAATTTCAAAAACTCTAAATTTCGCTAGCGAATGAGACATGCACAGAGACACATCTATACGAATGCATGCTTGCTTAGACATACGCTCCTGATTTTTCCCGCCAAAAATTTCAGCACACCTCCTCGGGTCAGATGCTCTCCTGATACCAGGAGCGATTTTTCGACTTAAAATTTCAAAAACTCTAAATTTCGCTAGCGAATGAGACATGCACAGAGACACATCTATACGAATGCATGCTTGCTTAGACATACGCTCCTGATTTTTCCCGCCAAAAATTTCAGCACACCTCCTCGGGTCAGATGCTCTCCTGATACCAGGAGCGATTTTTCGACTTAAAATTTCAAAAACTCTAAATTTCGCTAGCGAATGAGACATGCACAGAGACACATCTATACGAATGCATGCTTGCTTAGACATACGCTCCTGATTTTTCCCGCCAAAAATTTCAGCACACCTCCTCGGGTCAGATGCTCTCCTGATACCAGGAGCGATTTTTCGACTTAAAATTTCAAAAACTCTAAATTTCGTAAGCGAATGAGACATGCACAGAGACACATCTATACGAATGCATGCTTGCTTAGACATACGCTCCTGATTTTTCCCGCCAAAAATTTCAGCACACCTCCTCGGGTCAGATGCTCTCCTGATACCAGGAGCGATTTTTCGACTTAAAATTTCAAAAACTCTAAATTTCGCTAGCGAATGAGATATGCACAGAGACACATCTATACGAATGCATGCCTGCTTAGCATACGCTCTCGATTTTTCCCGCCAAAAATTTCAGCACACCTCCTCAGATCAGATGTTCTCCTGATACCAGGCTCGAATTTTTTGACTTACAGAAATTTTTAATCAAAAATTGTGGTCCTGGTATCAGGAGAACATCTGAGCCGAAAAGGTGTGTTGAAATTTCTAGCGGCAAAAATTGTGCGCCTTATTATATGCAACCAACACGTCGTCCATGTAATATGCCATTTGAAATTGCATATCATTAGGCGCACCTAAATTGTCGATTTAAAATTCTTATAAGTCGAAAAATTGCGCCATGTCTTCTTACGATCATTAAAATTCACTTACCTTATTCGATACCTGAAATAAAGAGTGGTAGGAAGGGGAGACTGGGAAATTATGAAATATTGAATTATAAGTATATCTGGGAATTTATTGCTGCAGCACCGATACAATATTTCTGTACATACATACATTCATACATTCATACGTACAAAATGTAGTCATTTCTTATAAGTAAATATATGTATACATATACCTATAGGCATACGCATCGCAAATTACCGATCTCCAAAATTGTATAAGAAAAATCGATAGACACCACAAAATAATATTTTTTGTAATATGTATTTTCTTAGGTTAGTATTAAGTGGCTGGACTGAGTATCTCTGCAAGATACAGTGTTATATTGTATTGTTACTACGTAACCTGGTTTAAATAAATATCTATTCTGAGTATTCATATTGAATCTTGTTAACCGAACTCCCATGCGAACTCTTTGACGCCTCAAAGGCCACTGACCCCGCGCGACAGCCGGTGACGCTACTCAAGTTTAAGGTTTAGTGTTCTCCCTCGACATTGGGGTGTGAAAGAGTATCGCCATCTCGCAGTCAGACGGACTACTTTTGTCGAAATTAGAAATTCAAAATGGGAACAATGTAATGCGGTTACATGTGATAAAGCGCAATATTTTCACCAAAAGTAGTCCGTAAAAGTAGAGGAGCACTAGTCTTGACCTTGGGTAGGGACATCTGTCGCGGGGTCAGTGACCCCTAGTGGTCCCTTAGCGTCAGAGTTCGCACGAGAGTTGTGCTAACGAGACGTGACTGTGAGAACCACCTAGATAGAAATGAGCCGGTCACACAGAATTTATATTCATGAGAAAATTCATCCTGAACTTATGACCTACCTTAAGTTAGCCCGCAATTTGATTATTCCTCAATGTTGTATTAAACAAAGTTTAGTCTCTGAAGTACATACACATACGTACACCCAATATCAAAATTCGCTTACTATAAATCCATTCTATAAACAATTTGGAGAGAAATCTTATGGGTATATGAATAAAACCACCAACATCATATTGTTCAAGATTTATATTTTGTAATTTTTCCAGAATCGTGTTCAAATATGTTTCGACATTAGCTAAACATTCATTAATTTCTTTCTGATCCTGCCATTCCTGATCCTTTACCTTTTTCACGACACCTTGTAACGACAATTTCGCGCTACCTAGCATAGCCTTCTTTTGTAGCGGGGAACCAACTTCGGCACACTTTAAATACGACTCTGCCAAATCCGTGCATAATTCAAGTACATTTCTAGTTGCTTCAATTTCTTTAAACCATTTCGGATTTGAAACAGCAGTACGATGTGCTCTCTGTAAATATTGGGCTGCTTTCTGATGATCTATTTCTGTATTCCTAGTAGCTGTTAACTCTGCGTACATTTGCCAAATCGAGGGATTATTCGGTACAGCCGAAGTCAAATGGCCAAAAAGTTCAAGGGCTTTATGGAGTAAGTTACTTGCAGGGTTTCCATCCGAATCTTTCATATCATTAATAATCGCCTTGGTCAAAATTTTCAAAATTTGTATATCCGTATGTTGAGCTTTAAGCTCTAAAATTCTGTGGTAGCATCGGATGATCTATAAATTGAGAAAGAATTATTTGGTTTAATTACCTAAATTGAAAATACTTGTGAATTAGCAATTGTAAAAAAAATAAACAAATTTTTAAATAAGACTTCCGCTTGATTTTACCTCAGAAAAATGTCCTAAGTCTATGCTAACAACCATTAGATTATCCCAGACTTCCCATTTGTCGTAATTGCATTTGACTGCATCCTGGAGAGAACGCCAAGCCCGTGGTTTATCTCCAAGCTTGACATATGCCTTTGCTAGATTGTTCCAGGCTTCAAAATTCTATAAAACAAAGTCCAGATTTTGTAAAACAAATTAAGTATCTAATAATTTACGTTTTTTTTTTTTTTAAACTGTGTCTTTATTTACACTTACCGTCTGTTCAAGTGCACAGTAATGCCGGTATGCAGTAGCAGCTAATTTCCAGTCTTCAATCTGTAATGCTGCAAATCCCAGCCTAATCCATATATTTTCTTGAATGTTATTCAATTCTACGGATAATTTTAAATGCGGTACTGCCTCTGTATACTGTAAGAATGTTGCAATGGTTTAAAAACTTTGTCGGTGACTGATTCTTGAACATTGATATGCCTAATAAAAATGCTATTCCAAATCGTTACTTTCTCTTACATTTTGTTTTGAGAAATAGAACAAGCCCCAATGTCTCTGAGCTCGACTACTTCTTTCACCAGATAATTTCCATGCAGTCTCGTAACATTTAGTATCTTGAGTCGCGTCACCCAAAAGACACCAGAGTTTTACTGTTGGTTTTTTGTTTATTTCTTGCTGGATTATTTCAGCAGCCTAAAATGAGAAAATTAAACAATAAGAACATAATGTAGAATATAGAATGAATGCATAAATGCGAGAGAGGTCCATAATCATGTTGAATTATATTAAAAGCTAATTATTAAAAATAATCCATTTAAACTGTGTCATTATAATGAATAAATATTTTGTACATAGCGATATACACCTTATGTCTCAACTCTAAAATCGTGTAGCAAACAATGACGCTTTCCCATAGTCTTAGTTCCAAGAATAAGTCCAAAGCGCCTTTAACCATGCCTAGATTGATCATCAGATCAGCTAAGATTTGTTTAACTTCCCAAATAGGTTTCATGCCACTGGCAAAAAATATATCCATACGATGAGAAACCAATGGCTTTGAAGAATTCAATTGCTCGATCAGATATTCTGTCTGGGACATTGACCTTTCAACAGTCCTCTTATGATTCGATTCCAATACACATCGTTGACACAAGGACGACATTCTCAATGGCCAGTTTCTCGAATTCTCTATAACATTCTAATACACAAGATGTTTAAATGAATACTATCATTAACAATTTGCAATCATGGATTCTACACAATTTGAATTCGAATTCTTACATTCAGATACGGCACAATCTCTTCATCAGCAAGCTTGTCCTTTGGTTGTGATTTCTGAATCTGAAAGCTGTAAGGTAGATCAGAATTAGGACTTCTTTTTATTGTGTTTTTGATTTATATTCGCCCATATCAAATATCTTATTGATTCTAGAATCAAAACGAATTTTGTTATATTTTTGTTAATATTTTACTGAATTCTGAATCTAAGGGTTCAACTATTAGCTAGTACGAATGTTTTACAAAGATTAAGTAATGATTTATTGATAAAATGAGATGAAATTTAAATATTTACCATACATACTATTTTGCTAAGACAACTGCCTCTTCCAAGGTGCCTAATTCAATGATTTCTTCATCTTGAGAATACTCAATACGTTCCAGTCTCAAGTCATCATTGAGTTGTAGAGCTGCAGGTAAATCCTCGCATTTTCGAAATGGAAAATTGTCTTTATCAATAGATACTTTCAGTATTAACTGAGCCTTTTCATCTTGCTGATACTTGGTACGCTTACCAAGCATTCCCACCAGCCTCATATTTAATTTAGCTGCCCGTTGTGCAATATCAACATGTCTTTCCATACTTTGTATTCTTCTGTGATATAAATAAAACTGGACGACCTCAACATGGAACAATGTCTTAAGATAATCATCGTCAAAAATATTAAACAAAGAAATTTTTTCCACTAAATCTTCAGTCTCTTTGAATAAAGTCGCAGAAACTTCATCCATAACAATTTGATGGAGTAAATTGGCTCTGAACAACCACCAAGCAGCAGTTTTAAAATTGTTTTGTAACTTTTCGTTGGAAAATAATATTTTAGATAAATAAAGGAGCTCAGGTTTCTTCATATTTTCATTACACTGATCTTCGAGACACAGTGATTTCAGTGCTTCCTCTCGTTTAAACATCAACCATTCAACGTCTGGTATCTGTTCAGGACCGGTAAAATTACTTTGAACAAATAAAAGTAACGATGCTATTCCGGCGGATAATATTTCAAAACTAGAATCTGCGTCATTTTGTACAGCATTCGATAAATTATTAGCAAGATTATCATCGTTTACAAATGACTTCAGGTACGTTGAACAAAATTTGTTATTTAATATAACTCCATAATTTCCAACCCGGAATTCTTCTACACTTGATAATTCCTGTGGAACTGAACGAAATGTAATTTATTAATATATAAAAAAAAAAACAATAAAGAATAACAAACATCTATACAATTTTTTCGTTCTATTATACTGTAATAAATCAAAAGTTAACCTCACCATCATCATCTAAGAAATTCGTGAGAAGTTTTATCTCCGAATTTTCAAAATCTTTTTTGTCTAATCCCGCCATATCACCATCAGTATTTAAAAAATTTATCCCTTATACGGAATTTGTGAAGATCTTTGAGAATTGCAAAATAACATGCAACACTCCAACACCACGCCGTAACAGCACCGCACCGCAACAGTGAACAGAGTACAAATGGGTACAACTACAAACAGCAACGTGCTAGTCACGGTGTATGTAACTCTGTGACATGATACGCCCGGTGATCTTGGGACCCACTGTGAATCGCACGGGTCTTTTCTACGGACAAAAAACCCATTGAAATGTAAGTTTTAGCACATCTGTATGTTATGTACTTTATGGATACCGTGTGATAACAAAATGGCTGCCGGGAAACGTCAATACATTTTATATATATAAAAATATATCAGTTTTCTAATTGATATACGCGAAAAAATTCTGCCATAATAACATATAATTTACCTTATTTACTTTAACTATATATTAAAGCTTGTTTCAAGCGCCTATGTGAATTAGATATGGCGGAATTTGTTCGGGGTGGACCAAGCGTGTCGAACAGTGCTAAGGTATACATATACATACGAGCCGATTATTACACGATATACACATGTCATTATTGTTTGAATTTCGAAAACAATATGTCCATACAATCAGATTAACCAATTGTAGATTTTACCCTAAATCGATTCGTTATCACACTCATCACGTTATCATTAAACTAAGCTCTTATATTGCTGAAAATTTATTTTTCTTTCTCTCATTTCTAAAGAATATTCCTATCTTAATTACTACCAATTCTCTTCCCAGCTTATTGGACAATTATTTTCATTGTTGTCAGTATAAATAATTTAGTTACATATTAATTTAGTTACATAAAAACACGCCTCAGAATTGTATATTTAATTTTCTTTGTCATTATAATACAGACGCAATTGTTCAAAGTTTTATTACATCCAGTAATTTAGATCTTATGTCTGAAATTGTCTTGTTCTAGGTGGAACACAATAGCAAGGGCGGATCACCTAGTACTGGAAGCGAGGATGGCGGTCCGATTGAGTCACTCAATGTTGAAAATGACTTTGATCCTTTCTTGGAAAACATTCCAGATGACCCTCAAGATACGGAAGAGCCCGACAGTGCTAATACCACACTGCTAACTGCTCCCCCAGAGAATCAGTATGTCTATTAATGATATTTTCTATTTAATTTCAATATATGAAATCAAAAATTAAACAAAAACAATTTAAACTCTGCAAGTAATAAAGACACAGGAAACCAATTATCACACTAGTTATTATCACTACTGATAAACCAATTTAGAAACGTTACTGAATATTGTGAAAGTTGTATAGAATGAACGAAAATTGATAAAAATTCAACTATTCATATTATCCAAACACTTAATTCCGAATGCTAGGTGGTATCATGGTCGGCTGGACAGATTCACTGCAGAGGAGAGATTATGGGATGCTACAAAAATGGGTAGCTATTTAGTTAGGGAGAGCGATAGAAAACCAGGAAGTTATGTCTTGTCTTACTTGGGAAGAACTGGCATTAACCACTTCCGAATTACTGCTGTTTGTGGTGACTACTATATCGGTATGTTTCATAATCCATTCTGTATTTTATCATAATTAATATTGCCTTTACAACACCACTTCCAAATTACTGCTCTGTTTGTGGTGACTGCTATATCTGCGTGTTACATAATCCATCCGGTATTTAATTGTAATCAACATTGCATTTATGTTGAGGTTGATAATCGTGTTACTTCTTTGCCACATCCTTGTATATACCATTATATGTTCGAATCTGTGATAAAAAATGGTCTGAAGTTGGAATATTTGCATAATATTAGAAAGGAGTTCTCTACAAATATATAGATTGTGATATTCGTCAATTTATCTACATTACCTAATTTCTTCTGTTTTTTATCTTTTCAGGAGGCCGTCAGTTTAATAGCCTTTCAGATTTAGTAGCTTACTATACACATTGTTCGGATTTGTTAAAGAGAGAACGTTTGATGCATCCAACACCGCCACCTGAGCCTGTTAATGACAAAAAAAGAATAGTCGCAATACTCCCATACACAAAAATGCCAGATACAGATGAACTGAGTTTTCAAAAGGGAGATATATTCTTTGTACACAACGACATGGGGGATGGCTGGCTGTGGGTTACTGCTCACAGAACCGGTGAACAAGGACTGATATTTAGAGACTTGGTTGAAGATTTAGATGATTCTATTGATCCTAATACCGTTTTTTCATGGTTTCATCCAAACGTTACTAAAAGTGAAGCTGTTGATATGCTTGTCAAGGCTGGACCAGGCAGTTTTCTAGTCAGTAATTTTATTCATATTCAAAATTTCTAATTATTTCATACTACGTATTTGAAAAGTATGTTTTGCTACGTAGGTCAGACCCTCGGATAACAGCCCTGGAGATTATTCATTGTTTTTCCATATAAACAATCAAATACAAAGGTTTAGAATCGAGAAAAAAGGAGTAAGATATTTAATGGGTGGAAGAACCTTTGAGTGTCTAGACGCTGTAATCAACAGGCAAGTCTTCTCTTTTCCTTTCTCGCTGAGAAAAATATTGAAACTTTAAAGCTTCTGTTTAGTAAAAATTCAATCCCATTAATTATCAACAAAACATTTTTCAGATACCGAAAAGAACAGATTGTAGAGGGTCATACTTTGGTACAAGCTATGGTTACTGAACCAGACGGTAGTGTCAGAGTAAATAAAGAAGTGCAACATGCAGAAAAGATTTATGCTACTTTAAGAGAGTGTCGCGAACAATCTGGCGTGAAAAAGAACAAAGGAATCAAGATGCAAGGTTACTTGGAAAAGAAGTCGGAAAAAAATAAGAAATGGAAAGCCTTGTATTTTGTGCTACTTGTGGACGCATCAGACACACATCTTTATTTGTACGATAATCCTAAAAGAACAAAACCGAAAGGCCTAATTGATCTAAGCTGTGCTTATTTGTATCAGGTAATGATAATTCGTTAATCTTCAGCATCGTGATTATTTATATTGAAAAGTGAAAGTTAAATTCAAACAGAGGTCATAAATAGTGTACATAATTTTGGATTATTTCCAGGTTCATGAAAGTGTGTTTGACCGACCACATTGCTTTCAATTGGTTGAAAGAGCTCTACCCTGTTTGGCTACTATAACATACTTAGCAGCCCAAAATTCTGAGAATTCTCTTGATTGGATAAACGCGTTGAAACCATTGTGCGTTTCCCAATTAACAAGAGCACCTAAAGTAGCTCGTTTAAGAGAATTGCGTTCGTTGCATTTACACATTTTAGACGCGCATAGACTACCTTACAAACTGGTCCCAAATCCATTCATAATAGTTGCTTTAAATAACGTCAAAGTAGCACGAACAAAGGTCAAAACTGGAGCGAGTCCGTCGTGGGATGAAGAGTTTATACTAGAGTAAGTTTAATAATCTATTCAATGCTTATTTCAGATGTAAACTGTACATATGTATATATACATACATACATAAAAAAGGAGAGAATAAACAAATTAACTCTTTAATTTAACAGGGATGTTCCACCTGATGTTGTATCTTTTACATTGACTTTATACAACAAGGGCAAAAGAAGCAAAGACACAGAAGTTGCAGAATTGACAGTAGACTTAGGGAATTTAGCAAATGGAGAAGAAATGGAAGAATGGTATACCCTATCAGGTGTTACTCCAATTGGTGAATGGGGTGCATTACGCTTACGCTTAAGGTAGCTTTAAAAATTCAAAAAATTTGCTCGATTATATATACAACGTAAATTATACAACATTGGTTGAAAAAAAAAATTTATAAACTTTTCAGATACCGACATGATTTGGCTATGCCACCTGAAGAATACAGCCCACTACAACAGTTATTACTAGACCCAGAGTTACATGTTGTAACAGCTTTGGCTGATGTTTGTCACTTGGATAGAGCACCTCTGGCTAATAGTCTTCTCAGAATATTCAGGTATACTAAACTAACAAATACATTGAAATGGTTTGACTTAATGATCTTGTACTAGATTTAACTGGCTATAAATTAACTATCTATTTGCAAAATTTCTGAAGTTTTGAACATTACAAGAACCTATTTGTGTTTTTTTTTTCAGACATGAACGGAAGGAGGCTGACCTGCTTCGATCTTTGAATCAAGCAGAAGTGAGTATTACGTTTGTATAATTATCATTAAGGAAACATACAAGTTCATTGGTCCAAAAAATTGTTTTAACATATAAGATATAACGTCGAATAAATGATGTATAATATACTCGGTTTTACAGGTGGACAAAGAAGACGAAACCCCAACATTGTTCAGAGCAGCAAGCCTAACTACAACTCTGATGGATTTATACATGAAATCAGTTTGCACATCATTTTTGAAAGCTGCTTTACGCGATACTATTGTAAAATTGATTGAAAGTAAACAGAGCTGTGAACTGAATCCAACCAAAATGGATTCACCCGAAGATGCGTGCAGCAATGCAGAGTTTTTGTTACAAGTGAGATCTATTAATTCATTATACACTGTGCTATGTTATCAATTATTAATCAGATCTGCATGATTTTAATTTCATCGATTGAAACTCTTATACAATCCCCACGATTACTAAACAAATATAATGTGATCAGATTTTAGATGAAGTTACACTGAGTATTTTCACGAGTCCTGATCACTGCCCAAAGACATTAAGATATATATGCGGATGTTTACAACGAGCCGTTGTTGCAAAATGGCCTCACGAAAGACTAGTGAGAACAAGAGTAGTCAGTGGTTTCATATTTCTACGTCTCCTCTGCCCAGCTATATTAAATCCTAGATCATTCAACTTGATAGCAGAACCACCTCCGCCTGCAGCTGCTCGGTAAACACAAAACTAAACTTTACAAATTAAAAGAAAACTTAGCAATTTTACTAGTTTCTGAACTATCATTTTAATACATACATCTAGATCTTTAGTGATGGTTGCAAAATGTCTTCAAAACTTGGCTAATCTTGTGGAATTCGGTGGAAAGGAGCCTTACATGGAAGTAGTAAATCCTTTCATTCTGAAAAATAAAGAAAGAATGGTCGTTTTCCTTGATCAACTATCGGTAAGATTGAATACAAATGGCAATGTGGTTTGTTTACCAATGTTATAAGCCACGAATGATGATAATTTTCGATCATATTTTCATATTTAGAACGTGATTGAGAAGCCAGATTCCGAAGGTGCTGACCTGAGAGGTAAAAGTACGTCTGCGTCTGATACTGCGAGGGATCTTGCTACATTGCATCATATTTGCGTTTCACATCTGAAGGAGCTACAAGTTCGAGCTAAAACACAGGTAACTAACATTTCTATGATTTGCAACAAATTTTGAGTGTTTTAAAGCAATATACAATATTATTGAACTGATTATCACTTGTTGCTTGTTGTTTCAGCCAACAATAAAACAGCTGGTGACAGTAACGGATATGCTGAGCAAACATAAGCAAAAGTATATGGAAATGATACGGTAGTGTTAAAATCCTCGATGCCAAACACAACAAATTAAATAATTAACAATTTATGACGATAAGTAATCTACGATAGTATTTAATAATTAGAAATAAGTAATTAAAAGTAACAGACTGACGTGCCATATATTATTATACACAAGCCTACATTTAATATTTCATATATTTAGAATATAGTTTATACATATAGTGATAAGAATGCGAATGCGAACAGTAAAAAGGAAAAAAAAAAGAAAAAAATCATGTAGGCATACAACAATTTTATATCCAATTAGGTGCTCCAAAATAAAAGCATAAGAAATAAAGAAATTCGAAATAAGTATATTTCTTTCATCCCTTGCTATTCGTTATTACATATAAGAATTTTTCATTTTACTCTAAATGCTTGCTGTAGAAGTACGTTTATAGCATTTGAATAGAAAATCGATGTAGATGGATGCAATAATTTCATGCACATTCAATTTTGCAAACACTGATAATCGAATAAGTATGTAGAATAGGAATAGCACCAATTAAAATCGTTAAATACATAATATTGTTGCACTAATACCAATTTAAAAATCAAGCTCAAACAATGAGAATGTGCTAAATTAGTCTATTAAAATGACGTTACAAATGATAATTGTTTCGGTCAAAGAAAAGGAATTACTTTCATGGACTTTGAATATTATAATATATACATATAATTATGATAAGAGGATAATATATCAATAAAAAATTTTATTTTTGTCGATACAATATAAATCCTAAAACATTTCTTTCTATTTTTGGTTGTCAAAATTCCAGAGAAATTTTAGACGTTAATTTCTGTCTTATGAAGATTCAATGAATATTCTACAGAATTCTTTCCTTTTTTTTTTGATTACAAATTGAAAAGGTAGAGTACAACTATTCGCAATTCAAACCCATTTATATTTAGTAGTCTAATCTGCTTCTGACAAAATTTTAATGGCAATATAGAATTATACTTTAAAAATTATTAAGCATACATTAAATAGTAAATTTTAGGAAAACTAAGGAGAGAACCGATCGGCATTTCTATATCTTTTAAATATATTACCAAAATTCTACGGCAATATCGAAAAATTTTCTGAAATTGCATAATCAATTTCAATATAATATTGCAACAATCTTTATTTATTTATTTATTTTTTCAATCCAACTTCTGGATTGCAAGAACTAATTAAAATGTTTCTTTATTTATTGATTGAAATTGAGCACCTTTTACGTGTTTGACCAAAGTGGCAGTAAATATCTTAATCAAGTAAAGGTAAGTTTACAATCAGACATTGGTTTTTTTTTTTTTCTTCAATTTTGATTACGATTTCGTAAGCAACGAATAATCACACAATACTGTGCCATGGATTAACCAAATTGCACAAATACCAAAATAGTACGTTGGTCGAAAAATCTTCAACGTTATAAATTATAATAGAAATAAAGGGGGAAAAAAAAGAAAAAAAAAAAATAATATTTCGAACCATACAGGTAGTTGTAACTATTTTTCAATTTATGTATACATCGCTATTTAATATTTACTCTCATAAAAATTAATTAAAAAATTCTACCATATTATATGAGTAGTATCCATAAAGGAATTATACTAATAATCGATTTAAACATTACTACAGTGCGTAAAATATTAACTGTTTTAAATTGTGTGAATTTTTTATGCGTATGAATATAACTTGAAATTGTACGATTACATTATATAACAAGTTTCGAAGGTAAATTTTCTTACTTAGCTTACAAACGGCTTAAAAGCCAAATAAAGTTTGAAGTATTGATAGCTAATTCACTAAAATGTTAATTAAATACATATTTTAGTGTAAGATAAAATTTAATACTACGAGTAAAAATGTATTTTATGTAATATTGTACAATCATGCATTGTTTTTTTAAAAAATCTTTTTTTTATAACAGCGGCTTTATTTTGCGAATCAAAGTCAGCTGCAAATATGTGCGGCACAGACAACCCAGTTACCTATTTTTTTTTTCCTTTTCTTTTTCTTGTTTTGTTTTTTACATTCTACTCGCGATTGTATATCATATAAATGTAACAGAAATTAGTTTATCAACTTATAGAAGGCAGCAACGATGCTTTCGACGTCCTGAACTTCTTGCTCTCATACGCTTTCGTTTCTCCTTACCCCTTTGTTCTTTATCTCTTCGGATTTCTCTTACCTAAAAGAAATCAATCATTATTCATTATCAAACAAAACAACTTCGACGGACGTTTTTACCGCCCGAAATAAATAATTCCTGCTTACTAGGGTATAGAAAGCGTCGTCCACTCCCATTCTTGTTTTGGCAGATGTTTCAACGAATGGTACTCCGTATTGACGAGCAACTTCTCTCGCCTGCGTCATATTTACAGCCCATGATTGAAGGTCACATTTGTTGCCGACTAAAACCATTGGCACCTCTTCAGCATCTTTGACACGTTTTATCTGTTCTCTGTACGTCCCAATATCCTGTTTAATAAAAATAATAAGTAAACAGAGAATTAGATTTGTGTGATTAATACTTTGAAAAAAAAAATGTTCAATCTAAAACAAGGTTTGATAAAAGTTTTGTTTTATCAATAAATCCAATTGAAAAACCGTTGATATCTTCCACAAGTATTTTAAACTTGATTACACAGTATACTACCTGAGTCATATATCAGATAAAAATTGATTAATCAAAACAACCTAAGTGTTGAAATTTTTTTTTGTTTGTCATTTCAATCTACATTTTATAAATAAGCTTTGCATATGGAATATTTTTGCTGCTATCTGTGCGAACAATCAATCAATTATCATTGTACAGAATTCCCTACTCTGTAAATATCAACGGACTAATACTATACGGGCGTAAGTACCAAAAAAAAATTTTTTTGCAGACATGCTCACAACATTTTATATTGCATGAAGAAGATTTTGCCACTAGAAAAAACGAATCTTTTTTTTGGCACTTATGCTCGTATGGTATTTGTCCATCGACATACAGAATAATATTGAATATTTACTTCGAAACTTTTTGCGGAGTTTACAGCAAAGACAAGTAAAAAACCCTCGCCAGTTCGCATATATTGGTCCCGCATAGCGCTGTACTCTTCTTGACCAGCTGTGTCTAAAATATCTAGCAAACAAGTTTCTCCATCTATAACAACCTGTGAAAGATAAATTCAGTGATTAGGGATGAAAATGAAGAATACTTTCTCCTTATATTCTATTATTTGAAATCGATTGATCAAAATGTTTATAAAGTATGTAAAATTTCGGCAATACGAGATCCGTCAATTAATCAGCATACAATGATATTATAAGGCCAATTATTATTTTACCTGTTTTCTATAAGAGTCTTCTATCGTTGGATCATATTCATCTACAAAATGATTTTGAATTAACTGTATAGTGAGCGCTGATTTTCCAACACCTCCAGCGCCCACAACAACCAGCTTGTATTCCGTCATATCGTTTCTTTTTTTAAATTTCAATTTGAACCGAAGTTCTGGACCTTAACGATCCTCTTTCGTATTGTGTTTGAAACAAAATCCCTGTTAAAAAAAAAACAATAAGAAATTTTTTGAAAATACGTTAAAAAAATATTGAAAAATTGGATTACATATAACTAAACAAAAAATAACTTATAGAATTAATCAATTAATTCAAAGTTAAAAGTTATTACATTTTATAAAATATGACTGGTCATTTTTTTTTCATTCCTTTACAATCCTAACTACATAACATTTGAGATGTGTAGATAAATTTTGAAGATATAATAAAAAATAATAAAACAAAAACTTCTATTCACTTGACAAGACTACAAATTTCGAATTATTTACCTTTATGAATAAACAATGATCATTCTAAGAGAAACAGAAATCTTTTTCAATAACGTTTGAAGCAACAAACTCAAAGATCACTATTTTTCGAGAAAGAGAGAGATTTCAGATCTTATAAATGCATTAAAGGTTATTCGCCCAAGCTATTGTATAATAATACGGTATAATATTACTATTTTCCTTATGATAAATAATACTTTATTTATTAGACATGTCTTTCGATTGATTACATCACATTTATATTTTCTAAATCTACGAAAGATCTCTTTCAGAGAAACTGGAGATGATTTGTGGAGATAAAACAAAAAAAAAAAAGAAATAAGATGAAACAGGAAAAAAAAAACACGAAACAGCGTAATGTTGAATTGAAAATAAAGTTAATGCTATACTTACTAAAGCTAACAGGGCATCTCACGATACAGTTGATATTGGAATTCTTTCGTTTCTACAATTGTTTAGTCACTTGGTATCTGAAAAATTTAGATTAATTTAATAGATTTAATTGTTTTGATGAGTGTCGCCTGCCACAGCCCACTTTGCCACCGCCATTAGTGAGCACGAAGAACCCACAAAGTTCAAATCACTATATCGGTAAGATAGGTAACAAGATGATGTGTTGCTATCTCTTTGTTAATAAGGTAGGAATCCGATTCGACATCTAGCGACCCATCTGTCGAGAGGGTAGATTATAATATGAACTATAATGAAAGGATTGATCAATTATTAATCAACGATTTCAAAGTCCCGAGATGATTATTAACTTACGATAACGCTTCGATTCTATCAACTGACTATTTTTCTCTACGATTGTAATAAAATTTTTAGTATTTTTTTTTCTCTTTCTTATACTAAAAAATCAATAAATTGTATATTGTAGTTCGTTGACTGAATAATTCTTTAGAATCAAATCGTTTAGAATGATTTATTTTCCCAAAACAACTTTTTTGACCTTTTTATTACCATAGTTTTTTTGTTTCTTTATTGTTTTTTTTGATAGATATATATTTTTTTATTTGTCTTTTTATCTATTGTTTTTTATCGTGGCCTAACTGTTTTAGGTCGGGAAAATTAATAAATAAATTTCATATTATAGGTATAACTTACTTCAGAAGTTTATACATAAAAAATATGTTAGCCTGGTATATGAATACAATAGAAAATAAAAACTATTAATTAAAATATTAAATATAACATAATAAATATGCAATCGTGTGTATATACAACTTTTTTTTTCAAAGTTAATCAATTTCGGTCGACCATATTGGTTATAATAATAATAATAATAATAATAATAATAATAATAATAATAATTAATAATAGTAATGATAATAATTTAAATACAATAATCAATAATATTCCTATCTTCGATTTAATAATATAATATTTTACAATTATTATTATTTTTTATTATTTTTTTTTCTTCTAACACCGGAGTTATTAAAAATATAATATTACTTTGTGCAACAAGCTTCACTCATTCTTTTTCTCTCACACGTACAATATTAATCTATAATTTGTACAATTAACTATCTCCTTAACAATATTCAATTTTAGATAATAATAATAATAATAATAATAATATAATAATAATAAAAATAATTTATAAAACAACTCTGTACATTGTTAATATTTAATAAATTAAGAATAAACATTTCAACAGCCAAACCTGTTATATTATATATGTGTATATATATATGTGTATATATATATATATATATATATATATACATATATATATATATATATATATATATATCATATAATTGATCCCTGTCATTGAATCATGCTCCGAAAATTTCACCTTAAAAACTCGAATATTCAATTTATTATTCATCTACTTCAAGAAATAGGTGATAGTCTAAAAATTTCCTGTTCAATTTCTTTAATCACGGAATAATTGTTAACCTTGCAATAATTTTTAGGTAATTGGTGCATCGAATCACCACAGATGGATATATACTAGATGATTAAACGCGGGATTGGCTGTAATGTAATGTAGAAATGATACTCTATTATAAACTACCTGTACTGTGATGCGATCCTATCATCGAGTTATCAACCAATGTCACGGGTTTAGCCCACCTGGTCGTTTACGATTTCTTCTGTTTCGTTCCAATAGGAATGACAAGTCTAACGGGTCCTTTTTGTTTGGCATTCTTTGCAGCAAGCCAACCAAAATACAGTTCAATCTTTTCCTTTGCTCGTCTCTCTGTTATAATGAATTATAAATATTCTTTCAACAAATTTGTTAAATAACAGCAGGCAAGTCGGTGAAAGAACATTTGCATCGCAAAATGCAAAACAAGCACGATAATGTATTCGGTTATCAGAAGATAATGAGATTAGCATTTATCCTAACATAGAAATGTTCATTTCTGGTTATATCTATTTTAATTTACTATAAAGAAAGTGATGTATAATAATCTAAACGAGTTATTCATACCTGTGGACAATTCATAGAAGGCACAGCAATTTGTGTTATATCATTGGATTGTTGTCTGATTCTTCTATTAGATGCCTTTGTCTGTTCTTTATTGTTTGGTTTAATAATCTCGATATTTAAATCTGTTTTAACGTTTGTTTCAGAATCGGGATTATGGTTCTTCTTCTTATCCTTGTGCGTTTTATGACTTGAACTAGTTGGAAAACCCTCTAAGCTATGGGGCTGAAAAAACAAAATTATATTTATTACATAAAAATAAATAAATAAAAAAAACACCAAATAAAACGTTTGAAAAAAAAAAACAAAAAAAACTGAAGTCTTTTTCTGATCAATATCAAGTCCCTTCCATTCTGCGATTTTCCTAATTTTCTCTATTTCATAGGTGATAAATGACTAATTTATGCTCACCAAGTATGTTCGATAGTATTTCATCCGCTGAGAAAAGGTCTCGAAAGCATATGGCTTTGTACAAACTTGATGTCTTGCACGTGCAACTTTTGTGAATAATCTGGCAGCTCGATCTACTCTATACTCACAGACATATGTATGTTCCGGAGTGGAGCCAACTGGCCGGCCTAAATTGCAACACAAAAATGTTATACAATGAATCGTTTAGTCAAAGTTATTTTTCCAGATTATAAATACTTATACATTTTTTTTCAAGACAAATTTATCATAAGAATTAATTTTTTCTATCATTTACCTTTGCAATAAGTATGAGGATCGAGAACCCAACATCTTCCGGCAACAAGTTCGCAAGGCACTGCTTCGTACAGAGGTGCACAGACAACTTCGTTTTCATAAAATTTGCGAGTTGGTTCATGGTACGTTTCGTGCGGTCGCAGATAGTGATGACCAAAGACAAATCGTTCACCCCTAAGAATTATTATTAATATGAGTTATTTAATAAAACCTATTGGAACGTCGTTAGTAATGATTTTTATTAAAACATTTACTGACTTGTTATTTTTCCACAATCTTTCAATTCTGAAAATATCCATCTGTTCATAATCCGGCTTTTGAATAGTCTTGTAAGTGTGTTTCTCGGGAGTATCTCTCAGCACATACACCGTATCACCCTGGCGCAGTTGTAAATCACCTCTCAAAAGAGTGACGTAGTGCCGTTTGCCCTCTTCTTCTTCTTCTCCTTCCAATGGAATTTCCAGATCAACTGGCCTAGGTTGGCACCTCTCACATAAATACGACTCAATGCTGGTATCAGCTTTAACACAATCACAATGCTGCCAGACTAAACAGCGTTCGCACTGAATCATCATACCTTCGTCCCTGAAAAGTTATAAATATTTAACTTACAATTATTTCTCTTTTGAATCCTTGCCGCTATGATTATTCTAGTCAATTGATAAGATCTTATTACCTGTGTAAACCGCATATGCACCGTATCACATCTTCCTCTCCAGCAGTTGAGCCTCTAGGTGGCAAAAATGCTTGTGACGGAGGGACACCCATTGCTTCAGTTATGGCATCAACAAATTCTAATTTACTGCCCAGATACAGTTTCCGTAATCTGGCTGCAGCTATACCAATCTCAGATGTTCTACCAAAGAATTTAACATTATTATCAAAAAGCCTGATCATGTCCTGGTCAAATTGTTCTGCCGACTTATAATGACCGGTGCCTACGCACTGATCCACCATGGTCAGGTCTATCGGATCTGCAACCTTGTCGTAATACTCTGGTAATTTTCGTTTCGGTGGTAAATTTATAAATGGAGCACAGAGTAGTTGATCTGTTTCATCTTTAGCAGTTGCAACCAACGTGTATAAATCTTTTAAGACCTATAACAACACGGAAAACATTGTGTAGAAGCAATTCATTATTAATAATACATCTGTACATGAAAATAACGGAAAGTATGAAATAAAAAAGAAAACATATATTTGATAAATTTAGGGGACAAATCTTCAAATCCTAAACAATCATTTGATATTTTTTCAAGAGTAATAAGTACCTTGGCTAATTTAGCGGTCTTATTAACTTCTGGATCATCTTGTGCTTGTGCGAGACGTCGCGTTCGTACGGTTCTTGGATTAGTATTAGTTAACGCAGTCAGTTGTGAGAAAAATGCATCAGATTGTATCTTTGCATCCCCACTTCCTTTTTCTTTTAAATTCTGATTAACGTTCACTTTAACTTTTCCTGTCTGAGCTTGAGTGTGATTCAGTACCGATTTCAATCTTCTAACTTTCTCCAAATTTCTAAGAAGAAAACAGTGATGCTGTTGGGCAAAACGGCTCTGTTGATGCGACATAGGTTTTATTAATGGCGTTTGTAAGAAACTCGGGTCACCCAATTTTCGAGATTTACAAATCCCCTTAGAGTTTGATGACTGAACTATGTTAGATTTTCGAATGTTCTTTCGGGGCCGACCTACGGAACGTCTTTCACTGTTGTCTAATTGAGATTGAGATGTGGCCAACATTATTGGTCGAGCAACCCTCTGGCTTTTTCCACCTAAATGAATAATGGTGAATGTTAATACAAGAACGTACAAAAATTTGGCTTTGCATCGAAACCCCACTCAAACAAAATTAGAGCATGATAATTCCTTATCCAATCTAATTTCTGATCCATATAAGTTGTGAATTATTGGTGATAACCGTACAGATGAAACATAAAATTGGGCACAATTATATTAATAATTTTACTTACCAATCACTCCTCGGCAGGCGTTGCTGCCGCAGCGGCACTGCTGTCCTTCTGATGGGTTGAAAAGTGCAAAATTATAATCATAGGTCAGTTCTTCTCCGGATTTTATATCTCTGGAAGCAAAAAGTGCCATTCTTGGTAATCCATTAACACTCCACTTCTGCATTTCACAGTTTGGCTCGCAAGAGTGATTAACAAAGCGACCATCGCCTCCCATTCGATGTCCGTCTATAACTAGTCCGCCATCAAGATGCAAACAATAGTGATGCGTGTCGTTTGCGTACCTAACGCATATGAAAAAATTATTAAATTATCTGTAAAGTCTGCACAAATGTTTTAACAAACTACTCAACGTGTGGAAAAAATGATTGTAAGTGTATTTTAGATGAATTTAAAGGTAGATGAGATTAGTTGCTATTTTTGTAGTTAGTTGAATTATTTATTACTAAATCAGAATATTGGAAAATACCTAGTTGCCATTCTAGATTTAAATTCCCTTTCGGAAACAACTTCTCCAACATACTCAAGAATAAAATCGCCAGATCTAATATGTTCTTGAGTTTTAACTCCCCATCCTTTGTCCTCGGTCATAAACCTTTGCAAACCAGGAGCCCATTCATGTCTCTGAATCTTTTGATTCTTGCATTTCTCAGCACAAGGACAAAGTTGAGGTGAACATTCGCTGAATACCATCCGATTTATACAATCTTCACCGCAAGCAGTTTCAGATTTACACTCACAAGCCTGAGCTTCGTAAACTGTTGTTGGTTTTACATCATAATAAATATTCGACCTGATTTTTCTGAAATTCAAATTATACTCTATATCAATATTAAATCTTATTCAATACAAGTGGACAAATAATTTTTTATTTTCTTTATTCTTATTATTTAAATCAATCACAGTTCATTATTCTTGTTAATTCACCTGTAATTCCATGATGGTACCAGATCTCTCCCAGGCAATCTTGAATGTGTATGTAACCACCATAAGTCGTATGGCAGTTGAAACGGTATCGTTCTTTGACGTAAAAATTTTCCACAATGATACGGTGGTGGTAATAAACCGTGAGGATGTTCCGCGTGATCATAAACCATTTTATTTTTACCAGAGTTATTATCAGTGTTGGGAACTTTCCTTGGTTCATCCTCTTTGTAATAATCTGAGAAAAGTCCAGCCTGAAGATATCGTTTCTTCCATCTGGGCTGTTTTTTTCGGCTATGAGATGATCCCAGATGTTTTCCAAGTTCGTGATCGTCGCTAGCTATATCGCTACTTGGCATTGCATCACTTTCAGTGTCGTAACCCGCGTTGCGCAATCTTTTTAAATTCCTAATTGTCAAATTGCAAGGACTTACAGAACCACGTCTCCTTTTGTGGCCATGATTATTATTGAGATTACCAGATATTTCTAATTTTACAGTATCTTGTGAGTTTGCACGCTCCAATTTACGCAAATTTTCTTCATTTAATTCCGCCACTCTCTGACTTTGATTATACCTCTCAAGAGATTCTTCTAAAGTTGCATTCTCATCGTAGATTCTAGAATCTTGTACTTTTTCATACTTAATTGGACATAATTTATCGCAAGGCCTACTACCATCGCATTCGACCAGATCTTTGCGCACTCTAAGTTGTCCCGGCAATGCTTTTGAAATTCTTTCGGATAAATTTTTACTCAATGGATGATCGTGCAAAGAAGCAGAGTCTTCGGAATCATTGATTTCTATTTCAGTATCGTCAGGTTTCTCACCATCCATGTCTTGCATTTTCGAATCGTCAAGAATTGGAAGAACATCCTGTGTCTCTGCTTGTGATAAAATTGAATCATTGTCTTCTATTTTAGAATCTTTGAAATCGTCTGCTCGTGAAATTTGAAACTTTGATACTTGAGTAATCGAAGGTGTATTCTGCAGTATAATGCCATTAGCTGACATTGGCAATTTCTTTTTCTTCTTCTTCAAAGTTGGAAAACCAGTCCGATTAATGGCCTTTCGTCTTCTACTTTTTTTCTTAGTTAAAATTAGAGCTGCCAATGGGTTCACTGGGTTTGGAACATTCAATGAAAATTCCTTTCTCGATGCTATCTTATTGTCTGAAATCAAATTACTGCTATCCAGCATGTCTGATTTATTTTTGTCAATAAATTCGCTGTCTGTATTATGAATGTTTTTTAATTGAAATTTCTCGCTTTTACTATCCGATTGATTCTTTTCGATTTTCTCAGACTGAAGTTTATCAACTTTTCCTAATCTGTCAGACGACAATCTTTCATTTTTGTTCACTTTGTCTATTTGCTGTTTTACCAATTTTTCGCTAGAATTTTTCTCCATTTTTTCATGCTTATCACTTGGCATATAATTCTCCGATGTATCCAGCTTTGTAACTGTAACTCTAAGATCCCTCAATATTTTCTTTTTTCGTCTAGGTTGAAATTCGAGTAAATTTAACGGTTTATCATCTGCCAGATCAAACGTTTCATTTTCTAATTTTTCCAGCGCAGTACTATCCGTATCTCTATGCCTCTTTTTAGGAGTTACTGGGATAGCATCTTTATTGAGTGAAGGACTGGTGCTGTATCTTGTTATAGTAGCTTCTATGGCTTCTTCAATATGATTTTCAGTAGAATTCGTTTCGATGTTGCTAATTTCTGTGCAGCTAGCATTAGAACTTTGCGAACTATGCGGGCTGGACACATGATAGTGCCTCTTTTTCAACGGCAACCTTTGTTCATTTGAATTTGAATTTGAATTAGAGCTTGTATTATTTTTGGAATCAGCGCTCGCAGAGACCTTCTCCTTCTTCAATCTTCTTTTCAACTTTTGTTCATCGTTCAGATTAGTATCTCCACCTTTTCTTTTCTTAGTAATTTTTTTGACCCGAAAAATCTGCGGCAATTCTGAGTGAATAGAATTTGTACTAGTTCTTCCCAGGCTACAACATTTCGAAAATTCCTCTATCAATTTCTCCAACTCTTGAATAACACATGGATCAACTCGCACTGGCGTTTTTGGTGGTAACAAGTATCGTCTTCTATGCTTGTGGTGATGTTTACGTCGGTGATTATGAATGGGATTTTTAAACATATGTTTAGAATCGTTATCTGGATTTTCACATTTCATTTTATCATCAATGGGTAGCGCTATTGTAGCAGAATGTCCAACTCCGGATGCAATTGAATTGAGACTAGACTTTTTACTGTTCTTATTCTCTTTCAAGACTCTTCTCGGAGCAGAAACATTAGTTTTCTTAAGACTACCTTGCTTTCTTGATGCAGGTGAGGTATCGGCCCTATTCTCTTTTGCAACTTTTTTACTATTAGTTAATTTATCTTCATTCTGGCTTTGAGCCGATGAACACTTCTGTCGAGTTGGTGATAAAGCACTCTTTGACGACCCAATAGAAGATTTTTCTTGTCTAACTTTCTTACAGGTATTACCGTCGCACTGCGGGAGATTCTTAGCTTGTTTATTAGATTTATTTAGGCACTTATCCTGGGGAGAATTCATTTTTTCGGACTTTGCAGATATTCTATCTTGTGTGGTCTTTAGAGGACTGCATTTCTTATCTTGACAATGCTTTTTGTTTTTAGATTTTTTCGTTTTACTATTAGATTCATCTTTACTTTCTTCGGAAGTCTTAGCGTTATCCTGATTACTATTCAATTTCGTTCTTTTGCCATTCGAAATATCTTCCTTAGATTTTTTCAGTCCTGGACTTTCATTTCTTTCAATTTTTTCAATTTTTTCTATTATTTCAGGTTTCAGTTTTGGCCTACCAGGTCCTCGCGGTTGGGTAGAAATACTTTTAGCAGGTCTTCCAGGTTTTCGTTTAGGAGGATACAAAATTCTATCTACATTAACTGCTGGTTTTGACTGAGCTACTTGTACCGGTGATTGAGAGGGCAGTGGTGGACTAACAGGACTTACGCCCAAGTGCAACGGGCTATTATTAACCGATTGAATCCCAGAATCAGGAGAAACATTAGATATAGAACCATATTCAGGTTCATTTGACTTCTTTAAAGGCTTGCTTCGCCTTTTTCTAGGCTCAGAGAGCATAGCTGTCTTCTCAACAAATTGCTGTAATAACGTAGAACTGTAAACAGGTACAGGATTTTGATCCGCATTTTCACTAGAATCTGAATCAGCCCCAAGAGACATTCTTTCAATTGCTTTAGAAACTAGACGACCGCTTTCAGAATCTTCAAAGCCATCAAAAGGAGCATCTTCGTGTTCTTGGTCAGGTAAAATCGCAGCCAAATCTTCTTGATTAATCTCTTGCAAAGGCTGTTGGGGCTGTGGTGCTGGACGAACAGCTGCTGTCTCAGATTCATCGCTGCTGCACTCAGATACCTATTTATTGTCAAGGAACATAATCATTTTATTCACTTATCGTTAATTAGAATTCCAAATGCATATTTACACTAATTTAATAATAAATGCCTTTAAAAAATAAAGATTTCAATGAGATAAACGTCTAAATTTCTGAACAATCTTTGGCATCAATCAATATTTTTATTCGTAAGTTATTTTTGCCAGGTGAAATCATTCCATTTCTGAATATCTCACTATTTCATTTGGGATCATGAAAACTGTATTGCAGATGAATAATGCAGGTGTTAATTGTCAATTAAAATTATATGCATACATACAGATATATACTTGTGGTATAATAATACAATAATTATATGTTATAAAAGGATTATTATTATAGTAAATTTTTTTCGTAATGTTAATTACTTACTCATGATTCTAATGAAAAGTTAAGTTAGTATGAATCATGAACTCTATTGATTTTTCTACAGTGAAGCATGTGGTTGGTTTAAGCAGGTGTACACCACCTCATTCGTTATGTAATTTATGCGCAGCTAAATTACTGGTTCCAAGAGTATGTTTCTTATATATGGTAGTCGTTCAAAGAAAACATAAAAATAAACCAGGAAATAAATTTGGAAACATGCAAAACACGATTGGTAGATATACTCCTTGCGCTGTGATTAGTACAGTATTAAAGAAGTCATAGAATCTACAGGAAATACCAAAAATTGATTATAAACGAGTCTCTTAGGTAAAAAAAAAAAAACTCACTTTAGCACTACGACTAGAAGCCTTGGGTCGCCTGGAAGCAGGTCTCCTGTTTTTTTCGCATTTTGACTTATCTGCTTCCTCTTTTTTAGAAGCCTTCAATCCAATTTTCAGCTTCAATGCCCCCTAAGGAATTCATATAACTCTAATAAGTGAATTCTTTATTGAAAATCGTCATGATTTTCACCCATACATGTGTAGAAAATAAAGGAAATGTTTTTTTTTTTTTATGATGAGTTGGTTGTACATTTATCAAATGATCACTGCTAAACGACTACTTTGAAAAGCGTTTAAAATGCATTTAAGTAAATCTTGGTAACTATCTCGACTTTTACCTTGGCTATCTCTTAACTGGGAATGAAAGGCATGATATTTCAATGAAACTTCGTGATAAATATATACAGAGAATAGATGTCGACGGTAAGATAAAAATGTGTTTGTTATTAATTCACACAACGCACAATATAAGAAAGAAAAAAAATGATGAAAGCTTATTAAAAACCTTTTGATCTAAACAATGTATGTTTTCAATATTTTCATTCTCAAACACATCATGCAGAATTTTTCCGGAGCACAGTTTTCAATCCCAATAATAGGGATTGTTGAAAATACCTTAATAATGATCTTTGAATTAATACAAAAAAAAAATAAAAAATTGCACGGATATCTTTGAAATAATTACATAATAATGATCAGACTATGAAAATGATTCCTTATTTTGTGCAAGGAATTTATTTGTTTAATAAGCAGAATAATAAAAAGAAATTAAAAAATCTCATTTATTCTCGTTTGTTATGGTTAAAAAAAAGTTTAATCTTAAATTTCGAAAAACAATTTACCAGAATAGTCAATGTGTCCTCCCGGTGGTCATCACGTTTGATAGTAGTAGGCTGTACGTGCAAACGGTAACAGCAAAGATTAATTAAATTAATGATAAGTTCGACATTAGCATCACTTTAACAAGACCATACATTTAACTCTTTATAATTGTTATAGACATCGATCAAAATACACTTGCGCAGTTTTAAAACACTCAAAATTTGTCCCTAAACGACCATTACTCGCAGAGTTACCATTTATTATTTCTACTGTGTCAAAAATTACGTTCTATCAAGAAACATTGATTAAAAAGCCTAGTACTGTTACAATCTTAGGATTTAGGTTTTATAATTCATAAGAAAAACTTATATATTTGTTTTACAAGTACTTAACTAGATTTAGGAATAAGGTACTTAATAATAAGAATCAAATAGCTCAGACTTAAAAATAAGAAAATAACAATGATCTTTAAAACGTGCCATATGCATCTTTGTTTGTCAATGTTAACAATTGATTTTTCGTCAAATACAATTATTAGAATACATAAAAGAACAAAGAAAATTTACACGTTTCAAATACTGTTCACTAAAACACAGATAGAACCTTTGAAGATATTCCTAAACACGAGTTTTGTATATATGATATGACAAATGATAAAAAACTGTTGAAACATTTACCTCAGATTGAAATTTATACCGTTTAAATATTATAATGCTGGATTAAGGATATCCTCAGTCGAAGATAAGTTGAATTGCGTAAATTTGATACTTCAAAGTTGTATTTATGATTCGATTTTCGAGCCGGATAAAAAAAAACGTATGTATGAATAAAAACGCCAAAAATACCTGCTCGAAGTTTGTCTCCCGAATTGAGAATGTTTGCTCGCTCTTTTCCGAAGTACAATCTGAATCAGATCTGCTTTCTTCGCCCTCTTCTTCTTCATCAGCTGTACTCTCCTCCTCTGAATCAGAATTTGATTCTGAAAATGAACAACTTCCATCCGAACCTGCAGAACTTTCATCTTCTGAATCTGAGTCATCATCAGAATCGACGGAATCTGTACCTGTGTGAGTTAAACAAAAATTCAAATTGGTCTTCTTCCAAGAAATTGAAAGTTTTTAATAATAAAAAAGCCTTGTTGGAAATATTTTTGTTTCTTGATTACTTCAAGGTAAAAAAATACCATATTTTGTCGTCAAAAAATACAAATACATGTCGAATTAGACTTTTAATCAAAAGATTTAATTTAAATTACCATTAGGTCCATTAGGAGGATCCCAGCTCCCTCCGCCTTTAATGGCATCCATATCTACGGTAGATGGTAATTCTCGTTCTTGATCTCCGTCATTTTCATCCCAATTCCAATTTTCCAATTCCAGTTCTGATGGACGGTGAATAACCGCACTCCATCCCGAATCCCCGGACATTGTTTAAAACTATGTTACATTAACAACGAGGTAATATAAACGCATCCCTTGTAACTTTGCATTTCCTTTTTCCTTTTTTTATATTTCTTATGATTCAATTGTACATCAACAAACTATTCACGTTTATAATCCAACGATATAATTATTCAATGTTTTAAACAACAAAAACATCCACCAGCAAACGTTTTTAATGTTCTTTACTTTGGCTGGGTTAATTATTTTCGCAAAGATCAGGGTTATGTCCAATTGTTAACCCCTGCAGATACTGAAAAGACAATTTATTTGAAGATCAGTATTTTTCATTTTTGTTTATACATCGATTAGTATTTTATGGCACTTTTCAAGCCCGCAATAAAGAGACAGAACTTATTTCAGACTTAATAAAAACTAACAAAAAATTCCACGTTCTTGCAGATCTAAAAGTTTAACAATTTCGTCATTTCAAGTTGCGGATAAATGTATTTAGGAGCGTACAACTAATTTCGAGTCATGTATGATAAAAATATTGAATATGTAATATGCGCGTGCGAATAGTTGATATGAAAAAAAGAAAAAAAAAAAAAAACTACTACGCAAATAGAATAAAATAGCGAACAAGTAGAACGAACTATTTGCTTTTATTGTAGGAGTTTATTACTGATTCAACAGTGGCTAAACGTGGTTGTATAATGCGTCAGGTGTCTTTTTAGGCAAAAAAAAAAATGACAGTTAAGTGATAACAAGCTAGAGCACAAGACAGCTGTTTTCTAAGCAAGCAGATGCACCAGGTGCAGCGACGAATTTGGCGCGAAATGAAACGATAGTATTAAATCAGTTTAATAAATAATCGTAGATGTTTGATGGTTGGAAAAGAAAAATATATAGCGCGGATAAAATCTGTCTCTGGAAACCATTTGAGAGTGGATTGTATAGTGCCATAAATACGATTAGAAAGTGTGATGTTTACGTCTTCGTAAGGGGTCACAAAATGGCGTTGGGTGACGGTGTCCGAACTTTTATGAGCACAAAATCACAACTACACGAGATTACAGATAGTAAATTAACTTGTCAGTCATTTTAGAGCATCTAATGACACAGATGCGCGATATCCCGCGCTTAGGGATCATCGGGATACTTTGTAAATCACATATTTTCTCGGAACATCGAACGCAGAGCGCGTCTCGCGTACCTCGATAAATGCGATACTAACGCCATGCTGTGGTCAACGCGAGAACTATTCTTTTAAAACGTATACGTCGGTAACATATCGATGTGATTATCATTTTGGCGCCAAAGATTTTGAATTCAATGTTCGTATGACATTTCAGGAATAGGCTATTTAACAAAAGAATATAATAAAAAGTACACTCTAAATCTACACTCTATATGCCAATATATAAAGACATAACTCTATTTCTAAAATGATTCATTAATAAAATTGAGCAATATCAGATTAAGAAAATATTTTATTAGTAATAATTCAAAAATAAATCTTTTTTTTTTTAAACAATTATGCACAATTTATTATTCTATCATGGTCGTTTGTCTTTTAGAAGAATGAATAATTTTTCAAATTCATGAAATCCCTTGAGATTCTATGTAGTTTTAGAAATAAATATATGATGATCATGATATTATATTACGCAACCTTTGAATCCCTGTACATTTCATTTCTTGAATACTATAGAATCAGAACCCACGAATTCTGTGCTATATACATTGTATTTATCTGAAGCACAAAGTTGTATGAAAACTTTGATAAGTATGCTATTTATGCCTCATAAATATGCAGTTTTAATCGTCGAGTTGGCAGAGTAGAGCAAGACCTCTTTTAATCCAATGACTAACTGGTTCACCAGTATTCAACAGAATAGATAATACGTAGTTAGTAGAATGTCCTGTTGTTCTGAGTACACCAAAGCGAGCCGAAGTTATATATAATGGACAAAGATACCGAGACCCTGTTACTCGTTTTACTGCTTCGCATGGTTTAAACCAAACAACGGGTAGCATGTCAGAGAGAATTTTTGGAAAACTTTCTGCTAAAATCATTTTTTTAATGTCCCATCTTGCCCCGGCTAAAAACATTCCGTATACGTATACTCCATCATTTGGTGCGGATTGTACTTGATACGTTGGCAGTACCTAAAAAAGAGTTTATGTTTATTAATAATGAGTTTTAAAATAATTAGAAATTTTTTGCTGTAGAATTTTTTGATCAAAGATAAATACAAAAGAACATTAGTTGTGTAACATTGTAACAAATCCTATGCATATAGGACTGCACAATAATATAAATCAAGATTTATAGAATGTTCGATCACCTCAAAATCAAAGTCGATTTTGTCGATAGAGATTTTATGCTTTCTAGCATAGTTTTGACTTGCTCCTGTTAAAAATCCATGCGCAAATGAAAATCCAGATATCCAGAAGGACGCTGGCTTACCATTGTCTAACCATCGTTGGAAAAATTCTATTCTTTCCAAAAAATCTGTCACAAAACTAGATAATGGCTTAAGACTTGGATAAGCGCTAGCCTTTTCCCAGCTTGTTGGGATTTTACCTATAAGTACTTGCTTCGATAAAACCTAAGTGAGAGAAATCAATATAATTTATTCAGTAAATATGTTTGTAGTATTATTGAATAGTTTTGCGTAGAGCTCAATGGAAATATAAGTATATTTGATTAAAAATAACTTATATACCTCAAGAGATGGTGTCATAACAATCATCCCTTTCACAGCTTTTTCCAGCATTGTCATAGAAGTGCGAATCTCTTTAAGGAGTTTGTTGTATCTTTCCATTTCTTGTATTAAAACAGTATTCATAGACTCGTAATAAGATACTGGGTATTTTTTCTGAGCTTCTTCAATGTCGAATAACTGAGGCATACGATCATAAATATCGTTCTTTATAGACAAAAGCATTTCATCCTGTTTTGCTGTGTCACCCACTGATACAGTTCCTTGGATCTGTATCAGAGCAGTGAAAAAATTCTTCGATACTTCAAGATCTCTAGTGATTCCTGCATTCATGTGCAAACCGAATACTTCAGGTGGTGAAATAACAGGAATTTCCTCAATCTGTTTTATGTAATCGCGATAGTCATATCTGAAATGTGAATCACCAGTGTCAATTTATATTCTAAGACATAGTCATCAATTATACAATAACTCAATGATCTAGAATCAAAGAAAAATCTTTTTCTTTTAGTAATCAGCTTACCGATGTGGTAGTACATATTCCGGTCCAATATCTGCAAACGTGTAATTAGGATTAGCTATGACGTTTGGATTATAAAAATCATCCAAAATGGTATTCAAACATCTCCGATCTCGATCATCTGTAACTCTTCCACCGTAGTTACATTCTCCTGTTAAGTATACAATAGCTTTGAAAGGGACTTCATCATATTCGTTTATGAATATTTGTAACTGCTGTACAGATATTTGGAAATCTGACTCGTTGAAACCTGTAATGGATAAAAACAAAGTATTGACGATCAGCTCCAAAGTATAAAATCAGTTAGAATTACATGGACCCATGAATAAAATTTACAAATTTTTTGATTCTTGATGTCACACATGGAATCATTTAATATTACTATAAAAGAAAAAACTGAAATAGATTTAGCAAATAAACCTTTATATAAGATTTCAAACCGTATTTTATATTCCATCCTTGGGCACCAAACTTTCGTCTTTCTTGTACAACGGCGTGGAAAAAACATAATCCATACAATAGTTTGGTAAAATCTTTTTCCTTTCCAGGACATCCCTCAAAGAACTCTGGGTCTTTAACAGGTTCCGATAAGTAGGATCTATAATTGTAATATTAATCTGTATAAGATGCTATGACGAAGTTATTCATGGGAAGTTGATAATAAGAATATTATAATGGCAGTACCTCATCAAGTTCTGTTGAAGACCACTTGGTGGTTCGTTAGTCATTTTTACACCATTTTGTAAGACTGTAATGGGAAATTTGTCTGAAGGGTAGCTAGTCAACCAGAGACGAAAATTTATTGAAGTATTTTTTGAATCAAAGTTTTCGCAGATCTTCTCCAGTTGTGGCATCCAAGAAACTGCCAGATGGCAATTTTGTAGACAAACCCACATACCTTCATTTTGACCTTGTTCTATAATACGCTGAGCTACAGGTCCTTGACCCTGACCTAATGATATAGAACTGAATCTAGATGCATAGTTCATATTCTCGGCAAACTTAGAAAGAGACCCCATAGGATCGGAGCCAGCAGATAAAATGAAAATCAACGGTATTAACGAATTTGAATCTGCATACGATTTGGAAATATCGAAAGGTGGTGGGGTCACAAATTTAGTGCCCATACCTGCATCAACAAACTGCGTTACCTAGAAGTACAATTATGAAAGTATATAGATCTTCAAGGCTTATCTTCAAGTTGAACATTATCTTTAGTGTAAGAATTCTTGAAAATACCTTAACAGTGACTTTATCTGGTCTGATCATTCGCATTATAATCAATTTTTGGAATGCAGTTAATTTCTGTTCCCAAGGTTGTGGTATCGGTGAATCCTGGGGGTTCATAAGATCGTAAAACTTTTGCCAAGATGCTACGTTAGCTCGAAAATCATTGACAAATCCTTCAAATGATGGCAAAGTATCATTGGCTCTGCATATTTCATCCCAAGATTTATCCAACAACCAATTGGCCGCAGGATTTTTAATGGTATTAGCGAGTCCTATTCCACCAGATAAAAAGAACATCAATTCTTCTTTGTCGATTTCATTTGTTGCTACCAAAATAGTAGAGTACAAGACAAACGAGTACAAAACCTATTATAAAAGAGATTTTAATTATTGATTATTACTATCAAGACCATTTCATGCCTGTTTTCAAGCTTGATATTACCTTATCCTTTTCAAACAGAGAACGGCACACATTTTGATAAAGATTATAGGTAAATGTTTCCCGTAAGAACATCAATCTTTTTTCTAGGACTTTGCTTTTACTTGCAGTCTCTATAGACATTATATACAAATTTATAAACCAAGCAAGGGAGTATTGATACATTGGGTCAACACTGGGAAGATCGGTTACTGTGTAATACAGTGCGGAACTGTGCTTAGCTATAGGTCTATAACTTTGACGAAAAACTTCAATCTTAGCTTCCGTCTCTTTGGCAGCCTTTTGCTTTCTCATTATATCTACAGACAGAATTTTTGACGAATCTAATATTTCAATGGCTTCCTCATCTTCTAAAATGTTTGCGCCTGAAGACGACAATGTCTTCAAGATATTTTCCTCCACTTGTTGTAACGCCTTTCTATTAGCTGCACTTTCTACTATCAAATACTCTCGTTTCTTCTGTAGGTCGGCTCTTTCTTTAGCAACTACGATGCCCAAAAGTTGATCCTCTAGTCCCTCGATTGTTAGAGCGAAGTTAATCAATGTTATTTTATTGAATACTTCAGGCAAATAATGCGGGTTTCTAAGCTTTGTTGTTATATAAAACCTGCAGATTTAATAATTAATATTATTTGTCACACATATTTAAGCAGATTTTACATGATACGTAAATCCCATTATGTTGTAAAAATTGAACTTCATTTTACGATTCTTTCTATGTGGCTCGAGAGTTTAGTTCAATACCTAACAGGTTTTTACCTAAATTTCAAATCATATTCGATAGATTTTTCGCCAAGTGTAATATACCAAATTCCAGAAAACTTATAAATATTTTTCGTTAGAATAGGATCCAAAGGCGTTGATAATTCCTCGCCAACATTTTCCAATAACACTGGCTTACCTAGAGATCACATCTATATATTCAAATGACATTCAGATGCCAAAGATTGAGAAAAAAAATCAATATTAGTCTTAGATGCTTTAATTTTACATGTTGTCTTACCAGTTTCAATGCAATGTTCAAGAGTGTTCATATATGTGTTATCTGATAATTTGATTATCTCCAATTCATTTGATTTTTCCATAGCTCTAATCCATTTGTTTGCTTGACTCTGTGGGTCAATAAATAAGCTCCATCTTTTAGAATTGTCCATAATAATGGCATTCTCAGTTGAAAAAGAGTCCCTCGGAAGACCGTAAATGTTCCATGAATTTATTTTAATCTCCGAGCCCAAAACTCCAACAAAACTGTACATGTCAGAAGTAGGGATATCCAAACTCTTGACGTAAATACGCCATTTCTCTAAATTTTCTATGCGATAGACTGTTGTAAATGGCCCTAAATAAGCAATCATTCCACATGACAATAGTATATCTCCGGCTAAACTATCGTAAGACTTTTGTAAGTTTGCTGCACATTGTAGCCAACGACCTTTTTCCCCTCCTAAACCACTGAGGAGTTTTTCTGATCGAATAAGTTTATTCGTGCAGTTGGTCACCTAAGAGAATACTTATGGAATTAGTTAAAAACTTAGTTGAGAGTGCATTATGTTATTCCAAATAATGTCGGCCTCTGCTGAGATTGAAACAATGATAATGTAATGACTAATTCTTTATTTAATAATTCACTTAATTCAGCAACGTTTGATACAATATTCTGTTCTAGTTATTTAAATCGACCCACCTGATTTTCCAAATCAATTTTTTTAGTCAGCGTTCGTTGTAAATTTTCATTCAAGAGTGCGAGCTTAGCATCAAGTTCTGCTAACATTTGCCTCCTTTCGGTTAGAAATTCCATAGTTTCATTAAACTCTTTTTCCGCTACAGCCAGTTTTGCCTTTTTAGGAGCTACAACTCTAGCTACCTCATCATATAATACCATTGCCCGTACCCATTTACAAAGTCCTTCCGCAGCAGATGATGCTTTCGCTACTTTCTTTGGTTCGAAATTTTTATCCGTAATATATGTCTTCTTAATCACCTATGAGAATGTATTCTAATTATAGCTAATTCTGTTATACAGGATAACAGTTATTCGTACGATTTACCTGCATTATGGATGCAGGAATATTGTCTCTATCATAGTCTTTCAATTTCGTTAGAAAATTCATATCACCAAGCAATCGTTTGCTTGGACCCCAGTAGTCCGAGACCATCCTGTGGGTTTCTGGGTCATTTATTCTATCAGGAATGATACCCATCATAACGCAAACCGCAGCCAACACTAACTTAATTACTTCGGGGGGATTTTTCATGGTTTTTACTATTGTTATATCAGCCGGTTTGATGGTATTCAAAGCAGCTGTGGGAGAATTAGTATGAAGTTTAATTAAAAGTTCTTGTGTAAGAATAACAAGTTATTTTACACTGGCAGAAAGTTAAGAATTTATCATTTACTCTTAAGTTATGTTGATAGAAAATAATTTTTCTAGATATACCTATAGCTTCGGCAAGTATTGGAAGAGCTTCTGCAAGATCAGCTTCACATTCCGTCTTCAAGGCCCCAGCAATTTCTGCTTGTATATTTGCAGCATCCTCATCTTTCTTGACCAACATTGTAGCTTGAGCAACAGTTAAGTTTTCACTTTCAATTTGTTGCATTGTTTTTGTTGTTAATTTTGCAGATGCTTCTAACTCCGGCTTCAATGCTAGCAAAATAGCCCCCATTTTTGTAACTTGAGAAGCAGCGAAGTCTAGTTTATCCAATCCGCCTAGGTAACGATCTCTTGCAAGGGATAATTCTGCTTGTTTTTGTGTCATAAGATCAGCAAATGACCTAATCAAGTCTAAAAATGCTGCAGACGTTATGTACGTTTTTCTTCCACAAGCCGAATAGAACTGCACACTATTTTCCTTTGCACATAAATGAAAGTACTTGCATGCGACAATAGAATTAACTTTTATTGTTTCTTCAACGTCGACATAGGTCATGTAACGAGCTGCTACCTGTTCCAATGCATCTTCTGGCCACATCTCAAACCAATCTATAGTGCAGCAGTTTACTAAACTTGGATATAATCGTAATCTGATTCTGAACGCATCGCCAATTGGACTAAAGCATAGCATAATGTGCAGTTTTTCTTTACATCGATTGACAAAGAATGCTAATACTGACAGCACACTGACATCTAGATTGCGGTTTCCACCTTGAGCTGCTAATCGTGTCATTTCAATAACTTCTTGTTTTTCTTCGATGGTAAACAAGTTAGGCACTTCTCCAGAGTTCAATAAGCCATCGATATCCCCCAGAAATCCTTCTTCTTTAATTTGACTTTCAGTAAACAGAAAAACTAAATCCTTTCCAGTACCACCGGAATTCTTAAGGACCTTCTTTATATCCTCACGCCATTCGTTCATACCATAAGCAACGCCAATTTCTGGTTGGAAAAGGCCATGGCCACCTATTCCAGCAGCGAGTTTAGTCAAGGATTGTCTTCCGGAACCGCCAACACCAACCATCAATAAACTTCCACAAGGTATTGCCAATATGCGACAAATTCGTGCCAGATGTTCAAGAGCATAACGAAATAGAACGATATCAATTTTACTTTTGTGTGTAGTATTGTATTCCTCAAGGCAAAGAAGCGCGATAGCTTTGTACTCCTTTACAGATGGTATTTCTTCGTATCGTTTATCATCCGGTATTGCATCAAGATCCATGAAATTCCCGAATATTAGATCGTGTAGACTTTCCTCTGTTAGTTCATCATTGAATTTTGGTAAGTGGCTAAATACATTATCAAAAGATTCTCTCATGATGCTTGGAACCACCTCTTTAATTTTTTCGAATAACCATTTATGATCGTTTTTGTCAATGAGTCTATCGCCAAATACCCTCAAGATTTCATGCACCCAAATCCTGACGAACATTGCTTTAGATTCAACCGATTCTTTTTTAATTAATGCACATCCTGTTATGACTCTGGAAAAATCTCTCAAGTTGAATAAGTAATGCGATTTAGCAGGGGTTGGTCTGAGGCTCTTACTGGCTGCTTCAAAAATCTCCATTGTAGCATGAACTAATAATGTTACTGTTACTACTACGTCGGATGCAAAACCATTTCTCTTTAATCCGATAAGTGCGATGTTTGAAAATATTCTGAATACACTTTCTCTTGCAAAAGTACTTATTGTGTATAGACTGAAATGCCGCAAAAACCTGTGGTAGATATCTTGCCTGCTACCACCAGCCGGGGCCATTGCAGCAAGGAACATTGTATCAAAGACTCTAACTGTTTCGGGCTCTTTTAAATCATACCAATGTTCGTGATCAAAAAATTGTCTTAATAATTCAATAGCTGGTTGTGCGCCATAAATTTCTTTGGCAGGCATGTTAACATCATCCACAAAAACAATGCAGTATGCTCCACCCAGCGGTCCGTAATGGCCTTTACGTTTTTTGAACAATTTCGATATCACAAGTTCTTGCGTTTGGTTTGCTGAAGTGTTTGGAGTAAATGTTATAAAGTTTGGTAGATAAGAATCTTCGTCCAATTTATTCATCAACAAATCTTGAATGTAGAAACTTTTGCCAGTTCCAGTCTCTCCGAATACCAAAAATCTCTTACGATGTTTAATATGCCGGAGAAATAAAGTTTGATATTTGACCGTGTCAATAGTTGGGACTACCATTTGCCCTATGCTTTGTGTTTCTAACAATTTTGCAGTCTTTGCTGCATCGCCAAAATACTTCCAAGCACCTTTGCCTTTGAAAGTATAATAATTGTCGTGTATCAATCCTTCACCAGGAATTGAAATCACAATTTCGCCTATTTCTTTTGGTACTGGATAATCAGGATTTGATTTGTCCCAAAATGATGTATAAAAGTCATTAAACTTGCACCGGGAATCATAATCTAATCCACCACCTGCACCCCACACCATCGACTGCATCATGCTGGCTTGAAGCCACGGAATAATATAAGCATCATAATCTTGTGGATTAGCTTCTACAGCATCATCCATGTACATTTCAAATAAAGTTATGGTTGAAATCAATTGATTAATTTGTCCTGCCGTTGTTGCAAGTCTACACTTTTTTCTAATAAAATCTAAGCATGGGTCCATAAGCCATTCAAACAATTCGTTCAGAACTTCCTCATTGCCTTGGCACCAGTTCTCCTTCAACTTGTGCATCCAGGATTTTAGAAATGGTCGCCAACCCATGACGTGGGGTTCGATATAAATCATTCCACAGCGCGATACTGTAGCAGGAGATGCCTGTAATAAGTCCATTACTTCGAAGATCATTGACATTGCCGAAGTCATTTGCATTACTTCTCCAGAAGTGAGACATAGTTTTTTATTATCGTCCAGAACGGTGTTCAAGTTTTCAATCCATACGGCATCGACGGGACCGTCAAATATCAGCCATTTTCTATCTGCAGAATCTTCAGCAACAAATTGACGAAAAGCAACGGCACAGACTCCGTCTGTCCATTCTGATGAAACTGGATCAAATTGTCCATATAATTGACCCATGGTTATCGATTTGGGATTTATAGTTCTATACTTTGTTGGAAGTCCATTCTCATCCCCCCATTCATGCATTAATCCAAGTGCATCAGCCAAGCAATGTAAAGCAGATGTTTTTCCACCAAAAGGATCTCCGACAAGCATAAACCCATGGCGCACTATCATCATTTCATAGGTCTGAATGATTTTCAGTAGAAATGCATCGACCGGTTGTAAATTCATTTTTTCACAGACTTGTATCACAGCTTTTAAAAATATCTCATAATTCGGCGTTGGTAACGTAATTCCTGGGAATAAATCCATGATTATACCTTGAAACAACGGGACGTCGTGTGCTAGAAATTTTGGCAAGTTAACATCTATAATGGACCTTAGCAGGAGTACCATCTCATCTTCGTTAGGAAATTTCAATTTAATATTCTGCGCAGCTGTTAGAACTGTTTTCACAGCTCGCATACCATAGTCATAATGTGATTGAGACGACAACTGTTCAGAACAGAGCTTGTAGGTTGTTACAATCTTCACAGAGAGTATTCTCGCTGTTCCAAAACCACTAGAATAAAGCGATATTTCGCCAATCATAGCGTAATCTGGAACCATCATAGCCACTGTTCTAAAGAGTACTTTTAAATTATCTGGAAGTTCTGATCGCCCTGCATAACCAGGATTCATAGTAATGCAAACGTAGACTGTTGGGTTGAGTCTCAACTCAGTTCCTTCGAAAATAAACTTTTCTGCCTTGGCACGAACGGCTTGAATGATACATAAAATTTGTTGTGCTACTACAGACAAAACTTCAAGCTCAATCCTGTTGAATTCATCAAAACACGCCCATGCTCCACAGGAAGCTAATCCTTTGAAGAATTTACCCATGTTTTTGTAATCTAAACCGTCTGAACAATTGAATACAACACATTGCACTGCAATCGCTCTTCCAAGATCTTTAGTAGTCTCAGTTTTTCCAGTTCCAGCAGGACCTTCTGGAGCACCATTCAAATGTAAAGAATATGCTCCAACCAGCGTCCGGTAACATCTAAACAAAAGTTTTTGGTGAATGAAACCAAGGTATATACGTGTAGAATGTATGTCTGATTGAAATGCAGTTGCTAGAATTTATTTACCTATCAGTGAGGGGTGTGATGACCAGTCTTGTACAATTACCAAGATACTCGTAGGCATATTTTACTGTGGCATTAATGATTCTCACTTGCACATCATCTTCCCAGTAATATCTCAACTGTGCAAGCCATTCGAAATCTGTTTCGAATACAATTTGTTTCTCGATAAGAAGCTTAACAACATCTTGCGCGTGGACATCGATGGTTATCAATGCTGTTAGAGTTGTTCTATTTTGTCTGGATAGTTGCCCTAAAGGAAAGTATCGATTGTGGATACATATTTATAAGAGTTACAATTAATTTAGCAGCAATTTATTTTTCGATGTGGTGCCTACTCCGTAATTTTAATATTTTATACCTGATAGCTTACCCTTTACCAAATTGACCATGTCGATGATTTGTGCTTTCAATTTCTCATGGAGAGCTTCCATAGATGCTATTCTATGTGTCATTAAACAATTTTGCACCTCCATGCTCCAATAGATTTGAGAGACACAGAGAACTACCATCCCGGGCCAGACACGTACCCAGTATACTCGCTCGTTGACTTCATAGTCCAAAATGCTCATGAATACTTCATGTCTTATTGACTTCACCATTTGTTCCTCGACCTATGTGATTCCCTTGACACTGACACTAGTTTTTAATTAAAAACTATGCTAGTACGAATATTATATCAAGAAAATAGGTAGATATCGAGTAGTTGTTTACTGAATATAAGAGAAGTTTCATTATGCTGTTGCACAAGAAACTCAATAATACTATCGACTGTTTTGTTAAGAGTTTACAATCTTTGTTATAAAAAATCTAGAATTTTTGTGGACTAAAAATCACAAGGACAACTCACCTGAACAAGCCATCTCTCTACGCACCCCCTTGCAGCAGATGTGGAGATTATATCTTGAATTTTTATTTCTTCTTTGTCGTCGCTAATCATTGAATATATCTCTAATTCCAGGTTGAACCTATCAAACAAATCAAATATCATTTAGATTAAAAAATTCTTTACCTCTATTCAGGTTTATACATACAATACAATGGTGACTTATGAACAGTAAAATATTAGTTCACCCTAGCTTGGCAATTCCTTCAAAACATTTTCTCAAGTGGGGCTGGACACGTAAAGGGTCTTTCGTTTCTGAAAGAATCTCTAGCATATCATCGTTTGAAAGAAAAAAGAATCTAGGAAAGTACAGCCTCTTCTTTTCAAGATAGTTGGTCACTCCTTCGTTAACTCTATCCATTTGTTCATTGGCCTCTTTCATAGCTTCATAGAGCCCAAACTGAAAACAATTTATCCACATTTTATAAAATAGCCAGAAGAAGTATTGAGTTGACTTATTTTGGATAGTGTCTAAATTTAAACAATTTTCCAACAACTACTGAAATGGAAAAAACACCCACCGAACCCGCCATCTCTCTGACGTGAGGTTCTTTTGCCACATTTATCATAGCTCGACGAAAAGTTCCATCCACTTCTGAGAATAGAATTCCTTCTTCTGGTAATTGATCAACTATGTCCTTACTTGAAAATATGGGCAGTAAATACATCCATTGAACTTGTACCTGTTAATCATGATGAGGTAAGATTAGCAAATACAGAGACTATGAGTTTTACTGGCAATTTATGTATAAGGCTTTAATGTTACTATAATAACAAAATAGTATTGTTTCTTTGGATATCTTGGGAAATTAGAATCCATGATGACCTCTAAGTATAAATAAAATATAATCATATACTATAATACAAACCTTTGTCCATTCATCTATAGTCTTTTGGATTCTGAGTATCGAATCATAAAAAACTTTAACTTCGGATTCAATAGGCTTTGCAAATGCAGAGCCTCGCATTGCTTGAGTTTTAGCAATATGTTCTTCAAGCAAAGCTTGAATATCGTCGAGGGCTGTTAAAATGTCGACTCCTGAATCCTTGAATTTCATTGTCGAAAAAATAACGTCATCCCAATCATGTGTCATCTTGGCAAGTAGCTCCTGCAATCCCAGTTCCTTGGTTGCACTGGTGGTTATTATCTCATATCTAGTATGAAATTTAAAATTGAAAATATTGAATATAAACATTTCTGGACTGAAATAAGGAATGTTTGCAGTGGAGTGTTCATGAAAATAAGCTATAAATTGATGTTATGCTTATTTTCAAGGTGAAAACATGAAATTTTTAATAAAAAATACTTTAGACCAGAGTTTAGAAAACGATTATAAACATCAGAGCTAAACATACTTGGCAAGATCACCCAGAAGGTTCATATCAATCATTTTATGTAGTGTAGTACCGGCGTTGGGAGTCAAGTCAAATCCAGCGATCTCGGACATATCGTTCCAATGTCGTTGGCGCAAGGTAGGATTACAGAAGCATGATGCCAGAGGTACATAATTCTAAATGGAATTAAATTGTATTCACTATTAACTTGGAATTAGATGTTTATGAAACAAATTCGCCTGTGAATGGATACAGTCTAAGGATCAACAAAAGTTGGACAGTTGAATCTGAGTTTAAGGTAACAACTTGATAACTATTGAATCCGGGACCTTAAACCATTTAACGTCCTCCAGTAACTGGTAGCAAAGCTTGTTAGGAGCTGGCTGTTGCATTGGATCAGGGTCGTCAGCAGAACCTGCAAATCTGTGACCAAACGTAATATATATAAAGAATAGATATCTGGATCTGTCTGGTATCATAAAGTTCTTAGATTTACTGAGTAAATGGATTAGAATATCACCTGTACTGGTAATTTATGGCGATTTGCATTTTGATCTTTGTCTTATAAGTTTTACTGATTTTAGTGAAATCAGTAAAGTAGTCTGTTGTCTTGCTTTCTATGATATTGGAATCAAGATATTCAAATGGTCCGGCCAACCAAACACCGACATCTCGCTGCCACTGGTGAGCCCGATACATCAATGCGTAATAAGGAAGTATTATATCTTTCAATTCCTTAACCCGTGGATAAGAAGTTTGGGGAAATTGAAAAAGTCCTTCTTCATTGTTAATCCATTCTATTTGCTCATCCATACGATCCAATCCTCTCACAAGCTTGCGTAAATCTTCCATGTATTCGTGTACTCGAGTCACGTCATCCATATCGTCCATTATTATCAGTCTGTAACAGCAAATAATAGTCATAAAGACTTGAAAATAGTAGAGCAATTGTGATTATAAAACTAATTTATAGCAACATCTACGAGGTTCAGTGAACACACAATATTAAAATATGGGTATTTCAAAAAATTAATAAGCCTTATCACTAGCTTGTATTTTAGTTCCATTAAGTATGTAAATCCTGTATATTGTATAATTGAATCACATTAATTAGAAAAACATATTTCAACTCAATGTATAATCTTAAGACAAGAAGTACCTTGGGAACATAAGATCGACATCTTTATTCAAAAGACTGATTCGTCCTTGCAATTTTTCTTCCGCATCAAATTTCATCTGCTCAAACATGGAGCTGTTTTGTTCAAACACTAGCTTTACGCGTTTGAGCCAATTAATTGTAACATTATTTAATTCAATATGATCTCTAGCCAGAGATGTCATTTCAATTAATGCCGCTAGCATATGCAATGATGTTTTGATTCTTTCTTTGAGATCTTGCATCAGTGTTGTAGCAGCGTATATCATATATTCACCTAATGAAATTCATGTCAAGAGTTGAAGAGTATTTGAAAAGTGAATCATGATATTCTCAAAACATAAACAAAAATTTGTCAATTCAGATTACCTAGGGCAAGAAGTTCCATAGTGTTTTCTGGAATACTAAAAGCTCGTTCCCTCAGAACTTCAAATTGATTACAAATCTCAAGATTATAGTTTCTGTGACGTTTAATTAATTCTCCAATAATTAATTCCCGTACATCGTAAGTGTATGTTTTAAGCCCAAGTTTTGCCTCGTCTTGACAAAGTTTACCCACCAAGAAATATTCGTTTCTTACCTATAGATTTACGAAGAAACCAATTTCCTGCACTTCAACATTTTAGAGTATTCTACTAATCGCTAATAACATACCATTCCATTAATATCACGGACGAATCGATTGAAATCCTCAACTTTAGTACAGCAGTCTTCAAAATCATGCCCTTCGGCAACATAGTTCACAATACCGGAACGTGTCTCTGGATCGTAAACAACTTGAAAATGTCGAACAAGACTATCCACATAACTATTAAGAGGTTCAAATACAATCTTTAAGATGTGTGTTAGCCGGAGATGGGACTCTTCCAGATACCTAATTGAAATAAAAACGTTAATTGTTATACTTACATTGAGATCTAACAAATGTTCAGTTTAAAATTTACCATTCAGGTAGCACGACGCGTATATATTCTTGTTCTGTATTAATATTTAACCAGGATTCTAAAGTAGGCAAATGGTCTGCAACATGTGCAATTTCATCGATAAGATTGTGGTATATACTGTACAAGTCTGTGATCAATGGGTGAACAAATAGATCATGTCTTTGGCACAATAATTTTAGCTAAATTGAAAGATGAAATATAATATAATTAAAGTGGAAGTTGTAAATACTGTTATGAGTAAAGTGTTAATTATTGAAGTTCATGCGGACGTCTGTTGGTTGTATTGAAAGAATAAAACAAGGCTGTATTTACTTTGAGGAGTGGAAGCGTTTGCCAATTTTTTAATGTATCAAGCAGATGTTCAATGGTGGATATCATGCGATTTATGATTTGTTGAGAAAGAAGCCGTGTTGCGCAGCGCAAGAATGGCTGTACAGCTTTAGGTGGTACGTCATGAATGTATCGTGGCTGTGAAATAAGTCGTACGATTTCCTTGTAGTATATTTGAGTTACAACCATCATACCCTTTTTCATATCATAATCAATTATGCTGATAAGTCTGTGGAGCAATTCTCATGTAATAGGAGAAATATCAAATGCTTCAAAACTGTACAAAACTTTTAATTGATGACATATGGATTAAAAAACTGTACAATTAACATATGTACATCTGAATACCTGGACGGATCGAGAAAACCTAATGCATGATATCTTCGAAAATCGCAAATCAGTTCTGGCAGCAAGTGATAAGCTTTGACGATAATATTTCTTATAAGTTTATGTGGCAAGTAATACTTCTGGTACATTGAACAAAGATTACGTAAATATCTGGGCCGATGCAAAGTTTGACCTTTGAATTTAAACGGAGGTATAGTTAATTCTATAATATCACAGGCAGAACTTGTAACAACAATTTGTCTCATTCCCAACTCATGAATCTCATGATAATACACTTCTTTGGTATCAGTCAAGTACTTTTCAGTCAATTCTGGGTATTTGTTTCGGTACTCTTTAGGCACCAGAGATAAAATGTTTTGTTCCCAGTGCTGTAACGATAGCATAAAACATCGGTACAACATTCATTAGCATTATTTAGTGAAATAGATAATAGTACATAACAGTTTAAAATCATCCCTTATAAAGATGTTTGAACAATCTTTATTACCGGCAAAAGTCCAGGTGTAGGCAGATTCTCAGCTAATTCTTTCATTTTTTGAAAATAAAAACCTGTAGGTGGTTCCAATTTACATTCAACACTCTTTTTGCGATTAGTAACACTAGTGTATAGACGAATCTTCGTTTTAGCAGCCATTCCTTCGAGCATATCATGAACTTGCCTTGCACACATCTGGTATTAAAAAATTAGCTCAGCTTTGATTTCATTCGAATATAAAATCCCCAAACATAAATGAAACTGAATGTAATATAGATTACGTAAAACAGTTTGGAAAAAGTGATGGAATGTAATAGTAAGGTGGAAAAATCCGTTTGCACAGAATTGAAAATATGACGAATAGTTGGAATTGTAAAAGTAAATACAAGTACCTTATCTAAATGAAAGTTACAAAGAGGATTTTTGAATGCTTTTTCATCATCATATTTATGAATGTCTAGAATTGGAGTCATTCGGACAATTTTTGGTTTTCCGTGTAAAAGATTATACAACTCCTGAGCGTTCGACATTTCTTTCAGAATCAAATCTAATTTGATTTAAAATTATTCTACTTTTTACCGATGGCTTCAATGTCAGCCTTTTGGCATGAATAAGGGGATGAACGGACTGTCAATAATTGACATTTATCCATATGCAGGAATAGTTGAAAGCTGGAATTCATGAGAAAAAAAATCAAAGAATGGCATGTGAAATTTCTTAAAAACAGCTGTAAGGATCAGAATATTATATCTATAGATATAATAAAATCGAAGAAAAATAAGTCCAGCATCATGATAATTAATAATCATCGTTAATTACCGTTAACAACTTAAATACTTCGTATCAATAAACAAATAAAAGATCTAAAAGTTTGAGAATCATAAAATATCGATCGTGGCTCTGTGGCCATTCGTAGCGTATGGCGTCTGCTCCAAGGTGCCATGTCAAAATGCCGTCGTAGTTTACATGACGCTCTAGCTTGTATAAACAAGACAAAATATCGATTGATATTTAGCAGTTTTACGTTAGAATACTCACAATGTATTTAGAAATACTTAATACTCGTGGTATATTCGCAAAAGTCTATCTAATAACTGGCTTTTAGTTTTCCTTTGGTGCAGCCCTTATTTTATCAATTGATGAAAGTGAGTATCTACAATTCTTTTATGTATAATTATTTTGAGGTTAAGTGTCCTCTTCTTTTGTGTTTATAATTTTAGAATCAACATCTGCTCTTAGAATCTGCATGAAATTAGGACAAAACCATTTCCTGCCCTTAGTTCATCAACAGATTCCGTTTTGCATTCACTATAATCAATAATCACATTTTTCGAATAGAATTATCACTTTACTTACGTCAATTTACAGTTCTTTGTGGTATATGTACAATGAAAAGTACTGTTTCAATGGACAACAAATGGTTAGACAACAAAGTTACTACAGTAAATAGCGTAAATACTGCTTCAACAAACAGAATTGAATCTCATTTTGTATCTGTGAAACAAGAGGCAGAGTTTATCAATTATAACTTATGCTTGGAATCTGCTGTAACGCAAACTAATTCAAATGATTCTTTGATCAAGCAGAAGAATAATGAAAATAATCAACCTATACCATTAGCTAGCAACAAAACTGATGTAAGTTTATATGAAAAAAAAAAACTTTAGATTATGCAGATCTTAGATATTTATTTAGTATCAATTTTAATAAGTAAATTAATTCTTACAGATTGTTAGTTCAGATTCTGAGACTATGAATCATATTGTTGAAGCCGAGTCTAACCAAGGGGAAGAAAATGAGGATTACATATCTGAGCGGATAAATCCTCGATGTCAAGTTGACATTATTGATATGATAAATGATCAATATATGGATAACAAGTTCATCCTTGTTTACGAAGATCAAAATTCAAAATTTGTTATACTACGTCCTGTGAGAAGTAAAGAAGCAAAACATGTTGCGGCTGAATTATTTGATATATTTGCAATCATCGGAGCTCCTAGGGTATTGCAGAGTAAAAACGGCAGAGATTTTGCTAATGAAATTGTCCATGAATTAAGATTGCTATGGGCAGATCTTGTGATAGTATATGGTGATGCTGTGATCTCTTCTACAAGTATTGAACGAGACTTTAAACAGCTTTTGAAAACCTGGCTTATTGATAATCCAGGTAAAACATGGTGCGAAGGACTTAGGTTTGTTCAAATCAATGAAAACAGAACGTTTCGTGCTGAAATTGACAAGACCCCACACGAATTTGTATTCACAAACAATGATAACAATGAACTCAGAACATTATCTATCCCAAAAGAAGCTATGAACACAATATGGTGCGAGGAAGATTGGCAAAAATTAATGAAAAATCTCAAGGAAAGGGGCCAAACAAACAATGCAACTTCAAATAAAGAATTGTTTGATAACAACTGCAGTGAAAAAGGAATAAACAGTGATTCAGTTGATCAGATTGATGAGGATGTAAGAATAGCTTTATATATCACAATGTTTGTTATATCGATTGATATAGGAAAATTTTGCGATGCCAAAATTGAAAAGAAAAGAAAAATAACGTATGAATTATGATGAAAACCTTATAAATTGTCATTATTTTTACAGCCCCCCATCAAAGAAGATGGTAGGAATCGAGATGCTACTGAATTTGAGAATCAAACCAGACGATCATCGATCAATCGGGAAAATTCTAGTGGATTTAAATTTGTAAATGTTAAGAACGAAAGCCCTTTGAATATCACACAAGTAGAAGAATCACAATCAGAAACTGAGGCGAATGAAAATTGTCATACTAAAACAAGACCACGTAATAAATATCAACTGAAGTGTAAGATCTGCCAGAAAAGATACATGAAGTTAGGACATCTGAAAAATCACCTTAAATCACACACAAAAGCTAATGGTTTCGACTGTACAATTTGTTCCAAAAAGTTCCGACTCTTGACTGTATATGAAAAGCACATGCGTCGTTTTCATAGCTCTGATAAAACTACTTCAAATATTAAACAGGGTCTTGAAAGTGATATAGAAGATAATTTAAAGCTTAAAAGACTCGTCGATGTTGAGCTGAAAACTGAAGAAACTAACTCACTATGTAACAAAGTAGTAAACAAAGTTGGAAGACGTTTATCTCGTCCAGGTGGTAAAAAAATATCAAAAGAAAATCGAGCCACTAGATTAAATGGCACTCCTTTGTTAGAGTGTAGTTATTGCCAGCAAAAATTTGACTTTCCAAGCGTTTTGAAAAGGCACGTAAGATCGCACACTAACGAAAGACCGTACGTTTGTCAGATATGCAATAAGAGCTTCAAACAGCTAGGACATTTGAGTCAACATTCGTTAACTCATACAGACTATCGTTCCTTTCAGTGTGCAACATGTGGGATAAAGTTCGAATCATTAGATAGTTTGAAAATCCATTCACAGTCCCATCGAGGTGACACTGTAATGTATAGACCAAAAGAAGTATATCGTCTGTTCGAATGTGATAATTGCAAAAAAGTATTTACTACTAAAAGCGTACTGGAAAGGCACATTTTTACTCACACCCATGAACGTCAATTTGGTTGTAAAGTATGTGGTAAAAGATTTAAGCAGGCAGGTCACGTAAAATCTCATATGCTTGTACACACAGGGGAACGAAAGTTTGAATGTAAAGTCTGTTCCAAGAGATTTAGTCTTTCTAATTCTCTAAAAAAACACATGTACATACACAATGGTGAGAAACCTTATCAATGCGATGTATGCGGGGCTCGTTTTCTTGAGAAACGAAACTTGAATGGTCATTTAATGACTCATACAAACGAACGACCTTTTTCTTGTAATATTTGTGGCAAGAGATATACTCTTGCCGATACTTTAAGACGTCATGTTAGTGCAGCTCATGAGGATGGCAGAACATATCAGTGCGAGATTTGCGCTAAGATGTTTAAACAACTGGCGCACTTATACGTGCATAAAAAGGTTCACACAGATGAAAGACCCTATCAATGTCACCTTTGCGATAAAAATTTTAAGCATAAGAATGTTCTAAAATCACATTTGGCTATACATGCTAACTTGAGACCCTTTGAATGCGATGTTTGCAAAGCAACATTTGTTAGGAAAACTAATCTCCAAACGCATATAGCTTCTGCTCACATGAATGAGCGCCCATATGTTTGTACCATTTGCAACAAACGATTTAAACAAGTCAGCCATTTGAATGGTCATGTTGTTGTACACAGTAATTCAATGCCATATCAGTGTGACTTTTGCGATCGACGTTGCAACAGATTGGATAACTTGAAAAAGCATATGCGATTGCATACGAAAAGTAAAGAATAAGATAATATTTTTAATCATTAAAAGGGATGTGATGGATATTATTTATAATATTTTATAAATTTAGATTTTATTCCAAAATCATTCTGAATTTGAATTTAAAATTGGTAGGTATTTCTAAATCTGAATAAGTTTTTATTATTACCAATTCGGGCACAGTACTTAATACATTTCTGCTAAATCGTAGTATGTATTTTAATACTAATATACTATGAATGAACAAAAACAAAGTTAGTTACTTCAATAAGATGATTGATACAAAGACTTTGGCATAAAAAAGTCTATTATAATTTATAATTGCTTAACATTTAAGCATACTTTTTAACATATTTACACATTTTAATGTATGTTAAATATATAACATATATTTTAATATCTATCGCCCATTGATTTTATTTTTATTTGTATATGAATCACATAGTTTTCCAATCGCCTATCCCATTGGAGATGGGTTTGAAATAAAGATCAAATAGAAAATTTTATCTGAATTTTGATGAAATTTTTGTGCTATTTTATAGCAACTCTGAAAGTTCCTTTTTTCATCTTGATTAATTGTTTAGCAAACAATATGAGATTTCTCTTAACTTAGTTTCCATAAATATTTATATAACATTTGATGTAACTTTTTATCAAGATTAGAGAGGATATTTCTAGGATGCTTATCTGCTCTGTGATCGTATGCCAGAGTATCAGTCTGATGAGTTATTGTGCATGATTTATAAATATTTATGATAATCTGGCGAGAAACTGAAGAGGAATCTAGAAAAACACTTGATTGCTGCGCCTATTATCTGTAAAAATAGCTGACTGTTACGATAAGCTGCTCCTTCTTTTTTACGAGAATTGTATATATTATAAATTAAATTCTACTAGAGCTAATAATTTACATTCTGTAATGCTTATGTATTTGTGTGTTATTCTGAATCAGTGTTTTTATAGATCCAAAAATATCATAGCTAATAATGGTTTTTTGTATTCAAATTCTTTGGACAGCAATCGCTGTGATGAATTCTACTAGCTTGTAACAAACTAGTGATCTAACTCCTTTATTGTTAAACAAAATGTTCGTATTTTCATGTACAAAAGTCAGTGTATTTAATATTTAAATAATATGACAAAAATTTAACCGCCTTTTCAGTATCAAAATAACTATATTATCATTAGATTAATTCATTAATTCAGACTGTTAAAATGGTATAGCACATATAGTATACAATGGATTTAAGTATAAATCAAGAGAATCGATTTATTCAATACGCATTTGAAAAAAATAGAAGAAGGGTTGACTGATTATGATTAAAAACACATGATGATTAAAATTTATTGTAATAAATAAAAGGTTCTTTTTTTTATATCAATAATAAATACTCTTTATTCTGATCTTAGCATTAAATACATTTAATACAAAGGAAGATTTGTAGCATATAATTAATATATCCATCTGCTGCGATTTTTAGTTCAAGGGTTCGTTAATGTTACAAATAGCTGAATATTCATTCTTCTCAGTATTTATTTGTTGCATAATTGATATTATCAGTATTTATGATCTTTGCATTCTGCATTGATGATTACATGTTGGGATTACAGATGAGGTTTCTTAAATTATTTTTCTCCAGTTTTTTAAAATTATTTCCTGAAATAGCAGGGCCATATTTTTCCACATTTTTTGAGCTAAGAAGGAAAAATCATTGAAACAACTTTGCCAAATATATATGTAATACTTGTTCAACTATCACAAAAAATAAACTAGGCGATGCATGATTTAACCAAGAACAGCATGAACAATGGGGAAGATTTAATTACAATTATTAGAATATAAATTTGAAACTCTGAGTTCTTAGTCGTGGATCCTGTAAGTTTTGGAGAGAAATTGAGCACAATCATGACAATGAATTCAATTAAATACTTCATGAGTTACTTTTAAATCCAGATTAAATTGTATTCGTGAAATATGTTGAAATAATCTCAGCATCTTGTCGTGCTTCTTGAATCTAATAGTAAAAAACGAGAAGTTAATTATATTCAGCTTCGTTAAATGCTTTGTTTCCATACATGGATTCGATCTCCTTAGATAGCCCACTTTACTTGTTAATAAATTTAAAAAATTCAACGAATAGGAGAATAGCTGTCTCCAGGATTTCTTCTATTATATATTTCATCATTGATCATTGTTAGAAGTGGCATGTTCTTCACTACTCATCACTTATGGTAATGATCTGCATCATCATGACGCAAGTACCAAAGCTGTGCTCACGAACAGTTGATTGTCGTTTTAATACCGCATTTGGTCAGGTTTTCAGAGTTGTCTACGGAAATGGAAAGATAGAAAAAATAGCTTTCAATATGAGTACAACTAGAGCAATTGAAAATCATCTTGTAATAAACGCGCCAAATAGCGTCTACTTTCCTGCTGTCCAACATTTGATAATGGTCAAGTGTGATGAGATAATAGTTGTGGAAGATAAACGTGTCGCGAAGTATGAATTCGTCTTAGACGGAAAACCTCAATGGTACTAATCTGCATTATCGAGCATTCATGAAATAATTGCAGAGTTATAATGTCATCTCACAGAGCCTTAGGAATACATGTCTCATGATACTTGTTTCAGAATTCAAGAAAGATCATTCAAAATGCTTTCAATGAACACATGAGACTATCATATATACAGACATAGATAAAATCATTTGTAATTGGTTCAAGTGTGGAAATTTCCAAATTGTAGAAGGTTCAGTTACATTATCGGCATTAATGAAACTTTTGAATAATGGGATTAATTGATTTTACAGTATTTGTATAATCATTTTGTTTTTTCAACACCATTTGGCATGAAGCACGCAGAACCGTGCCGAAAATTAAGGACCTGTAGGTCGAGAATATCCTGGTGCTTCACTGCCCAACGGTGTGAACACATAAGTCCGCAAAAGGCCAGCGAAGCATGTTTAATCACCCTAAATCTCATATGAATGTAACCTGCATTACTTGAGTGTGAATAGAAATAGTTTATTTCCATAGTAATAAATATATTAAAAAAATAAATAAATATAACAATACATGGGTACGCGAGTCGAAAATTTTGCCGCATATTTCGGTTTGTTCGGCTCGCTTCCACATAGTTTGAATTGGCCTTACGTATATTAAAATCACGTAAAGTGGAGGTCAGCTTCTAGAATAATGGACTAAGGATTAATTGGAAAAACTCATGTGCCTGTGGTTATTATCAAGTTCTTACAACTTTTGAAGTGCCATAGGCGAAAAAGTTGACAAAATGGATTCATCTGAAAGTGACAGGGATTCGGCATGGATCAAAGAATTGATCACTGCTGTTTACCAAGAAATAAGAGAAGGGAAGAAAGATCTCCAAGCGAAAGAGGTGTGGAGAAATGAAATATATCTTAGCTGCAGGGAATCAAAAACCTTCCATATCACACGAAAGTAAACAACCTTGGAGTTGGATTACTGACGTAATCATGAAATGGTATTGTGTATCAATTGCAATATGTAGCGTTTACTTTTCATTGTGCATTGCAGCCAAAGGATACCGTTCTATTTTTAGCTACGGAAATGATCGCGGCAAAAAAATTCGATGATGTAGTTTTACATTATAAAGACGATACAGTGATATACGTATCAGTTGAATTGTACAAATTAAATACAAGACAACCTGAAAGAGTTTAGGCTGAAAACGTACAAGTACAGACCCCACTCATGCGAAAGAAGAGGGTGAGATGAAACTATCACCTAAAAGATATCCGAGAAAACCCTTTTTTGATTACAGTGAAAATGGCAATAGTGCCATTTATTTCCTTAGAACCGAATTGAAAGATAAAGCACGTCGTGGACTTGAAAGAAAAGAGGTATCTGTTGACGATATATTGACCCAAAACCAACATTTTATAATGATGGCGTCTTATTCAAGGACATATATTTAAATCTGAACAGGACAGGCTCTGTTAAAAACATTATACAATGAGTTATGCGAGAGAAGGAAAACGATCACTTGCTGAGGTACTCAAAAGCTTCGTAAAATCTTTCTTTACGAATTCAGGGAAAAGGTAAAAGTATCAGAAATCAATTCTTCTGAAGAACTTATGTAGAAGGCAACACTAGAATGATTCGGGTAACTTGATTACAAAAAAAAAAAAAAACTGGCAAATCCCAGAAATTAGTAATAGATCCAGAGCTGACCAATTTGAATTACCTGTCTCACCACTTTATAGAAATGTCGAACAACTTATTGGTCGATCGTATAGTCAAGATCATTACAAGAAAATTTGGAACTAATAGTGTGAAAGAGCTCATAAAAAGTATTGAAGATTATATAACCAAGTAAGCGAAACATGTGTTAATCAAGGATAGAGAAAAAAATAAAATTCGATTCTAATTATCTATGAAACAGTAATCATCGTTCACTTTAGCAGTAGGTAAAACTTAGTGAAATATTCAGCCACAAAATAGTTGATGATAGTCATTTTAATGGACTATTTTCTGATCTGATGGGAAGTATGTAATAACAACCATATTAAAAAAAAAAAACCATCGAGGAGATGGTTCTCAGGTTCATGGTTGAGACGTAAGGACAGGGCGAATTACGATCATGTGGAGGAATACCGTGTTCTTACGCTGACACTTGAAGAGTTTGTTGATAATTGTAATAAACAATTATGTTAATTTTGTACCGGATCTTTTGAAAGTACTTATAATGTAAAAAATAATGTTAACTGCTGGGATAATCTTACAGACAAGTCGCAAAAAAAGTGTTAAGAATATTGGTCGTCTAATTTAAAAGACAAGCAAAACAAACACTTTTTGGCAATTATTAGGTATCTGCTTCTCCGGTAATATCGAAACAGATCAATTGCATGATCTTGTAGACATAGAAGATTATTCGTGGCAATGAAACATGCATTGATCACATATTGAAAAGATTTTGTGAAATTGGAAATTACTACATAAATTTTAGAAATCATTGGTATGTAATTATCAAAGGAGATATTCTCAAAGACCAACAATTACCCGATTTGTTCGCTATCAGTGGTATTGACAAAGTACTCCCAGGTAAATTAATGCTGATGGGAGAGATTTTTATCAATTAATTAAAATCAGATAAATATACAACGTTATATTTGTTGGTGGAAATTGAAGTCAAAATATACAATTTCAAGGAAATACAACTTATTCGTCTCAACGTGGTGATCCAAGTGAGAATGCCGATAATAATAGAATACGCCCATGATTTGCTGTAGAAATGGGAGAAAGTTTAGAAGCTCAGTTAAATATGATGTTCAAAGAGTGTTGATTATAAAACTAATAAGCCTCTTATGTATGTTGTAAACTGTACAAATAAACATTGGGATCAATGTAATCATCAACCTGTTTTAGTTGTAAATAAGGCTTTTGCTGTAGAATAAATCTACGAGAAAGTCGTGATTATTCCTGGAACGCCAGAGATGGGTAAGTCTACTATGTTGACTCATTTAGCATTGAAAATAAAAGATAATGAACCTGGTTGATATTCAAAATAGATTTAAAAAGTAAGAACAAATCAAATCAAGATCTTGGTACTATCAATGAAGCAGTACAAATCTTGGTGAAGGAACTTTCGAGCCATGAAAGTAATAATCCTGGAAAGCAAGGTTTTCGAAATAATTATCGATAAGCAATGCAAATCAGCATTACTATTTGATGGGTTTGATGAAATAGGTCCGACGTATGATGTTCCGTTTTATCATGTATTACCATAATACAGACGAAGAATATTTATATATATATAATTAAACATATAAAAAGTATTAATAATTAAATCTTTTAAAACGATGTTCCGAATATCTAATGAACGATCAAAGACTTACAGCGGACATGGCTTTTCCGTATTGAAGAAAAAAAAAAGATTCAATCATTTAGGATTTAGGTGGCTCTTTTGGCATCATTTATGCCCACACTCATATACTATATGAGATGCTTCCCACACCTATATCACTACTGAAAATGCACACAGATCTGAACCCAGAAGCTCAAGCTGACTGGAACCTATTAGCAGGTCTCTGACCTATTGATCCAGCTGCAACTTTGTCAATCTAGAATCTACTGAGTTGGAGAAGAAAAAAGAGGCTAACTGAAGATCAACGCATAACAGTAATGGAAGCTGGAGTGACAATTCAGAACCCCGACATACGTCACGTGGGTAATTTATTCCACAGTTTACTTGATTGATTAAGAACTTACTAGAACAATCAATATTAGAAAGGCATTGAAGAGTAAATTGAATGTATTTTCTCAATCAGCAATGCAAATCAGCACTGATATTTGACGGATTTGACGAAATAGGTCCGACGTATGCAGATACCGTAATTAATTTACTACATCCACTTGCAGAACATGGAATTAAGAAAATTGGTCATCGTTGCTAGACCTCATATTAATACAGGGGTATTGGGGAATAAATTGAATGTATTTTCTCACGAAATACTGCCATTATCAACATATATTGGAGAGACTGGCCAATTTAATCGAAGATCACAGGAATGAATCGACTGGTATTCCACTACAGACAATGCTGGTGACAGAGATCTTTGAAAATCATAGCGTAGAAAATGTGGAAACTTTCGATTCGTATAAAGAATTCACAGATTCAACAGTCAATTCACCAAACTTTAGAGAATATTAACTCTAAAAGTCCCTATTCATAGAAGCTATAAGTAACAATATGTAAACTCGTTATTGTACCGTAACATGCTACAATTCACCAAACTTTAGAGAATATTAACTCTAAAAGTCCCTATTTATAGAAGCTATAAGTAACAATATGTAAACTCGTTATTGTACCGTAACATGCTACACCTGAGTGTTACTCCTAAAGACAAGCTTCAGAGTGTAACAGAATTATTACTTTTGTCAATGGTAGAAGACGCTTTCAAAGTAAACGAATATGAAAGAGAATGAAACTATTTGGTGCTCAAAATTAATTATGAAACTAACTTAGAGAGGAAAGTTTTCAAAATAATTATTAATAAGCATCGCAAATCAGCACTGCTGTTTGTTCTATAAATAAGTTCGATATATAGAGAAAAAATTTATTTGAATATGAAGACATTATCATTGAGTTACTACAAGCACTTGCAAAACATGGAATCAGGAAAATTGTTCGTTGTTACTCGATAGCGTACCGGAAGGGCATTGCAGAGTAAATAATAAATTTACTGGTATTCCACTACAGACGAGGCTGGTGCCAGAGATCTTTGAAAATCACAGCGAAGAAAATGGGAAAACTTTCGATTCATACAAAGAATTCACAGATGCGAAAGTCAATTCATCGAACTTTAGAGAATATGAACTCTAAAAGTCACTATTTATAGAAGCTATAAGTAACAATAGATAAACTCGTTATTGTACCGTAAGTATGTCTGTTCTTATGAATTTGTTATTCTCAGACAAACATAATAACGCTCCTAAGGGTGAATCTTGCAAATTATATTTGAATAGCGAGATTTGGATGGTATAAAATAAATCTGTGGTTAAGCCCACATATTTGAAAATCAATTCTCAGCACATGAGGGATGTGACATCACTGTACATAGCAAAATTGCACGTAGTCGAGTACTTGGTCAAAAAGATAACCAATGTTATATGTTTAATAAAGTAGGGTTTCTTCCTGCTGAACTCAGCTACTTTTGCTAGTAAATTGAATGTAATGCAGTATTTGCTTCAGAAGGGATATAACATTAATCCTCAGATAAAGAACGCTGCAGCCATTTCTATTAGTAACTTAGACTAAGCAAGGAGGCTAAGGCTCATTATCCAATTGAAGAGGGTGTGAAAACGCTGCACACAGCTGTTTTTAGGGATCACTTAGATGTAATGAAGTATTTAATTGAGAAAGATGCCGATATTAATCTTCAAGCAGAAGAGGGCGAGATATCAATGCACTCAGCTGCTCTAGCCAGTAAATTTGATGTAGTAGGGTATTTCTTCATTATTAATTTTAATACATAAATTAGGGCGATACTGCATTTCATGCAACTGTTTTCACAGACGAATTAAATGGAGGAAAGCATTCTGGATATCCACTCGCTAGGAACGAATCTCTAGTAAAACACCATGTATTCAAATATGAATATTATCGAACTTCAACTCTCCACCTCAGCTGAAAAATCTTCAGAGTCTAAGACTCAGAAGAAGTCTCAGAACAGTAGATCTCGTGACAATGGGGGTCAATGTCAATTTTCAAGACTAGTCGCGGTTACACATATCTGCTTCTACAGGTAAATTGGACGTAGTGAAGTATTTGCTTGATAAGAAAGAAAATATAAATTTTCAACTGTTTCTTGGGTGCATCTATTGAAGCAAACGATCGCGAAAAGTATTCTACTCTACTTGGACGCGTTATGCACACTCTTGAAGACTTCTTGCGCGAAATTTGCAATGTCTTACTCGAATGTAAGGGAACCCCTCCTCCAACGGTCATCCGAAGAGGGAACACCCATAAGGTGTTATAGTCAGTCAGAAATGACCTGCTACTAAGATAGTGGTCCTCACAGGACAGATTAGAGAACGCTTTGTGGATGCAGAACTGTTTCCTTCGATGGCTAGTTTTGGGAGTACTTCTCTTAATTCTCTTGGAATTTACAAAAATTAAAAGATAGTAAAACGCCGCTGTTTGCATCTGCTTTCACAGGTAAATTGGACGTAATGGAGTATTTGGTTGATAAGGGAGTGTTCATTTTCAAATGAAACACGGTGAAACAGCGTTATACACAGTTACTTTCGCTGGTATATTGGATTTAGTGGAGTTACTTTACACAAGCACACTAATTTTCATTCTGAAACGCAATGTCGTAACATGTAGCTGTTTTCGCGGGTAAATTACATATAGTAAAATATTTCCTAGAAAAAGGGCTAATGTTAACTTTGTAATCAAGGAGGGCGAAACACCACTATAAGCTGCTATTTTTGACAGTAAATGGGGGTTAGTGAATTATCTACTCCAACGAGGAGTTAATCACTGATAAGCTATCAAAACAGTAATGATGGAACACCGCTGCATTCACGATTAGAACTATTTGGAAATTGGTTTTGTAAATTTTTAGTTATCTTTGTAGGTCATTTCACTATGTTCTGATGTACAGATCTCATCAAATTCGTTTGGTAATATCGGATAAATTTCTTCATCTCACACATCATCAGTTTTCCTATTATTGGCCAAGTCTATTGCATTATCATAAATAATTCTTCCATGTTCAATGATAATTAGTTTTAGAGAGTATTATGTTATAGCGATTACTTGATTCGATTCAAGAAATACCGAAATAGCATTGTTCTACACCTGATATAAAATAAAAATATTCTGTAAGCATGATTCTGCTTCTTAAACTGAAAGTTGAAATGATTTAGTTATAATTATTTTACAGTTAATTAAACTTGTAAGAATTCGTTATGTTTTGAATTAGCTCAGTTTCTTTCAAATGATAGTGATAAAAATTAAACACTAATTATAAAAACTTTTACCGATTCATCCGACTAATTGACTCAACTATTCATAAGATTTATCATGCATTTGACACCTCACGGTGGTCACTCTACATCAAATCGCCTCAAACTCCTAATTTTCTTAGTCTGTTTACAGGCTCTCCGTTATGAAATATTTAAGATACCTTCAAAATATTGGATTTTTCAAAATCTTCTCCAGAGAGATAGGTTTTTAAATTGTATGTGATAATAACTGCGGTAGTATCAACTATCTTCCAATTATTTAGGCACTGTTGATAAATTATATAATGCACTTTGAAAGACGGAGAGAATCTACTGAAATGGTACAATACCCTAAGTTGGGGGTCTAACATTATGCTACTCAGTGCAGTAAAATCTTTTATATTCTATTCTCTACTACACAAGGGCAGCAAGTTGTCGAATTTTCTTTTCGAAGACTTGTTTTTAATAATCCGTATCATGAATACGAAATAAAGGGTTTAATGAACCTTCAAATCCGGTATATGTTGGTATGTGAATTTTGATAAAATCACATGAAGTCTTATGAAGTGAAATCTTCAAAATTAAATGGCATTCCTTGAAATCCAGTGAGATCATTGAAGTCTTGAAGTCCAGGGTGAATTCTCCTTGAGTTTATATGTTTGTCGATGGGTTCTGTCGAAGTAATTAAATCTGCGGATGTATATACCAGTGCGCAAATTCGTAAATGAACTGACTCGTCTTCGGAGAGCTCGAATTTGGAAAAGTTCAACGTATGGGGCACATGTCTGATATTTGGCCCATTCATCAAGATCTCAGTAAGCTCAAGTATTGATTACTAGGTAATCATATTTGTTGACTTTTTTAACTGAAACAGAGAAAAACAATCGTTATAGATCGCAATCGCCTTTTCAATTGTAATCTTCCAGGATGATTATAAAATCTTCAATTTGATGATCTTTGGGTAGGCACGAAATATTGCTAAAAATGCCACGTTTTTTTGTGTTTCATGTGAAGGAATTCGGAAAATTACTAGTATACCAATGAATATTGAATAATAAATCAACTATACAATAAACATGAATGATCAGGCAAAAATTAATCAAGAAATTGGTTTTTCTAAGCAGAATGTATAATCAGAAATTTCTATCTTTTTCTACCTTGCTGTTATTAAGAGACTTTGGATCTTTTCCTTGGTTTCCACAGGCATCTCAGGAGGACCAAAGTTTTTATTTAACAAGATCCAATGAGTTCTGATTTTCTTTTTAAAGTCAAGGCAATTAACTTCTGACTTTCTATTTAGCAGTCAAAGTTAAAGAGCAATTTGTCATCGGAATTCAAAACTTATATTTTCCTTCCATTTTCCAATTTTATACTTTGCTGTCTGCTCAGTTTCGGGAGGCCGCGAAAGACTAGCAGTCAATGTTTCTCCAACTCCTCTCATCGTTTTTTAGTTTTTCATTCAACAGTTGACTGTTTCAAACAAATGAAAGTATATGATTAGAAAAAATCTAAAAATATTTATCCTCTTATCTTATCAACTAAAGCTAACATGTGTTATATGGAAAGTGAGTGAGGTCCTATCTTCCGAACATTCGGAACAGAGTTGAAATGGCCATAAATCGAAATCGGTAATTGTTTGCTTTGAGATAACTAATCAATGAGTTGCTAGATATTGAAACAACTGATGCTTTGGCCGCTTGGCCACCTCAATTCTACACCGGCTGTATTGGATGTTAACAATTTACCTTATATGTATACTATTTAAATATCAATTCATTTTTATCAAGTATGTAGTCATTTAATGGCCGCTTGTATAAACCACAGCTATCCATGATCTTCAAGATTTCTACATCTACATTTTTGAACTTTAGCAAGCCGTAGCTTTTGAAGGTTCACTCTGAGAGCAAAATTCCCTTAGAATTTTTTCTTTTATTTTTAATCACCCAATGGCGATATTTTAGTTTTTTTTAAGACCGATACTAACACCGTTTTTTCAATAGTTGGTACTTTAGCATGACGTAACTTCGACACAGTCATTCTTAGAGCAACATTCTATTGGACTTTTTTTCTTTCTCTTTTGATTGTCTAGTGGTGGAATTTTTTATTTTTCTTGTTTAAACCTGCATAAACCCGATTTTTACGCAAATTAAGTCATTTGCAAGATGTGACCTTTGTTCTCAGAGTGAACCTTCAAAAGCTACGGCTTGCTAAAGTTCAAAAATGCTGATACGGAAATCTTGAGGGTCAGAAGCTATCCTATTAGTTGAGGTAACCCGGAAATTACCCAACGAATCTCTGATGCAAAAGAATGATGTAATGCATCAAGCTCCGTTGATTATCGCTAGTTACATCCGGTTACCCATAAGGGTAAGGATAACTATCATTAATTTAATGCGGCGTCAGAGTAATGATAATAATAACGATAAAAAATTGAATGTTCAAAAAGTGACATAAAAATTTGAAAAATGGATCAAGACAAAAGCTAAGAAATTAATTGCAGTAAAAAAAAAAAAAAAATAAAACATACTTGAGAATTCGTTCGTTTGTTTTGTATGAGAATAATTGTACAAAAAAAAAAATTATATCATTATAAAACAAGTTTTCATAACCAAATTATACCTAATATTCGGAGAAAAAAAATTTTGCGACTTACTCAACTCGTGTGAAAAATATTTTAGCCATTGTATTTTATAATCAAATAACTAACTGCACACTGGGATTAACATGTATCTACTGAAATCAGTTGATTTTATTCTCATACGAGACTAAAACTGCCTGATTTATTTTTGGAGTTTATAGGTATATTAAGCCATGAAAGATAAGGTTTCCTAAAACAAGATGAGTGCTTCAAAAAAAAAAAAAAAAATTTCAAATATACAACTCTCAAAGTACATCGAACCCAGTGCGCAGCTATTTGCGGTAAATTAAGCCTTGCTTTCACATCATATACGAAAAATATCGTGCCAAAAATGTGAACCAGCAATAATATTGATTTCTAGGTATAATTATCTTACCTTTATAAAGATCATGGAGTGAGGATTCGAAGCATTAGAAATGACATACTACCGTACAAGCCGCGGACTGAGCTATTAAAAAGGGCGCGGCCTATTTATACAACTTAATTTGGAGACTAGGTACACACTTGTAAATATAAAGATTGGTAGTATGTATGTATGAATGTATTACAACACACCCACGGTCGTGTGACGCAATGTGGATGCCATCACAAGAAGTTTTCCTTCCTTCCGCAAACGATGTAGTAATAAACGTTCTTCCGCACCATCGTAGAACGAAATGAAAGTGATCGTGTACTGCTAGCATTTGTAGGCCCGCTAGGGCGCTAGCTGCTATGTGTCACGTGACACCACGTCGACACGACTTGTGGCGCCATCGTGACGATAGCGATCATTCTCCGAACTACTTTTGCCTCGAGTACTCAGTTTTGAATTCCAGTATTGTTGAACCGTTCACGAAAAGGTGAACGTTTTAAAGGAATGTTTAGATCTTTTCACAGCTACTTTGATTTTCTACACTTTTTCCCTAGTTTAAAAATTGTGAAACGGTATACTGGCAGCGATAATGTCATCTGTACTACCTGGCTGCATTCAATAGAATATTTTCGCACCAATCAATAATACGTCTGGTAGCGAATAAATTAAATGGGCAAATTACGTCGAACTAAAAATTATAATACAACTTGTAGGGCTGGTTTTTGTTAAAATAAAATTACTGACTATAGATTCGGATTCCCCGGACAATTTTGGGTAGAAAACGTGATGAAAAAGTTACTTATTACCCTTCTTGCCTCAGGTGCAAAATGAAAAGCATTTTTGCGGTTTACTTTTCACCATTTTCGATTAAATCGTAAAAAAATTCTTTTAAAGATCTAATATTGGACAAGTATCCTATATTTGGTAGGAGAAATGTTTAAAAAACACAATAGAAAACTGGAAATTGTACATAATTAAATTCACAAAACGCTTTGTTTCTATATTATTGTTCCTTTTTCTATTTTCCTGTATTCATATGTTGAGGAGCTATTTGTAAAATATACTGCGACCTGGTTTTCCCATAAATGTCCTTGCATTCAACTGCTTGTAAAGCAGCCACAGAGAGATAAAGGCATCTGGTTTCCGCTCTGCTTATCAGAGTCATACATACATTATCGTAATCACTGACTTTATCACCTTGAAGAAAAAACCATAATTGAAACATAATCATCAATGGAATTGAGAAATGTATAAGGTGATAGAAATTGAAGACAATTTTATCCTCGCAATGCATACCATTAGAATCTTGATTCTCATTCCTAAAATCTCTGTTCCCGTTGACCACACATTCTCGATAAGGCCTGGCGGTGTCTATCAGAGTCTCCCAGTGTGGTGGAAACATTTTTTTAGCTTAAACCAAGAAGAATTTTGGCACGTTTTTAATTAGTTTAGTAATTGCCTTGAAAACGTCAGTTTTCAAGCAAATATGGCTGTCGATCAATTTTTTTCTTTCAAAGTTTTTGTCAAATTTTTGAAAACTAATGATAGTATGAGATCCAGGTAGTGTTGAGAAATATTCGGTTCGTTTTAGTCCCACTTTTTTTAAAATCGTAGCGAATAATTCTCTATGTGTTAATTCGCAATTAGGGTTGACAAAACAGTCCGTCAAATGTATGCCATATTCTTCCGTTTTTTTTTCAGTATCTAAATAATACGTTTAACTTCGTGCGTTGTATCTTAATTAGACGACAGAAACAAGTTCAAAACTTCTTTCAATTCCATCGTTTTTAAACCGACTTTTAACAGTGTTCAAACATTGACCTAACCTATCTTAACATTCTAACCTGATCTATCATTTGGCGAAGGAATAAGATCCAAAGACCTTCCCATTGGCTGATTGATGGAACGAGCGTGCCTTGTTGTTATTTGTATGTAACATACCAACATAGGTATATAATATTTTAGAATATCATTTTTCTTCTCTTATTTGCCGATATCTGTGAGTATTCTTTACTTCAACATAATAGGTTATGTTTGTCTGTCATGACGCGACTTATGTTGTAATAAATCGAAACACTACCTGTAGTAAATAATAATTGAGTGTTTTTGTTTTTGCTAAAAAAAAAAGCTTATTATTGAGTATCTTACGATCTAATGAAACACGAATGCTTTACAGTCCAGAAATCAGCATGAAATGAAGTAGCGTTAAACTAAGATGTCTCTGGTAAAGAAAAAGGTTCTACTCTGTAAAGCCAGAGCACAAGGCGATCCAGAAGAAGGTGAAAAAAACTATGCAAAAGTTCTTGAATCAGCAGGATTTATTTCCACACAACTATCCGTTCTTCAATTCAAATTTGTTAACCTCGACGAGCTAAGGTCTCTTCTATTGACGCCAAATTCACATTCAGGTATGAAAAACTGCGAAAGAATATCAAGTGACATCAGTAAGAGCACTAACAGTCAAAAATTGAACTTTCCAATCATATATAAATTTAATTTATGTCTTGATGTAAACCTTTTTTAATCCCCATCAATAATAGGTTTGATTCTGACGAGTCCTCGGAGTGCAGAGGCTGTGGGACTGGCACTTGGAGATAAAGGAGCAGATGGTGAACCCCTTTTTAATGAGATATGGAAGAAATTGCCTACTTATTGCATAGGATCAGCAACAGATAGAGTGACCAGAGATTTACTAAACTTGAAAAGTTCTCGTGGGTCAGAAACAGGCAGTGCGAAAGAGTTGGCTGAGTTTATAATTAAAGATGCACAATCAGCAGTATACAATGCTGATGGAAAGCCTCTTTTATATCCGTGTAGCGCAATAGCGAGAGATACCATGGCTTTTACTCTTGAAAATGCTGGAATTTCTTTGCGGAAATTATCTGTCTACCAAACTCTACCTAGTAAAACATTGGAAATCGATTTGAACGAGATTTTTAGCAATTCGGTTCCAGAGTATCTTGTATTTTTCAGTCCCTCTGCTGTAAGGCATGTTATAAATGCAATTAAGCTAAATAAGCAGGAGAAGTTGTTGGAACAGATAAAATTTGTAGCTATTGGACCTGTCACTGAGCAAGCTATTTTAGATGCTGGTTTAGAAGTATTTGTTACATCAAAACATCCTGAACCTATGGCATTGTTAAACGCACTTAAGAATAAGCTGGATATGAGCTAAGGCTGTGAAATTGAAAATTTTCGTATGTGATAATGTAACTGAAAATAGACACATGCTATTGCTAGATAAAATGTGCATATATCTGTTTTGAAAAGAAAGATTCAACATTTTGTTATATACATAGTATGTATACAGTATAATGCTGAATTTGTAAAACTTGATATCGACTGTTATGATATAGTTTCCTTATTAATTAACCGAATATAGAATTAAGGAATTTCTATAATAACTAAAGTTTTTAATGGAATGATTCAAGCAAAATTGATCTGATGTACTCGTATAGGAAATTATGTATTTTTATTTTCACGCGATGGTCTGAAGTAATTTAACCGAGTTGTATTGTCAGAACAAACACAGTGTCCAATTTTTCGAACTGTCTTTTCTAATCTCTAATTTCAATAATAAGAAGCTACAGTCAAAATTATTTGCAATTGAGTGATCTTGATTGGAATTAACTGAAATCCAAAACCGGCTTTGAAATTTCGTACAATGTAAATTTTGTAGTAATTTTGTCTATTCTTAAAATGAGCAGCTAATCATTACAAAATCAGTGAACTAGATTTTGTTGACTGGAAAAAAAATGCTCCTACTATCATATAAGGCATCTTTCTACATCATTAGATGTATCAATTAATGATGTATTTCAATCTATGAAATTAATCAGAGTATCTTTGAATGCAACCTCGCATAATCAATTTCATTTACGGGTTTAGATACGTAACACTTAAATTCATAGCTATATGATGAAAGTGATCAATTGAAGAAATATAATACATATTATTATGTATTTGAGTTGGTACATGTTTGTAAATATAAATCTGTAATATATAAATATAAGCGATGTCTTTATTTTCTGTCTATTCAAATCTTAGATTCAAATTGAACCTCTCAAAAGTCACGTGATGGTTGCTCGGACATCGAGCGGTGGTTCTATCTGTTGTTAGATTTGAGAAATATGAAAAGCAACAGGGCCTCCTAGTAATGATCCGTCGTACTAACTAACAGCTGTTTTCTTGTGTGTCAAATCTGTGCGGGGGGTTAGAAACTACAATTGAGACAGGACTCGGTATTAATAATAAATTATAAGGTAAGTTAAATAAAAATTTATACTAAACGTGTGCCAAAATATCTCCGACACGTTGTCTAACATTAAGAATAATTTTTCTTCGATTAATTTCATCTCGGGGTAATGGAATTTTGAAACTATTCAAACCTCCTCCACCATATCACATCTCGCGAAATTATTTCTTATACAGAATCGTCTTGCGATTAAGAATATTTTAATCTTGAGTCACCGACATGTGGCTTCATTCATTAATCACAATAGTTACCGATAAACAAATACGGCCCTACATTTTGTTGAACAACGTGCTAACCATCTCATTGTCATAACTTCACCGACGCAACCCTTCTGATTGGCTACTATATCTCTCGGTAGAGTTGCAATTCATAATTCTACGTATCTGAAAGATAAAACCTTGAAGATAAGTTATCGGGATAGAGAACTGTCAGAGATGAATTGACTAACTTACTAAAACCGAATGATAAACAATATTAGATCACATTCAATGATTCTACGCGTAGTTAAAAACAACGCCTACTATTCATTAACTGTTTTTCTTGTTTCGGTTTTTATTACCGGCGTATTTATTTTCAACAGAATTTCCATCGGAGACAATGATTAATGAACACATGTGGATCTGTAATAAGTATATTTCTAATATATGTCAACACACATACGAGATTATTTAGAAATATTGCTAATCGTTAATCGCAATGCATATTACGTCGTACAAAACGATATTGTGGATTTTTTTTTTCTTCAAAATGTTGTAATTGAGGAAATAAGCATGTAATTACGCGGCCAATCTTGCGGCTCGAGGCGTAAATATCGTCCTTTGTTTCCGTCCCTAGAATGAATGAACCAATAATAACATAACCGGAAAGTTTAACGATGCAAGTTGTCATTGTCTTAAATGGAATCGCAAATTTTCTCTACCTTACGTGTCGAGAATGATACAACATCTCATGTACATATTTTAAACGTTACTCTTGCTCTGTCGCATCGTTTTAAGTATCATAAAATAATGCAATATAATATTTTTAAAACATGCGGGGGTGGCGTATTGTTATTTCAAAACGGATGCATAACAATCGTTGGGGGGCGTAGCTACTTTAGCTTCATTATCTTCCGCTAGCTACGCGATAAAAACCTGACTAAAAGAGACTCCGTAAATTTAAGCTTGCTGGTTTTCGGAGTCACCGCGTACGTGGGCATCAGTCCAGAGGGTTGGCGCATGGGGGTTGCGAGAGAGCCGTTGTGGTATCGATCGTACGGTTAAAACTACCCTTACGAAGGCGCAGAGCCGAAAAGAGCCTTGCAGTGCTTAAATCCACGCGGCACAGTCCATTTCTTCTACGTTTTAAATCGCGGTTAAGTGCAAAATTAAACGCGATAAATATAACACCGTACAATATCGCATCGTGTTTGTTATAAATAAAACCTCGTTTTATTAATTCCGTACGGAATTCAAAGGGTAAAATATTCTCTTCTGTACTGTTTTTTTCCTTCTTTCTCGCTCTTTTCTCTCTATCAATTATTCACCGATCAACGAGACTTGCGTACGAGCGACTCGTATACGTCAAGCATAACTGCTGCTGCACTTTCATTGACTAGTTTCGCGTAAACTTGGACTTGAAATCTGCAATTTTAATCAAATTTTTTTTCTTTTTGTTTTAATTTATTGCCACTTACATCTCCCTGCGTTACGTCAACTCATCATATTCAATCCTTTAATGACGTAATTCTTTTCCTCGTTTCGTCACGTCGCTTATAACTATATACGTACGGTATGTCTCTTACATACATATATAATGCAATAATAGTCAGTTTTTATTACGGGGTATGCCTGGAGCCTGAGGAGTAATGTCAAAGAGTAACATCACAAGAGTAGTGGCTATTTATATCTAATAATAAAGACTTACACTCATTGCTCATATAAATGTTTGCTTCGCTCCTTCAACTCGTTATACTTTCGGAGTTTAGGAGCCGAATGAAGCTAAAGAATTTCTTCTATCAAACCAGCAAAAATTTTTGCCATTTTTCTTTTCAAATTATCGGTTATTAATATTAAACAATTATTTGTTTGAAAAACAGTTCATTGGGATTTTTTTCGACTCAAATACTTTCCGTCGTCTTCAAGTCTTCGTCCGGTTTTGTGTTTTTTTTTTTTGAAATTTATTTATTCATTATAATTCCGCAAAGAACTCTTCAAACTTTTTTATGTGTCGTACAGGCGGATGAGCTTAGAGAGACTTGATGAGTACCCATTTCGGCAGAATAAGAAATAGAACAATATTGACAAAAATATATGTATATGTATATTTTTCATTTTCAGGGTTGAGAAGATTAACTAGAGGACTTGGCAAAGCCACGGCACAATCATGGCGTTCGCTGGGCTCAAGAAACAAATTAACAAGGCGAATCAGGTGAGTTTATAGTAATTTAAATTGTGTAAATATGATTAATAAATAATCTTCGAACAGTTTTAAATACAGAAATTTTGGTCTAACAGTTGAATGAATTTCTTGAACACCAAAATCCCGATCTTGAAAACGATTTTCTTCGTATATATTTATTGTCACTCGTCTATGAATTGTTAATGAAAAATTGTAGGTATATACCTTATATTTCAAATCCTTGATAAATTACATCTATAAATAGTAAAATCATATTATTCCTGGAATTAGGTAATCGATTATCATTATTATCCGTCTGTTTAATATTTCAGTTGAGTTAATTATTTATAAACTTCTCGGCGGCTCTATCCAATTGACCTTTGTAACGAACACTAATTTTGCTTGAATTCTGTCATCGCGATGTTTTCTTACATCTGAGTTTACCCAATATACAGTCAGGAAATAAGATCAGATCAACTTACCTCCGCAAAGGTCTGAGTTGCTTTTAAGCCTTACGCTCTTTCAACATCGAAGTAACTCAACGTTTATCGATATATAATGAATATTTATTTATGCTTTGGAAACGAATTGCCGAATCTAGAGAACATGAGGAGTTTTTTTTATTATTTTAAATGCGTAATAAAATCGAATACGTTAAAGTTTTATACAATAATAACGGGGATACGGTGAAATAACAGAATTATATGAGATAACGTGTAAATAATACGGTGATTACGGAACCAAAAATATACGTCAATCTCCAAAACCCCTGAAATTTCAAACCAGCTACTACATTATAGTGTTGTCAATCGTGTAGGTAACGAAGCACGAACATGTACTTGTCTGTCCTATACTATTTAACTAAGGTTAATTGTAAGCTTTTCCCAACATCATCACGGTTAACAGATTTGCGTTAAAATTATGTGGCGTTGTTATGTCTGCGTATATCAGTAGCAATTATCTTTACTAGAACCTCGACAGTATTACAAACATATAAAAAAAAAAAAAAAAATATAGCGAAGTAAGCATTTCATTTCAAATATCATTCAATATTGAATTATGATAATCATTTTGTTTAATTTTTAATTTTGATTTTATCGACATTCAAATATTTTTTTGTTTTGAATTTGGGTTAGATTTTCGTCGAACTTTTTCCATTAGACCTTATCGATTACCTGTGACTATAGTCTTTATTCAATGTATGTACATATAAAAATATTTCCTAATTCCTAACTTTGAAACTTTTTTTTGTTACTCTTATATGAAGACAATTAATTTCCTTTCATCTCAGTGTTTTATATACATATATCTTCTCGTGTAATCACAGAGCCCACAGCTCTCGAGTCACTGCCCTAACTTCTGATTACATGGCGCCAGCAGAGAAAATGCTGACGTACGTTTTCTTACCATTAATATTCATGAGTGAAATATATATGTATAGCTATACATTGCCAAGAATTACCGTAACTTTTTATTCTCAAAAAATCTCTACCCTACGGGAATACTATGTCTACCTACGTTAATTCAATGCTTTTAATCATAGGTATAAGGTTACAGCCGATTATAACATTATTATTATTATTATTATTATTATATAATAATAATAATAATAATAATAATAATAATAATAATTGTCCATCAACGTTTATTCCTGGAATAAAAATTCGCTCGATAAAATACGTTTCGTTTCTTTTTTATTTTTTTTATTTGTTCCTTTCTTTTTTCGCATATAAGGTATTATACCCTACATATAAAATGATAAAATAAAAAAAAGAAAGGGAACAGCTTCAGAAGGGCTAACGATAAGCTTACGAAATCCTCAGGTATAGGGCTTATTGTTAACCAACCTTATCCTTATATCGACTCTGCAGTCAAGTTTCGATCGTAGATAACAATACACTTCTTCATATATACCTATATGTATAGGTATATTATTTTTTTTCTTTCCGTACGAGGGGGGAAAAAAGCACACCCTGACATTTTACCATTCTAACAATAAAACTCCCGCATGAATCACTGGCATGAGAGAATCTCTAGCTCTTTTTTTTTTTCTTTTTTCTCTTTTTTTTTTTAAGCAAAAAGGTATGTACTACAAAATATACGAGATACTGTGATATATTATAACTTGTTACACTTTACTGCACTGGTTGTAATTCTCTCACATGTATGCAGTTTTTTGGAAATAGTACAAATTATCAATCAAATTTAACTCTGCTACTAAATTTTCACTTATCAACACGAAGAAAACTAATATTATGATCATCTTTCCGTTATTCGGGTTGGAATAATTCTCTTTATGACTATTCGACAAAAAAATTGTCAGAACTATCGAAGAATCGGTATTTCTCTCTCAGCATATTCCATATAAAACTCGATATGATGTTGCACGTGATTGCTACTGAAAAATTGGACAAAAATTAGCCATGGTAAAGCGTTTAATAATGAATATGTCTGAAAACGGGCGGACCGTTTCAAAGCTCGTTTGATAGAATTTAATCGCAACACCGCGTGCCGTTAGCGCTATAGGAACAATTCAGCATATCAATAATGGCTGCAGCGCAGACTGATCGTTACTATTCACATTTTTTTTTCTTATTTTTTTTTGTTTTCATTTTTTCTCCTTTTTCTTTTCGTTTATTTTTTTTTTCTATATTCACGCCTCTCGTTATTCACGTCGTAACGCCTTGCTGCAAGCTCATTTATTCTCATTTCCATACGTATAGATATATAATCTACGTATAGAGAGATTCTAAATTGAATGGTGGAATTAGCGCGCGAAATCTAGGTCAAATTTACTCTGGAGTGACCTTTACCTAGCCAACGTACCTATATATCTCGTCGAGGTAAAATCTCTCTCCTATCTGGGTTAGTCGTGATAAAATATAGGTCAGGGACGCCCGAGAATCGAGGCGCGGGCTATACGGGTACGGGAACGGGAACGGGAACGAGAACGGGAATGGAAACGGGAATAGAAACTAGCGAATTCCTCTACCCCGCAGACAGATCTCCTATGTGTCTAAGTATAATAGTGGATAGATAGATAGATAGGGTGGCTGCAATATATCATTTTAGAGATTACCTTTCGAGTATCGATCCTCGCTTTTCCCGGCTAGATTTTACCTCTTCTTATATTTCTATATCATCTGCAGGTAAACGTGTGGTGACAATAATAACGTGTCGAGTAGAGCTTAAAAAGAGAAAGAGAGATAAAATAAAATTGCTGATTTTGCAGAATACTTACTATTCTAATCTGAATACATACCCGCGAGTGTGCACGAATAAAAAATAATAATAAAAAAAAAAATGTATATATACGTGACTAACAAGTTGGAACAGGCCCCCTACATATGCCTAATGGACATGAAATTGGAAATCTTGCATATTCTTCTTTTTTTTGGTTTTTTTTTGCTTTCGCAAATTTCAGTTTTTGATAAAATTTGATGAAAATTTTGTGTTATTGATTCTTGACGATTTTTATCTTCAAATGCAGCGTTTCATTTCGTTGTTGGCAATTTTCTCTTTACCCTTTGTATACCATTTTTGTATATCCTATACCGTAAAAACACGGGATCGATCGAATGCTGATACAGTAAAGGGGGATGAAAATACAAATGAAATTGAATTTGTCAATAAAATGATTGACCCTTGTATAATACATTCGGATTATGATATATTTTAATGAAAAAACAACGCGTTAACGCGCGAATGTATATTGTACAATATACAACGTATAATAAATATATGAACAATGTTTTATAAATCGTTGTTATAAAAGTTGAGCGTAAGCTTCAAACAGATACGAAAAATAAAAACAAAATGTAACAATAATTATGAGTAGTTATTACTCGTTAGAAAAATATGTGTCATATAAAATAATTTGTCAGTTTCTACTTCCCCATTTATATTAACATTCTCTATTCTGCAACTGTTGATTAGCATTTCCATTAGTGTAATTATACGTAATACGGAACATCAGATATTTTATGTACATTAAAATTACACCCACGATCTCGAATCTTTGACCTTATACCATGGTTCCCGCATTTATACCATCAAGCGATATCACTCGTATAAATTATATTTACCATCGTGAGAGAGAGAGAGAGAGAGAGAGAGAGAGAGAGAGAGAGAGAGAAATATATAACAGTATGACAATTAACGATGATAACGATACAGCAAAACTTTCTGGTAATTAATTTCGACTTTTTATATTTAATTTTTTTACTTCTGGAAAAATAAAAAAAAAAGCTTAAAGCTCATTATCAAACTAACAACTCTTATGTTTTATGTATTCAAAAAGTTAAGAGTATAAACTTTCCTGGCACCCTTCCGACGTTCTTAAAGCAATCCCTCGCCTCTTTGGAAGGGGACGTCGAGTGAACTAGAAAAGCTTACTGATAACAACTATGCGGAGAAATTATTTTCCTTCTTGGCTCGCGACGATCAAAAAATGCGGAATTAAGGGCGTCAAGACGGACCTACGACGGACTATAAGAGTTGTTGGCATCACAGCTATAAAGAACCGAATGCGACGACGACTTCTGGCAAAATTTCAAACCTCGTAAAAGCTCAACGTTACATTAGATCCAAGCGAAACAGATATTGATCCGGTCCTCGGTCGACTCTCCTTAACGCTATACGCGAGAGATTCCTCCTCTTCGATTTCATCCTACTACACCTTCTCTAGCTTTCTCACTCCCCTTTACATACCGTGTTGGAATATGTATGTATATTATGTTTGTGTCGGTTTATTGAAAAGCCTCATGCTCCCAGGCGGGGGTCCATTTCTTTCTTTCTTTTTTCCTTTTCATTTTTCTCTTCCACTTCCACTTCCACTTCCTCTTTTTATTTTTTTTTATTTTTTCTTTGTCTCTATATAAGCGGAAAAAATGTCGTTTGAAATGTGAAATGTGCTCCTGGACGTGCTCGCTTGCGTTTTTTGTTTTTAACAAAATTCACCATTTAGGAGACTGCTGAATGCGGTGGGAGTCGGCGTGACTAATCGCGAAAAATTCGACAATTGTACAAAACGCGGAAGCTTTCTTATACATATAGATTTTCCTGTGAAGATGGTCGGGAGATCATCCGCAGAACGGGAATCGAGGTTTTACTTATCAACGATATTCAAGGTATCAATACAATCCGGCTTTTCGTCCGTGTCTGCGACCTGCAATTCGAAGATTTTTTCAATCGGAATAGAACCTTCCTCTTATTATCGTTAAATTATTTACTGTAATGCCACGAAAGAAGAAAAAGAATTACGCTTAAATCCATACAACATTTTTACCTCGTCATGTATATATCTACGAGAAAACTTGGGCAGCTGTATCGAGTAAATCGTTGTAAGGTTTTCTTATTACCTTACCTAATTAGAATGTCATTATCTCGTACCGAATACAATATTCCAGTAAATATACATATAATGTAAACAGTTAACGATTTTCGATGTACGTGAGTCCTGGGAATAGAAATTTTTTTTTTTTAGCAAATCGTGTGTATAATTAATTACCGAAAAGCTCAAATTTCATAGCTCATAGCAATTAGTCGATCTCGTGCTTATATACTTAGTTGAAAAAAAGATTGAAATCGAAGCTTATCAACTTGAACTTTTACAAATACCTATAAATGATGTAAAAGTTAATCTTCAAGTCCTGATAAAGAGGATCCGGATTTTCATGCATCAATTCATCTAATCAAATAGCGAGTTGTAAATTGTGAGGAAGGTTTGTCACTGTGCATATATGTATATAAATAATGCTCGTGTCTTGAAGAAAATTCTTTTCCTCGAGTGCCTAGGGCATAAAATTGGATTTAGAAGGTACAGATCAATCGTATAACGTCTCTTTTAAGTCTTCTACTCCACGTTGCCTATAATAGATATGAACGAAAGCGTGGGTGAATATCACCTACACACATTTTTATACCTATACGTCATACTTGTCTACTATATGAATATTTATATGTAATATATACGTTTATATTTTCATATGTAATATACACTAAGTCATACTTACTCGTATTTTCAGCTTATAGCTTTAAGATCGGGTGTGTAGTTCAGGCTAAAAGCTTATCTATACAACAAGTTGTTGTTCCTTGAACGGGATTTATACAGATACATCCATTAGCTACACTAAAAGTTCGAAATTATATCCACCTTTGATGGTTATCATATACCTATATCCATGTTTCGTTTTGTTAACTGCAGTATATGACGGAAAAAATGGGTGGCGCCGAGGGTACGAAACTTGACGTCGACTTCGTGGACATGGAAAGGGTTGGTATTTATACATATATACCTATATATATATATATATATATATATATAAATATATAATATACAGTGAGTAAGAAGGAATTTCTTTCAGGCATGCTACACTCTTTTTATATGAAATATTTCAAGTCTCAAACCCTGAAGAATTTTTATAATAATAATTATAATAATACATATCTATTTTTTTAATTTTTTTTTTTTTTCAAACGTTCATGAAAATCTGAAATATTTCATGTATATTTACCGATCGGAATTGGTTTGCAACAAATCAATCTCGATGATCCGATACTCCAAACCGCGGCATCAGCGATTAAAGTCCTTGATTTCTATTTGACAATAATATCTATCTTTAGCTATAAAGTGGAATTAGTTATTGAAATTTACTGATTTAATTATGTTATATAAATTCTTGATATTATCCGGTTCTCTCACTCCGAATAAGTTATTTACAAATTATGTAGGTATATCCAAAGAAGTAGGTAATGTCTGCCCATCTATTCCAGCTTCTGTACACAAGAGATTCTTAATTAGCTTGTTATATTATTACGTTTAAAATGAGACAAATTCATCCCCCGCGGTGAGAGAATATGATCATCAAAGTTAAATCATGTAATGCTTAGAACTTTATAATAAAAATGAGTAAAATTTTATAAAGACAAATAGAAATTAACTGTCGTTTTCTTTGTTATATCGTCAGAAAACGGACGTTACTGTCGAACTTGTAGAAGAACTCCAGATGAAGACGAAAGAATTTCTTCAACCTAATCCTACAGCTAGAGCAAAAATGGCAGCTGTCAAAGGCATAAGTAAACTTAGCGGACAAGCGAAAGCGTCCACCTATCCTCAACCCGAAGGGGTACTTGGTGAATGCATGCAAATGTATGGTAAAAAAATGGGTGAAGACAGTATTTTTGGTAAGTAAATAAAATGTCTACAGTGTATGTTTTATTATGTGTACCTTACTGTTCTATTATTATCATTCAAACGTTTATCCATACGACGTATAAAGAATAGAATAATTTTCCGAAAAACGCTGCGGTTGTGTTTTATCAATGAATTATAATCTCGTTTCGGTATTTCCATTATTGTTTTTTATATCGTTGATATAAATAGGTTTGATTTAAATTAACGTACCCATTTAATACGGGCTTATTCTATAGGTCTGGCTTTAATCGAAATGGGTGATGCGATGAAGCAGATGGCAGACGTGAAGTATTCTTTGGACGATAACATTAAACAAAACTTCCTCGAGCCACTACACCATCTGCAGACGAAGGATCTGAAGGAAGTGATGGTGAGGATAGAGAAATATTAAAAAAGTTTTCAAGCAAATCTAAAAATGTTTTTCTTTTTTTTCTGTTTACTCATGTTATAGCATCATCGGAAGAAACTTCAAGGCCGAAGACTGGACTTTGACTGCAAACGGAGACGGCAAGCGAAAGGTAAAATTCCGATTCAATATCAATTAAATATTTATATAATCGGCAAGAATCGTCGTCAAACGAGGTACATGAATCTAAATCTTAAGTCTCGTGTCAATTCTCGCTTATCCCTGACCCATATATTTGCCCCTAAAAATATTTAGACTTCTGCAATTTTATGTATATACATTTTATATTAATATAAAACCGTTGAAACTTTGAATTATTATTACTGATCAGCGTGAGCGTTTTTGAGATAAATCATCCGAGCATATTTTCAATGATATAAATATCAAAATATGTGTTAACCAAAAACTGATAATATAAATTGGATTTATTTCGAGGTAGTATAACCAGTCGAAGGCTGACTAACGCCATTATATTAATATCCATTAATGTCACTTACGGTGTTCTATTCTATTTGATCTCGTTAACCTTGTTCGTCAGGAATGATATTTGAAAGAAATTCATCTATTATTATATATATATATATTGATTATTTATTTCTGCACGTGCATGATCTATAACACTAATGAGTTAAAAAGAAATACACACACCACTTTCTGCATTTGTAATTATATTGCATGTGGTGATTATACACATTAAGAGGATTACAGTGATTGATCGATTTCAAAGATTAACTCGTTTATCCGATATCCTAAATGCATGTATACAATACTCACATAATTATTATACTTCATATAGGTATATAAGTTTCGAGAATTTTTAATTTTCACCATTGAATTTCATCAATTTTGACAATAAATTATTCATCATTAATGTACTACTAAACGTCTCAATTAAATACCTAAATTAGCTGCTGGAAAAAGGGCTGCTAGTCCTCATTTTGGAAGTCCGGCTCGATCAAGTCCCGCATCAACTTCTGTGGGTACGTCAATATACGGGGGGGTCCGAATTAAACTTATCACTGCAATACGCAAGGGATTGTATCGCTGAAATACGATAAAACTATCCAGTTTGATAGAATTTTTTTCTTTTTTTTTTCTACACATCTTTCATTATTCAGGATTTTAAAATTGTATTTAATTAGTAGCTGATGGCTGTTTTACGTGTGGCGATGCTTTCCCCTTTGCAGAGATAATTTTAATTACGACCAGACCCGTGTGTGTATATCAGAAAGTAATACGATCAGTACCTATACATATATCCAAAAATTAAAATTTGCACCTGTTGGTAAAAGTTATAATTGGAGCTCGAATATACCTAGACTGTGCTGTTAAGGGTGTAGTTTAATGCCAAATCAATATTCCGTTGTATGGTTTATGAAAGAAAGAGAAAAAAAAAACAGGAAAAATAAATTTTTGATAACCCCAAAGTTTTTTTTACCTGGAAAAAGGAGAGAGCAAAAAAAAATTAACAATTTCTTACTGTACCGTGAAGCCCTTTGACGGCCGCTGTAGGTATGCATAAAAAGTTGATCGATCAAAAGCTCGACGGCAGTAATCATACTTACGTAATTTTTGTACCACCTGCGAGGATGACGGTTTTATCCGGGATGTGGAACATTTTTTTTCATTTTTAAATTTGACTTTCATTTTTTAATATCTGATATGTCGACTGTCGTATATAAAATTACCGAAGGTACGGCGAACGATCTTCTTGTTTCGATGAGAATTTGTCGAAGAAAAATAAGAAGAACGAAAAATAAAATTAAGAAATTTTTAAACGTGTAAATATATTCGTATAAAGTGATAAATTTTTATTCAAATGCGAAGTTGATTAAAGTTCTTAAAATCAATCCGTATCCTGCAGTATATAACTAAATTCAAGAAATATACTTATATAATGTATATTCATTCGTTTCTTGACACGTACTCACTTTACGTCTAGCAGCCCAGTTACCAAAGTTCCAGCAGAAATTTGTTTGCTCATCCTTATATAATATTTTTGATTAAAACCGAAGGCAATTTAGAACCTTGCTTTTTTTTCATTTTCGTTTTTCTTTTTAATCTTATCTTATTGCCTCGTTCGATATTATTGATTCGCAGTTGAATAGCGTTTCCGAGAAAGCCGAGATAGCCAATATATAAGTATAAGTAGACATATTCTAAGTTGATCTATATACCTGAACATACATAAATTTATAAATTTGTCATTTTGTTGGAATATCTTTAAGCACCGAGGCATGCAGTGATCTTAGAATATAATATACATATATCTTTTTTTTTTCAATACTAGAATGCGGTAGTTCTGCACCTGTTATATATATATATATATTTAAATTGTATAGGGTTTTGCACGTTTGCTGAATAAATTGCAACGCCTATAAAAATATAAAAATTTATAATTTTTATTCGAGAAGAGAAAAGTCCGGAAACAGAAAAAAAAGACAAGATAAAAAAAAAAATCGACTATTTTTAACCAGGAGTTTCAAGGCTGCTGAGTTCCGGAATATTTATTTAATTGGAGTGGACTTTACCACAACGGTCGTACGCCTTTTATACATATATCTCATTGTTAGTCCCCTAATTAGACGTGCTCACAATTTTCAAGCTTGCACGAAATAAGAGATTGATCAAAATATTCGCAATGCGATCCTTTCATCGATAATATTTCGCGAAATCAAACGTACAAAACAAAAAAAAATTGATGAATAACAAAAAAAAAAAAAAAAAAAATATATAAATAAATAAATAAAAATATTAAGAGCTTATATTTAGTCTAATTGCGGTTACTTTGATCTTCTTCGTCTTCATCTGAAAAATTTTCTCCATCTTTCGCTCACGCTGCTTTTTTTTTTTTCTTTTCTTTTTTTTATTCTGATTTCCTATATATACCGTTATTATAATCACCATTACCATATATTATTGATTATACTCGTACTGCAAAAGAAAAGAAAGCCAGAAAACAAAAATTAATACATATATACGAATATCTGTAGCTGCTAAAAAGACTATATTCCTTATGTAGTTTTAGCTATCATAGATTACAGAATATAGATTATAGTTTATTAGTCAGTAGGCAATCTTGTAGAACAACACTTAACACTCCTATGGCGCAACCTTTGCGTACAGGTTCTCACGTTTCAGACGACGAGATACGCCAAGCCGAAGAAAAATTCGCTGAGAGTCTTCATCTCGCTCAGATGGGGATGTTTAATCTTCTAGAGAATGATGTACGTCTGTTATATGTCAATAAAATTCCATTGTTTTCTTCTTTTCTCAATGGATAACTAAATTCCAGTTATTCAAATCTTGAAATAATTAATCAACTGGCCAATCTCATTTTTGAATTTTATATATCGCGATTCGGATTTAATTAGAATCTGTTTTCGCAGGTTGAGCAAGTCGCGCAATTGGCCACTTTCAGCGAAGCTCTGCTCGAGTACCATCAGCAGTGCACCGAAGTACTGAAGGTGCTTACGGAAACGCTGTTCATTAAGTACGTAGACGTTTTATGAGCAGATTTTTGCATGCATGTGATAGAGTTGCAATGCAATGGAATAATCTGGTTTCAATCGGTCCGAACATGAATTAATTATTTATTAAAATAAAAAAAATAAAAACGCAGGAAAGATGAGGCAGCGAATAGACCGAAATTGGAATTCGTTCCAAAAACACTTGCCGATCTCAACGTCGAAGGAATCTCTGACATGAATGGTGGGAACTACTCCTTACACGGTAAGAATACAAAGCTTAATACATATACCTAGGTAACATACATCATTCGATTGGCATTTCGTAAGAATGAATGCCCGTTTTAATGTATTCATTATATATTCATGTATTTATGAACGTTGTGTGATTATCTTTCCCAATATAACTTATGGTATACCGTCTACGTGTTTATGTATTTCATTATTATCAATTCGGGTATGCATATGGGGAATTTCGTCCATCATCGTTAACATTTAACTTCGACATTTTTTTTATTTTTTGGTGTTGAATTTTTTCATATGTCGTAGTACTATATTAAAAAAATTGTATGTGATTTTTATTTTTATTATTTTCAATTTTTCAGCAAACTTTTTTTTTTTCTTTCTTAATAATTAATTGAAACTTTGAAAAGAATACACCCCTTGAAACTTGAGAAAAATGATAATGGATGGAATGCCCCATAAATATATACATATATGTAATTTGTCAATTTTTTTTTTTATATACACACCTTCTGCCCAAGTTTTTTCTCTATATGTATATGTCCCATACTTGATATTTGATATTTTTCTAACTAATATACATAAAAAAAAAAAACTTGTTTGAATTTACAATTATTTCAAATACGCGGAGAAAAGTGCAAATGTTCGAAAAGTGTTGAATTTTTGAAAATTTTTTACGTCAACAGTTACACTTTACGATCTCTGATTATCCTTTTCTCCGGGTTCCAATAAATGTACGTATACGTGATCATGTTTTGCTAATCAATAATTACACTTTACCACCACGTATGTATGTATACCTATATTATATATTAATATTGATATTAATATTATTCTATATCCTCTATTTTCGTGATTTGTTTATGTTCATTGTTGTGCTATAACTGAAATCTTCCTAATCAAAAACTTGCAAGTTCCGAGCCCGTTTAAAACTAATCCATTTCTAACCTGACTAACAGGACTCCCATTTATCGTCTTCTAAATTAATATGAACAAATATTTAACGGTCTAAAAGATAAAAACGTCTATAAATCTACACGATTGCTATTCGTTGATCTGTCTTTTTGTTTTCGTTCTTGTTTTATTGTATTCTTCTTTATACACGTGTGTATGTGATACGTGCCCATTATAATTTTATAAATGGCACTTGTTTCGGCGTCATGCTATCCTTTTTTTTTTTTTTTTTTTAATTTTTTTCCATTATGGTATATGTATAGTATCGCTAGTTTCTCCGTACTATACTATAAATGACGATATACATATATACATATACAATTGTATAGTGTACCCAGTTTTTCTCGCTCACCGGACGTAGGTCTCTTGTTTTTAATGTTAGTTTTTAAACTACCCGACCTTACCTAAAGTCGACTCCGAAATACTCGACTGTAGTTCGTTTTGAAATAATTTGTGAGATATTTGTCCAACAGCAATTATAATTCCGGTGGTCTAATTGCTCCGGGTATACATAGTTTATACACGTCAGACTCGGTTGACGGGGCAATAGAGAGTACACATATACAATTGCCTCTTTTCATCATTTCCGACCAGTTTTCTTGTACTTTTTTTTTTTTGTTTGAATTTCAGTTTTATTCTCCTTCTTTTTTTTTTTTTTTTTGAATATTCGCGCAACTAATTGACTCTCTGTATTCATAATATACTTAAATCTACAATTAAATTTCTTTGTCCTTCTGACGCGTCGTAGGGTCAAGTCGGGCCGGATCTCCGGTTCATGGGGACGCAAAGCGTTCGCAACTCGAATTATTTCCAGCTGGACAACCGCCACAGTCCACTAATGGTAAATTGTTTCTGCATGGGGCTGTTAAAGTCACTATAGATCTTATCTCATTTCTCTTTTAATTCTCCCTCTCCCCCCACCCCCCCCTCTCTCTCTCTCTTCCTCTTTCTCTCTCACATCTCTATTTCTATTCTCCTTTCATTCTCTCATTTCATTTCTTTTTTTTTTTTTCACTTCTTCTCCTTCGTTTTTTCTCATTAATTTTTCTCCCTCTCTCGACAAGGCGGAGAAGAGTCAAGTCTGTAATTGACCTCTACATCCATGTACCCCGTCATCGGCATGATAATCGTCGAATGTTCATACCAAGTGACTGACAATTTAAAAACGTGCACGCGTGTTCGTATTTAGCTTTCTGTAATTGATATTTCAATGAAAATACTCACGCGATCTATAGATCGATTTGACCTGATCGTATATCGGACAAATTTTAGTTCATACTCAATAGACTGGGTGAAAAAATCGATTATTTTTTTCCTTCCAAAGGTATATCAAAAACATTGTTGCTAGTGACGAAGAAATAAATCTTCTAAAAGTATGAATTCTTAATATTAACATTTAAAGGTGGATCATCGCGATCTTCTATTTCCCATTTAAATAACATGGGAAAAGTTTTGTTCGATTTTTATGAATTTTATAAATCGCCAACGGATTAATATGCAGAAATGATCGAGACATGATCTTGTAGGGAATTTAATACTCTACGAAAAAGGTCCTTAGTCGTCATATAATAATCCCACGCGTTCAAAAGTTAAATTGGTCATCAAAGTTGAATTTACGGACCAATAACTTTTGAACAAGTGGGTTTATCATATGACGGCTAAGGATCTTTTTTGTAGAGCAATCGATTCCCTACAAGAATATGTTTCGGTCATTCCTTTACATTGATCCGTTGGTGAGTTATCAAATTCAGAAGAAGCAAACAAAAGTTTTCCCATCTTATTTAAATGGGAAATAGAAGATCGCGATGATGGACCTCTAAATATTTCGAGAGAATTTTTTTGTTCATCATTCTAGCAATCATGTTTTCGATATAAGTTTTCAAGGAAAAAAAAAATAACCGATCTTTTTAAGCCAGTCTAATACTCTTATTACTCGTTTGATATGCAATTTCGACACTGTATGTATAAATACCTATACCTGCATGAATTGATCATTCGATTTTCATACATCAGATTATTTTTCATACATTCATTGGAATTCGTTTTGTGATCAATCCTCTATCTTAACCCAAAGTAATAATCATAAGAAAATTCAATAATGCCTTACTTTTTCATGCATAATACGTAGATCTACGTATACACGATGTTTTTCAGTAGCTGGTTCTAAATTATTATTTATTAATATCTAGCATGATTTTATAAACCTATACTTTTGCTTCACCGACTATATATCATATGCATAACAAAGTTTACATAGCTTATTGACGCTTCATGATTATTTATTGTAAAATGCGTTTGTCTTTACGAATCCATATACGAAAAAATTGAGTATAATAAATCGTATATGTAAAAGTGAGTTCTATGATAAATCCAGAGGCCCTTTATCAAGGTTTCGTTATCATCTGTAAAAGGCCTCTAGATCTGTATCCTATTATAGTATTTGCACGACGATTATATCTATAATATACTAATTGCAGAATTGATTATCATTGTTGTTGTTGTTGTTACTGCTGTTGTTATCTTGGTGCATTTATTACACCTTTACACATTCCATTGAATTAATTGCGAATTTATTTTAGCATCGCCGCTGCCATCTCCGAGTAAGTCACCGGCCAGGACGCCGATGAATAGGCAGCCTTGTTGCCAGGCGCTATATGACTTTGAGCCAGAAAATCCTGGCGAACTAGGATTCAAGGTATTATATCCTAAATTCAAAACTAGGATTTTTTATACCCTTTCAAATAAAGAAATTTCCCCTTGAACTGATTAAGTTCGTCATATTAAAACTTAGGAAATAACTATATACTGTTTGAATTTTTTGCAATAAATAAATAAATAAATAAAAACAAGACTTTGTTTAAAAGTATTTCCCTTAATTTGTTGTATTCAAAGAGAAAAAAATGAGAGCTTTCGAGGTTTTATTCTCATTTTTTAGTGCTTCCATGATTTAAGTTCACTTTGTACTTATTTTAGTCTTAAGATGTGATAAAGGCTCGTTTTTTAATTCAATTTTCCAACGTTATGAATTGAATTATGAATCTAATCCTACTGATTTTTTTTTTCTTTAAGGAAAACGACACGATCACCCTGCTCAATAAGATCGACGAGAATTGGTACGAAGGTAGCGTTAACGGACGTACAGGATATTTCCCTGTGACATACGTCCAGGTTGTGGTACCATTGCCATAAAATAAGATCGTTTAAAATAAACCAAAGGAAAAAAAAACCGCGTATTCATGTCTACCACCAAAATAACCTACGAGTTAAAACTATTATCCTATAATTGATTAATTAATTAATTAATTAATTCATTAATTACTTGAAATAATTAAACACTTACGTTATAAAGTTTAAATTTAAAACGCTGATCCTCATGCAGTTATATATACATATATATATATATATATATATATATATATATATATATATATACAATATATATACATACTATACTCCCAGAAAAAAAGAATCGAAAGAAAAAAATCAATACAAAAAAGGACCGCAAGGAAATTTTTCTCTCCGCATGTTACATGTACATAATGTTATAGTATCTTTTTGATTCAGCGTAAAGAAATCTATATATACATACCTATATACACTCTACTCCATATTACATATACGAGTATATATTATATATACATGTAAAAACTTTACATTTTCCTAAACCACTCGCCCCCCCCCCCCCCCCCCCCCCCTTCCCTCCTCCCCAATCAAAACTTACTCTAATTCAAAACTTCCAACCCATCGTCTCCCATCTTTGAATAGTTTTTGCGCTCTTAAACCACCCCGACATTTCTAGTTATAAATATATTCTAAATAAGTTACTCTTACCACGAATCGTTTTCATCACTCCCTATTTTCATCTTCTTTTACTTTTTCTATTTCTTCTGTCATTCTTATTTTTATTTTTTTGTTTTGTCCCACGTTCTATTTAACATGGCTTGCACTTTACTCTTGTGGTAATCTTTTCACGGTTTTTCAAGTGTTTCCACTATATTTAGAGATCAAAGTACCATATTGTTCGATGAAAGTTTCATCCTCTTTTGGGATTAATTTTTGTCTTTAGAACTCCACTCGGCTAACTGAATTCTTTGAAGTATATGAATATTAGTATATTATGAGTAGTGTTAAAGATGTGGAACACTTATATCGTGATGAGGCCTTATGTTTTTTAGCCAATTTCTATAGAGTTCTTTATTCATATAATATTGACATTTTTTAATTTAGGATAGCTAGGTAGATAAAGTTTAGTTAATTAATTAATTAAAATCCAGGCGATTCAACAGGATTATATAGTTTTAGAATCTTAACCCCCCCCTTCCCCCCACACTTTCCCTGAATCGTCGTGGAACGTCTATCCTGAGTATTAGAGCGAAATTATAATTAGTTTAAAGTTGCAGGCGCTTCTATACATGATACAAGTGTAGAGTTAATGGAGCGAATTGACGCGTGATACTATCGTGCATATTAATTTGAATGTCGTAAAAATAAAAAAACAAAATATTTCCGATATTTTCTCCCCTCGCTCCTTGAAAAATACAGGGAACATGTTTATCTTTGCGTTATTTTAAGCGCTTGAAGACATCCTTTTATCATCTCCTAGACCCAGATTATGGAGTTTGGAGGGCTGCTGTCCACCTTTGCGCCTCATATACATTATATTGAATATATAAATGAATAAATAAATGAATGAATAAAAATGTAGTACATATACCTATATTGCATCGAAAGTATCGCGCGTCTCGCTTTCTTTAGTTCGTACGTACGTACTCTGTTACGTTAGGAAGAGAGCACATTTATATTATATTATATTATATTATATTATATTATATTATATCATATAACATCATGAAAAATAATGATTATATTGCATTGAATGTAAAAGAAAAAGAAACTAAAAAAATAGTAAAAAGAAAAAAAAAGAAGAAAAAAATATGAACGATCATCTTAAAAAAAAAAAACATATTGTATACATAAATCCATACATACATACATACGTACATACATAAAGAAAAAATTAAAATAAAATAAAGAAGCGCGAAATCACCTGTCAGAACAATGAAAGTACTTTTTAGTTATTCGTTAGCAACACGTGGTTAGGAGGATGTATACTTTGAACGATACTTGCTAAACGTATAATGATTGTGTATAACATTATAGGCCATAAATCAATACTAATGATATATGAAAATATGGACAGAAAAAGTTGATTTGTAAACTGGTCAATTCGACTGTCAAATTGTTGCATAGTTAGCAATAAAATGAAATATCGAAGAGAGAAGATGAAGAAAAAAAAAAATGAAAAAATAAATAATAATTATTATATAAAAATAAAAATAATAAATACCCTCAAGGCTGTTCCGGGAAAATGATGATGATAATGATGATGATGAGATGATGATGTTGATGATAATGACGATGATACTGATTATTAATAATATCATTATTGTTACTATTGTTTAATCCGCGTGTAACTCTCTAAATATAACGTCGTCGGTTATAATCGAGATAAGGCTCATTATAAAGAATAGAAAAGTTGAAAGAATGATGAAAAAAAAAGGAAAAAATTAGAAGATTTACCGACGTCGTTGCAATACTGAATTATTACATATAAACATACCCAACGCGCATAGAGCAATGAATTTCAAACAAAGTTAATAAAAATAATTGTCAGATTACACCGCGAACGGAAGCAATTAATGAAAATACAATTAGCTAATAATGATATACACTGAAATTAATTATAAATACTAAATCGGTATCTTATTCTATAAATGTTGGCTATTGTTAAATGTTGAATATTGTTCTATGGTCTGTTTCGTAAGTTAATTATAGCACGGGGGTAAATTTATGCGAAATACAGACATTATCCAATCATACAGAAACAAGAAAAATGAATAAATAAATAAATAAATAAAATGAAAAAAACGTAAAAAAATAAAATATAAAAAAAAATAAAAAACGTTGCGAATAACTAATTGTAGGAATAATTAATACTCGATAATAGTTATTTAGTTGATTCTTTGACGTACGCAGACAATTGATAAACTTCGACAAGTATACAGATATTTTTGTTCGATTCTTTTTTATTGCACGAAATAGAATTTCCTTATTTCATTTACATAGTTTTTCTTTTTTCGGAAATTTTCTCATAATTTTGTCTATGATATTTATGAATTCGTATGTCGTTGTTGTATAGTTCGATTAGATCAACTGTCTGCGTACTAAGATATATATTTCAGCAAAAAAAAAAACAAAAGCAAAAAAAAAAAATAAAAATAGAAAAAGAGAATTATAAGTAAATGAATTAAAATTAAAAAGAAATGTTAATATTTTTGTGCTGATCAGGCATGCGTCACGCAGCAATCAAATTAAAGAATTAAAAAAGTGGAAAGGTAGCTAATCATAAGATATATAGAAAAATGAATGCGAACCCGTATTGTATTTAAGTCGCGAAACGCTCTGTAATCTAATTATAATCTAACTGCTTGGAGATCGAATAAACTGACGTTTTTACGATCTCTGTAAATAAGTTGTAAAGCACTGGGCATCCATGGTCAACAATTTCTCTAATAATTCTGGTTCTGGTTCTGGTTCTGTTTACGAGCCAGGAACCATTATCCATATTTGATTTTAATTATCGACGTTTTTGATTTTTATTTTATTTATTCAATGCTTTTTATAATTGAGGGAAATAAATAACGTCAATCTCCCCTCAATTTTTTTTCATTGTTATATATACCTTTATATTATATGTATGTGCGATTATATCCTTTCCTCTTATATACCTATATATTATATATAAATATAAATATATAATATACATATGTATAATCAATGAAATGACCAGGGGATGCAGCACAGTGATACTTTCAAGACAATACATAACGATTAATTGTACTTATTGGTAAATTAATCTACTATAATTATTAAACTCTGAATAAAAAACATATAAGACATACGATTTCGGTCAATGCTAAATGATTATTATAAATAATTAAGAAATAAAGTGTGCTCTATGTCATCACCCGCTTTTATTATTCACGACATTTATTTATACCCATAGATACACACGTACACGTGATCCTTTAAGCTTTACGATCGATCCTAATCATATAAACACGGCTTTTTCCCCGTTGCTTATTGTACACGCGAAAGTCTCTTTCTATAAGCCCTTAAAAACAATTCATGCTAGAGTTGGGCAAATGATAAATCAATAAATGCTTAGGATATAGCATGATTTAATTTTGCAATTAAATTATTACTTTATTGTCTTAACGTTTTTCCGTACAATAATAATACACAAGATATAAAGTAATCGTGAACCATATCGAAACACAAATAACTAATAAAGCTGTTAATATTCAATTCCAGTAATCGTACGAGACCAATTTACAATTTGAGATTAAGAACTAGAAACCTACGACAGTGTTGTTAGTCATAATTTTTTCCATCAATTACCGTATTAAAGTCGTTTAAAACAGATTATTTAAGTAATTACAATGTCAACAAAAATCCAACAGTCTAATATAATCGTAAAGTAATATTCCAATGCCTTTAAATTTCAATCACTACAGAAGTTCTTTACTTATACTTTTGGTAAACAAGCGGAATATACATCGTGATTATACTCCGGTATCAAACTGAGCCACGATTTCAGTAGTAAAATATTGCGAGTCGTACCTCAGTCGTACAGCAAAGATTTTATCACTAGTTAAGTAGTAATGCTCAGTGTACGTTCTCGGCAGTTCGTCCGCAGTAGAATATTTCCATAAGGGGTCAGACGTTAGCTGTGGCCGCGGTGGATCTTCCAGTAGCGCATTTCCGTAAAGGGTCAGACGCTACTAGTGTTCGCGGCGGGTCTTCCAGTAGCGTATTTCCGTAAAGGGTCAGACGTTAGCTGTGGCTGCGGTGGATCTTCCAGTAGCGCATTTCCGTAAAGGGTCAGACGCTACTAGTGTTCGCGGCGGGTCTTCCAGTAGCGTATTTCCGTAAGGGGTCAGACGTTAGTAGTGTCGGATGTGCAGCGACGTAAACTAATAAACCCTTGTTTGATTGGCAGCGCTCGATATAACCGTGTGAGTGCGGGTAGGATCATTTGTAGAGTTAACCAACCCTGCGACATGATCTACAAGGGTGGCGGGTACGAGGCAGTATACATAATTCATGTTTTCTGTGGATATAATTGTATGCGGTATTACCCAAGGGAGGTGCCAGGACTCCAGGAACGCCACGGTAACAAGGCATACCATCATCTCAAGACTACCGTGCGACCTTCATAAAGCTTCGTAAAGGTGCGTATAGATGTATTCATCATATATGTATGTACATACATACATACCTATACGTACACGTGACAAATCACAGCGCCTATAGGTATATTAAAAGAGGAATATGTTATCCGAATATATTAAAAAATTACAGGTAAATTAGATTCGTGAATTTCGATTCAAAGATCGATAAGGAATTCAATTTATGTTATCGAGAAGAGGTGTGGACGGGGATACATTTTTGAGGATGGATAATACGGTACCTACAACATTTTGCATGCCATTCGAATGGCATTTTTTATTTTAATTTTTTTGTTTTATTCATCTCATTTAATTTCGAGATAAATTTTCAAGGATGGGTTTTATGGAGATATAGTAAAATGGCCTTTTACTCATGGTTACGCTACTACAGTTGAGATATATACTACGGGTGGATTCTTTGTGTGAAAATATTGCCTTTTGATGCCCAATTACAGGGGTGCCCGTGTTTTATAACGCCACTTCCCCTGTATTAGAACGCTTTATACATTGGCGATATACGTATAAAGAGCGTGGACGTAGACATCGTAAAAAAATATACTCTGGATGTTTCGATGGTGACTATGCGATGTCGTGTTCAAATGGTTCGCTCTAACATTCAATATTTAAATAATAAATTTGACTAGCATGTTTTGGATATATTTATTCATGATTTAAATATAATTTTCAAAATTTGGTTTCATAACTTTTATTCCAGGATATAACTATAATCTAAAATACTTTATAGCTATACAAAAATTTACCTGACATTAAATGAAATATAAATATTTATCGTTTCGGCATTGAGCTTTGAACTCGAGTGGCTGGTGAAGCTTTTTTTCGTTAAAGAGGATTGTTTTTATTAACCTATCAAAGAGGGAGACGTATAAGCTGCTTATTTGGTGCAATTAAAATGATCCTTAAATGTTTGCTCAAGTTCATTTATCTTCTAGGCATTTATTTAAGACATTACGTACGGCGTCGAAGATTTTTTCCTCGATTACCAAACCTTTCAATAGGATCAATGACCCTGACAGAGTGTTGTTCTGTATATTGACTCAAACATAAGGAGAACAATTATTTGGTTTCGGAATTGGTTTGCCTTTTGATTAATCGTCGAGTGAACGAAAAGCGTGATTAAAATTCGACGAGTAAAATGTTTGACGAAATAACGAAGGTTGGGAAATATTGCTTCAAGATTCTGTAAAAGGAGATAAAAACTGTATATTTATAACTCTCGTAAGAACTCTATTGGCATTTTATTGATCTCATTCGATTGTATATACCTACTATATGGGAGTACCGAACGTGATGAAATTACCACGCAAAGGAATCTCGAAGCACTGCCACCAGAAACGAAATCTCTTCTGCATTTGCGAAGCCAATTTCTCGGAACATTAGCCCAAGGTTTCCTCCCTCTTCAGGGACCTGATACGCTCCATAATTTTAAAAAAGTATGCAACGTGTGTAATACGTTTAAAAAACCAAACTAAATTGAATCGACAGTTTTTAGTTATATATCTATCCAAATTCCATACCTACACGCTGCCGGACGATTTATATATAGGTATAAAAAAAAAACAAACGATACCTCCAAAAAGTAAAGAAAATTCGAAAGAGGGAAAAGACGATTCTATAGTCAGTCAAACTGTTATCGTTGTTTGAGCACGTTTATAACTATGTATACAGTTCTAAGAGATGGGACTTGGGGAAGCTGGCGAGGTTTTACCCCCTTAAAAAATGTTGTTATTGGTTTCTGGGATATATTACATCAGATTCAGTTAAGTGTCAATACATGCGCCGGCGTATGTGGTCGGAATCCGAAATTCTGCTGACGATCACCCAGGGACCGTCAGGGCTGTATCTATTAAGGGGTTCTGTTCACTGAACCGTCTCCACTACAGAGAACTGCTCCCTTAGGATTTTATACCTGGGTAGTGCCTCGGATTACGTCATTGTACAAAATGTGGTCAAATAATTGAATTCTTATTTTCTAGAAATAAAAATGAAGTAAAATATACTTAAAACTTATGCATTCTTTGTCTATCCCTAAACATCCGAACTCAAAAAGTCCAAAGTTGAAGATTCGTCCTGAAAATTGTGTTCCGGATTTCTCATGCATTAATAATGTTTTAATATTAGATTCCAAAACTCATATGTAGAGATAGTTGTCGATAATTAAGCAAAATGATTCATACGGTTAAATACGATAACATTTTTATTATAATTTGGGTTACATAATCTTCAAATATCATTGGCTATATGTATACCTTATGGCAGATGCCATATATTATAATTAATATTAATATCACTCTCTAACTGTATAATTCTTTATATATAGTAACTATAATAATATTTCTATACAATATTTAGACAGCGTGACTATAGCTAGCAGTTGCAGCTTTATAACGCTAGCCACACCGCGATCGACTTAATTATAAATTCAGAACGATTTTGGTACAATCACAAATATTTCTTATCGTTAGTAGGTATAGTTATAGTTTGTAATTAGGTGCATTATCCTTATTATTTCAAAGGTATATACGTAGTGGAAGGGGTTAAAACTTGCAACTTTTATTTATACTGCGTGAAGAAGGTATCAGATTTATTTATTTATTTATTTATTCATTGTTTAACCTATTTTATATATCAATCGCGAACGCTATAAAAACAAGCGAGTGGCAACTGCGATAAAAAAAAAATCATATTACATTATAAATTAGTAAATTTTTTAGTTTTCAGCAATTTCCGTGCGTTAGGGATGCAGGTAAACATCTTACATCTGGGTGCATTCAGTGGACAATCTAACATACCGCCTAAAACATTTCTTTTCTTTATTTTTTTTCTTTTTTATATAATCACTATCGAATTCGAGTGTTTTTACAAACTAGTGCAATTTTAGTTATGAAATTTTATTACGTTCTGTAATTTTTTAATATATTTAATTTTTGTTTGTTTTTTTTTCGATGCATGTTGTATATATGTATGTACATACAAGTTACAATACCTTGTCGATATGGATTCACGAAGCAATCTTATATCCCGTTACAGCTATACCTCAACATCGTTAATCCATTCGAATAATAATCAAATTCAGTATCCACTAGATTTTATTTTACAATTATTCACGCTTTTCTAAGTGGAAAAAATTTCAAGTCTCGACGATTCACGTCGGCTTCTTTGTGTTCGCATGGATTATCTAATCGTATAATTCTATAAATTCGATCTTATTGCCAGGTATTTGATAAAGAATTATAGATACAAAACGTTACGTGATAGTTTAATCTGTGCCACAACTTCTGTACTTTGTATTCGCAATAGATCGGAGTATGCCTATAGTCTGAAAATATTGATAATGGCATTTCTCAAATTTCATTTCATTTTTTATTTCATTTCTTTTATTGTGATAAATTGGGAATTGTCATATTTTCTCTCCACGATCCTCAAGAGTTAATAATAAATATTTGTGTATACGTATTTTACAGAGAATTAAGATAAACAATTATAACGATAATATTAATTTGTAGGTGCTGAAGGACTGTGAACTTGACCGTAGAAGACGCCTCGAGGTCTGCAAGCCGAACAGTCGGATACGTCGCTTCCTGAAATGAATTTCAATCTATGTTGAATGAAAGTGTATGTGAGAATGCGAGCCAGAAATCAAAGTGAGTTAATTCTTATTGTTATTTGTCAGAAGTTATCTGATTATTCTTTCTCGTCAAAAATATAAAGAACGAAAAAAAAAAGGAATCAAAGAACTGTTTCATTTTTTTCATCCAACTTTATCGTTTTTATTTTAAGGATTATTTCGTCGATTATCATTTTTCTAATTGTAACTTTCAAAGACTTTAATAGGGGATAATTTTTGAATCGACTGTACACCCTGTATATGATAAAATAGATTCGGCATCCTGTACTATATGATGAGATCTCTCTGTGCGCCCATTGGCAATGATCCCTGTCGTTGCGTATTCAGCACAGATACCCAAGCAGCACACCTACCTCGTTATTTTCGGCTTACGCCTGCACTGAATGGCCGCGAATCCTCTGACAGGTATTGAAACTTTGTCCGTGTATGATTAAAGATAATATTTTATAAACAGTCTCTTTATAAATTTTTTACCTCACCAAAAACACGCCGCGTTGTTGAAAAAAAAATAAAATTATACAGATAATCCTTTTTGAATCAGTTAATGAAAAAAATGTTAAGTAGAAAAAAAGACCAAGTTAATACTGTAATGGGAATTGAATCATTTTGAAAAATTTCCATCAAAATATTCGAAAGCGATTTTAAAGGTCGTGGAAACGGATTGGAAAACGTTTTTTTTTTTTTTTTTTCAATTTTTTGATTCTTGAAATTTCACGGATTGTAATGCAGGCTGCGGGTTAACGAGTAATGACACAATTCAAGTCGTTGGGATAGCGACGTATGACGTGAGTATGAATTTTCCTCTTTAGGTATAAATTTAAGATATCAATTAATTTGTTGCACAAGAGACAAAGGAACTTTGAAATATAAGTAAAAAAAAAGAATAAAGAACGAAATAAAGGTCGAAGTGAATATTTCTTTTGCGCAAGCGTGGAATCGGGGGACGCCCCGTATAATCTTTAAGCCGCCTCCTCGTCCTCACCGCCATTCGAATCCCTTGCTGGCCGCCCTTGTGTATTCCACCCTGTTAATTCATACCACCTTGATTCCCCCAACAACCAAAATTTCCAGTTAACACTTCAGTCCCGACCAATTACTCCAATTAATACAAAACTCACCTCTATATACGGGGTACTAATTCTTGAAAATTGTTACCCACATCGATTCCCTCCGCCTAACGTATAATTAGATATTCGGAGACGAAATTCTTGAATAGATATTAGGATGGGTTTATTGGCTGAATACCATACGACTTTATGTAAAATTTAATTGCACATACGTTGGGAATAGAAAATTATTTTTAACAGAAAAAGGATTGAGACTTGTAAGGATTTTAGGGCTGAAATTGGTCCGGGACTTACCTCTGAGTAAATGTAGATGCCTGTATAGAGCACCGCCGTGCCAACTTTCTGGACTTCCAGCTGAAGCGGTTGGCACTTCAGGTTTGACTTCTCTGAGGGCTGCTGCCTCTTCGGCAACTTTTTCTGCCTCACGTTCCTGGAAATGAGATAAAAATCTTGTCGATAAGAAAAAGTATAATATGATAACGAAATGGGAAAAATGGAAAATATTTATTCCTTATTCATGAAACAGTTGAAAAAATTGAAGGGATCATGTCAATAACGTTATATAAAAACTGAGAATGTGTCAAGACGAGTCTTGAAGATTAAGGAAAAGTGAATAGTCGTAAAAATTGTTAATTAAGATTTTCTAATTAAAACACAATTTTGATAGCTAAATCAAATGAGAAATAATTGACGTAAGCAAACAATTATTTCGATTAAATTCGTTCGGTTTATTCAACGAATCCTAATCTCTTGACATGAGCTTACAATAAGCTTAAAGATCTTATATACATTTTCGATAGTTTTTTTCTCGATCGTTATTCCAACTCCGACAATGCGGGTTACAAAAAAAATGATCGTAAGTGTATTTCCTTTCGTGTCACTTGAAATTCAGGCATAGCTTTGCCTCGTAACCCGCTATCACATTATGGCACTCATCGCGATCAACCACTCGGTTATGCAGTGATGGCCACAGTTATATTACACGCATACAAACGCACTTGCGTGTTCTATACCATCAGAGAGTTACACTGATCGCCTATCGAGTTCAGTTTGTTGGTATAAGTAAAAGCACTACGTACCGGTCACATATGTATTATTATACGTATGTGGTTACTATTATGATATTGGTTCCCTCTAGACGGGCCGATTGTCCGGTTGGCCGTTTGTCTGACCAGCAATCTACTTCGTACGAGGTAATCCATAATACAGAATGGGACACGGTGCTTTATTTAAAGTACCCGGGGGCTGCCTGTTGAGATAGCAATCGTGAAATTACTTAAATTAAGGCCGTGAGCGGTGAAATTAATTAGGATTAAATATTTCAACGTGATGGAGAATGGAGCGGGGCTTTTTTGGGGTGGTAATTGTTTATAGTAAGTCCTGAATTAAGATGGAACCCTTCGCGATTCGTCTACGTGAAAATCTTTAACTTGAAACGTAATTACTCCGTTAACACTTACATCCATCTTGTTTTATCGTTATTCCAAAATTCAGACAAAGACTCGTGTCAATTCTCATTAAAAAAAAATTGAAAAAAATTTCTAACGATAAACTAGATCTAAAATTTTCAACTGTATTCTATTTAATTCGACAATCGGTAAACATTAAATTTTTATAACTGCTCGCCTTATATATGAAAAATTATTCAAAATGTATAAAAACGTGTTACAAAGTAAAGCGTATGTTATATTTAAAATTTTCTACTGTGAATATTTTCAACGTATTTTGTTGAAAGTACGAACTCGAAATATTTACTAGGTTACCACCGCACGAGGTTATGAATTTTTGAAAAGTTGCAAACTCGTTGATATAACCCTGCACGTGTAATGCATTCTCATGAACCATGACATACATAAAATAATATACGATTATATCGCGTAAGCATTATTTGGACTGAAATTTCTTAACTGTAAATTTTTCATCCTACAGGGCTAATCAAGTTTTTTTTTTTTTTTTTTAAATTATCACTATGTTGAATTAATTATATGAAGGGACTGTGAGAGATGTTAAAATGTCCAATTCAAGCCGATTGATTATAATTTTTATCGATTATGACTTATACATATAACCGATTTTCGCACGGATTACAAAATGTCCTCGCGTTGAAAAAAAAAAAAAAAAAAAAAAAAAAAAAAACATAGCGTATAGTATTTTCAAGATCCATGCATCGAGATAAGAAATTCGAAACTGATAATTATAACCGATGGTGCCGGTTATCCGTTATCCACATTGAGTCCGCTGCCCGGACCTTCACCGAGCGATGTAACTCACTTGTTTGTGATTAAATATTCAGTAGAGACTATTATACATATACCTAGAGAGAACAGTGCATACATACACGCGACGAATGAAAAATAGTAATTACATTTGTTATTTGAAGAAAGTTATTTCCTTAACAAAAATTATTTATATTTACCTCCTGTAATACGTGTTATTAAATGAATGATCGATAACGATATTATTTTTAACTATTTAATTACTAACGTTAAATTTGATCATACTTGACGAAAGTTGTGTTTGCGGAGTTGGGATATTGTACGATTTAATTTTGCCTGTGAAAGGATTAGATGTAAATTATTATTAAGCATTTAGGGGCGTCGACGAGTAGCATGATGTTTGCGATCAAAGTTTCATGATGTTTGGGATTTAGAGTAATTATATACTGTGTGCACAACGAGGGGAGAAATACGCGTTGTAAAGCAATTCGTTAAGGTAAAACATTAGTAAGGGTGGTTCAAACCAAAGAAGTATTACCAAAGCCCGTAACGTCAGATCTCTGAAAACAAAACTGTCTACTAATGTACTCAGAAAAAAAAAAAAAAATACGTCCCTTTCCTTTTTTCACAATAATATCTGAAAACAGTCTCCTCCGCAACGCTTTCCCCCCCTTATGCCCTTCATAATTTATTTTATCAGAAATTTCTCTTCGTATAAATAATACGAACCCGTAGATAGGATTTGGAAATGAGTCTCTCGATGAACAGGTGGTCACTCGAAAGGCAACCTATTGTATACATGTGTACCTATATTAATGCGTTACACAAAATATCAGGGTTAGGCATATGCGCGTTAATACCCATGCAACCTTACCTCCCATCAACAAGAGGGGGCGACGAATAAACGGGCGGACATACAAACAGATAGACAAGTCCCTTGGTGTTACAAATTGATTAGTTATGATCAAGGATATTCTTTCTATAGTTTAGGATTGCGATCACTAAATATTTATACCTAAATGAATTATGATAGGTTCGATTTTAAACCGAAATCGAACTACATCGACGTTCTCAAAAATTAAAAATATGTTATGGATGTTCTTGTGCTCGAATCAGACAAAAATTAAAAACAAAAGAATATAAAAAACATGATTGAGAATCTACTACAGACGTTTATGGAATATTTTTAAGGGGTAGCAGTTTGAAATTTCATTGCGGTACAGTTCGACAACTGTTTGAGTTATTTCAGCGAAATTTATTGTAGAATTGCGTCTTACTTATAACAAAATTTGTTTTTTGGAATAATAATTAAGTAGAGATATCCACTTTCTTGAGACTCCGTTTTTTAATGAATTGAAAAAATAATTATAAAGCTGAAATTTTCGACACTGCAGCTATACCTACGTATACATAATAAAAATTCTGATTACACCAGACTTTCCGATATTTCTCTTTCTAGATGAGAGAAAGAGTTGTGAGAATTTGATACGAGAATGTGTGAAGCAAATTAAGTCATAGGTCGTAATCGTGGGTTTCGGTACCTACTTGATCGTACCGCAGATATTGGCCAACGTTAACGTGCGATAAAATCTGGCACGTGATCATCTACGTCTAGAGCGTGAGATTGATTGTAAGTACTGAAGAAAATTCAAGTCGCGTATAAGCCGTTACACCGCCAGCTGCCATTTACAAATGTAGTACGTGAGGTTCTGGTCGCGTATGAAAAAATCAAAAAAAAAAGTAAAAACAAAAGTTGAGCTAACCAAGTAAAGTACAAGGCATATATCTGGACGTAGAAGCAGAGAATAAGAGAGAAGCAAGAGGCAAAGAAGAGGTATAGAAATAGTAACAAAACAGTGAATCACCAGTACAGATTATACTGAACGTCACGTCGGCGCAAACTCCGAATAGGTATCGCGGATGAGTTTCGCGTGGTCCCATTTGTAACTTCGCTCAGCCGTTAAAGTAGGTAGAAATCCCTAACCCTCCCTTTTCTAAACGGGCAAACAGCGGCCGAAAACCTCCCCCGCGGCAACCCGCGCGTTATGGGCCGCTCAATTGTTTCAGCCCCGTTGATCCAATAAAGGATTACGGGTAAAACAACTCTACCGTGTGTTGGATTTTACCCTGCAGCCGATCCATCCGTTTTTTTCTCGGCTTCTCGCTCTGTTATACGTTTCCCTCAAATTCTCATCATTATTTCTAAATATACAACAAACATACATCATCGGGTTAACCAAGCAACGGAAAACTAGTAGGTATATGACTGTCAAAAATTGGATTCGAAGTCGAAAATCTGAATCTGCGTCTTTTATTTTTTCGAATTTTTACATAATTTTTACATATTTTTCCAAACTTTTATATGAATGCCAAAGACCTCTGATGTGGACTTTATTTTCAAATGATTAATTTACAATTTTTAAATCTTGGGAATCATTAGAAAATTTAAAAGGAGGTCATACCTCGCCGTTCATTACACAAAACCTTGTTATTCCGGGTCATTGTAATTAGTCGCGTGCCAGAGCACCTTGATGACCTTATTTTTCGCCGTTTTAGTAGGCCGATTTGCGTCCATGGTATCAGACTTTTTGCTATAGCGTAACGTGGAAGCTTTTGACGTCTTTGAATCGTTTATGATCTTCGGAATTTCGCACCAAAGCGGGTCCTTCACCGGCTTTACAACTGTCCTAACAAATAAGTTATTCAAATTCCGACGATCTTCACGCGGAAATGCTGATCCGGGTGTCGGAGGAGGAGCTGTAGTTCCACTTTCTGGTGATTTTTGAGACTCATGGTTAATATTTTTGTTAGTCCTGACGGAATTTTTTCCAGGAATTTTAGTCTTGGCTTGTTTCCGTCTTGAGAGACGTTGTCGGTTTGTGCCGTCCACTGTTGTTGTAGCACTACAAAAACACGGTTCCTTATCAGTAGCTACTTTTGATTTAGGCTTTGCGTCCAGAGACTGCAGGGCATCGAATTTTCTGCGAGCTAGTTTTTCCGATAAATCGACTACCGGTTCAGGCTTTTTACGTTTTCGACTGTATCCGAGAAGCGTATTGCAATCAGTACCAGGCGGAACTGGACATGGCTGGTATTTATTCGGCGTGTTGTACCGCGACAAACTTCCAAGGTAGGCGCAGACACCGCGAATCCTGGGATAAAGGTGATTTTAAAATCAATTAGAACACCGGTCGTGATATGGAAAAGCTCAAAAGAATTTTATTTATTTATCAAAAATATGAGAGGACCAAGTTTGTCGTTTTTGTATTCATCACGATGGAGACAAATCCGCTATACGAATGTTAATATCGTTTATTTATACTTGTCTCGCGTAGTTGATGTTGGTACGTTGTTCAAACTATTTTTCATGACATTGGTACCAATGAAGCATTTTTTGTCAGGCGCCATCGAGAAGATTTTTTATTCAGCGGTCACATCGTAATTGTATAGTTGCAGACGGATTTGATATCGATGAATGTTTTATGAGGTTAAATGCAGAGTCTGCATTTGGTATTCGAATGCATTTCGAAAAAATTCAAGTTTTTTTTTTTTTTTAGTGCCAGAAAAATTTCAAATTATAATTTTGTTACAGAAACGTTACTTCATAACCCCAACAAGGCATCGTAATTTAAAATGTCATAAATTTCTAAAAAGTTTGAAAACTCGTGTGCAGTACGTGATAATGTTTCTATCAACGTGGCGTTGGTTTAAACAAATTTACTTTAAAAATAAAAATTAAATAATAATAATAATAGAAAAAAAAAAAAAAAAGAGAGAAGAGTCAATTAGGAACCGCATGGTCTCCGCAATCCATAATAGGCGACGATCGTAATCAATGCTGTAGCCAGTATAAGCCCATAGCTAAATTCAATTAATTCCCAGGGTATTCGTTGAGCACGGAGTTAGTACACAATCGTGTTAGTCGCATCACTTCCGGTTGGCTCGTCTCCTCGATTCGGCGACGTCGACGGATGGATAGAGGGTGGGACAGTGGACGGGGAATAGTCAAGTACTATACCATACATATATAGGAACTGTAATAGTACCTACAGCTATAGTATTATATATCCAGCATTATATTGGGAAATTGATTATACTATAGATAATAACGGATTTACCAACTGAAGGCTCAATCCCGTCTACCACTCAGATACATTTGTATACCCATATAGGTATACGATATACACTGTTTTCGTTATACGAAAGTGTGCAATACATCATTACAAGCGATTCAATCTACGCGTTTATCAATGTCCAATTAAAATTCTTCTATCACGTACGCCAACGATAATTTACTTTGTCTTCATAAAGATGCAGGTTATACGTTAGTTTTATTTGTATTCATACACAAACATCGATTAGATGAGACCCACAATTGTAGTGTTAGATCGGTCGATCGGTTAATCGAACTTTGCATTTACTTTTGCTATATAGGTATAGTTTTTTTCTGGGGGGAGGAGGGGGGGGGGGGGGGGGGGGGGGGGGGAGATTGAAAAGGTCGAGAAAAAAACCGTAGAAACGTTGTTTTTTCTCTTTCTTTTGGAGAATTATTGCGTTTGGTATACTCCAGTGAAAAGTTTCTTATCTAAACGAATTGTTCGACGGTGGCATTGGGGTTCTGCCTACTTCACGGAGTGACGTTAATTTTAAATTTTTAACTCAATTCGAATCGAACGGTTGGCTGAGCGTCTTGTCGTACCCTTACTCCCAGTATTCGGTAAAACGAGAAAGAGAAACGAAGAGATAAAGGTGGAAAGAACCAACGTAGAAATGGTTCTGCAATAAAAGTCGACATCGCTGAGCGAAAACTCTTGTAAGATTGTATTTGAAAGCCGGGCATTTCGCTGTAATCGACTCTCATCTTGCCGTTTACACGGCGCAAAGTTTTTCCATTGAAAAGAAGGCTCCATTCGCACAAATTGGAACCCATTATACGCTGCTTCTGTTTAATGGCCTGATTCGACTGGTGAATAGAAATACGAATTGCAAAATGTGGAAGTGAATAGTGTAGATGGTAAAATTTTTTTATCCAGAGTACTGTACGTGTATGGATATCTGTTCTATAGAATAATACGAGTATGTATGTATGTGTACATACTATGTTTCAGCAATAATACAGATATTACACTCGCGAGCGTATATCGAGTATCAACATTATAAGAGACAAGATATAATTGACGATTTCAGGTAAAATCTATTCGCGTATATATATACCTCCACTTATTCGCGTCGAATTGGCCTGATATATAATTCAAATATATAATCGGAATCGAGCCCAACAAAACATGTAGAAATGAAATAGATTGAGTGATCAACAAATGTACCTACTCAGGCGAATCTAATATGATAAAATAATAAATAGAGTCTAAGCGATTTGTTCCCATTCGAAATCGCTTTGTAATACATTAAAGACACGCGTGCTGGAAATGTATGATAAAAATTGATAAGTAAAAAAATTGAAAACAAAAAAAAAAATGTGAACGATGTGATCTAAAATATTAGATTGCAGAAGAAGAATTTCGATTCTCTCTGTATTGACCAGGAATTGATCAGCACATGCTCAGACGAGAAGTTACTCTATAAATCTCTTACTGAAGAAAAATTTATTTACTAGTTTGCTATTTTATTCTTATTCAAATTAGTGAGATGAAATTACAAAAGCTATCCTGGTTTGGGCAGAGGGTGAAAGGCGGAGCTAGCAACGTAACGATCATAATTGAATCAACGGTGAACGCCCACGCACCACGGGACGTCCCGGCGCATCTCCCCTGGCCCCTGACTCCATACAAAATATACTCGTACATTATATACATGAGTACATGTGTGTACATACATACATAAGGTAAATACATAGAGTACAGTAAAGTTTATACGCTGATGGATCCGAGAAGGGGTTTTGCTTGTTAGGTTGCGGATCGTTGCCTCTTGGAATTAAACTTTTGGAAGGTGCTCGAGACACGAAATCGAATACCCTAGACCGTCTGGTCTCAAGTAGGTATATATAAGGTATAACTTGAAGGGGATGAAAATTTTGATAAAATTAAAACCAGTGGACGAAAAGCAATCAATGAATTTTTTTTTTTTTTTTTTTGTGGTGATAGATGGTGTAGCATCCTTTTGAGAAACAAACTTTTAGAATGAAATGAAAATTTTTCTGTGATTGCGGTGAATGTTCGTAAAATGAAAATTTTCTATAAGTATTGTGGATGATGGTATTTTAAGTTCGTAATAATCGATTAAAAAATCGTATAGGACGAAGAACGATACGTGGCATTTTATTTGTGAGAATCTTTAGTCGTCTATGAATATTAATTAAAAATATTCACTGGCATTTTTAAAAGGGACTGGTGAGCACAGCTAAAACTATCCCTCCCTGTTCTAATCCTGTTCCTGATTTCTCCCTTCGAAATGCCAACTCCTGACCTTATCGAAGCCCTTCGGGACTCTGTGATTAAATTGACAACCGTGACTACATCAACTTTGCCTCTTGCTGGTGTAACCTGATGACATTTACAACTCGAACTGTTTTGTGCGTCGATCCAACGTACCTACTCCATTCACATTGTTCTGACGTCATGTCTGTACTAGGTTAATTGCAGGATCAGGCTGAATAATTTTACGAAAAAATCTTACCTCCATTTTTCGTTATTACGTTATAATTATTATTAAAAAAAAAATAAAATTGAAATAAATAAGTAAAAAATAAAAAAGTTTTCAAACAGGTAACCGTAGCAACTAGATTCTTTTGATAAAAGGATAGATTAGCTGTGCATAGAATAACGAACGGTTTCGAAACGTCTGTTAGAATTTTCGCGACAACTTTGTCGCCAATTGAGTCACGTAGAAAAGAAAAAAAGTAATTACTGTCCTCAGAGGGCGTCTAACGACCCTCCAGTCAGTCGAGGTGCAATTAAAAGTTGCGGCCGAAACTAACTAACGTAGCCATCGTGTGATTTAAATGGAGCTGTCCCAGTTGCCACTTTCCAGTTCCCGGTTTTCCGACCGACGCGACGGCGATATTCTTCGAGTACGGAACACCGGGACGTGACGTCATTTAATTGCGTTTAATTCGCGTACCAGATAAGGGTTGACTTTTTCGATTTTCATTTTTACAAATTTATACAAGTTAAAAATACGGCGATAACTAATTGACAGTATATATTATTTCATTATTTATACAAACGAGCCTCGTCGTTTCAATTAATTAATTCAACGAGATGCTATCAATTAGCTTGGCTGCGTAATTAATTGGGAAACAATCGAGTATCGAAATGGCAATGGATTACTTCAAACCTTTCAGACCCTCAAAAGTAAGTCCTTCGCAATGAAACATCGTCGAATTCAGGGTTGCAGACTGGTTACCAAAAAATTTTCAAGCTAAGTTTCTATAGGCAATAAAGTACGTGTATGGGTAAAATTTTTTTGCAAGGTTCTGGAATGACTTTAAAATGAGATTACGAATGTCGAATTAGACTTTCCGAAGCTTTATCTTCCGGAAGACGTGATTACGTGCGACTTAATTTTTGTTATGAAAATAAATTAACAGAGACCTTAATTATTTTCAAAATTTCTCTAATAATTCGTGCGTTCCTGAAACTCTGACAGACACACAGAAGCAAGAGATGCCAAGGTATCCAGATGTTGTGAAAATGAAAATACTCGGTTGCTGGTCCAGTAGACCGACAAATAACTACAAATAACGTTCGGGGATTACTTACTTAGTCACCGCAGCACAGTTGCGCGGAAAGGGATGGGTCCCGTTTGTATCGTGGTAACTAGGTTCGAGGCAAGTCCCTCCGTGTTTGTGTGTCCTACCTACTCGTCTGTCCCTGTATATTCGCGTCTCTTTTCCTCGTGTGTGGGGCCCTGTAGGCGCGTATGGTGTTCGTGTAACACAGAACTGGTGTGGGAAGGTTGGAGGATAAAATACAGAACCCCGTGCCCCTCGTTCCACTCAACACGTTCACCGACGAGGGGAATTGAAAAGCTGTCTATAGCAATCCTGAAGGCTTATCCAGGCTCTTTTCGACAAACTCGCGGGCCTCGGGTCATAGGATAGACGAAAAGAAAGAGGAAAAGAGAAGCAGGAAGTTTCTATCTGTTTTTTGGGATGACTTTTTTATTTTCTCCTTTGAACTAAAGCTCAGCTTGGATAGTCAGTATTAACAATTCTCTGAGAAAAACCAATTACAGTTTAGGACTAGAACCACAGTTTGGATGCCAAATAGAATAGAAAATGTCTCGACTGTTATTAATGACTCGTGAAGGTGCCAATTGATTTTATAAAATTAATAAAAGAAGGGTACGATCGGTTCACTGATTAATTTCTAAGGTAAAATGAGAAACTAAAGGGCGGTGAGTGACGGGCTGAGTTATTACAGCGAATCAAACAATGCAGCAGCACACGATCATCATCAAGCATTGGCAACGTTCAATAATATGTCTGACCAAGTGCGAATAAGCCCCGTCAAAATAATGCAGTGGTCATTTATTTAATTATATTAGTGCAGAACCCCACGATTCGGGGCACCCCGGCACACGTTCGCGTGTTTGGCGATCGACTGAGTATCATAGGGTGAACGTAGGCAGGTATTTACTGACACAATAATTATCACGATTGACGGGGACCGCCGTGTGAGCAGTCAACCAAAAGTCAATGAACAGTCGAACCGCAGAGTAAACTGAAGGGCCAAAGCCCGAAGAGCTTTACTTTCGCCTAAATTTATGCAGATCTGTTTAGCACCGTGTAGATTACCATGGTAGTACGTATTATAATTATGCTGAAACTGATTGCGAGAGAAGATTGTGCTTTTTGATTTTGAGTAACCGAAAATGAATGTCATTCGATGATGGTACTAGAGCACGATGTAGATAGATACTGTTAATTTGATTAACTATGAAGATAATTGTTTACATAGTTGGTCAGGTAATGTGGGACAAGGTGGGTTAGTTTGCGAAGAGAAATGTCGGGTATAGGCTATGGAGGGTACATAAGGGCCTGGCTCCTTTAGTTACAATCCAAATACACTCTGTTATTGCCTGGCTGCTGGCAGAGCTCCTTTTAGTCACCACTAAGTGATTAAAGGTACGAGGAATTGGTCGTTGTATAATTAATCGAGTCGTAGTTAATTTCTTGTTGTTTTTTCTATTTTTTTTCCCCCCTTCTCCTTTTTTTTCTTCAACCCAAGACAAAGCAAACATATCTGTCTAAACGTTGAACTATATTTTATAAGACAGCTAAGTTTAGACGCGATATGTAGGTACTACATACATAAGTGTGATATGAATTATTATGGTAGGATACAAAATGTTACGACATGGGTCTATTTTTACCGAGAATAAAAGCTCCTCGGTAACAGGGACGTCGCGTGTCTAGGAGTCGCGTGCGTCTCGAGTCCTAGTGCTCATGGCTCTCCAGTACAGGTTCACCACGTTGATCGAACCGGGTGCCGTGATTGTCATTTGTCGCAAAGTGTTTGCCGCAGTAGTAGGGTTACGTGTTTGCGCGACCTGCCCGTCCGGCTTACAAAGCGTGAACGCAAAGCATATTCGCTCGTATTTGACGTTAAGTGTTTACAAAGTAATCAGAAGTAATGACGCGTGCCTTGAACAATGTACATATTCTAACTACGTTTTCACCGTTGCACAATGGCCGCGTGACCGAGTGGTTCTAGATAGGAGACGTTATAGTCTCTACATTACATTTTTACTTCCACACGCTCCTGCAGTTCACATGATTATATGCGTAATGTAACCCTGCAAGGATACTGTATACAGTTTTTGATGATCTATATTACTCAAGGCTTTCCGGAGCAAACATGATTATTGATAAGTAATCTGCTTTGCTTCATACTTTAACCAGCAAACGACCAAACTTTCGGGTAATATATTCCATACATAGTGGACGGTATTACGATCAGAAGTTGCAACTCGTTGAAAATATTTGGTAACTTTGATAAATGCAATAGCTCGAATTTGTATAGCTTGCAAAGTTTAGATCCTATGATTCCAAAATTTTCAATTATTGGTATTGAAACACACATTTTCGTTAAAAATTTTATAATATTAGATACCTACTCTTCTCGGTGGTAAAAATTTGTAAAAGTCTCTCTTCCGTCAAAAGGACCAAAGGCTTATCAATTGCTGAAACAAGACATTGCAAAGGCTTACCGTTTCTCTAGGAGGACTCCAACACTGTGGTGAAGTGCTGTGCCCGCTGTGCCCGCTGTGAGTACTGAGAGCCGAATTAGACGCTGAATTTAGATTTTGCAGTCCATTCAAAGGTGCGTTTGTGTCATCCTCAGTAGTTTCAATGTCCACTTCATCATCGGAATCATCATCCTTATCAACAGCGGGTTCGGGAGTAGATTCTTGGACTACCTGACCAGACTCAGTGACGGTATGCCCCGTACGGATAACTGGGCGAAAGGCGGACTGGTGCAAAGAAGACGCAACAGGCGGTGCCATAGATTCAGTCGTAGTTGCACCAGGTATTGGGGGTGGCAGTGGTCCTGGAAAGCGAAAAATGCGTTCAAGAAAATCGAAGATCAGCATTCGTCTATCAAGAGGCTGTTGATGTCAAACTCACCTGGGAATAGAACGGATCCTCGTTTTGCCAACCAGGGTAAAGCGTACGGTGGAAAAGGGAATCCAGGAGTCTTTACCGCCGCGGCAGCAGCGGCCTGTTGATGCTGATGCCAGACCCAGTCCATCATCGAACTCCTGGTTAGAGGAAGTGGGAGTTCTGGGAATGGTGGTACCCGTGGATGAGTTGGCGCCGGGATTGGAGATGGTAGTGGAGTCGTAGGCGAAATTCTGGCCTGTTTAGCAGCCGTCGGTGTGCACCGTGTTCCCGAGGTATTTGAAAGCAGTCTTTTTCTGGTACCGCCGTTGAACATTGCTTTGACGTCTTCCCAGGCGTGGACAACGTCGTCAGGAGGACTACCGGATAGTTTCATATGCCTACGCCATGAGTTGAAGTTAGCTGCGTCTGGTTGAACGTATTTGTCCGTTGGTCCAATTCGGTGAGAATGGAATATGAACTTGTTTGGGGAAAAGAAAAGACCGCAGTACGCGCATTTGATACACTTTGCTCTTGAGCTGTTGTACCTTGCTGGTAAAAAAGCGCCTCGACAACCCCAGGCGCATTCATGGTGTACCGAAAATGCAAAGTCTTCAGGAAGTCTGAAAAAAGAAATGAAATAAAATTGAAGCAGAGGTAGGAGAATTGGCTAAAAATTCAGAACGTACACGCGAGGTTCTACACAACATTGTCATTCAAATAATGAGAAAAGAAAAAATACTGGTAGTTACCTAGGAGGCGCGTTATCACCGAGGAAAGATTTGCAAAGTCGTTCGGCTTCCCGACGCGTTATCATCCCACATCTTCTTGATGAAACTGGCATGGCACCGGCTCTTCGAAGAATTTCAAGCTGTACCGGTGTACATTGTACACATGTTATGCCCAAAGCTACACGTCGGTTGTGAATCTCGTTGTAGCTGAACTGCTTTAGTAGTGTATTGCTGATTTGAGCCAAACAGAGACGTTCCTGTCCTTCGATAACCAAGGACACGATGTGGATCCCGTACAACGACACCGTTCCCACCTGCAACTCCTATCAGCTTAGATGCACCACGCAGTTCTGACGTCGTGATATTAGAATTCTATCATTTTAAACGCTAGATAAATTAATTTTTCTATCTCTCCGGTTCAAGCTTGTACTTTTGAACATTATTTGTGATTGATTATTACAGATTTGGCAATTTTTGACATTCTACAAGAATTTTTTTCGTTTTTATTTTAATCGAAAATTTGGGTAAAATTTAGATGGGTTCGGCAAATAGATACTAATTGCAAGAGTGATCAATTATTTTCCAAAGACGTTAACGTAGTTAAAAAAAAAACACATAATTCAACATAAATTCGTGATGTAATAATAATCATACAATGTGAGTTCCGCGATTATCCGAAAACGATTATAAACTGCAGATCAGTTTGTATTTCTGTAAAATTATTTTAAATTGTTTTTATATATCAGTGATGGGATTTGATTCGGACGTGTTTGACATGGTGGTTTTCATAACTCAAAACGTGAGTTAATCGGTCGCTACCTGATTCGGTTTCGAATGCGACTGGGGCTGTGATGACGTAACTGCAGGTTTTTGGTTGGGCATTGGAGGCAGAGACAATACCGCCGGCCCGTCCATTCTGAAAAACGAAAAATAAAACCGAAAAAATCAGTTTTACATTCAATCGAATAAAACTGTACAAATATCAAAGAGTAAAGAACAATGGGACGCTCAGCAATTAATTGACATTTCATGAAACGAGACTCTACATATATATGTATGTATCTATACTGTGTACCTGTATCTACACAGTCAGCTCCACAATTCCCCTTGCCCCCTTTCTTTCACCCAACAAAATGGTAATTATATTTATTATATTTTATCGATCACTAATTCCTTGACTACGGAAAATACTCGTTCGAATATTAAGTATTATGAAAAGCTCATTCGTGCATTTAATTAAACTGAATCGATGGAGTGATATAATTAGAGAAATGTGAATAACACTTGTGATAAGCCGACTTACGGAAAAATCTTTCTCAATGATCGGATAGCTGATACATAAATTAAACTTGTATATATGTAAAAACAATGAATAAATTTTATTTGTCAAGATACAGGATACAAATTTCGTTTCAGTATTATAAATTAGTTACAACATTTTACAGAGTGAACTTTATTTCGATTCTTTTCAATTCTTAAACTAAAAAAAAAAACGAAGAATAATTGTCTGTTTGTGGTGATGTACATATTTTTATTTATCCAGGTTCCTACATACGTGTATCGTCTAACTTATCACTATTTTTAAGATTTATTGTCACGTATCGTAACACTTGTAACGCTTGTCGTTCTGCTAAGTAGATTCCATATATAATAATGACCCGTAAGCGCATCGATTTGTTGGGGTAATTTATTCCGAGAGTTGGCTCTACGGTCCCAGGAGATATACGGTACGATATAACCTGGGTCTCCAGGGAATTGACACCCTCGGGAACAACTCGAAACTGAGCAGAGATTCGTCGGGGGGTGAGAGACTGAAAGAGCAGTTGAGCTTTCCTAGAAATGCTACACATTGCATTGATCACTTCAAACGGTTGCACTGTATTTCAAAGGTGAAATGCTGGTGTGTAACTTGCGCGCAACTACCTCGCAAAATTGACTGTGACTTAACTTTGGCTTATTCCAAAATCTCAGGTCTATATGCTGTAGCAGGAATTAAGTTTTATGTGTGTCAAAAAAAGTTAACCACCTTTTTCTGTACATTATAGAGACACGCGGAAGTGTGCGAATTGATTGAATGTGATTAAGCCAGAGCGTTGTCGTTTCTTGAAATGTCTCGTAAGCTTACACCGCGTTCCTTGATTATCTCTTGATTGGACGGTGATTAAGTAAATCCCTAAGGATTAAGCGCGTGTTCGAATTAAACTTTGCTAACCATTTTCATGCAAAACTTGTCTAGTACCACTGCACTGCAATGTTAACGCGTTATTTAATGGAATCCATTATACATGCAGATGAAACGTCTCGGATTTTAAATAATCCCACTTTCTGCTATCCGCATCCTGTCCCATATCTTTTTACATACGTATGTATGTATGTACATATATACGTTTGGATAAAAGTTGTTTCTCATTTACAATTATTTCATATTTCGCATACAATAATTGTAACTAATCAAATACTTTGCTATTTCGTTATCGATATCAAATTTTCTCTCCCTAACCTTAACTCTACTAAGCTTTGATCACAAAAGTCACAAAGATCTGACAAAAAAAATCGTAAAATTTTTTATCAGGTATCAAAATCCTAATTTGTATCAAACAAATTCTGTGAAATCGTGTCCTTCTGTATCTGGTCCATAATTTATTAATCTGAAAATTTCCTTCTGCATAAGCAACGGTTAATTAATGCGGTAAAATTCGAACCATTCTATACCAACATACCCTCGCTGACCAACGAAACCATGCCCAGAGCGAGTCCGCGGTCCGGCTAGCTGGCGGTGCATTGTTTCACGCTGGATGAGAATTTAATTTGCACGAGGCCACGAGAAGGGGAAAATCAGGGGTTGGAGGTTGGCCGGATGCTGCCTTGTTTAAGCGTGGGTGGGGGTGTCAAATTGAATTACCCCCCACCTCCATCAACGTTCCCGAGGGATACCGACGGAGACGGGTGCGCGCCCGCGCTTTACGGGACGTTATACGGGGGTTGTATACAGTGTCTGTGCCGAGGGTGGGTATAATATACCTGTGTGAAGGTGCGCGGGTTGATGTGTATCTAGACACTCCAGGTACATGACTAGCAACTTGTATAGCTGGTCCATAAAAAGCTTATTTTATAGTCCGACCTGGTAGAGGGATTTTCAATTAAAATGAACGGTTTATGGGGGTGGGAAGACTTACCTTTTCTCCAAAAATTCTTCGGTCAGACTACGTCTGGGTTACGAATTAAATTGAAGAAAATTAAAACCTATACTTAAGGATCTGCAAAGGGCTCAGGAAACTTTGAACCTTGATAGGATTTTATACCTCTTGTTGATTTATTCTGTGATCTCGAATTATAATATCGTATGAGATTTACGAAAATTCTTACTATTGGAAATTAGCTGCCTTTTTCTTTGTGGTATAGAGAGTTGACTAATTATCTAAATTAACGGTTTGTAAATATCAAAATTTTGTATGAAAAATTGTTTACCCTAGATATACCTATATAATGTGTAGCCATGAAACAGCTGACAACATTCGGAAATTTCATCCTATACCAAAGGTTTCATTATTTCTTTAAATATTTCGCTCCGAATTTTCCAACCCTGTTTCACCCCATCTCCTCCACCCACTGCCCTGGAAATCTCATAGCGTAGATCACAATGTACACGAAGTTAGAGAATAAGCGAGTTCCTGCTCGCAGATTATTTAAATGCAAACACAAAGTTGCAGAGGGGCACATTGTTCCCTCCCGGTTATTTTACAATTCAATCTGTGCTCGCGTTCACCCAACTTCGTATCCCACCCCCAACTTCAACCCCAACCCCCAGGTCCCTGCCAACGTTCTCGTCGTCGTCCTGCACCCCCGCCAACAGCTCGACAGGGGCGGGAGCGTTCATTGTGACGTCGTTAAGTCTCCGTGCCTCCATCATGACTTTGCCCCGTATCTCAGGGGTTTTTTTCTTTTGATTTTTTTATATTTATTTTTATTTTTTATTTTATTTTTAGGCTGACGCGACGCCATCTCTCTCTGTAATTGTACGTCTCTCAAGTATTTGCATGACTTAGAAACACACCCTCGCCGTTCCGTCTTAATTCTTTACATTTCTTATTAGCCGTTCTTCTGTGTTTTTCGGGCTTTGCACCGGTACCAAATTACAAGTAAATTAAAATCAATTATTCACTGATTGATTTTGGTTAACTAATTTTTTAACAAAAAAATGGAGACAAAAAAAATAAAGAAATCACTTTTAACAAAGTTCCAAAAATAATATACGAAAAATGTGAAAAATTAGAGCAAATACACTTAAGAAAATTAATTCATTAATTTTTGTTCTACAATTTTTGACTATAAATAATAATATACGAACGCTGTTTCCGTTGCAGTAACTTCCGCTCCCGTGGTATATATAATATAAAAGGTTCAAGAGGGAACCCCCTACACCACGCAATTGTAGACGTTTAATACTGATAAAAATGTTTGTTTAACCCCGGAAAATTTAGACAAGGCTCACAATGTTCGACTTCAATATTTAAGAAAGTCACTCTTTCAACCACGGAGACGTTTCAATCAACAAAGTGTCACGTGCTACTTCCGCTACCCTTTACATTAAATGTGGCAGCCACAGGGGCTCCGAACTCACACACACACATGTGCGTATAGAGATATTGGTATATGCGTCTGTTACCTATACACATACTTACAGTATTATACAAAATCGTTTAATATCCGCTGTGATTACTGAGAGAGTAATTTAGTGAAAGTAGAAAATATGTCGCGTTCAATTTCGTTGAATTTCAAATAATCCAGACACGAAACATGATCTGGTTTAACGTTACGATAAGAGTAGAGCATATTACGGTCTCGCCAAGTTTCACCTTTGCATGCACCCCTTTTCTATTTTACACACAGCATGGTTCTGTAGAGAATACACGTTAATCAATTGGAATTCAATTTCCGAGCAACATATTTCAAGTAATTTTATAGATCCGTTTGAAATTAGCGAAATTAAACACACAATGTGGATTCTTTTATATGGAATATCAATACATTACAATATCCTGATGATCACCCAAAAAAATCTTGATCAAATGTTTCGTAATTCGATTCTGAAATTCCTGATAATCTAAATCAATTGATAATTCAAAAATGATTAAAGAGTACGATCCATTCCCAGATGCAGTTTGAAATAATTTCAATTGCCATATTAGCACCAAATGTATAACTCAAAAAATTTCAAATTATTAAATCATATTTTTTTTTATTTGTACGAATGTAAAAAAAAAAACATTGATCTTATATCATAATTTTATAAGATCTTTTTGAATTTGCGAGATACGGCGAACGTCTAAAATTAACAATTTAACGGTAATTACGCGGCGTCGTTTGTTCCCGACATCCCATTACCTCCGTCGCTCGCTATGTACAGTATTCTGTCTTCTGTATTTTCCGTACAGGTGCTTACACGGGAGGGTGGCAATTATGCTGATGATTTTATCAATTAAATATTAACTCGCTACCACAGAGGGTCTTTCCAGGGCTGATCGTATCTGTCAATGTATTGTACAGTTTTGGGGGTGGTGGTTACAATTAGCGTAATGAAATTTACGCACACGCTAGTCGGTGTTGTGGAATTATACAACTTTGATGTTACACCGACTCCTTTGAATTACATACCCAATGCTTTCTCTACAAACGGCAGCAGACCTCCGGTTTCTCATCACTAATTTGTTAGGGTCAATTAATCAGCGATTAGACACCTGATTCTTGAAATTTGTTGTCAAAATACGATCACCGTTATTCAGGCTAAGGTAATCAACGACTAACTCCCACATTCGGATACAAATTATTTCACATTTCGGCTCCTCAGGCTTGTCAAAATTTCATGATCATTGGATGCTTGTGATCAGTCGTGAACGGAATAGTTCGCAATGAAATTAGGGGATTACGATAATAAAAAATGTACTTTAACAGCGAAATGAATTCAGTTTTTCGAATTTACTGAAGGACCGAATATCGTTGAAATTATACAACGGACTCTCTTGCTTAGTTACATGAGTGCAGACTATGTAGAGACTCGTCAAATTGAATGGGGTAAAGTAATGAGTTTTTGTTCGATATCTCCGCTATTGTGAAAACGCGAAATAAGTATGGTTTAATCATCATTCGATCCTCGAGGGGTTTGGACCGTCGTTGTAATCCGACATCTCTGTTCATAGAAATAAATATTTCATGTGAATCGTGTATCAACTCAGTATATTCATTTGAGAAACATATCGTATAAAACGCAACGATTCGCAGAGCCTGGAGGGTATATCGCGGCGTCCCTCAAGGGAATTAAAAGATTAAGTAGTGGCTTTAAAATCGAGCGGATAACAACTTTAATAATTAAATTGCTCCTCCGTGAACCTATCCTAACTTCTATGATAGATATTTCTTTATTATTTATCTAGGTATACGCCATGGGAATCAAGCCCAGGGATTATTTCGTCATATAATACATACCTATATCATATATATTTACTTCGCGTCGATATGAAATTGTACGTTTATAATATGTATGTACACATATTCTGTATAGCTATACGTCAGGGATTCTATGTATGTACAACACAGAATTATGAATTAGCAAGAATAATAGCTGCACGAAAGTCGCGTTACAATTTTTAGCCGTATACCTACATATACATACGGTTTATGTTTATTTAATGAATCTCCATTTCCCTATACTATACATACATGCTGCACCATGTTATAATCATTGCACGGTATTCTCGCCGTTCCGTTGGTCTGCACGCGATTCTGATCCGTATCAATCCAACGTGTGTATTTATATGCGTTAGATATGTACATTTACACATATATACACGTGTAGCTAAGTTGGTTCCTTTCTTTTTTACATCATCTTTACGTTAATTGTTCTACAATATATGTTCGATCAATTTTTAATTACTGACAAATTCGAATTAGGAACTCAACAATGTTCAAAACTTTCATAAATAGCTACAGTTTATTTATAATTATTTTATAGTAGTTATGGAAAATTTACAGATAGTATTTTGACGAGGCGTATTCATACGGTGAATTAAAGTATCTAAAATCCTTTGAAAAATGAACAGAAATTAATCAGCACGATTCCCTAACGTATTTTTGTTACTCGAGAAAACTACTTAGAACTTATCGAATTGGTTTTTTTTATCACCTCAATAGTAAACTGACGTATAATTTAACGCAGACTAGACTATCGGCAAAGTTTTTCGAATCACCTGAGTCCTGTTAAACTTAGTTTATTTATGCCCGTCTGGTCCATTTTCTCTTTCCACTTTAGGTCCAGCCAAACTTCTTTAATCATGTGCTTCGCTAGGGGTGGGTGATTTCTGAATCTTCTATAACTTATACAAATTCTGTGATAGATGTTCGAATCAATATTCATTTGAAATTTGTTGCGTTAACTAACAACTGGAGAACCAATTATATTCATTTTTCTGGTAGAATTTTGGAATTGACACTTCAAAAATCATCGATTTCATCATCTGGAAGTTTCTCAAACGGGCCAGTGTCACAACTGGATGATATTTCTGTTAAGAGCAAGTTAATATACGATGCAGTTTGACTCGCATTAAATTGTTTATACAGATAATTAATTGAATTTGGAATCAAATATGAATAAATTTCTCTGCAATCTTTATGTCAATGGCAATGAAAATGATTCAGGCACTTCAAAGCATCGGGTCCTGAAAAATTATATTTCATTCAAGTCTAAGAGCGATCGAGCATAAGTAAAAATTGTGTAGATCTTACGATCACAGCACGAAATGTTATATGTTTTTTATTTTTCTGTTTGTTCCTCGTCGGAGGGATCTCCCGCGTGCAGTTTCGAGTCTCGAGCCCCCTTAAACCCTTCACATACTTATTCGGAGTTAATTTAGTTTTTACAGAGTTTTGCCATCTATAATTGAGAATATTTTATTTGACTGCCGAAGTTCGGAATCACTTTTTAAGAAAACGTGACGTGTAGAACTTGCAACGATGTAAATGCACCGATAGCTCTAGCTTCAATAATTGATCGTCCTGTGATCCGTGTTCGTAGGATTTACGAATAAGTTTATCTAGCCTCTTGAGTCTCATAGCTCCAAATTATTATTCGTGAATAAAAAAAGTTTGACTTATAATGTGAAGTTAAAAAGGATACGCGTTCATAGATATCTGGCTACTCGGTGGAAAACGAATAACTAAGCTACGTCTGTTGACCTATGGTCACTTAATTTCGAAGAGTTATGATTCTTAACTCTCTGAATAAAATAACAATTGGTCATACACCCCTTTGAATGGCTGTAATAAATTTTGTCCAACAATTTTCGAGCAATAAAAAAAATAAATTTTATTTTATTTCATTTTTTGATTACCTCGTCTGCGGGGAATCCAGGGTGACGACTTTCGCGTTATAATACAAATCACAATATCACAATTGTCAGTTTCAGATGAATTACTTAGCGATTTATCGATACGAGTAAATCTCCGGAGTATATTATTTACTCTTGGTAAACCTTCGGGATAGGGATAATTGCGAATGGATAAAGTCCAGGACACTTGATATATATAAGGGAAATAAAAAAGCAACGGACTCTTTCCGTCCCGGATGTCAGGGCGACTGTCAAACAACCGACTGTCCACGCGGCGCCTCGCGTAACCCCGACGCCCGTCGCGACGCAAAGTCACCCTCGACGGTAGTTAGCCCAGGCGCCGCCCCCTATTATACCACCCCCGGGACAACCAACCCCTGGCTGATGATAGCGTCAGGGCGGAGCTTGGCCTAGCAGGGGTGGCTCGTGGCTCCTGGCTCGTCTTCGGGGTAACTACAAACACGTACTTACAGAACGTTGCTGTTATTATTATCACCGTCGTCATATCTCCTACACACCGAGCCCACCCTCAAACCACAATCCATACACCCTATACTCACGTATTCCCAACAGTATATATACAGAAATTCTTGACCGAAATCACCTAAGTTGTATGTAGCCATATAATTTACCATAAAAATAACCTAACTAGGGATTTTTGAGGTAACAAATTTATTTAGTAAAGATCTCGTTTCGATACAGCCAATTTTTTAATTATAGCATCCGGTAATTGTCTCAATTTTTAAACCGTCGCCTCTTGTAATTAGATCCGGTCTAAGTTAAATCATGGTTATCTTAAGGACTCGGGTTAGCCAGTGTTTGAGTTTTACATTTTTTAGATTCTATTATGTTGAGAAGACATACGAAGAACAACACCTGTTCAGATCCGCAAAAATTACTCCATTTATTTTATTTTTTTATTTTTTTTTTTGATTTGTCACTTTAGCAAAAATTATAATAAAATGTAGCATATAGATATCTGTTTGTCTATTCATCATCATTGTATATAATTGTTGGAAAAATTGAATAAAGTTGGTTCTCTTTTTTATTTCCGTAATTTTTATTAGCCTGGAAAGAATTTTTAGGTACAGGGTTTGCGGATTGAAGAGAATAAAGAAAAGAATGAGTAATATTTTTGTATACGTGTGGTGGCAGACGGATATATTTTTTAACGAAGTACCATTTGACGGACCGCAAAAGAGGCTGGTGTCGCTCACTCCCCTTAGCCGCCCTTCACAGCCTATTACGATTCCCGCTACCCTCGAAAGCAATAAATATCCTTCTCGGCTCCTTGTCCCCTGCCAATTATATTCGGTGGCAGCGACGCGTCCGACACAGGAATCACAACGTGCGAACATATGTACACGTATACATATACGGTCTGTATACTATGCTGTATATACGTATACAGGATGCCCATTTCATCCTATCCCTTTTTTCTTATATCTTCGTGTAACACCCCGTGATGTATCGAGTGTTCGAAGAACCGTGACTGTATTATTTTATCAACATCGTTTTTCGACGTTTTCGTACATACGTACTACATACAAGGTTTACATTAAGCGGGGTGAATATGTGTCTGTAAACTAGTTCAATGTCGACGGAAGTTTATACTCCGTTGACGTTATTGAGGAATAAAAATAAGGCGTGTGGTGTTCAATTTAATTAAACCTCTTCATTTCCGGCTTATGTTATACGTGTGTACTTATTTCAGCAAGTCATTATTGTCACTACAAGTTTTCTACTTTGACCAAAACTTTGGAACCTTCATGTATACCGTCAACTAGGGTGAATCTAGAACTAAAAGGGTGAATATGAGACAATAAAAAAAAAAAACTAATTCACAACACCGTAATGCTAAAAGAGTGAGAAAGGAATCCTGGAAAAGATTTTCTGCAATACTGGACCTACGTTTAATTCTGCTAAAGATATTTCTCATCGTTTTTATTGATCATTCTCGAAATCGAAGTGAGCTTTTTGTTGATGAAATTCAACAATTAATCTACACTAGAAATGAAAATTTGTCCATTTTATCAATAGAGAATAACGAAGGTATAATACCTATGTAATGTGTCTACTATAATATACCAACTGTAAAAGCTTTACTACCCAATTATGGGTTCCTGAGTTTGATTCCCGGTGATAAAATTAAACTGGTTTTATTCTTCCGCAAAGTTTAATGATCCACAAGTTTTACTGTTAGATAAATATACCTACATACGAATACGCATACTCATATGTATGTATGTGTGTGCAGATATAAGAACGTGTATAGCGTACGTCTACCTTTCTATGTAACAAGCAACGATCGCCGGATCTACGGCCTCGGGTTATTAAGGGAGATTTAAGTGGTTAAACGTATATTTGAATAGACCCTTGCAGAAAGGTCTTCGCTTAAGCCCCATTGGGGTCGCGTGCCATGGATTACGTTGTGTCTGTTCGCCTGTTCGCTTGTCCATCCGCTTCTATTATACCTATGTATACCTACACACATACATCGTCTGCTCACTTGTTCCTATATATGTATAGTCAATCTGCGCACACACATGTACACACAAGACCTCTTGAGCTCTACAACGGTACCACTTGTATCGTCCAGCGTTACAACCGCGAGGACCTACACAAGGAGCTAAGCTTTCCATTAGAAATTTGAACTCAGCGTTCATGTATGCATCATCCGTTCAAGATACGACAGTGTAATCATTATTTAAATATATGCAATTGAAAAACTTTAATTATATTCTCAAAATTTTGGAATATAGGATCAGGGTCTATAAATTGTGTACGTAATCAATCGTATCGTAACTGCAATTAATATATGAATCAGGAATATAATCAACTTTAGAATCTGTGTAAAGTTAGGATAAGTTAAAGGTCAGCGTGGAGTGACGTAAGGATAAAATTAAGCAGGAGAATGAAACGGGGAATCGGTTTCTGGGAGCGACGATGCGTGTATAATTGTATAATAGGGTGCCAAGTTTGTGGGACTTGTAGTTATACCCTGACGTATATACTGCAGGGTGCAGTATATGGTTGATGATGATAATAGTTGTAAATTATAATGGCACATATGATGTAGGTGCGAGCATCTATTCACGCCGCTATGCCTATAACCAGAATCACTGCGGTATGAGGAACATACTGCTCAGTCAATTAGTTTAATAGGATGACAGTTGTTGCCAGTGTCCCTTGTCCCTTGTTGACGAGGCTCGTAGTCACGCCTCGCCGGCACGGCCGACCCAACGTACCCACTTACTACTTACTTACCTACCACTCGACTCGTAAGCAAAAGAAACAATATATAATTTAACTTTGTCGATCACGATGGTAAGTTATCGTTTTATATTTCTGTCAAAAATATGTCATGCGAATATTCTTCGATTGGTTGTGTCTCTCTTTTTTTTTTTTTTTTTTTTTTTTTCGTCGAGGGCTGTGTATCTGATATACTACAGAATTAAATTCTGCTTCTTTTTTTTGTACATTTTTTTGTTGTATGATAAAAAAAAAGTTAACGTTTGCATATTTTTAAACCACAATTTTAGAGATATTGTTTTGCCGTATAGGGATACTATACAGTCTAGGAGAATTCGATGAGTTTAACTCCTGGAATAACGGTAATCTGTGTATATGGAATCCGCTCAACACTAATTGTTAAAGGATAATACAGATTACAGCCCTCCGTTCGAGGTGTATCTCCGCAATAGCAATCTGAAACAATCCCGAAGCAATTCGATAGATTTGATACAGTCAGCATATACGGTATTTCGATTATTTCTTTATTACAATTTGTTATTTTCATGCCGAGTAAGCTGTCGAAATATGTAGTCGTGCTGTTATCTACCTACCTGTTTCGTGTGCAGTTTCGTATTGCCTTTCAGAGATTAGAATGTAATATCGTAAAATTTTTAGAGTATTACGTTTTAGAGATTAGAGTTATACCTGTTAAAACAAAGAAGATGCAATATATACTGTATGATAAAACTGGACCCACTGATGAGCTTATATAATTCATTAAAAAAATCACAATATAAATATGCGATCGTGTAAAATCAAGATATGTGAATCTAACGTAAATAGATAATAATGTGCGATATTCATATACATAAACGTATGGATTATTAAATTAACAATTAAATACGATATACCCTGCACACTGTATAGTATATTTTACAAAAGGTCACCAAAGGATACGTTAAACGAGATCATTTTTTTAGGGTTTCAGCCCTCTTCACTTGAAGTATGTGTGCAGGGTTCATATTTAGACACAATGCCTTGTGTTAGGGTTGCAAGAGTTATAGATCGAGGTTGTTGTCACAGTTAACACTTAACCGGGGTTTAGCTCTGGTTCGTGAACCCCGGATCTTTTACCCCTTGTTGGGGAGCTATTTCCCCACATGCAATCTCCGCTAAAAACTACGATAGACATTAGATCGAAACATATGTCGTACTTTTTGACATACCATTATCAGCCGGGTTCTAATTATCCACAAATCTATTCGTGAACATTGGCATTGTAGAGGTAAACCAATATCATATAAAATATTACAGGGTAGGTATATACAACAACTTAAATGTGGAAAATAAATCATGCGATATCTTATACGTACAATTTTCAAAGTTATAGACGAGTTAAATTATATTGGGCCAAGTTTGAACTGATTTTTTCTTTATCCTGTAATTTCAGGTAACTTAATAAAAATTGCGATCAATTTCCTAACTTGGTGCGAAATTATTACTTACTTATGGTTAATCTAATTTTAGTAAGAGACGTATGACAGGATACTGGTTCGACTAATATCTGATCAAGTCACTCGTGAAAGTATAGTTAGCTTGTAATAGGTATTTACTATTCCAACATTCGGTGTCGAACAGCCGTAAAGACCCTAATAGGCTGTGGCCACAATGGAATATAACCATCAATAGTGAGTTACGATGGCCACGTGCCATGGAATATAATAATAAAGAGATCGTAGGGCCATTGTTGAGAGAATCGACCTTCCTCGCAAATAACTGGTACCTATTCGGTTGCCCGCATGCAAACGTCTTAATATAATGGCTTTATTATATTATAGGGAAAATTCTTTATGCACAATCGAGACTGACGTAGTAGAAAATAGCATAAACGTGTACTACATACACAGTATCGATAATTCTTTATGACAAAGGCGACGGGAGTTATATAGAAGCATTACATAAATTTCTATATACCATCTACAGGGTGACTTAGTTCGATCAGGCCATATTTGTAGAATGAATTACTCATGAAAATCTAAGACTAAATTTCATTCACCAAAAATTCAAAGGACTGATAGTTTTCGAAGTATAGAAGGTCTAATGAGTGTGACAGATTTTTCACGACTAGTTATTGAAGTAGGTAAATTACGGAATAACTCAGATCAGAAGACTTTTATCTAAGTCAAAACATCCCCATTCAACTGAGATTTTATTCTAATAAGTGTAAATGCGAATAATAAGTAACTGGATTAGTTGCAACAGGCGTTTATTTTCAAAAAAATTTTAAATTATACATAACTTCAAGTACATAAGTAATATTGATAGCAACGTTGTTTCAGCAATAAATGTTAATATTAAATAAAAAATGTGAACAATTAATTGCTGCATTATTTTCGTCTTTCTTTGCCTTTCTCCGCGTTGTGGTAAAGATACGTTGATATGTTAGAAATTATGAATTCAGTATACAGGGTGTTAAATGGTATTGCTATCTATTGGACACGATAGGAACTATATCTGACAATCGTAACAAGGCAACCCGCAAGTCATTATTGAAGGTCTAACTTAGTTGCATATAATAAGGCGTACTGTATCTTGCGGTAAAAGTAGTTCTTCAATTCAGCCGTGAGATGGCGATACCATATAAGACTGTTGGCGAGGATGAACATTAACCTTGACCTTGATCGGCTGCACCTGCTATAATGAGATCAGTGACCCTTGTGGTGTCAAAGAATTCGCATGGGGGTGCGTTAACGAGACTCGATAGAAGTACTTCGAATAGAATGAATAGTCTAATAAGATTCTAATTAATTTCTATTGAATTTCATTCATTTTACATTTTACTACCCGAACAAGGTCAATATTATCCCCTAGTTAACTCGAAGAAATGATTCCCAAGAAAATCTTTAAGAATAGTATGAACTGCTGAACAAATTTAATCGTGTATCGGTATGTCAGCAATTTCTTACAATGAATTTTATCATTGCGTTGATAAAACGATGTATCAATAACTGCAGATTCAAAGAGACAACAAAAAAAAGCTCATCGTCCGTTGATCAAATTAAAATCGCAAGTCTCTTTACCCGCTGCTTTAAAAAGGGCTTTCAACCATTTGCACTGCCATCTGTCGAAGAAGAAGCTATCTAACGAAAGCTCACCCCAGTGGTATTATATTGGCACTGCATAACACCCCATAATTTCTACCACTTCATATACCTACCCTAAGTTAAAGCTTCACCACGCTACCCATCGATCAGTAACAAAGATATCTACTTCGCGTTCTATTACCCACATGTAATTCAAAATATCGATGGGGAAAGCTCAAGTAGATATTCTACATTTTTATACGAACGAGGTAAAGAGACCCGCGGAGCCTCTGCAGAACAGAAAATTGATTTTAAGAAGCTGTGGTTACTCTGTTTGAATGTTAAACATCATCTAAAATAACTTATTTACCAATTTTCTAGAATAACGAAATCAGCCGATATCTAGATGTCAGCGAATGTTTCGTACCATTGAATTATCCTTCATCCCTATCTGCCCGTTGACGACTCATTTTACGGTATTAATACTGTCTCATTGTATCCCCTAGTTTTGGTTTTCTCAAAAGAAACATGAAAATGAAAACATCTGTGCATTTATTTCATTTTTAAATTGATATCGTTGTCTAAATGAAATAATTTCGAAATCTATTTTTGATATATGATTCTACAAACAGATAGTTACTGTGCAACTGTATATACCCCTGATAGTCTTAGTCTAGCTCATCGAATTTAACATGGGAAAGTGAGCATATAGATTTTCAGATAGCTTTGGATAATCTGATTCAAAATAATCCATGGTATATGTACTGCGGGAGTACATACCTACCAGCGATCATGCAGCAGAGTACACTAAACCGACATCATAATCACACGTAGCCCTCTCAGCTACAAAGGAATACAATCAGAATTCAGTGTAGCACGGGGTGTATTGTTAATGTTCACTGTTCACCGTTCACCGTTCAATGCTATCCCTAACTAAATACTGTCCCCGGCACGCCCTATTCCCCTAATGGGGGTTGCCGTCGTTCTGTGTCTGCCCACAACTATATGTAGGAAGCTTTATGTAGAGGTAGATGTTAGTACATACATACAATTGTATAGATATATACATATATAGGTATAGGTACATTACAGGTATACCTGGACTGCGCCGATCCTGTTTCGAGAAGAGTTAGAATTCTAGTTCGAAAGACTGCAGCGCGTCGAGTACCTACCACTGGCGAACGCGCGCTAAGTGAATTGAAAAAGGGTTGCGGGATCTGGTAATCTCTTGCTAATCCATAGCTTACACGGACTCGAGTGTAAATATTGATTCCAATCTGTTAGTAGTACAATACGATCTTACCTACGCTACTGAAGACCTGTCAATACTGGACACGAGGCACTGTCAAAATAGTCATTACCGACACTTGTAACAACCGTGATGATCGCTTCATTCAACCCTTTCTCTGGCGCTTACAATTATAGAAACTGTAAATCTTCGTCATGGAATGTGAAAAACGTTTGCTGCTTCTAACCCCCATTTTCAAACTTTCTGAGATCGTTTATCTCGGCTTATTCTTATCGTAAGAACTTTTTACACTACCCCTATTAGATTTTTATTTTTATTTTTCACGTAAATATTAAATTCTTGAAATTTCTCTTCCCAAATCGTATCGAAAAAATTCAAAGAAGGATGAATAGAAAAACAGATTTTTCGAATACGTGTATAATTTAATAAACTCACGCTAATAAATCGTCGTATAAAATCTCATGTGGTATATAGTATCGTATAAGTTACCAATATCACGTATTTTCAAGTTCATTAATTTCTATCTGGTTTATCGTACCCATATCTGCAACGGGATCATCAGAAACGATTTCCTGATTCGTTTTTGGCATAGTCAGTAATTCTGATAATGTTTTCACTGGATTATACACATCCTTGTCAACATAGCTGTCGTTGTTTTCTTCGGTGTAGATTAGATTGTGCTGTGAAAATACATCGGCCTGTAGACGTGTCACTATTATCCCGATGCTCTCGATCAAGGCTAAAAGAATACCGCCAACAGCCGCGCTACCCAGCATCGATGGAAGGCCCGTTCTAGCTGCCAAAATACCGCCAGTGAGCGCCCCACTCATTATCGAGTTCCAAGGGTCCTCTCTGCGACGACAATGCACCAGGGTGCACTCGATGGCGGAGAAAAGACCTCCCCAAATAGCAAAGTTTCCTGCTACTAGAGGTACTTTAGTTTTCATTGCGGTAACGCTGCTGGCAAAACGTCTGTTCATTCCTGATGGAGCATTGCGGAAACCTTGGAGACTCTGGGAAAACGAGAGAAGAGGTAAAAGTCGAGAATTTTTTTTATTGATGTTTATGTAACTAGAGGCTCATTAGCTATTTTGGTAGAAATACATTAGAAATAAAAAAGCTTATTGTGAATAAAAAAATCGTCTTAAAATTCTTAAGAGATTTAACTTTTTCTTTTGTATACCTGAAAGAGAGATCCTCCGATGGCTCCCATAGCAAAAGCTCCACCGCAATCGTCGATGACTCTCCAGGGACACGGTTCTCTCGCGAATTCCATGCTCACGTATGGTTTCAACTTCTGTCACAGAATGTCCTATTATTTGCGTTGCCAAACGAGAGGCTCAACGTGATTTCAACACGTAGATAACCATCTGGAGATATTCTTGTCATGCGTGATTTTTGAATATCTCAAAGACTTACAGCTTAACCAAAAAATTCATAACCTTATATCTCTCGTCATTTGGTATAATGATATACGTTTTTTCTACATACATGAAACAAACTGAAATGAGATGAGTTTCATATAATTCGAAATTTATTAGGCAATTGGTTGAAACAAAAAGTCAGAAACAGAAGAAAACACTTTTTTTTGTTCTGAAGAACATTTGATTCCTGCAGATTACAAGACTAATGAGCAATTGTAATCTACTCAAAGAAACTTGAGTAGATTTCAAATAAATGAAGAATGCCACATAGTTTCGGACGTGTCGAGTGCGAATATAATCGCAAGTATAATAGTGGCGCATATTGGTAGTTCGCCTGCGGCTGATTCGCGGCGGACTTAACGCGCCCCTTCTCGCACTCCCTTTGACGTTCCCTCGGGACGTATTGGCAGCTATTACACGATGATTACCCAACAGTATGTGGGTGTAATACGAGAAATACGGTATATACTACACAGCCATAGTAGGCATTAAGGATCTGGTGACAGTCTAGCTGTAAACTCGCCTCACATTTGTAGCTGCAATGTAGACCTGGATTTAAGCAGACCTGAAAGGGCACCGTGACTCGCACGTATGCCACTGCATCTGTCCTTTCCTGAACAAGCGAAATTACAGTTATTGCTTACGCGCAATAAGGTGCAGCATGTATAAAATTTTATACTATGCGATTATAAGCTTGGAATTTTTGCTTTCTTATTGTTTTTACTTGTGCAAAGGTTAGCATCGGTCGTTGCAGTAATTTCGAAGTTTTTTTGTCCCTTTTTTTCATGACTGAATTTTTTTTCTCGATCTTATACTGTTATAGAATAATAAAACGAGAAATATACGAACAGTTTAGGTCAGTCAACTTTGTGCATCTGATAATGAAAAACAGTTTCATATATTCAGTTTAGAAATTCATATCTCAATTTCAGTGCAAGGATATTAAATCTGTAAATGAATATATATTGAATTCCTACTTGTATAAGGTTGTTATAGTTTTGCATATAAATTTACAGTTGGTCAGAGACAGCCTGAAACCCTTCCTTCCCTAATCCTGATTCAATCAGAGTTTACTCCAGGGTCGATTACTGCATACTCACTGCCAGCCACGAGCCTATATGATCTTTTCGTAAACGTTTATTATTTCAAACAGAGTTACACCCCCGCAGCATGTTCCTTTTTCCATGTATATTATGCCTGTATGTATATGTATGTCTATTCTATTGACGTTATTAGAGGCTGAAAACCCCTTTTGTATGCACTCTATTCGTCCTAGTCTGTCCTTCAATAATTCAGTACAAAATATCTGTTGCTACTTGGCGTCGACAGGCTTCCATTGTAATGGACAACGCGTTTTACTACCTATACTGTAGACTATATTATCGCGGTTCGCCACGCGACAGCTGTCCGATTTTATCAATAGCCACCGATACTTTGATCAACTGATTCAGATACCGGTTAGATTCATTTATGCAGTCCGTATTCATCAGCTGATTTCTATCGGACGTTTCGTCCAAGATCTAACCACCAGTCATTCAATATTTGACATCAGTTATGAGAGTTGAAATTCATTACAAAAGTTCAAAACTTCTTTGGTTTGAATTTTTATCTTCAGCTTACAATTAACTACAAATACTTTTTCATTGATATATTCTCCTCTCAAGATGTAGATTTTTTTCAATGGGGTAATTTTGAAGTACGTAATTCTACTTAATACGCGTGGATGTAATTCTCACTGAAGCGTTGTTACAGCCCCCAACGAATGAATATTTCAAAGCTGTCCTCAACACTGTCAACGAGCGAATACCATTTGTGCGTAATCTATTACTACGTGCGGTGGGACTCCGGGGATGAAGCCCTTTGGTTGTCGTGTGAGGTGCTTATGCGGTTGGTTAAGCCCGGGGTGCTGGTCCAGGGTGGTCCGGGGTGCTCTAGCCCTGCTCTATAATAGTTACGAACTCCAATGCATTTCGATTCCGTTTCACCGAACGTTGGAGCCGTAAAATCGGCTTAAAGACTTTCCAAACCACAACACGATCTATGTGTAATGTGTGTGCCTTATTATACTACAATATGAATATAGGCGACAGGAATCTGTATACGAAATTGATAAAATTCAACGTGTGTCTTGAATTCAGATATTAAATTTTACTATGACGAAATTTCGCATGGATTTATAACGACAGTAGACTTTGTCGATTTAGTATTTTGTTAATAAATCTCAGGCGTATTCGAACGTATAATACAGCTACGCCGCTGGCGGTCGTTCTGCTGCAATCAGGACCGAGCCATTGTAAGAATCACAATGACGAGAAATATTATTCTTCATCAGTTATGGGGATATATTGATACCGCTTAGAATCTAAAGCTGCTTTGTCCTGTCTGTTCGCGGTACGGCCTATCAAAACACTTGAAGCTGTTGCAACAGCCGCCTTATACTGAGAATAGTTACTGCTGGTGCGTTCTTTCGTTATAGACATTGGATTCCTCGGTCCTATAATAATTACAACATTCGAATAATCAATTCCGTTTTTAATAACAACAGAAATTATATACACAGTCCGCCCATGAATATGTTTCGAAATTTGTTGTTGTTCGTAGATCAGATGTTGGAAATAAAATCTAAAAAGTAGAAAAACCGATTTGGAATGGAGGCAATCTTTGACCTGTTAATTATTATGACCAATCAGTGTCTAGTTTAAAAAAAATTTTAACGTCATTCAAGTATTCACATACCGATACAATTCGATTTTGACTTTGCCATTAATATAGTTGCATTCATTAATTTCGAACTGCGGTCATATTGTGCAAAGAAAAAATCTTGTACTTTTAAAAACTTTGCCCTTATTTGAAAATCTATATTATAGATATTGGCAAAATTCCAATACCCTTGGCCACGTGCATGGCAGTTATCTTGAGAACGCTATAGTTTGAGGTGGCCGCCCCTGGTCCACAACAATGCGGATCCTCGATCCGAGCACAAAGCTAAACACCCAAAATATTGGCAAATCCGTTCATTCAGAAGCGTGAAATATTTCCAATTGTTCGTGGTAATCCTGTTACTCGGCCAAACGGTCACGTTTCAGTCGTCCTAGAGGAATCAAGAAGGTGTCTCGAAGGACTTCCGTACCCTCAACAGCTTTTTGAGACTGGAACATGCCGGACGAGATGATGACAAAGAAAATCTTGTTCCGGATTTATCACGACACAAAACACTCTGCCAGATTCTATACCGAAAAATCTGCAGGAACTAATTGAAGGATACTCAACATTTTACGAAACGATTCACTTCACTGGTCTCTCATCGTCATCTCCCTGTGGATTCCCGCTGAGATTTTGACCGCCCGTTAACTCCAGTAGTACCTACCTCTCCAACGTTGCGAATTTCCTCTGAATCGATCAGAACATTATCCGGTTAGTGCGTGCGACCGCGATGTTATGACTGGCGGGAATCACTCCCCATAAATATTTTCTTTAAGCTTCCGCCCTCGTACTCTTCTATAATATATTATGGCGATGTATTCGATCCTTGAAACGATGAGGTGATGCCATGCATATATAAATTTTTGTTAAATCGGTAGAAAAACAAGGTATGTAGTATACATACATATACCTCGAAGGCACGGGATGGCAAACATCTTCTCTTGTTATATCGAGAGAATTTTTATACAACCTTAAAGTTTATAAATTATGAATATTTAAGGAGTCTCTACAGGGTAAGGGCTTTTATAGAGATATTTACATTGGAAAATAAGGTGCTTAGATGGCGCTCAACCTTTTCCTGTATACGTATGTATTTATGTATTGTATGTACATATATACACCGCTGCTTTGGTATACATACACATTTATATATAGTATTATTATATACACACACAGTTCGGCGTCAAAACGGTACAGCCCTTTGAAGCGCCAAAGCTCCATCAAGGCTAATGGACTCCGTCAAGGAACCCTCCCCCTTTGAACCTCCTTCGATCTCTCATCCCTCAGATCTTCTACAGCACCCTTTAGTCGCCTGTCGCCGTCTGCTTATTCGAGACCAAATATGCAACCGGGACATGCAAACGTGTTTAGTACCAGTTGATTGCAAGCTCATTATATTATGCATAAACCTTTGTTACGGAATAGTCTATAGGTCCTAAATATGATTGAAGATTTGCGATGGCCCATATGTTGATCTTCAAAGATACTATGAAGATTGTAGGGTGAAAGATGCCGATAAAGATATTATAAGTATAAACGCCAGGTATAGTTTTACGAGGAAATCAACCCATGGGATTATTTTATTATAGCTTGGAGAATTTTTCATGAATATTTTCAAACTTAACTAAGAGGATATATATATCGTAGGTATGTATGTACAAAATTAATAAATGCTTGATCGGAATTATATCCCGATTAAAGATTCATATCTTGATATGTTAAACCTTATACGTAATCGTTAAATCTGCAACGGTGGGGTTGATAGCTACACTACCACCTCGTCTGCAATGTGTAAGTTTCGTTTACTACGAAGTTTGAAAACCGATTAGGAAAGTTTACGAACGGTATCAAAACTGCGGGGTGCCACCATCGGCTATACGCTAACTCTGGTCGTATATATGAATACCTGTTAAGGAACACCGTTCTAAGTGTATTTCTATGTATGTATATATGTACATCATGCATATGCAGAAGGCATGGTCGTGCTAAGGGTTAACTCCGTCTACCTGGATTATCCTTGTTCTACACCAAAAATTATAAATTTATAATTTCAATGTTCGAGAATTTGATTTCCAGTACATAAAGCATACCGTAATGAGTATAAAATGTGGCTCAATGTATGGCACAAATTTTCTCCCCGAGCAATTGCCACTCTTATCACGTATATCCACGGTATGAAAGTCTCTATAGTCAAGCAAACAAGTTTTGCCTAGTTTCGTGCGAGGGTTGGGAAGGATTAGCAGAGTATTATCGTCCTCTAGATTAATATTGGCAAGTTTCATACCTTCGTTTGCTGCTAAAATAACAAACTGACGGTTTTTTTTTTTTTTTTTGCACAATGTGAACGAAGTATAGTCGAGATTATTGTAAGAACAGAAAATTTGTTGCACTAATTGTAATTACTCAAAGTTCAATCTATAATCGATAATTTATTTTTGTGATCGACGAAATTTTATGGATCCCTATAATGGACAGGCTAACAAATATATGTATACAGGTATTTATACAATATATAGATTATATATTATGTATACGTTGTTCCGTAGGGTATAAGAACCCTTGCAATGTTACAGTGACTATAGGATACTCGAGAGGTGCCAAGTTGCCTCCATACATCTGCCACTTACTCGCGTCCAACCTCTCTCGATTGTTACAATTTTTTTTTTTTTTTTTTATTTCGTTTTTTTTTCTCTTTTTTCACAATGCCTCTCGCCATTCTGTTACAATTATCTCCATTATTGGAGTAAAGTGAGAGAGAAGTGAGAACGATTTAGCCCATTTTGGAGCACAATGTACTACCTCTGGGTCTCCGTGCAGCATCCTATGGTTCTGGTTTTTAGTGATTTCAGAGATTTTTATTGTGTTTTGACAGGAGCGAGTCTGGTTTCTCGTAACCATAGGATTTTCGCGTTTTGTTATACCGCAGATCCCTACCTACGAACGATCTCGTGTGAACCTTGAACGTCCGAACTATTTTTACCTTTATCTGATCGTGGCTAATGTTACAGTAAACCCTTGTCCTGTCGACAAACACGTTTGTTATTCTAATATCCTTTAATGTTATCTTTTCACCTCAAGAAAGATCTTCCTTACCTTATTCAATTGTATGAGATTTTAGTTTCTGATTTTTGATGTATGTAACTTTCGAGTAACTATATTAAATTGTAATTATGTACAGCGTTCAGTTATGCATTATACTCAAAGTAAAATGAATTCAATGACCGCGTGAGAGTTAGTAAGAATACTAAAGGCTGGGCAATGAGCTAATGGTTTTAAAAAGGAAAAAAAAAAAAAAAACTTGTCTGGAGCGTCGAAGAAAATATGACAGCTAGTTATTAAACCTAATTGCCCAAAATACTGACACAACAGAAATAATTACATCGATACCGGATCGCGCATTAGCGTAGGAATGCAGTCGAAGTCAAATTATAAATATTAGTAGGTTCTTAAGCTTGTAAGTAAATAAGTGAAAACTATAAGAGATTTTATTCTCAACCGTTTCGAAACGATTTTTATATTTAAAAAATTACATTTTTTTTTATTTTTCATTATTTTAAAGTCTTACAAATCGGTTTTAATTCGTAGCTACGCCCTTGTACTGAGGTATCAAATTATTGGCACCTAACAAAAGGCTGAAAGGCAGACGAGCCGTCAAACGGTAGAAAACTTCAACAAAGACTCGTGATTATAATTAAAACAATGGCGGGTAATTATTAACCTGGTCATGCCTCAGCGATTCGGTACAGAAACATATAAAAATAAAAATAAACTATAGGATCACTTATTGGCACCTGACAATGGTATCTACTTTTTTCTGTATAATAGATTATGGGAACTTGGTTGTTATACGATTTTTAAGTCAATAGAAAAAAAAATCAAGTAAAACAAAAAAATACAGCATCATCTATTTTCGGGATCCTAAAAATCGTTTTGATTTTACTTGTATACAAAATTACAGTTTCGAAAATATTTAGGCAATACTGTAAAGTCTACTATAGATGAAAATTAGGATAAAACAAAAAAAAAATTTACAAATTATTCTACCTGGTCCAAAACCCCTAAATCACTTGTTTGACTAATTCCTGTAAAACAATTCGAGTACTGCTTTCCCACCGAATCGTTAAATCGACGATTTCCATATAGTTTCACATAAATAAATGATCAACCCTTTATCAGTGCACGTTTACGACTGGTTCGTATCGGTTCCAGCACGCGCGCATGTACCACGCTAATATCCGGTAGAGATCCATTGTATTTCCGCAAGCGCGTGGGGCGTTAGTCTCTGTTATTTGCAACAAAACGTAACAGTCGTTGGTTCGGCTTGGTACACGTTGAAAATTCAGTACTGCAATCGGATCCGGAGAACGCGCGTACATACATGCACTACTATGCATTTTATAAACGCCTGTACGCAGGAGGCTGTTGGATGAAAATTGTGTTTTGTAAAAGCCGAGAGGTAGATATGAAACCAGCATGGCGGATGCTTATAAATAGTTACAGGGCGGAACCCCGTCTACAGTTCTGCTTTTAATACAGTTTCCTTTTGTACAAGAATTAAACGAGGTTGCGAACTAGAGAGCGAAAAGGTTCAGGTGGGGTGAGGGAACGGAAACTATTAAGGTAGGGGGTCGAGGGTCGACCTTCCTCCCGCCATCCCCTCTTGACAATATTTCACTCTTATTTATATTTATTTTTAACCGTCGTGAGAGGAAAAAGAATGGTCCACGTTTTTTCTTCGCGCGCCAATTGTAATTTTTATTTGAATTTTCGGTTACAATTTTTCATACGTTTTATTATCGAACATTCGTGAAAGTGAGTTATCCATTTTAATAAAACAACTACGTTTTTATAACGTAGATTTTTTTAAAATCGTTGCAGAAATTTTTTCAACCGCAGAAAAAGATTTGCGAGAGGAAACTTACAAGTGCCTTGATTTATTATTTGCATACTCCAACTGCACCGTGACAACTGAGTATAAGTTGGTATACGATAACATATTGATTACCCGCAAATACAATTTTGTCTAAAAGTAGACGTATCAAAAATTTTGCACGATGTAGAAGCGCTTTTCACACTCATTTTAATAATGATCATCTCGTCTCATATCGACACATTTTAGGACACATTCCATTTGAAGAGATTTGGCTGATTCAAAAGCGTGAAAAAATGAACCATTAACAATAACTAGAAGCTCGATCAACTTGGTATTTTCCTACACAAATAATTCACCCCCAACAACTATTTCCAAAGAGTTCTACTAGATTTCAGACTTTTAATCTCAGTGTTGTGCACATTAGTCGATCCACCGAAACAAGAAGTTCCAGTTGTGACCCTAAACAGGAATCATCTGCCTTTAGCCTGTAAGTGTTACATAGTTCTGAATAGGTGCATACATGGCTTTTTAATAAATGGTAAACTCGGCTTGAAACATCCGCAGAGTACAGCCTCCAGGTCTTTGACCGTCGTGGTTTCAACACGTTATATGATAGGGAGATACTCGCCAGTGTAAATTAGCTTGCAGTTTACACAGTACAGATCTGAACACGCGATGAATAAAAGCTGCAGCAATGTATTGAGCCCGTCCGCAAGCTGGGTTCGAAGTAGAAGCACACATAAGAGTAAATATGGAAAAATTGAAGCAAATAGAAGCAGTAAATATGAGGCGTCCACAAAGCTCTCGGAGTATAAGAGGTCGGACATATCGTTTTCGCAGGTAGAGGTAAAGGTTGAGATCAATATCTGAACATTGTGGGTGTGGCCTTCGGTTTGAACCCACGATGGTTCTCCAGTCTGGTTGGGTGACGGCGTCCCTCCGGGCGACGCTGGCGTCCCGGAAAAGAGGCGGGGACATCCGGGCCTCGGGGATGATGGTGGGGCACAACGGTGCCACTGAAGCGGTTCGTAAATCATAACCATCCAGTTGCTTGGTGCATGCCGGCCAAAACACCGAGAAAATTCACCCTCAACGTAACACTAAATTTCCGTCATCTATAACCCCACTCGAAGAAAGCCGACGCACGGCACAGTCACCATACCCCATATAAGCGTCCTTAATTATGTCCAAAAGTTCTCCCTGAACGTTAAACTCTCCTAAATTTTGAAACACAACCATAACCAACATTTATTCGCGGGTGTAAAGACGTGTGTGTTGTGTGTGCCGTTACAAGGTGCTAGTGGTTCATCGTGTGACAAACGATATGTGTAGCAACGAAAGTCCTCCGCCAACGAAAGAGCCTCTAGCCGTCGGTCTTGGGGTCGGTAATCCAATGGCAGGTTTTTTACCCGGCCTGGAACACTACCGTCTTCAATTGTACCACTACGCAATGGCGGAGAGACTGCGTCTAGCACAGCAACTTCATCCACAGCATCCCGGGGTTGGACATCCATCGGCTGGCGGTCCGTCGGGACATCTAGGAATACCGGCGGGATTCCCAGCACCTTTACCTCTCTATCCAGCCGCAGGATATCCCAGTCGTCTTGCACTATCGATGGCCCTTCTGCATCCCCATCATCAACGTATCCCTGAAGAACCAAAACCCCAACATAGTTACATCGGCCTTATTGCCATGGCTATTCTATCATCGCCTGACAAGAAACTCGTCCTTTCCGATATATACCAGCACATACTGGACCATTATCCTTATTTTAGAACGCGAGGACCTGGCTGGCGAAATTCAATAAGACATAACCTCTCGTTGAATGACTGTTTCGTAAAGTCCGGAAGGAGTGCGAACGGCAAGGGTCATTATTGGGCCATCCATCCTGCTAATCTTGAGGATTTTCGACGGGGTGACTTCAGAAGACGCAAAGCTCAGAGGAAAGTCCGTCGCCACATGGGGCTGGCTGTTGACGAGGAACCGGACAGTCCCAGTCCACCTCCACTTCCGGCTACACCACCACCGCCGCCACCGCTTGGTCCGCCGGTTAGTACACAGGGGATTTCCGGAATCTGGACACCGCACCATCACTTTCACGGTCAATCTATGCATAACTCCCAACCCTCTAGGAAGCGACAATTCGATGTTGCTTCTCTGTTGGCGCCGGATGATCAAATCGATGTTCTCAGACCCGTTAAGATGAGGAGATTTAGCTGCAGTGAGGACGAACACGACCTCCAGGAACCTGAACCAGAAATTGACCACGATGAAGAAGACGTCGACGTTGATGGTGTCCCTGAATCTAACGTTTTACCACCAAGTCCACCGTCCAGTAGCCCCGTATCTAAAGCGTCGCCAACGAACCATGGATGGACCAGTCCAAGCCAGACTTTGTCAGGCCCATTTTCTACCATTCATCTTCACAATCATTTACACGTTAGGAATTATTACGCGCCAACGAACCCTGGCTCGGGATCAAGCATTTAAGTTGAAGGGAAATTTAATCATGACGATGTCCTCTTCGTAAACTGTTAGACATCTTGTTGGACAATATTTATGTATAATATATATGATAGAGGATCATTAAAAAAAAAAAACTGTATAGATACACGATATAATTACGCGATGTAAATATTAGACGGCGATATATATTATATACGTGTTACGTGAGACTGACGCGAATATTGACTGTTAAAATGTATAATATAATGATAAGAGAATAAGATTTAGTATGTAGGTTATTATAACTGTCTATATATAACATAACTCACAATCAGATAACAAGTGTATGAAAATATACATTATATATTATATATATATATATATATATATTATTATTATTGTGTACAAATTAATCATTATGTATGTATATTATTGAATTAGGTATATATAATAGCATATATATTTAATTAATCGCGTATAAATCGACCAGATAGATCGAGACTCAGCATCGCGACGTTATGGTTTATATGTATATGAGTAAAAAATAAAACTAGGATTATATATTATGTACTACCTATTTACCATGCCGTCGCGACGCTCAGCGTTAAATAAAATTCACGTTACATCGCCTCGTCGCGCAAAAGTACGCATGTATATGAGAAGATTTAATAAAACTTTGTTCTCACTTAACAATAGTTTTCGAAATTCAATTTTTAAATATCACATTAATTTGTTACCTCGATTAAATTACTCCCCGTATTACTATATAATTCTGATATAGTATAATATATTCATTAGATATTATACTCTGTTACTTACGATTATAGATGCTCATTGTCAGCTGTAACCCCCTCAGACAAGGGATTCTGGAGGGTGAAATAATTCGAAAGAATACTGCATCAATTTAATGCTTATTTTTTGGAAAATAATAACGTATGTGTTCTCAATATTTCACGAGTCAATTATCATATAGCTAATGATTTAACATCCACGAAACTCAAATCAATTTTAAAAAGTACAGAAATTTTATTTCTTGGATCTTATCGGATTGATTCACGATTACTTCATTATCCTATACCTCGCCACGCACGACTCGAAAATGCAAATGAAATAAGTATACCTATAAGATATACTAACAAGCAAAAATAAATAACGTTAATTATCGTATCAAATTTCCATTCAACGATCACTTAACTTAGAAAATTAGTTCTAATTATTCCCATGTATAAACAAGTGTATATAAATTGTTATCTCGTTTATCGGAATATATTAGAATCGTGAAGAGATCGTGAGACGGGGTGTTTATCGGTTTAATGTATAATTTATGCAAAAAGAAAAGAAATACCGTGACTGATTTCTTAAAAATAAGTTGTCCTTCTTATATAGACTCGAAAGTCTCTGGACCAAAGTGCTCTTTGGAATTTTAAACTTACATATTTTTTTCTTACTTGCAAAATAACACTCAATTTTTGTTTGTGTCAGGACGAATGATTTACCGTGTGTATAAAGCCTGTCTAAAACTAATAGAAACTATACCTCGAGGTTGTGCAAGCTGCTTCTGGCTTTGGCGTGTTTAAATATTTAACATTAACGTTATGCTTTATGAATCTCGAAGTTGTAGAAAACTTATAAATATACGCGTTTATTATAACCAGTTGCTATACCTCTCCCTTTTTTTTTTTTCATTTATTTATATTTAAATATATTTGCCTGCGGTATTCCAAGCATGAAACTCAGCATCATCAACTACAACGTAAGCTACTAACTAATTGATGTTATAGTAATACATCAAACGTCTAAGATAACATCTTCGGTACGTGTTTTATAGGTTATCATAATTACCGAGTGAAAGAAGCTCCGTGTAGGTTTCTACAAAACTGTAACACACCAAACTATTACTCAAATAACATCAATACCCCATTGCTTTTATTCAAATCTTTAATCACTCTACAAACTATCAAATCTTTATAAAGAAAACACATAATATCCAAGACCAAAAAAAAAAAATAAAAAAAACAACAAAAAAACATCTCATAATATACTAACAGCAGCTGTGTACACGATGTAGGTAACGGGATGCGTTGATTATCTTCCCTAATGGTTTGTTTTTATTTGCACGATAAACTTGGAAAGAGGAAAAATGGCCACCGTGTCCCACTGATCCATATTTAATCATTTAATCACTGATTTTCTCAAACCCTGCAACGTTCACCGGTTTGTTTATTTTTCTTAAATAGTTTGCTCGTAGCTTAAGTTCTGATTTTCTTCGCCTATGCAAGGCTTACCCCAGCTGGTAGCCCAAGTTGGGAAAGCTTCTTACTGTTAGTTTAGTAGCTTTAGGTAAGTATTCGCTGTTGATATATACCTACCTGACGGACGGTGACCGAGACTTGTTTTCCGGTGGGCTAATCAACAGCGTGTTTGGTTTTTCCTAAGACGTAATGCTAAACTGGGTCAGAAGTTCGTTTCATCCGATTCGTGCCTTCCATGTTCATCGTGGAATTTACTCTACCAGGACTTTTGACGTATAATAGGCTGCACCCTGAGGACTGACGATCCTCACACCTGGGAAATTTCCAATCTTCTCTAACATCACGTGCGAATGATGAACCGATCTATTTGTGGTAAATATATACGCCAAATCCTTGCCCAAGATACGCCACCGGTGAATACCCATCAGAAACACGTGGCGATCACTAATCACCCATTTACCTGCACAAGCTTCCAGCTAAAATCATGCTTCGATATGGATTAGTTTTCTAGCATTCGATCTACATCTGCAAGAACAAAGTCCATCCCTGTTCAACAAACTGATTGATTTTTAGCAGTTTATTTTTTTCAGCTAGAAGTAGATACGTGTTTTTTGTATAATATGGGGTAGTTTTTGAAGTGTTACTTGTAGCTAATTTCAGTTCGAACTTTTTTTTTGTTCGTTCCCTCTTTCAATTCCCTGGAGACAATTACCTACGGTGTATACCTTAGTGTAATCCTGTATCATTTTTTGTCTTTGACGTTTTGCACAGCTACGGTTTCTTGTTTGTGATATTTCGAGCAATATTTAACAAATTGCTTTCGTTCGGTTGTTGGGTTTCCCCTCAGCGGTTATCCGTAGAGGGATTTGTCTGTGTTGCGAGTCGCGTATAGTTATATTACATAGGGTTTCATTTGATGAACCAAAAGACAATATGCAGACAATAATTCCTGACATCAACCACTTACTTTTCTCGTACCCCATAGCAATTAATGAATTGAAAATTTTAATCAACTTTTCAGTATAACAAAGTACCAATTTTTATCACCCGTCTATACGAGAACGTTTTCTTTTCGACAATCTGCTCTCGGGGAAATCTAGCCTTAGTATAACGTTCAGAGTTGGGCTATAAGGGTGTTGAAAAAATAACCCACGGTTTTGTGGAAGAGAGCGACTCTGTACACATGCGGACTCCACGTTTGTTGATTTTGGCTACGAAATAGAACTGTGTCTTGAAGTTTTCGAATATTTAACAAATAATGACTGCGCAGACGTAGCTCTTCACCTGCCATTGTTAGCATCGGTCTCACCTCAGACAGATCGGAGCCTAGCCGTATCCTCGCGTACCTTACCTGAAGAGAAATAAACCTCCACAGAGATTCTTTTCACCCGATGTTGGCGAGAGAACAATATTTTTCTATCACATGGTTCGCACCAAATATGCGTATTAGGTATATACCTCCATGTATAACAGACCATGTGCAAGATCCCAGGGTCTAGTATTCTATGTATTTTCCCAGCCTCTGTTAAGTTTATTTTTCAAAATCACTTCCACACCTTAAACCCTTATAGCTGCAATTTCAGCTATAACAGTTGCAGTTTCATATCTAATTTTCCCATCTAATTCTCGATTCAATTTCACGGGGGTGATATTCGGCAAACAGGAACCTACCCGCCAATGTTACCCTATTTTGACGTCATTCAAGCCAATAATAAAACCATTTTTAAATAAAAAAAAATATATATATACATACTGGTACATGGTATGTTAGGTACTCGAGGGTGGACGAAGATATACACGGCCATATTGTAGTCTGTGGTCTTTGTGGTCGATGCGTATGTAGATCAGATTTGATAGGACACCGTGTGTTTGTCGTGTCTGCGGGTTCCGATCTTGCCGTACATTCGAAACCCGTTTACATGTGTAGTATGTATGTATTATACCGATGCCAACGGCGTACAGTAGTTGTTCAGCTATTGTGTATGGCTGGTGTCGTCAGGCTACCTGATCTTGTTACCATCACTGTTGCCTACAAATGGATTTGCGGCTGCGCAGATTACAATCTGCCACCATGATTCTCTGCCACCTCAACATCGACGGCAAGTATCGCGATGCCTGACGCTATCGGCCCCCTACTAGCGTAAAACGTTTACATGCGTAATTCATGCAGACTGCAATTGCAATACTTTCAACTCTGTTTCCAAAATTCACGATTCAGATATTCGAAAGTTCAGTACTTAATTACGTTATCTTGTTTTTTTGAAAAATATCCATACCTTTAACGTCAACTCTTCAGAAGGGCTCGATAATAAATAGGAGAGCATTCTGCTGTAGGAAATATATTTGCTCTTGCTGTGGGACTAATAATACCTTAGGGTGGATATAAAAGTATATTAGCAATGAATGAAGATGTGAGGGTCATTGCGCAAATATGATGGTTTTGCAGAGTCTAGAGGTTTCATTTTACTTTTTATATTTTTGGAGTAGCTGGTTTTCGATCAAATCTTAAGAATGGGACTCTGGGGTTTTGCGGTTCCAGGTAAAATGTTATGTTCGATTTTCAAGTGGGAAGGTTTTCGGGATCTACGCGGTCTTCCCATTCAATCGTTCATTCATTCCATAGGCCTTTCAAGGTACACAAGTCCTTCCAGCTCAAGCTAACTTGGCCTAAACCAGCTTGGCTCATCCTGGTTCATCACTGCTACAGGAAGGTCAGGTGTCACGTGTGACGCTTTAATGCCTAATAATCCATTTATGGGCTTTATTATAAATTTTCCACGAATACCAGACTACCGCAGTTGTATTCTTAGGACTCCAAAAAGTCCCCTGGCGAATTCAAGTACTCGTTCAATCGGATCGACAGTCACATCTTCATTTTAAACGATGGACTCTTCCCTTATGATTATCAAACATCAAAGCATAATCTTCATACGTCTTATCGAATCTTCGACTTCTTCTTCTTTCATAAAATAAAAAACAAGCCAACCAATTATGGTACTCAAAGAAACATTAGAGGACGACCAAATCTTTAACAAAATCTGATAAATAATATCACAAGATATAATTTTGAAGCTATAAATTCGCATCCATATGATTTCTTGTCCTAGATTTTGTTAAAATAGTAGCAACGAACGGCCGATTTTGTTTTCGCTTGAACTGTCATGACAAAAGCAATGTCAACGAATGTGTGTAAGTATATTTTTATAGGGTGACACGCGTTAAGCTTGAGTTTATTAGGTACACATAATATACGTATTATATTTGCGCGTGAGTAACATAGAATAATTATTTTTCCTTCAGAGTGACTTTGCTGCTCGGGTACCTCTGTACAATTAAGAATACATATTTCCACCGTGTTGAATTGTAGAAATACTACCTTAGTAGGTATACGTAACTATAATATGGCTACAGGCGTCCTTTGCTGAAAGTATTATACGTTCACACCTCCTGGGGTGAAGGCAGCTGGTCTTTCGCGCAAATATAAATACAACCAGATACAATGGAGTAAAAATATTTAAAGGAATCGGTCAGAGTTTGAACATAATTGTCACAAACTACTTTATCGTTCATCGAACCAACAATAATTCCGCTATTCTGGGTCAACGCCTCCGGTAGAAAGGCGTTGGGACATCAGATATATCGAAGTTAGATTCAGAATTGTTGTTATGAAAATTGAATAATAAATTTAATATTTTCGAATGAAGTGGAAATCGAATAATTAAAATGAATTTTTTTGAATTTTTTTTTTGAAGCATTTAAATCAGACGGCAAACACTCTTCTATAGTTTGCAAAAACTAGAATAACAAAATTCTGGGAATAAATATGAATTTTCCAACTGTACATACATATCGTTCGATGCGCATCAACCTCGTTGTAAATTCAAGGATTATCATATTATACATAGCAACGCAAAGCTAGTAATGCAGGCTTGGCTAAAAGCTTCGAAATTTACAAACCTGTGACCAACGTTGTACCAAAGCATTCACTCATGCACGAATAGCGCACATTCGTACCTATGTGTATAGCAGACAATAAAGTACCTACATACATACGTATATGTATATGCTACGATTATAAAATCCTATTACGTTACTGCGTGATCGGGCTTTCAACAAAAGGCATAAATGTTACGCAAAATAATTCCTCTATAACCAAAAAATATTTGATAACATCCATTTTACACCATTAGCTAAACCACAATAGATACAATAGATACGTTATAACTGTAAGTGAAGTATGGTATAAAGATTTTTAGATATATACTTATCTCTTGTAGCTGTTTACTCGTCAGATATCATGATGATATGCATAAATATGTACAGAAAATAATATGAGAAAAGAAAAGAAAAATAAATAAAATAAATAAAACCTAAGAAGAAGAAGAAGAAGGGAGAAATAGTTGGCAGTTTTATTTCTCTGATGGAAGCCACAGACGGTCGCATCATCAAGTATCACTCGTATTCGTTTTGGTCGCGAAGGACTCTTCGGGGTGTAACCGACCATGTGATCGAATGTTGTGGGGTCCTGTGTGTTGGCTGTGGCTTCTCGAGAACTGAAGTGTCCTCAGGCGAGTGCCGGGCAAACGTGAATTAGAAACAAATTCGAATCGAATTTGAAACTTGGTTTCGCGGCTTTTTTAACATCCTGGACCAGGGTTGCCCGTGCGTAAACTCCACGGATTGGTCTTGACGGGATTCGGGATTCAGGATTCAGGACTCAGGATTCAGGATTCGGTTTCCTCAAGGGGCTCGCTCTGAGGACCGTGACGTGCTCGGGGCGTTCCTGTCCAGATGCAAACTGAATTTTGATTCACCCCTATCCTCGTACCTTTGGGCATTAAGACAATCAAATGACAAGCAAATTATCAATGATCATACGAAAACGGGTATGGGGAGCTATAATCGTTAATCATTGTTAATTAGTAACTTCTCATTGGAGTTGTTTACCTGTAAATTTCATAAACAATTTACCCATTCGATCTTTGCAGGTTTATACATAAATCACTCAATTTATCAATAAATAAATTTACTGAAACCGCGAGCAAGTGCAGAATCTGATTGTAAAAATTTGACCCAAAGAAAAAGTTGAAAAAAATGAAAATAAAAATAAAAAATGGCCTAAAGGTGTGCTATTTATAAAGCCTTTGTATGCATCTCATGTTTGCACTGCGGCCACCAGTAGCCATGTGATCGAAGTGTCCCCACAATATTTCTTTACACACGTCCCTATTTTTTACACGCGCACACAGTCAGACTCTCGGCTAATGGATCCACTCGAGACTACTTCTGCAGACGCAAACACCGTCGTCAGGCTTTTCAAAACTCGTACCCGTCCACGGTCGCTACTTCTGTTCTCCAATCTCTTATTATAAACAATTGTCGTATCTTACCTGAACGAAAAACAATCCTAAAACTCGACTTGTCTTACATCTTAGAGTTCTCACTATCCAGGAAAAGATAGCCAACTATATTTATCACTAAAAACTAATTTCAATTCAATTTTAATTCACTTAAGTATAAGGTGGCTGTACAGTATGAACATTGAAGGGTGAGTTTTAAACTATAAACGAAAAGAATTTTCTTTATTTCCCAACTCCCATGGCGTTTCTGTAGTGCAGAGTTTCAACACGCAATAGCATTACCGATTGGTTACAAGGTTAGTAACAGGAGCAGGCAGTTTTACCCGTCGACGGGAAACCTGATCGCTTGATTTGGCGAGGTGACGCGTCCCTCGGGAAGATGGTTGCCATCCTCCGTACGAAATGCCCGATGAATCCCTAGGGGTAGCTACAGGCAACGCTTATCAGGCTAATATATTATCCATCTAACACATTTTGCGTCACGCTATAGTCCGGAATTATTACCCATTGTTGTGATTAGGTTCGATAAATATTTTTTTCTTAACTATCAGATACAGCTAAAATATTTTCTCTTTCTTACAAGGACGAATGCTCCTGAAGAAACGTTGATGTATATGCGTAAGTTTATATGCTTGAGTTAAACTTGTAGCTCATAAATAATTAATTTTTAACCAGTTGAAGAGTTTGTTGAAAAACAACTCCAAAGTTAGAGTGAAATTAAGGATACAAGAATTGAATCGAGACGATCGCGGTTATACGGATGATATTAAAGAAATCGATTGTTATCGAATATATTGAACATTGTCAAATCGTATGAGAAGTCCGTAGAAATTTTTAACAAATTCGAAGTAGTAAGTAAGTATTATCGAGAAATAGTAGAGATATATAAAAATTTAATAGACTTTATTCAGCTTTGTCAAGCCTGTAATTACCTACCCGATGGCAGTACGAAGCCGGGAGAGTTGAACCCCTCAGTGATTATCAGAACCCTCGATGATTACCAAGTTAGTTTAAATAGAGTATAGTGTTTAAGAAGGGGGTTTAGCTACCTAATTCTAATCACTAGTTGTCGGAATGTATCGTCTAAACTTTTGTAAAATTTTTTGGTAATTTTTTTTCAATCTTCAAATTTTCAAAGTTGAGAAATATTTCCAATTGTTTAGTAATTGTCTACTTTGTGAATTTTATTATACTTAAGCGATGTGAAAATATCATCGAAACTAAGATATCTGGTTGTGTTTATAAAATATGAACCTGCGAATCGGAAGGGAAATTTTTTTTTTTTAATCAAATTACGTAAATTTGTTGACAACGAGTACACGCAGCAGTTGTAAAGAAACCTCGTTTAAACGATACAAACTTCCTACCCTGAAACCTTTCGCAATGGTAGAGATACCGCGTCGTGACACGACGCCAAATTCCGCTTAGAAATTCCATTCACGTGCAAGATGGCGGCTGTAGTTTGCTCCCGGCATGCACCACGCTCCTCTCCTGGTCTCCCTTGGTGCTCCCATCCTCGAAGGCAGAGATACCGGCGTCGGGACGCTCTGTGTTGGTTAGGCGTCCCAACAGTTTGACGACATACCCATTACGTTTAGGTGGAGCGAGGTAGAAAGCCGGAGTTTAGGCTTTGGGTGGTTCAATTCGAAGTACAGAGCTCGCAGGGGTTGATTCCAGGAGAACCAGAGAACCAGAGAACCAGAGAACGACGACGTCGCGGGGATGAGTCGCTCGACGAAGGGGTTGGGACAGAGCTGAGGATGGGGTGAACAGCTATTTGCGCGTCTTTGTATAAAATAAACGCCGGTTAGAGGCAGCTCTGAATACTAATTTTACCCCAACAGCTCGGTGCTGCCGCGGAGTTAGGTCGGGGGTTGAACAATCGAGCGAGACAACTTACCTTACCTCAAAAAGGACGAACCCTTGTACCTATATAATATACGTATCTCTATAGACCAATCGTCGACCGCAAAGAGCTTCAGATTCCACACAACATAAAGACCTAAGACATTATTCCACACGATGAAATAGACATGTATATAACGTATCCTTCACGTTCATGGATCATTTCTCAATTCCCATGTTTCCACAGATAACGGAGATCGAATTTGTTGTTTTTTTTTTATTCGTTTTTTTTTTTTTTTTTTTTTAATTTGGATCGCCTTGATCACATTCTGTAATTTATTGATGAAACAATTTCCGGATGATGACCACATAAGATTATTGTGTCCAGCTTGACTTTCTTCACAGTCAAAATTCCGGTGATCGGTATATTTCCTCGATTTCTTTTACTGTGGTTTTATTTGCTCTCTTGGCATTACTGGAACTCTTATTAATTGGTTATTGTATATTCAAGTACGTCAATTGACCATTGACCCTTGAAACATGGTAAGCCATACCTCACTTGATTTATTGTAATTAGCTTGAAGAGTTTTTAGTTAACTCTACGAATCTGAGAATTTTTTTGTTCAGTCTGTTCGAATCGCAGCGTGACTTAAATACTTCTTTCCATCAGAAGCGGAGCTACTAAGTTGGGTATAGAGTGGCGGAGAGGCCAATGAGTGGCTAAAAGTCGGAGTTTTTGTAAACGATGCTGGGGTGTGTGGCGAGCAAACAATCGCTTGACCGCGTTGTGGAATATAAGGACCTCGGTCATCTGCTGCTGTGGCATCCGCGTACTTACTATCTCATATAGTCATGTGTCTATATAGGTATATACACGCGTGAACATACGGCTACCGATGTGTAACGCTCGTATGCCACCGGTCACTGCTACTGCGCGTAATGGAGTGTCCACTCGAATTCCTTCGAGTTATACTCCGCCCGATACATGTACATACATACATACATAGCCTTACCTATATTTATATGTATGTAGTTGTCAACATGGTCCTCTGTTTGCTCAAAACTTTAGGCTACTGCTTTGAGAGACCGATATGTACGGGAGAGCCCAACAAATACTCAAATACTTACTTCCCCACCCATGATATAGCCATCCTGAATCAGGGATCAAGGATTGTATAGATCGGGCGCGAACATCCTGTACATTTATACCAATGCAAACAAAATTTCTTCTAGTTTTGTTTTTCTTTTTTTTTTTTTTATTTTTGACAAAAAGTTATACTACGCAAAGAACTCCGTGATAGATGCTGATTCGGTGAACTATTAATTGAGGATGTAAAGATAATGGATATGAGTGGAGATCTACCTCCGTTATACATGAGGGAATATATAATGGTTGAAATTTTTCGTCGCCTTTTTGGAGGCAGATTGCATTTTGGTTAAGGAAAAGCTGCAGAGACCAAAAGAGATTAAATCCGTTGCTTCAAGGTTAAGACGGATAAACGTTGACGGAGCTAATCGAGCGGAAGGATTTTTAACTGGACGAAGACTATAAGAATAAGGGCATATCCGCTTGGTCCTAATCTCTTCTTACCCTTTGTATTTATGTACAATATCCGAACGAAATACTACAGAGTTTACTCTGCTTGTCACCTGAAATTCCATTTAATTAAAACCACGTATAGTCATATCATATTTATGATCATGGTCATAACCCGGGAATTTCTTCATCTTCATATGATAATGCTGATGCTGATGATGATGATTGTTGACCGTTCGTTTAAAGCTTGTACCCGCAGTTAAAACGTCACGTTCCGAAGGGCCGCTCACCCGTCTTAGTTTGTTAGTTAAATAAACATCGCGTGTTATGTGGAGGTGTCCTGACAACACAAGAACCTTTGTTCGTCGTCGGGACGCCCGTCAAGCGTCTCTCCGACTTGCGATCGACGATTAATGTGAACGCCGACTAGCTCCTATATGCTGACTCCCACACACCGTAGCTCGACACAACGACTCCATGGCAGAAAAGACCCGGATCAATGTCAAAATCAGCACCGGGTACGATACTAAGAAAGAATTTCAACTAATTTCTAAATAACTTTGAAGTTGGTAAAGTTCTGGTAATAATTCCTAAGGATGAGACACGAGGAATTTCTTCCCTCGCATTCTTTCCCCATTGTTGAAAACTATCTTCAAAAATATTCCGGCTGGTTACTGTCAAAATTAATAGATTTTTGCGCCGTTTATCTTCACTGCACTTTTCGTACCATCTCGCAAAAAAAAATAAACTTGGTCAATTGCATTAATGTATATTGTATACCTATATCTGATTAAATGATTATACATCGATTTGATGAATCATTGTGCTTCTAACAATGTTGACTTGAGACCTTCTACAATAGAGACACGCCTTGGGTTATGTAGGACAGTGCTTACAAAACTCTCGCGATGATACGTCTCATTGTACAGACAAGGGGATATTGTAAAAGTGATCAAAAATAATTTAAGACCAGCCTTAGACCGTCGAGCGCTGTCACGGGGCTGACGTTAAACACAATAGAAGATAATTCAATTAGCTTCTTCTCCTTTCGTTGTAGGAATGATATTCATTTTGTATATCGAAGTTTTTTTTTTCTCTCTCTCTCTCTTTTTAAGCACGTCTCAATAAACTGCCAAAGGAATTCAAACTCTGTTTTTTTTTTTTTTTTTTTTTTTTTTTTTTTAAGGACAGGTTGCAGAATATAGAACCGCAAGGCTGTTCTCTACACACAGATACATAATAAATGTGATGGAGACACTTTACGCAGCTTGAAGTGACTCGCTTGAGATTTCTATGGATTGTATAGTTTATACGTTGAAGAAAATAATTCGTAATCAAATTTTGGATATTATGTATAATATTCGTTAGCTACTTGGTTGGATAAAAATCAAAAAAAAAAAAAAAATTTTTTTAAAAAACTGGAGAAAAAAAAATTAACCCGTTAAAAATAAAAGAAAATTATATGATCCTCGCTATGTCGGTGCAGCCATACGTTACCACGGGTTTTAATCAACGCGGTGAAAATCCTCTCGTCATATATATGTATATATATTATATATATATAATATATAGCCTTTTTCACTTTTTATCGGAATTTTTTTTTATATTTTATTTCATTAGCGGACAGCAGTCGGATTATCCAGGCGAATCCCTCTTTGGTATTACCGAAGCACCGAGAACCTAGAAAATGTGAAAATAGCGTCAACCCCAGCCAACTGTACGGAGAAAATACCGAATTTTTCCAATCCCCGTGACATGGTACATAGTAGGTACGTACTGTACGTCTATGTATGTATACATACACATATAAATATATATGTATATAACACGAATCGTACACACCGGTAGTGAATTTTTCGCGAATTCTCATTGGTCCTCAGCCTCTCACTCCCCAGGGATTTGCAATTTACGATTTACGATTCGTCCGTCAACTTCAAGCCTTATTCGTAAGTACAATCGATGCGAATCTTTTAGTTCGACATATTCGACGATACGTAGGTGTATACGTAGGAAGTTATAGCTGTACGTAGATGTGCAGATTATCGGATATTAATTAGGCGAAAATTAGAAAAAAAAATTATCTACGAATTATAATTTGAAAATAATTGTGCATCTAGGTACTCAATTAATACACACGGCTGAAAAGACTGCACAGTTTCTAGATGAAAAAAGGTCAAATATTTTTACCAGAGATGTAAATATGGCGTGGTGAGCTTAGTCCGTTACTCGAGTTTTAGCCCCGCCCATTCCCAGGGTACCCTCGCGGTGTTCCCGCTGGCGTTTCCAGTATTCCTCCCCCAGTGAAAAATAAAGGAACAAACGCCGCGGCACACAATTGTTGAAACATTTTTGACGCGAGAGACAGAGGGTGGATGATGCGGCGGTAGCGGTGGCGGTGGCGACGGCAACGGCAACGGCAACGGTAACGGCGACGGCGTCGACGTCGACTTCGTCGACTGCCTGACGGGATGTTCGGGTTGGGTTTTGGAGAACGGGAGGGCGCAAAGGAGAGGAGGAGAAATAGGGGGAGTTCTGAACGAACGTAATTTGCATGATTTTGCATGTTTTAGCGCTTCGTGGTGCAACCATCCTCGCTTTACCCCTCTGTCTACGTTTTCTACTTGCTTTTCATACTACCAAAACCTTTCTCCGGCACGCAAAGTCCCGAATTATTTTTTTTTTTTCCAATTTCATCTCAAGAAAACACAATCAAGTATAACTAAACTAATATCCGTAAATTAATCACCAAACATTTACTGGACTAAACCCTTACGAACACACGAATACTTCAGTTTATGTATACAAATTTATAGAATCTTAACACCTCAGTTTACAAACTGAGCTTCATATCAATAAATACGTCAAATAATCTTCAGCTACTCTCTGTCATGATGCCTGTTCAGGAACGTGTTAAAAAAAAAAGACTCGAGAGTGAAGGAAAAAAAAAATAATATCGATGACTGTCGTATTCACTCGCAAGAAATAGAGAGTGACTGGGTGAATTTGACGTGTGAAAATGACTAACCCTGGACGGTGTGGTTACCGTATCATTTCTGACCACCGTAAGGTCGGCGCGGGTAGGTATTCGACCATCACCAACAATGGGCCAATAGCGAGCGATAATGAGGCTAGCATTGTCGCGAATGCCTGCAGGGCGATCTCATACCTACTCACTACACGGTTCTCGGTATGCACACCGGACACTGGTCAACGAACAACGGACTGGTCTCGTCCCAACGACGTGGACACATTTCGAGCGACGATCCACGCGGTTCATTACACCGGTAATCACGCAAATTGCGAGAAGACCGATATCCAATATCACGTAACTAGCGTAATCGTCAATTGCTCGAATATATTTAGACCCATGTAGGGTGTATGTAGGTGTATATCCTATACGTAATCTCTCTAGAGTCGGAACGCATAATGGGATTTTATTTTTCGCACCATCTTCAGAAATCAGTATAAAACATTCAGTCGATTCATCTTGAAGTTGGAGAACACGACCCATAAGTAAGATTCTGATCTTACAATTAGATAATTTGGTTGACCGCGTCAACAGCAAAGTACATACCCGCAGGTAAAGTTCGCAAGAGATGAAGATAAGACACGATTTTCGACATTTTTGGAGTTAACTTGGCCCTAATCTTCGGGAAAGATCGTAGATCAAGTTATAGATAAGTTCAGTTATGGTGTTGGTGACCATTGGTAAAGCTACGATGACTACTAACACGCCACTAGGTATAGTGAAAGATATTTTCTAAATTAGTTATACTCGGTCCTCACTTTGTCTGAAATATTTATTTAGCTGAGAGGAAACAGTCGTTGGATTTGGCAAGCAATTTATTGTTCTGGAAGCCGATTATACAGCTTAAAATTCAAAAGGTCCCATACTTTTACTACGGTTCTAACCGCAGCGGGAGCCAACAGGTACCGCGGCGTGACATGCACTAATTTCTACGCATTACAAACACGTCGATTGTCTGTCAACAACTTGTCCCAAACCGCAGGTGCTTCACGGTCATAAAGTCTGATTTATTTTATCTTTTGAGTCGGTGAAAAATCAAAAATTCATTCGACTTTAGAGAATACATCTCTCGAAGTTTTCTTCTTTTTCTATTTTTTTTTTTTGTTTAAATTTCGTCAATCCGTAGCCTTATGAACAAATGCGCCCATAAATTTGAACGCGAAAGTTCATCTTCAATAAGTAATCGCATTGTCTCTTCTTACCGTATAACTGGGGGCAATTAATTGGCAAGAGACAAAGAATGAGGAGGGTTGATCGGCTTTTAAGCCAACGGACGGGCATGGCACGTAGTGTAGTAAGAGGCTGCAGAGGGCTTTATATACTGTTTTCTGGCCTCGGCGGCATCTCGAATGATTACAGGCCGGTGTGGAACGCCATTGCGTCTTGCATACAACGCATCTCGAGTGTTCGCAGATGCCTTGAGCGCGAGACACACCGATACCTATCAAAGCGGACTTGAAGAGGAGTAGAGAAAGACAGAAAGAGAGAAGAAGAGTGAGGAGGAAAACAAATAAAGAAAGAAATAAAAAAAAAATCAGTGAATGAGGGGGTAAGAGGAAAAACAGGCGTGAGGAGAGATGAGAGAAACAGAGAAAGATGAGATGAAGCATGGAGATGGAGAGGTAAATCGAGAAGGAGAATAAAATAGGAGGAGGATAGAAGAGGAGGAGAGGCTCTCAGCGCGAAGCGGACAGGATAAATAAACCCGGTGCGCCGCCCTCTCATCTTATAGACTTCTATTTCGCCGATGCGCCGCTGCAAGTCATCCTCTCTTACCTCTTCGGCTTTACTATACAGCTATATAGGCTTCAGCTCTTCTCCTGCAGGTCACGCTCCGCGGACTCCCGCTTTGACGACGTTGAGGACGATGATCAGGATCGAAAACCCATCGCTAAAGTAATGGCCGCTTCTAAGGTGGATGTACGCAATTTGCAAAGGGAATAAAAATGGCTTAATTATATCACAAAAAATAATTACAAATTGATTTAGTTTAACTACCGATGCGGTGAAGCGAGCAAATTGCAAAATTGCAGTTTGAATAAAAAAAAAATGTATAATGTAAGTATATAATATGGAGGGTAGAATACTTGCTTCGGTTATTATCGTCGTTATGAAAGGTGGCTTTTAATTAAAAGACAAACGAATAGCGACTGTGATTTCTCAATAAGCAACCCAGAGTGATGGCGGAGCTTAAAGCGGATTGCCAACCAATTATCTACTTCGATATGATCTGTTCGGTGTACCAGACTAGGCAGAAAGCCTCAGAACGGCGAGCAGGGCGCTAAGCCCTTGGAATTATATACCCAAGGGAAATATAGACCAATACCAAAGTATAAAACGAGACTGGGTTGAGTTCGGTTATTTTCTATATACAGCCGACCAATATATATATATACCGAAATTATTTTACAATGTATACCTACTGTGCGCGCGAGCTTAAGCAACCTTTTCTTTGCCCCCTTCCAAAAAAAGTTTTCACATTCTGTGTGGGTATATGATCCCATTTTATTTCTATTAAGGATTAAGGTTTGGCAACCAATTAATACCTACTGTAGGTTAAAACAAACGTCTGATATGGTTTTCGCGTGTATATTAGTTCTCGCATTCCTCTCATTCCCTAGCGCGGGGGATGCTGAACAGAGAGCGAACGCAGCGTAAAGACTTGTGAAAGCTTCCGGAGGGAGGAACAAGCGCGGGGTATAAAGGGAGGAGAAATTGCCGTGAAAACGCGTTTCGATCCACGACCACACTCTAGGGTATGAGAGAAGATATAGCCGAGAGTACCATTCAGTAATATCAAACGTTTAGGTTGAACTCGATTCCGGCTACAATAATATATTGGGAGACGCAAAACGCAAAACGCGAAACTCGGAACTCGGTACTCCGTACTCGGAGAGCTTGACTATTCGCGCAGTAACTATACATATAGTTCACTGATCGCTAAATACACTCACTCGTAGCAGCAGCCTATCATTCCACACCATCGGACGCGAAGAATCACTCGATAATGAGAGAGAGACGAGAAAACGAATCACTCTTCTAGAGCTGATCCATCGTCGCCAACCGAGTTTTCCCACGTTCAGTTACCTCACTGTTGTACTGTACAGTTCACATATAAATTTTAGACACGATTTTATCCAATAAAATTACTTAAGACTTAGCTGCAACATTGAAGACATAGGATCAATCCCCACTCGTTATTTTCTGTGTATATAAACGGATATGAAAATGTCGTTTATAAAAAGGTTGCCTACTAGGTAAACTTTTATAGAATATGACTCTCTTACAGTATATGTATATAGGTATATAATTAAACGGCACCAGGGGGTAGGTATATAACAAGATGAATTTCCAGGCGTTGGCATAAATATTGTGATATAGAATAATTACAAAGGAAGCAAGTCAAAGTGTGAGGGTAGGTCTGGTTAATTTATTATTACTTGCCAGGCGAATTATGGATGGACGCCAAGGTACGAGCCTGGAGGAACTGAAACCAACACCCTTTATTGGTATAGAGATCGCGCTGCGCCGTGCTACGGTACGTTTATACCTACGTTGGTATGATAGTCGGGAAACGGTGCGAAGCACCTAACCCAAGGTGTCTACCTATATTCTATCTCTCGCCAGCCATTAGTCGCGCGCTGCAAATTGAGTGGAGCCAGCCAGCTACACGCCTGATTTCATTAAAGACATCAAACGAACAAAAATTACATCAACCTGCGCACCACCCTCTACTTGACGGCATCACCGCTGCTGCTGCTGCAGCTTCACACAGTTGTGGAACACACGCGTAAACGTGTAATGCCTCCTTTCTACCCTACTTCATTTTTTTGTTTTCTTTATTTTTTTTTTTCTAGTTTCATCGTGTGTATATCTGTAACTGTCGACAGGTGAATCTATCGCTCACCTAGAAACGAATCTTTTCTTGAAGAATTTTTTTTTGCAATTATTTAAACGTCGATGAAACGAATTAGCTGCAACTGATCATCACACCTCTTCTGATTAAGGATTATTCTTCAAAACTGTCATGATAATGTCAAGTAGTAATAACAAAAAATTTCAGGCTTATTGAGCTTCTTGATATTAACTAATAGTACATACGAGTCATGCATCGATCAGGCCATTTTATCAACATCGTTTGTGTATATGTACACTATAATATACGCGTGTATATCTAACGTAAGTACCCTTGAGGGGTAGGGTAGAAGCGAGTATAGATGGTGGCGTTGGTGGGTGTTGAGTAAATGGAATGAGGGGTAGGTACGGAGGCGAGAACGTTTTGACACAATTTGCCGGCTGACAGTCTGTAGCGGGACGAAGGGAAAAGCTCGCCAAATTAAATTTCAAGCGCTTTATTTGATCATATTTTGCATCGGCTTTGACGCTGGTCTCATAGGGCATGCTTTTAAAATATATTACGAGATCCGGTAAGAGCTCATCAAATTTTTCAGAATCGTTCATATATTTTTATTATTTTTTTTATTTTATTTTATTTTATTTTTTCATACCTAATTATGGTAATTACAAGTCGAATTTTTCCAGCTTTCAAAAGAAAACGTCCTTAATGAAATTGAACAATGCCAATTGACAGTGACGTAGGCTACCCTCCAACCTATCCAAAACGACATACCTAATTCATTAGAGAATTTTAAAGTCGGGTGGTTTGTCAAATCGAATGGAAATAACAGAGCTTTTAGATTGTCTTTGACTCGATTGTAAATTTGTTGAGTTTACGTATTCTGCGTTTTGAGTATCTGGAGCCCATTCAACGGTTGTATAGGCAAATTCATGAGATATTACTAGTTTAGTGGCAAATCGATTGTAGAAAGGGAAAGCTCTTTTTAATTAACGAGTTTCGAAGTTTTGGCTGAAAATGTTGAAAAAGTACGGAGACACGGGATTTTGAAGAGCAAAAACAGAGGCAGGTTCTTCACCGAACTTCTTGGCGACTCCTCGCGTTTCGTTGGCCGGAGTTAATATTTTATTCATAACTCGTCGAACCGACGGCGTGCGCGTCTCGAGCAAAGCGACGCCTGCAGGGCGTCGCGAGGGTGGCGTACCACCCCTAGTTTCATCAACCACATATATCTATCCATGGATACGTCTACATGTGTATTTATATCTATATATATCTATATATATATATATATATATATACATATATGTACATACATATGTATATGTATAAACCGATATTCAAGGCATGTATGGAGGTATTTACACAACGGAGAACACAGAACAGAACAGTAGAGAATACCAGTAAAATGTTCCCGTTGCTTTATACACATTTGCATACCGCGTTCGCGTGTGAATCGGCGCGTGAAATTCACCCATACCACCCACACCCTCGTCTCACCGAAGCCCGAGGGGCTGAGGCCCGCAGCCTGCAGAGAAAACTCCTCATAAAATATTCCACCGGCACCAAACGCCTCATATTTTTGCCATTTCTGTCCTCGATATCAACTTCTCCCTGTGCCAAGTGCCCGTAGACGGGGTTTTATGCGACAATTTATGTCGTCTCTGGATCGACTTTGTCAGTTTCGAACCAGTCCGAAAAGAGACAAGAGGAAGCCGGAGGAGCCTATCAAAAGATAAAAATGATCTTAGGTAACTGAAATCAATGAAATGACGTAGTCATCGGTTTACATAGAATCTGACAAAATTTTCGTAATAATTATATCCTACGTTACATTCCAGACAATAACATCGATTTTGGAATATTGCTAAGCTAAGCGATGTCAGAGACCGCGAAGTTGTTCGCGAGGAAGCATCTTCCGCTAGGAAAGGAACTCTCTAACGAGCAACCGGGTACCGGGAGCATCCAGAACCGGAAATAATTAAATACCCCTGCTCGAGTGGTCCCATTGTTCCCCTATACAGGTTACCCTACCCTTCGCCCCAATTCACTGTATTGAGTCGAGTTGTTCGGTTGTTCAGTTACGCTTGCGATACAGTTGACTCTCCTACCCTGCAAGTCTTCCTCCCTCATATCCCTTCGCCACGATTTCTCTAGATTCGGCCTGCAGGCGAACGTCGTTTATTGGGCCAACACACAGGCGAAAAATTTGTCCCGGTATTGTGAGACCAACATGGGTATAAAAGGGAACCGATAAGAATACCTAAACGAATAACGATTAGTCAAGCCTACCAGGATCAAGATTTCCGTATTGTCAATGTCACGTGTCAATTTTCATGGGACGATGAAGACTCGATGAACAGTTTTTCATACTCTAACGATACGTAACTATCAACCATAGATATACCTAGACTCATCAAATACCGAGTGAATCTCGTAATCATCATACAAAACCAAGAGATGAAAACTCTTTGGTGAAACTTCGTAGTCAGTATAAATTGTCATGTGATAACGAAAGGAGCTTGAAAGTTGGTATTGAATTACTTGAAAGCAAGCCGACTGCAGCAGCTTTTCCTGCAAGGAGATGGACGTGCTGCAAGGTCTTCCCTTTCACGCTGCAGTATAAGGCATACGTTAGTATGTATATATACGAGGTCTTCGTGTGTGAAGGATCCGCATAATACGCATGATCCTACGTATCGTCGGCTCACGATACATCGACGCGTTCTACAGAATGAATCCGCGGATTACCAGTTATACACAGTGTATGGGATTTGGGGATATTCGTGGGGCTTGGCGCCCGGGACCCCCACTAGTACCAACCAACGACCAACGGAGTGTGGAGGAGAGTTGATTACAGGAGTACGGAAGAAGCCATCCCGCGCGGCTTCCCCAGGGAACCTGGTTCAGACTCAGTCGTTTAGCTTGGCGCGGTTCACCGGCTTACACGCAGACGGCAGGCGGAAGAAGAGGGTGGACGGATTACTGGCGAAAATCAAATCAGAACGATGCGATATTTAGACGGATCAGTCGTTTCAATCCAAAAATCAAAAGGCGCACCTTTCACATAATATTCCTACAGATCTCATATCTTCCGTTTGTTTATCTACCATCGATTTTCTTACACTCGTCCCTCATGACTCTTCACTATTTTCATTGAGCAAAAATTCGGTAAATATTCAGCATTTTAAGATATCTTATTAATTGAGGAACTAATTCCGGTATTTTGTACACCAAAAACGTACTGCCTTTACATAAATTTAGGTACTTGGTAATGATCTGACGTTAATAATAACTAAAAATTGTTCAAACAATGACTTACGATCATCTTTACAGCAATAAGCGATTCAATTAGTAGATTTACCTACATGTTTTAGTACACTGATAACAATCGACTAAAATTAATTACCGTATCGTTCGACTCACAATCAACTTGGTTAATTATTTTCTTGGCTTTTATTACCCACGGCTAGTAGGTATATCTATGTTCTTGGTAATTACCTACAAATAAATAATGATAAGTAATCATTGCGTTTCTTTTCTCTATATAGATATAGTATATACCATTATGAGATTCGAAGAACAAGTTTTTTTTTTTTTTTTGGACAAAAATATTTCACCGAATCTAACATATATATAACTTATATAGTTATAATTATATTTATATGAATATATATATATTCGAAATATTATTTATCACAGTTTATAATCTCTATAAATGTACATATACATACATTCTAGACAATGAATAAGGTAGTTGTATACCATTAACGTAATTATAAACAAGTTGGGGTCACGGCTAAAGGAATCTTGCCAGTAATCGCCAACAACGAATTAACAAAAGAGTGATTTTCTCCCTGTTGTAATACACGGGGAAAAAATAGTAAAAAAAAAAAAGAAAAAAATTGTTCAATCCTCGAAATTCACAATGAATTTTTTTTTATACCCATAACTGTCACGTGAGAGCAAATAACAGACCGGTGACAATTCGAGACTTCACGCTATATGCATCAGTCATCATTATGTTTGGCAGTATTTGTTCAACACGCGCTATCCAACGAACATCTTTGATATCGTAGGCTATGGGTTAGGCGGCACAGGGTAGTTCAACGTGGAACAGGGTGGCACGGCACCCGTCAATATCGTTGTAGGTAGATACGTACATACATACAACATAAAACCATACTATACGTTATTCTCGGTGGGTGAAACAACAGAATGAACATAGCTCTAGTATCTCCATAATAAGCCGAATGACTTGCACTACTACCTTCGAACACATTAGTCGTATTTGCATTTAATTGTCGGTTGTTTGTTTGACGCGTACCTACCTGGGCTCTGGCTACGGGTAGGTATAAGTAAGAACTAAGAAATAAAAGACATTATTTTCTTTTTCGTTTGACCAAACGGTCACGCCATGTGTCACTGCTTTTAGACGGCCTCAGTTTTTCTCACATTTCACTCTTTCAGCTTTCTTTGTTACCGCGACTCATTGTCAGAAACTGACGTGGGTAGACTTAATTGAGGAAGTTTACGGCAAGTATTTATAACTAGATGGATCGATCCCAAGTTTAATTATTCAGTTTGCGATAAAGAAGGTAATGAAGAAGAAGAATAAGAAGAAGAAAAAGAACAAAAAAAAAAAAAAAATAATAATAATAATAATGTGTGTTCAAGCTATGCTGTGTTATAGTCACGCAAAAGTTCCAAGCATCAGAGAACATATCTCCTCTCCCTTAGAAACGATTTTACTTGTTTTTTTTTTACCTTATTTATTTATTTTTTTTTTTTTTGATGTAATCTTCTCGCGAAACGGACAACAGCCACTTTTTTTTTTAAGTCATTAAAATTCAGTTCGTGTACTCGCGTTTCTTCTCTCGCTACCCTAGAGTAGACTTTCCTCGATCCAATGATCTATCCTATCATAATTTAGAATCAAAAGAAACACCGGCAAGTAAGCGGCTCAACTAAGAGGGTGGCAAAGGAACGACGTGGAAGGGAAAAGAGGGACTACAGGATCCCACCTCCTCACAAACCTAGTCCGCTCGTACCGATCGATGCTTTCGCAGGTCAGCTTCAAAGCGCCGCTGACCCCCGCTAGTCATTTAGATACAGATCATCCTCGAGAGAGAGAGAGAGAGAGAGGGGAACCGCGAGGAAGGCCGCCACAAAGATCGAAGGAGACCGCCATGTTCATTCCTTACGACGAGGGTTTGTTTCCCTTTATCACTGTTAGGCGTGATCTCAACACTTTGAAATCTTACGATGGTGGTTTTCTTTATTTATAATTTGATTTCATTATCGGGAATAGATTTAGGCACTAGGAACATACAAAATTGTACAAAAAAAACGATCGAATTATATTATTGGCTATTCAGAATTTGAGGGAATTTCGAAGCGAGTATTCCACGTCGTCGAACATCATATGAACTGAAATCTTTTTGTTTTATAAAGACGAAACGAGAGTGATAACAACGCTAACCAATTGTTCGCAAGAAGTCTCTGCGACGTTTCGAATCATTACAGTATACCTCCCAAACTCAATCCTGGCTGTTCGTCCCTCAGGAGATCGACGCGAGGATTCGAAGCTGAGAACTCGCGCAGCGGAGGGTCGGTTACAGAGCCTACGCACGTATACTATACATATATAGCTTAAACATCGTGGATCAAGAACGGAACGGGAGATAGAGGCCTAACCGAATCCACTTTCACCCCTGTTCTCCGCTCCACCCTACTTCATACACCCCCGTTGTGAGCCACCCCCGTTTAGAGCGACCAATCCCAAGCAAAGTTTGTTACACAACTCTGAGAACTTTGGAAAATGGCCTGTCGCTTCGGCTAAGCTATTCTTGGCTCACAGTTTCGCTTAGTTTTCTTATATCTCATTGTTATCAAAAATCACGAAGACTTTTAAAAATTACGCTTCATCTTTTCGTTTAGCAGATGTAATTTGGATTTTGAACTTTTTGACTGCATTTTTCATTTCATTTTTTTTTTTTTCCTTTTTGTCCTTTCGTCAATTTCAATCACAGACCGTGTACATTCTGAATTTATATGCTACGTGACTCAAATAATTAAAACTTTTTCACGATAGAGAACTTCGCGGCGTACTTTAAGGCAAGTAACGATCAATTCACGTAAGTTTTGGTGTCCTAAACAGAAAGAAAATGAAAAAAACAAAATGTAAAATAATTGCCCTCCCATTAGGAAGCCTGTGGGCAACTACCGGCGATCTATTCTTTGTACAGACTTTTTTCGGTCACTCTTTCAGACGTGTTCGACTCACTTTCACCTGAAATGACGCGTGCTTATTTTTACCGACGACTAAACAAAAAAGAAAAAACAAAAACAAAAAAAAAAAAAAAAATTACGACTGTGTACAAAGAAAGAATTTGTTGTATATTACTCATTCACACGTATTCCGATGATATAAGAACGAAATTATATTTTATATTAAAAATGATTTTATAGTCAACAAAAATATTTTTCATATGATTATCAACATAAAACAAACAAATCCTAAGCTAAACTATTTTCAGAAATTACAAGGATCACAATATATTCTCTAGAAATAAACTGTGATATATGAATAGAATAGTTTTCGTATTATTTCTGTCTTCAAAACATTCTCGCAGTAGTTTTCTCGCCTCGGAAAATATTTTTATAAAATAGAATACCCGAGTATTACAACAGGGTGTAACTTTCCGAACTCGTATACCTATATGTACACACACTATCACGTTATGGGAACTTGTCTTCAGAAGCTGCGGTTCTCGCGTTACTTGGCCTCGCTTAAAAGCCGATAATAAAGCAGTATGAAGTCTGCTCTTCACCTCCGTATCATTATCTGATTCTTGTGCCCATTGCAGGGTTATAAATTTGTTAAATTACATGGTATTTTATTATGCCAGTTACTGTAATTTGTTCCCCTAATTGCAATCGGAATATAAGAATTCTTCAATCAGATTCCATGATTCGATTCTTGAAATCGGTTTTCCAGAACTTATTTTGCTCATCGGTTGTCATATTCCCGATATAACCAACGTTTTCACTTCCGACTGTTATTAATTTACTATAGTTTGAATATGCGATACGGAGGACCATTATTGTCACGAAAGCGATGAAATAGCAAAATAACGATAATCGATATTATACTGCTGACTTTTTCACAGACTTTTGTTTAACCTCTCATATACTGTCATCAATTAAACCTCAAGTACTACCAAAATGGTAATAAATTAAGACATTGATGGAATCGCTGGACAATGATTGCCCTGTTTTACAAACGGATGTTATTACGGTGGAAAACATCGAGTGCCGAACACCGAGTCCAGTAACCTCTTGTGCCGGTAAAAATATTAAATATCCAACCCTAAATGAATCTGTATTATAGTTTCGGCAGATTTGTACTCAAAGACATCTTTAAGGAACTGTAATTACAGTTCAAACCGATCAACGCGATTACCTATAAAACTAAATATAAAGCTTAAACTACTCTGCATGCAAACGTAAAAAATATCAATAAATCTGGATGTAACTACTAAAGATAGTTTATTTTTTGTCTAAAAATTCAGGAAGTGATTACAGCATCTCAGCCGCTAAAACCGATGCTGTCGAGGAACGGAATGATGTGATTCTCAGACTGATGGGTCATTTGATTCCAGGTGAAAATTTGATTCTTAGAAACCATTTGATAGCTACAAGTCTATCACAGTAAGTTTGAAACACAAAATTTAGATTGCCTTTCATTGTGGGGCTCTTTTTCAATTCGATCGCAAGTAGTAGCGATATGAGCCGTTATCAAGATTAATTTTTTTATCTGAACGGGTAAAAGTAAACAGAAGTAAGTGAAGACCATTCCGGCAAAGCAATACATATATAGGAGGATTATTAATGTAATTTAATAGTTGCAGTTTAACTCACAGTATAGAAGAGGAAAAAAGCTAAAGAAAATAAGACAATTGAATCGAAAGTATTTCGAGAAAATTCAAGGAATAGGATAAAGTAAATGAGAAACAGAGAGCGTCTAAACCCTTCCTGTTTCACGTTTTCCAGATTCTATTGTACCCGAAGAGGTCTCGCCCAGTGAAACGGACACTTCCATAGTGAGTTCTGCATCAACATTGAAACGCCGTCTACACAATTTACCAACATCTAGCGAGGCCGTTAAATTGGCTGACCGTGTAGCAGCCTTGAACCGACGTATACGTAGAGAACGTGACTTGTACCTACATCTACAAGGTTTGACCAATCGAATAGAGGAGAAAGACGAAGGAGACATAAGTACAACCGATTCTTCAAAAACCGTAAACTCTACGTCTAAAAGACATCAACAAAGTGAAATTAATAACGCTCGAGCCAGAAGAAGGCAACGATTATATTCCGATTTAGGAAAGTTACAGCATCAAATGTCTTCGGATTTGCAATTCTGTTCTCCAGACTTGTCTTCGCCCGAACCACTGACGTTGAAAGAAATTAAAGAAGACTTAGCCCAGGAGATGGAGCAAATTTCATCATCAATTAAAGACCAGTATTTTTTCGATAATGATCCGACGATCAATTTTATGCGAGATAATACCGTAGCTGGTTCATCAAATACCTCGATTACACAGGAGTACGAAATGGCTGATGAGATAATACGCTCTTGTCAAAACGCTTCACAGTTTTCCAATGCGTCTTATACAGAGCAGAACTTTTACCCTGTTGTAAGTGATTGCGAAAACCCGACAGCTGTGATTGATGTTCTCGCTGAGGTTCATGCGGGACTTTCTAACTCAGATTTTGCCTACATTAATTACTTCAAAGACTTCAACAAATTATCGTCAGAAGCTAAAGACGCTCGTGTCACAACGACGATGTCGTCGACTGCCTCATCCACTGGCGCAGATTACCCATACGTGACCCGGAAAAGGACCCCGACAAAGTTTGGCGGATATAGACCTTCCTCGGGGCTTATATTGCGCAATCTTACCTCAGACAGCGAATCAGACGCTACTTCGGAGCGAATTGTTCACAAAAGATTAAACTGTCAAAAATATCAGAGGGGAAATACGATGGACCTTGAAACCTATGATGCAGAAGAACGGGAGCTACGAGACTCTGATTTTGTCTCAAGAAATTTTTGTTCCAATCCAAATAGGATAACGGATAAAACGGAGATTCTCAAGGCAAGGCTTCTTTCTCCAGAACTATCAGCTGATCGTAGGCACTTCTTCGAAGAGTCGAATGCCAGTCAAAGTATTGAAACAGATTCGGAACTTCAGACTCTGAGGAATCATGGTTGGGCGCCGATACCACCGAATGGAAAAAACTGCCACCTGGATGATGACAGCGGAAATCTAATCAAACAGAACAATTTTGGTGACGGCAATGCCGGTCATTTTCACAACACCGAGTTTAAAGAGGACAGCTTTACGGATTCATTCGGTAAAGAAAGAAATGCCTACATTTCAGGAAACCTTGTCTACGATACGAACAACGAGAATTCTCTCAAATCTATGCATCATGTTACCTTTCCCCCGAAAAAAATCAAAGATATTCGTTCACCGCTGACCTCAAACAAACAGTCACTTGACGTTAATTCCTCGAGAAATACAGAGACCTTTAATTTCAGAGAAGATACGAGTTCTCCAATTCATGGACCAGCAAGTGTAAATCTTGCTATGTTAAAATCAAATGACGAGACTTCGAGAATCACGAACCACCTGCCTGTTCTGACCTCGGTAAAGTCTCTTTCCAAAAGTATAGAGAACTCTGAAGATCTTAGGAATAGAAGTAAAAATTATGATTATGAATACTCGATTTCGAATCAACAAATCAACAATGATCCCGCTGATGATAAATATGCACATCCAAAAATCCCACCCTTAGAGATTGAGTCCCAAAACTGCTCGCAGTCCACTTCTTTACCTTCTGAAGCTAGAGAAGATGAAACAACCAGATCATCACTAGACGTGAATGCTTTGATCCAGGCTTTGTCAGACGTTTCACTCAAACAGAAAAACTCAACCAACTGTACAAATCGTTCGATAATGAAGCTGAAATCACCTCTTGGATATGGAAACAGGTTTTCTGGATCTTCGGGTCCAAGATCATCGGAGTATACACCAGCCTTAGGCGGAAGCAGACAATCTCTTACATCGCTGGAAGTGAGCGAAACACACAGTATCAAGATTTCGAAGGAAGAGTTAACTGCTCTACGTCAAAGTACACCGTTACTGAAATCTGATGAGCATAGCGCTAGATCAGCTGCAGGGACAGACAAAGTTTTGGAAGACTTATCCAAACCATCCTCCAATATTAAGAAGTCATCAACAGCTAGATCTATGCCTCCCGAAGATCTACCAATAGGAGATGATTTGTTTCGAGAAACTAGCTTCATACCACTGGTTGCTAAAATTGATAGAACAAATTTAGTGTGCGCAAGACATCCGTTGAAAATAAAATCAATCGGAAAATTAATATCGCCTAGAAAATATCAAAATACAGATAATTTCAGGGAGGAGATTGTTAATCCATTGACATCACGAACTGACATATCACAGTCGTCGAAGGTATCTCGGAACAGTTTTCGTTCGTTAAAATCGGTTCAACCCTATGCCAAAGTGCATAAGCAAAAGATCGACGGGTCACAACCGAAAATGGGAAATATCGGTTCACTAGCACCATTATCTGGTCGTAGAGTTCTAGAACCTTTGAATTTGGTCCCAAAAATTAAACCAGAATTACTGACTAGTATAAACCGTCGTAAGAAAATTGCGAACGATTTGTCTGAGATTATTAACAGTCAGTCCGAAGTTAACAGCGAACGAATAATGACTGCGATTTCCAGAAAAAACTCTTCTCGAAGAAGTCCTTTGTCCCGGACCACCAGGACTGACTTACCAAACCCTCGCATCGGTCAACGAAGGGAAAATCCTATTGTTCAATCAAAATGTTCTACGATACATAACATTGAAGTTTCAAATAATAGAAAAGCACCAGGGGAACCATTCGATAACACCATCAAACTATTAACTGAACAAGACAATCTGCAGTTAATGGAAAATTCGAACAAGGGTCAAAAGTATTCGAGTATGTCAAGTGAGAAATCGTCTGTGACTTTAGGCAACGTGTTACACCTTCGTTCGGAGAGATTGAGTATGAGTTCGGGTGATTATGAAGGAAATATACGTTGGTCACCTTCTCCCAGAGACGAGAAATTTACTAAGAATGATAATTCGTATAACTCAGAAGATAAATTATACGATCCGCAAGAACCCGCAAGCGTAGGTCGCAGCAAGAAGTTATCTGAAACAATGGATCCAGAAAATATGACATCATCTAACTTTGCTATGAATTCGTTCACGACGTCCGTCAGAAATTGTATACATTTGAATGATCTTCAAGATGGGAGAGAAGTCACTTTGCCATGCGGGAGTGCAAAGTGTCAAGAAGACTATCTGAGGAAAAAAGAATTATTTAATCGACTGCCAAACGAGATAGGCGGTTCTTTAACACGGAATACTGCATTCGGTACCTGTGTGGCCGAAAATCTACATTCGACTAAAGAAAGACCAAGCACGATCGAAGATCTGAGAAAAAACATACAGGAAAATAATGACCGATGGATAAGAAACTTTAAAAACGACGACGAATCGGAAAACCCTCTTTCAGAATTATCGAACGGCAAAGTTTCTTCTACCGGTTCATCTTTGGAGTACGGAAAATCTCAGTATCGAAGTTTGCTTTCAAACCAATCAAAAATTCCTCAAAAAATATCTCTTGTTGATCATGTCAGTAGCCAGAGTCAACTACCCGTACAAAAAACCGTCGAAATCACAGAAAGTCTTTGTTCTAGAAGTCTTCTATCTGGAAAAATTGAGGGGAAAATTGATCCTGGTAAGTCTAAAAATGAGTGTTTGTCACCGTTGTATGGAAATATGAAACAAGAATCTGAATACAATAGTGAGCCTAGCCAAATGAACTCTCAGAGATCATCCCTGATACATTCTGGTGCTAATTCTCATCAGAATACACATCGCAGCGTAGCTGAATCCACAGATTCTACCAGCATTCTCAAGTTCGATGAAACACTTGATCGTGAGATAAGTAGACAGGATTTTGCTACAGGGATAACCGAACCAAGTGAAATTATGTTATGCAACTTCGAGAAAGAGGAGGAAGTAAATTTCGAAAAGCAGAACATAAGACCTTGTGATATTCAAGTAATTTCAAGCACTACAAAAGAAGTGATTGCACAAGAAAATAGTCATGAAACTCCGTTTTCAGTGCATCCGTCCGATGCTACCTCAGATATTGATAAACGCGATAGAAGAGAGCTGCAGCTCAATACCGAAGTGAAAAGCAACGGCTGTGATAACGAAGACCAGTTAGCAAATGAATTGGAAGAATGCGAGTCTTCAAAAAATCAAACAAGATGTAGCGACATCGGATCTGGCGTTTGCGTAAAAATCACTTCCCCGAATAGTACCAAATCGGCAAAGCCTCACATCGTGAAACAGCATCATCAAGATGGGATGATATCATCGCCAGTATCCATAAAGTCTTTCTCATCGATGTCCAAGCTTAACTTATCCGTGGATTCAAAGTGGGATGTAACGAAGAAAAGTCAGGACCGATTTCCTTTCACGATCTCAGAAGGTGCCAGTAGAAAAACCTCGAAATTTAAAGTCGTTGCAGATGTTAGCCTAGGCCAACTAATACAGGACCAGAATGCACACGCCAAACCTAACTCTGTTGTTTTAATGCAACATCCGATCATCTTAGCAAAGTCAGGAGATCAAGGAAAAGTGTCAACCGATACGGTCGATTCCAATACAAAAATAGACTCCCGCAAGCAAAGTCCGATCCGCCAGCTAACGCCGTTCTTGGAAGAATTTTCAAAAAAAATTTCTAACGTTTCACCGGATAATTGGGATGCCCAAACACCCTTCATTGGCTTGAACTACATGTCATACGGTTGTCGCGAAGAGCCGCGAACCTTGATGCCAACCGTTAAAGAAATGGTGAAAAAAATTTCGGCTAAACTACGTTACTCTAAGACAAAACGATGTCAGGATCCCGAAGAAACAGAGGTGAAAATTTTATACAAGAACAAAAACTGCCGCGGCGATTTTGGTGAGGGTAGTTCTAGCGCAGCGTCCTCATACCAGTCGCAACTTCTAAATACTAATGAGAAACTAGTTCCTAGTTTGGTTCGACAAAGTAATGATGGTTCCAGGGCGTCTAGTGGGAAGGAAATGAAGCCAAAAAGGAATCATCAGTGCATTAGCATGTCCATGCAGCACAGCCCTCCAAAAGGATGCGATCAGAATGATTTATGGATTCAAGAATTCGACTCCGATGTAGAGTTCGATATTCTGCACGCGTCTTCTGTTGCATACTGCCAAATGCCTAATGATTTAAAAACAGAAGCAATGCCTCGAACAAGTTCTCCAGTCAATGATCGTTACTCTATGTTTTTGGCCAGACGTAAGTTGTCCGGAATCATTAGAGAGGCTGATCATAATGAACTAAGCAGAATGGACTCTGTTTTAAGTTGTGGTGAGAGTGGAGACAGCGATAAAGTCAATTGTAAAAGGCGAGAAAATGATGATGATGGACTTTTCATGAAAATACCGGAAATGGTTTTGAAGTCTCCTAAGACTCCAGCAAACTCATCCAACGATAACACTAACGATTTTGAAATATATACCACGGATGGTAGCTTTGAAGATTCTACTCCGAAAAGTGGGTGCTGCTGTTTTAAAATTTACAACTTTTTCATTGGGTCTAGAAAACGTAGCTCAAAAATATCTCGATCTATAAAGGGTTGAAAAAAATGGAGTGATAAATTCTTACATCAAATCAAAGACTCTGCGTAATTTTTCTCGACATTAAGAGTGTCGTAGGTAATTGAGCAAAAAATACGTGAACTGTACGCATGTGAAAGGGAAAACACAACTGCTTTGCCGAGAAGAATCAGGTTTATATACCTGAGTTTCTTTATACCTCAAATTGTAATGGATTGTTGTAAGGATATAGAATTCAAAGGAAATCACGGAATGCAAGATAAACCCTAATTTACTGATTTATACAAAATTTACCCAGCTGGAACTCGTTATAACGATTAACGACTGTGTAAGATTCTTCACGATCAATATACGCAGTTCATCCTGCATTCTACGCTTTTCTTAGTTTCGTAACGATTTTAATTTAAGAAGGCTATACTTTGGCCTTCATGTCCATAATTTAATAGTTTACTTAATGAGTATAGTTTACTCGACTTTTGAAATCACCTCAAATTTAGTCGTTTAAGCTGCGCTTATGTTTATACCTACTTATGATGATGATAACTAAGGAGGATTGGATAATATTTAGTACAAAGTTACTAATGGTTCACGATTTAATATTTTATTTCTATTATTACTTGTTGACCGTTTCGTACATAATAATCTCTCGTTGTTAATACAGTTTAAGAATTTTTGTTCGTTCACGTTAATCTTCCTGTACGATTAAAGAATCATTTTGTTACTTATCGATTATCGCCTTAATAAAACGTTCTTTATTTATTACATTATTAACTTATCATTAGTTTTATTATAGAAAAAATAAGTCTTTAAATAATCACATAAGAGTTTTCAAGTGTTTCGGGAGCTGGGAGCTGGGAGGAGGGAAGGGAGATTTAATATAGCCATCTCAATGCAAGACTGCTGGCTAAAAATTTCGCTCAATCAATTAAACACTTCAATACATTATCATTATTATTATTATTAATATTAGAATTATTATTATTATTATTATTATTAATTTTTTTTTTCTTCAATTCTATTTTTAAATTTTCGCTACAAGTTAAGAGTGCGTGTCAAGTTTTGCTCCGAATATTCAAGTATTGAGACACGTACGTCCTATATGATCGCCACATGATCAGCCAAGACGTAGTTTATTTCTGAATCAATCGAAACGCTTGATAAATTCGTTCCCAAAATATCGTTCAAATATTACGATAAAGGGGGAAAATGAAACAGGACTTGAGTCGTTGCATGAGATCCAGTACTTCACTAAAGAACAAAAAAAGGAACTTTTTTTTACGTTTACAAACTTATACGAGGCTATATAATAATGATTTGATGATCAGAAAGTTATTTTTTTGTTTTCTTTTTTTTTTTTTTTTGTTGTTTTTTGTTTATACAGCACCCACATACATATATTTCTACGACCACCTAATACGTTTAATGCCTTCATTTCTCTATATCACATTGAATTACCTTCACTTAAATAATTGGCAACTCTTTTATTTTATTACGTCGGCAGCTAGAAAAATATAGTATTTTGCTTGCCTATCTAAGAAACTAAGGAAAAAAAAAGAAAAAAGAACCCAAAAAAAAAACGTATAACAGAATAATTTTAAACGCGACTTTGTAGTTTTTTGAAGGGAGAGATGGGGGCAGGCTGGAAGGGAGGAGGGGTAGGTGAGAAAAAGAGATTGAGAAATGTTTTAAAGGGTGAAAAGGCATACAATTTAAGTCTAGAACTAAGTTATTAGATTCGACATAACGCTTTCAGTCAAAGCTAAGAAATAATTTATCCTTTCATTTTTAGTGTGAAACTAACGACACAACTAATATTACAATCTATTTACTATTACATACTAATGTACTCCTATTTCAAATGATCACCGTCACATCTTGGTACCACTTGAAAATAAAAAAGGCCTGAGCAGTTTTGCTTCGCATCGTTATAGAGTACGATGAGACAAGGACAATGACCAATTTGATATATTGATCTGTGGTAAGGGCAAGGGTAAGGGTAATGGTAAGAATAAGGATAAGGATGAGGTGGAAGGTGAGGCAAAATTGTACTACGTCACAAGGGAGGTGGGATCGAGAATTCCTTCCTTACGTAGAACAGAATATAAGGCTTGCATTTTGCAACAGCCTCCGCGCTTGTTGGTCTCACGGAGCTATCGTTGAAATGAAACCACTGTCCGTCGTGAACCGCGAATGCTGTGTAGTGTCCAGTTCCAGCGCTGCAAAAAAGTCATGTTTAACGTGTTATAAAAAAAATCTCTTGAAATAAGTAAGAGCTGGAATTAAATCGGTCCCTCAAACGTAAAGTTTGAGACACAAATGATCGTGGAATTTTTAAATGTTTGGGAAACCCTTACCCCGAACCATGGTGGACTATGACGGCAGCCAAGTCGTAAAGATGACTACCCTGAGCGCTGACTCTTGTACCAGAAACACCCCGAACAGTAAACTCCGACATGTCTAATGATTCCATAGGAAATTCAACTTGAGTATCGAGTTTGGAACGTTGAGAGTTACACCATCTGAATCTTTTTATGTGAAGGCACAACACCTGCGAATTATAAATTTACAAAATTAGGTAAAGTTTCCTCGGAAAGAATCGCTTGTGAACATCAATTTTTTGTGAAAAATATTGTACTTTGACGTAAGAAATTAATTAGAGTTAAATTTCCGATCAAAAAGTAACAACTAAACTTTTTCTTCAAAGTATTTCAATAAAAATAATCACATATTGAAATGAAAAAGGTGATTAATTTCATGAAAATGTCGTAAATTCTCAGAATCAAAAGTTTCTTTTATGTTTTCTGGTCGAAAACTCAACTGGAGTTGAGTTTTTGTGGCTGGCATAAATAATTTAGAGACTTCTTTATATGCATAAAATGTGTAAAAAGACTGTTAACAAAACATTCGTTTACTAACGTTGGGCAGCCTATGGACCCAGAACCTTTTAGTGGATCTTTGTTTTCCCCTACAATTGTCACAGAAATATAATTCGCTATCAGCGAGTTCTTCGACTTTGAAGAATCTGGCTAGGCTGTATGTGAGACAACATGTCTCCTCTTGATCCTTCGTTCGCCTGTGAAATCTGTCTGGTATATCCAGGGAAAGGTCTTGGAATGATTCGTGAGTCTTTGAATCCATACGACAATTCATACAGTGTACCTAGATCCGAAGCAAAGACTCATATCAATTAAAGACATCTGCAAATACAGCCCTAACAGAGTTTTATGCAGCACCCAAGTGCTTAATTATTGAAAATCATTAAAATACAAATTTATTTCAAGTTCTGACTGATTTGTAAGCAACTGCGCCTTGATTAGCGTTGAGATTCCCATTCTCAGAAGCTCAATAAACATTTTGTGATGTTTGAATCTGTTATTATGATACATTCTCATAAATAAATAAATAAATAAATTAGATATCAAAGTAAATGCCTACCACACTTAATAGTGTTCCACCAAATACTGCAGTGACTATACTTTGTTTCCCTCTAAGTCCTAAAGGCTCATGCCCTAGTCGAGGAAGGAGCTGTAACAACTCTGTATGGAGTCGGTCCAACATATAAGTAAGAAATTCATGCGCATCCTGCTGTTGGTAACCCCTAAAACGTGGTACCACTTTCCAAATCACAAGGAAAAGACATTCAGGTGAAATTGCTTGACCATTAGACCCGCCCAGACTCAAGCTTAATAGAACTTTTCTCAACTCTTCAGCCAATAAAGCGTCGCTAAGTTCCCTGGCTCTTCCTGGAGCAACAATACGCCCTCTGTGTGTCTGATTTTCATTAAATGCAACGCCCTCAAGGCTTGGCATTTGTGTTAAATATTCGCAAAAGTGGCTAATATTGTTAAAGGACTGTAATACGACGTTCATAAAGCATGTATTTCCTAAATTTCTTAGCCCTACAACTTTTTTTTCTTTGGTTGCTTTAGAGCCTTTTCTTTTAGCTACGGGTCTGTTTTCTGAACTAGAACCGTCCAGAGAATGTGATCTCTTTCTTGTTCTAGGTCTTAAATTTCTAACGACAACTTCTGCCTTCCATAATGCGTCTGAATCAGTTCCATTTTCTTCAGGCGATTCATTCCAATTATCATCATTCTCCTTATGAACACTTTTTTGAAAAGTATTTCTACGAATTTTTTCTATCTGTCCATTAAGCGTGTCGTTTACTACATACTCGTCACAAGAGTAACTGAAACAAAATCTTACTTAAAATAAAATAATCTTTCAAATATACATAGTTATACATTTATTATTATTTATTATTATCCTTGATAAGTGGCGTTAACTTCAGTTTGTTCCAATCAGTTAATGATACAATCCAACACAGCCATTCCTCATCAAAGTTTCAAGAATAAAAAAAAAAAAAAAACTTGAGAATGAAAAGGAGATAATAATAAGACGATATTTGAAAGAATAAAATAAATGAATAAAATAAACTGAAAACAATATGCTTACCAGAATACTGCTAGGTTCTCACAGTCAATGCACACGCAGTGCTGAGTATTTTGTTCATGGTGTTGGATGGCATGGCCTGCTACGTATCTTCCGCAATGTACGGTTCCACAGTGCAGGCAAAGCCAAGCGCTTTTTTCAGTCCCACATACTGATCGTTGATAAAAAAAAAAAAACAGAAGAAATGGGTAATTCATTATTGTGAAATATTATCGATATAAGTATGAATTAGAATTATGGGAGTAGATAAGTGACAATTTAGAAGCTTATAAAGCTATATTATATAAGTATTCATCTATTGATTCTAAATGATATTATTTTTTATTTATATTGAAACTAATTCAAGAGCTATTTTCATTATTCAAATAATTTATGGATGTATATTTTGAGAAAGTCGATATTTAATGCTAATTTATACGTCCACAAGCTAAATTACATAGTATACAAAGACATACAGATTTGCGATATTTCGCGTATTAGAATTACATGACTAATCGTAAGTTACATTTATCGGTAAATAAATTGTCAACGGGAAATGCCTTCTTAACATTTGATAATTATCTCATTATACTTAATATAATGTTCTATATAATATAGAACCGTGAAGCTTTGCTAAAATCAATAACTTGGTGATATTTGCAGGTAGCAAATTTTTTTTCTTATTTTATGTTATTTAAATATATTATAATAAGGTGCGGGGGTGGGAGGAGGAGGGGGTCAGCTAAATAAGAATTTCAAGCACGTATACAATTATACGCGTATACGTGATATACGTGTTTTTTTTTTCTTTTTCATATCCCATTACACAGGTATTATTACTCGATGTGCAGTGACATCAGTGGACTCTAGCTGTCGCATGAATCTGATTGAAGATAAGAATTAGATTTTGAAATAGATTTCTTGCTATTTAAGAACGGAAAATAAACAGCCCGTTGTAAAAAAAAAGTAGTGGAATAATTTACTAATTTTTTTATCTCGTAAATACAATTGCGTGTTGCGTGAAATGTATCAGAGAAGTGAAAAAGAATTTAATCGAATACGGTAGAAAATGCGTAGTGGCGTGTATAGCGAATGGAAATGGTCGTGAAAAAAAAAAAGAAATAAAAAAAAACATTTGCAAATGTATAATTTATTCAGCGACGCGCTTACGTAGACAAAAGCGGCGGGAAAATTTTGAAAATCAACTAAATTAACAACAATAAGTGAGGAAAATCAGAATCGTAATTATCCGTAGAATAATTGAAAACTAAAAGCAAATAATCGCAAGTATTTAATAGATATAGGTATATTATGCAAATAAATAAAGGAACTGTTAACTAAAGATGAAAAATTGGGGAACGCCTTTTATTATGTCTTTCGGTTACATCACTAAACGAGCTCATTGAACTCTCAGCCCTTTTTAAGATGTTCAAATTTGTTTTAAACTAACGAAACAAATTGTGTCGATGATAATTAACGGAGTTTTAAATAAATACGATAACAAGTAAACATTGTACCGTTATGTCATCGCGATTTATTAAATAAAAATATTTACAAAACAGGTAGTTTCCTCCTGCCAGGGTCCAATGACAGATCTCATACCAGCTGATTAGTAACGCCGTGTATTGATTTTGCAATAATGGACAGAGTTCCGATTTACCAGACGCCGGAGCTACGGGACGAGTGAAATTTTTAAATTGACAAAAATCTCGCGTTTGTTATTCACATATTATAACACAATGAAATAAGACGATGCTTAATAAGGGCGGATAAAATACCAACGAAGGACAATAGTTTTGGCGTAAGCAGTGAGTGAGTGAATCCTACCTGCGCAGAGGAATGGCAGATCCTTTGTACAGTTTGCCTCGATGTTGGCGTCAAATCGAACGCTTTGCGCCAGGTGCGGACACTCCATTATCACCTTTTACCGTTCGTTACCTTTCCTCGGACCTTTTCCTTTCGTTATAATACCTTAGTGCGTTCAAAGATACACTGATATCTCGTAACTTTCGTCACATAGCTAGGTCTGTCGCCCGCGACCGAAATATGTGAGCTCAACGCGCAGCGGCGACGGACTGACTGGATTGGTCCACTGCCTGGCAATATTCCGCAGGCGTGCGTCTGCTTCTGATCTAGGTTAGGGTTAGGTTATGGGACTTATGGCGTCCAATAGACCGATCGAACAGAATTACAACTCTCAAGAATTGGTAAAAGCCTTTGCTTTATTTCGTGTCGCGATTTTAGGGAAAGAAATAACTTTCCTCAATTAATAAATTCTTCGAAATTTTTATTGTGTTAACGAGCACACAAGCTACGAACACTAGCAGTCGAAAACCGTACAGGGAAGTGACTGGATTCTGACAACACGCCTCCGGCCTCGACTACGCCAGTACTCGAGCCAATGCTCTGTGGAAAGGGCTACTAGTGAATTGGAAGAGTAGCATTGGTCCTCGATTACTAATTTTTTGCTTCGAATAAGTTACGTTTTGGCTTGATTCATTCGTCACGCTACAATGTAGAGACACTATTAGCCGGGAGAAGATTATTTAGTTTTGGTTATTCTTTGTATTACAATTTTTATATTAGCAGTTCTCTCGAATAGATTAGAGAAACCAACCGGCTATACATATATTGATCGCGAATAGTCTTACGCATCTTTGTTCTCTTTGTTTTTATTTTTTTTTAATCGATGGATTTTCAGATTTCTACAGCTGTTCTAACATATGTAGTCGTTACGTTTTATCCGTTAATAATTAAATTTTCGCAAACTAAGATATTGTTCTAATGTAAATGATATATCCTCTTGTTCTAGATTTGCAAACAAGATAAACAGATATTATCGATAGAAGATCATGTTTTATTTTTTTATTCATGATAAGGATCTGAGAATTTAGACGAGTTCCAAGAAATAGTCGTCAATCGAACGCCGAATAGATTTGAATATACAGTATCCGCCGCGTTCCATTTTTTTTGTCTCGAAATCATCATTTAAATATCGTATTTTATGAGCAAATTGAAGAAATACGCATAAATGAATTTTAAGACACTTGTTTAAGACAAGAATAATCGAATAACAAATAACTTACCGTTTACTCACCCATAAATAAAACGTACCCGATGTATTTCAAAATCGCTGTTTTTGAATGTTACGTAAACGCGGAAATCTACTTTTCAACTATAATGAATCAAGCAAAAAAATTTCCATTTCATCTTATAAACTTACTAATTCATTCAGTTCAGGATTTAGTAATAAATTTCTAACTAAAGCTAAATTTCGTAAATATCTCCAGACTACATTACGCGTTAAATATAAACGTTAATTATAGTATAATACCGCTTCGACACAGACATTTAATGAATACTTTGTTAAATTTTTAATCTAGTACAGAATCCGTTAACAAATTTGCACCTAAGAATTTTACATCTAAGCTCTAACTGCATCAAAAATAGCGAAAAGTCAATCTACCACTATGTATCAGATACTCGGATTATAATTAAAGCCACAATTTAGAAAAAATAGCATGAATTAACTAGAACACAATGAAAAATGGAAAGAGGGTCAGTCTATGCACACATATTTGGCCCTCGAATGGGAAATTCAATAATAAAGAGTAAAAATTTCGATAAAAAGAAAAAGGGTAAAATAAATTTCTTAGGTTTGGAGGAGAAACTTAAATAAAAGTAAGAATGTCAGTTCACATCTTTATTGATAGACTTAAAACGCAAAAAACTGACAAAAAAAATACGGAGTGTTTTGTATTTATGTACGTCTGCCGAACTGGTGAGTAACCGGCTGCGTAAGTTGCAGTCCAGAAATGTTGCTGAAGTCGAGCATCTTCAACATCTCCTTTGTCTCTGGATCAACTTCAATGATGTCGTGTTCCAGGGCAGATACTTCGGGCACATAATTATCCCTGCGCTCCCTCTCCTCTTCTTGCAACTTTATAGAAATACCACGCACTTGGCTGTGACGCAACCTCTTCATCAAATGCGTTACGAACCTGAAAATTAGATGAAAAATGTGTGTTCAAGCCATAGAAATTGATTGAAAATTCAGAATAAAAGATCCAAAGCAGTTTCCTGCTTCTTTGATTCAAATTAAAAAAAAAGAAAGAAACTTGTTTATCGATTTTCTAGCTCACTTAAAACACAACTTGAAGAAAAATTTGGACGTATTTATTGATTTTTGATTACACTAAATAATTTGATAAGTGTCAAAATTGTTTTGAGACTAAGAGGGGTGAAATTATTATTGATTTATCATCATACCCAGCGATCTTGTTCCTCAATGGTTTGCTGGGAATGATAGCAATTTCTTCACATATCCTTTTGTTGGTGTGAAAATCGAGAGTCAAGCGAGTGTAATATTTCTCAATAATAACCCTCGCGGCCTTCTTAACGGTCTTGGTCCTTACGCGACCCTGAAATTAACGAAACGAATTTCTATTAGGTGAGAGACTATCAACAAACACTATTACTCTTAGCGACATAACCTGCAAAAGGTTAAAACTATAAGCGACACTTGTATTTCGCTGATATAAAGCACCTGAAATATTACATTAATAACATAGAATATATTTTTCACTAAATTCTTTTATCACTAGTTCAGTAATACGGTAAAGGATTTCCTTAGAATACTTCGATTATCGTATTAAAATGTCAAAAATAAATACGCACCATGGTTGCTGGTGTACCGGAAAAGGCGCTAGTCGAACCTAAAAAGACACTCTATAGTTTCCGGCCCTTCTGGCGACTTTTTGAACTAGTATAACCCCAGAGAGCATAAACTATATATCAATAAGACAGGAGTTTCTTTATGATAAGAGAAACTCCTGACTTATCGACCGAATTTAAGTACCATATTACACCTTGGGATGGCACTACGACTGTGTCAAACTGATGTAATGGCGGTTTCGCTGCGCTGCCAACCCCTGCGCCGTGACATGGTTTATCACAATTATACTCTTTGATCTGGACGATCGAGTAGATATTGTTTAACCAGAAAGAAGCGCGCGCGTCGATTAAAATCGAAGCACCGATAGTTAAGTTCAATTTAATAATTAGCTAAAGTGATGCGAAATAACGGGAAATTGTATTCCTCAAGTGTTTGGTGTGGTGGTATCAGGTTTGGTGGGGATGAACAGACGTCGGATAAAGTGAGACAGATGAAAAGCGAGATAGAGATAGATGTGGAACGAGAGAGCGAGAAAGCGTTTGTTTATCGCCCCTCAGCCCATGGTGCTTGGCGAGTAGTCAGTCAGTGCCGTGTTACACTTGGCTCGTAGTGGTCGGGAGATCGGTAGCTGGGTTAAATTAGCTATTTTTTTTTTTTGACAATTACCTTTATTCGCGGGTGAATTGGTGTGCGGGCGCCAACGTACTGCTTTATGAATGTTCGTGGAAGTTTGAATCTCGGAAAAAACTTTAGTGCGGTAAAATAAAAAAAATAAAAAAAAAAACATAAATAAATAAATAAATTTATACAAAATAAAATAATACCATGCCACGGATAACTGCAAATATATAACCGGGTCGCTGTTAGGATATCCTATCTCTATTTTTCTCTATATATTTTGTTTTCTTTACCTCCATTTATGTATAAAATAAATATATAATTATTCTTTTATTAAATTGACCAGACGCAACCTCAAAACAACAAAAAAAATAAAATAAAAATTACTTCGAATATTTGTTAACAGGGAATCCCGGACTCCACGGTACTTTTTTGATCACACAAATTATTCGCTTTTCTATTTCATTCTACTCACCTTTTTTTTTTTTTTTTTTAATAACGAGATGCTTAACCTCCTTTTATTTTACCAACCGGCCGTCTGCGACGGCTGTCACCAACATCTTGCGATCTTTCAAAACCATAACCACGCGCTGTCATTCATTTACATTCTCTATAATTAGCTGTTATACTTTAGACGAACAATGATATGATTATTCTTATGGTCTTACATATTTATATATTAGCCTTGATATCTTCGAGACGAAGCTTTATTCACATTAATGGATAACTAAGAATAAAATAATAAACTGTACTGATGGACCAATGTAGCATTGAAACTTTCACTGATCCATCTTTAGTACCGAAAGTCCCGTTATTATGAGATCCAAACAGTTAAAGCAAATAACAGGAATCGAATTATCTTCGCGAATTTAACTTTCTTAAAACGAATTTATGACCACTGTTTGATAATTTGTGTTATTATTTAATTTATTTATTTATTTTTTTCATCACGACTCGTAACTTTTCTTTAATTGAATTCAACGCAGTAGTCTGTATGTCACCGAAAGCTCTTACTTTACGTAAATAATTCTAATCGCTGAAATTTGATAACCAGTTTAGAGCCTTTATGTATACATATGTATGTATAAATTTTTATTAACGTCAAATTTTCGCTTTCTCATTTTCTAGACAAAAGATAACGAAATCGCGTAGTACCGTTAGAAGAGGATAAACATAAAGAAGATAGTGCGAAGAATCTCTTAGTGTTCACAGTGTGTCGTGTCACCCCAGATAAAGTTTCGGGATTTTTGTTCTAAAGTAAATACGGAAAAGAAGTCCAAGGATAAATTGAAGTTTGAAGAAAGAAAAAAACGATTCTTAGTGATCCTAATCGGAGGATTTTCGGAAAATTAAATCTACAGTGATTTTAATATAAAAATAATTTTAAACTAACAATGAGGCAATTTTATTCAACGATGAATCCCACCTCTGTTTTTTTACTATCATTCGCGATCCTAATCGCTGTGTCTGCCAATCCTGGACCTGAACCACGAACTGATAATCGTCCACCGACTATCTATATGAATCAATTCGCCGTACACGTGCCGGAGGGCTCGGAAACTGCATCGATTGTCGCTGAGAAACACGGATTCGACAATCACGGACAGGTAAGATTTTAGAACTTTTTAGGGTACATTTAATCGTCTTCAAGTTATATGATCGGCGAAATTCTTTGCCTGAATTGATTAACCACATGGTTTCGTAATCCCGATTTCTTGCAGGAAAAATTATATTAATATATTATATGTATATATCTCTAACACACATCGCGACGAGTCTCGTAATTGTTATTCGATCTTTTATGACCGGTTATCGATCATTATGTTGTTAATTATTTGATTAGTCTTACTGCGAAAATATATTTTTTTATTTACATATTCTTACGCCCGCGGTCATAATTAGATTTTTGTTATTTTCGTCGGACAATAACAAAAAAAAAAAAATAACAACACCGAACAAAAATTTTCTAACTTTAAATCTAATAACAACATCGCGATATCGACAATCCCTAAAACAACTGTTAAAGTAACGTAATGTCATTTAAAATTGAGGACTGTGTTTATTCTCATGGAATTTCTGTCTCTCATGCTGCAGTTAACGACGAGTCGATATCCGTTGGTCACACGGAGGTCGTATCGTATCATATAGTCTGGCGTTGGTCTCTTGCGCGTCAATTACACGTGTCTGTTACACAGCTACCTATTCTACTATGTACGGGTGTCAACGGCCTTCTCAATATTATACCCCACTGTAGTGTTGTTTTATAAATTACTGCACAGTATACACATCGCTTTGTCTGCAGCGAGACATTGGATACTCCGCTTGCTTCTTACACCTTATCAGTTTTTTTTATTTTTTTATTTCTTTTTTCTGCTGTTTTGTCGTCTCCACCCGGAAGTTTATCATAGAAGTATAATTGATTGATCTTTGTTTCTTTAGTGTTTAATCATAATCCGATCTACATACGTGATTATTAAGCGTTTTTTTTATTGACGATTATTATCAAATATTACGATGTAAATGTATGTAAGTTCACATTTGCGAATCATTCATAATACCTCGAGCATCTTTTTGGGAGCCGATACTTATAATTTGTAAAAATGATGTTATTAAATTTATTTATGTAGAAAATAGCGTGGTATTTACTACATATACGCGAGATTTACATAATTTTATTTTCCCTTGTTGTGGCTCCGTTGTCTTTATCTATCCCTTCCTCCTTCTCGTCATTCTCCAGAAAACTCATTTCATTGTACATACATTGCGGTGGCCTCGTCCGCGCTATTGCTCGGGGACGATGTCACCTGTGTGTTGACCCATTCATATAATCGACCGTCGATGCTATAGAATATTATAATTGTATACAAATATGGGTACTTTATACTTGCATACATGCATACATACGCGTGTTACAAGTTAAACTGTGCCAAGGTGCGCATACATTATTATTTCTTATAAATTGATAACAAAGATATCTACAAGGGTACCCTACACTTCATGGCTTTCGTTCGTTCTATAAGTACTATTAAATCCCGTAATTATTATTTATTCGTATTTCTCTCTCTATTTATTTGTTTCACGATTTACGAATTAACGGGATACTTTATATATAATTTACCTAGTTGTCCATCAGTAAACGACTGCTATGGCAATATCCTCGGTCTTATGGTATAATATTGTTAGAATGGTGTATGATAAAAATAAAATGAGTATTATTCTTGGCACGTGGCTCTTTATAGGTAGGTAGATATAGTTGTAATTTGTAGTTAGGTAAGTAGATATATGTATAATCACGGTTCTGACCTTGCCGTGACAATTGAGTTTACTCATATACATATACTCGACTGGATATTCCAGACTTGGATTTTCCCCTCTCGGTATTTGAAATTTCTTGAGAAACGTGTAATTCAAGTCTTACGGAATATTACATTAAGTTATTTTAGACTCGTATATTTAGAACCGCGGTAATTTTATTCGTAAAACAAATTGTTGACCGTATATATGTATATATTGTTATATATTACGAACGTGACAATAATATTGATAAACCTAATTTGTCTTCTTCTTCTTCCTCTTTGCTGAATCGGTAGATTTTTATATTATCATACAATGATCACTGGATTCAAAAATCTATACATTAAAAAAAAAATAAAAAAAATGTCTAATTTCTTTCTTTCGACATCATCATCAACCGATAATCTTCTTTGGAATTTACTGATTAACGTACATACATATATTAGTCAATAACGACAGGTATATAATATAGCGGAACGAAGACTTATTTCGAAATCATATAACAATACATCGGACACATTTCTCAATACTGAAATTAAATAGCCGGCAAAAACATTGTAAATGTCAAAAATGACCGCCAAGTATAAAAATGGTTTCGACTGCCAAAACCTCGAAAACATCAGTCTCTATTTCAGGGACAAATTATTACAAACATTATTTCTTTATGCAAAATAGTACAAAAACCTGGTACGTTATATCAGGCAACAAAGCCAAACACTCACTCAGGTAATTTTCATATTTCAAATATATTTTGCAAATGCTACTCAATGGGAATCAGTAAAAAATCAATAGGCGATCATTCAAAGGAGAACATTGCTAAATGAAGTTATCTCGGATGACGATACAAACTTAACGGGCATAGATTGTTCTGAAAATGATCAATTGCTCTCTTTCTTTGATCTATTCCAAGTCTAAAGTCTTAAGTCTTACGACGGATGACACGTGGTTCCAAGGAAGAAGAGGCAGAAGAAGAAGAAGAAGAAGAAGAAGAAGAAGAAGAAGAAGAAGAAGAAGAAGAAGAAGAAGAAGAAGAAGAAGAAGAAGAAGAAGAAGATTGTATTTTCGATCATCTTTGCCGGTCAATATCTCAGGAACTACTAGGTTGATTTCGCCAAACTTTAGGGAGCAAGGTTAGATGACGTGGATTCTGAGCCTCTGTAAATTTTATCAAAAAATATTAAGCGGTTCAAAAGATATGACAGATTTTTTACAAAAACAAGTACTGGCTCGGGTAAACGATTCGAGGCTCGCATGCCTGCCTACGATACTTGGCGTCGATTCGCTACCGCGAATCTTGATAATATAAAAAGAAACTCTTCGGAGGTCTTTTCTATTCTATTATAAAGAAAATCGGTATTTCTTGGTTCGTTGATTTCTGAGTAGCAGAAAATTTGTGTGTGGCTTCTCGCAGCAAAACCAGCTATTTCTATAATTCTATAACTGTTCTCTTCCTAATTATATTCTCTTCCTTTCATAAACTTATTTCACATTTTCTGAATAATACGATTATATTTGACGAAATTTAATTTATAAGATAAGAAGAAAAAATATTCTCACATAGATGCCAACGAAATAAAAGCTACTTTCGTTTTTATGATCTATTCAATAAAATTTGTTCGTATCCTCTTGCATATTTTTCTCCTCGAAGATATATATTATTAATAAGAAATGTAATCAACATTCAGACTAATTAAAGAATAAAATAATCGTTCTAATTTAGTCAATAATAAATAGGGAATACATTCAGTTGTGAAAAACACTCCTACATGTGCGACTTGGGGGTTTCGTTTTACCATACTCGTTGCCTTTATGTATGCCTATATACCAGTTAGCACAGGAAGAGAACTTGCATAACGTGCGTCTATAAGTCTCGTTAGTTCGTTAGACGTGACGTTTATAACGACAGCAAGGACACTCAGAGATTGTCTTAGTCTTGTTCAGATTTTCCACTCATGGTGGTTCGGGAATTTAATAGTTGTAGGTATGTATGTACAACCTAGATACATATATATTACGATTCTTTGTCATAAAATGAAATTTCTTCGTATAATAATAATAATGGGGAAAATCCGTAGAGACGAGAAATTTTTATATATACATATATATTTAATTCTTATTAGTGCAAAATAAAGAAAATAAAAAATAAATAAATAAAAATCTAGGAAAGAACAAAAGTTTTTTGCCAATTATACAAAACAACTGTCTTGAATTAAAGAAAAGAGAATTCATTCATTGTTTCGAAATTTTATGTACCCACGCATCGCGGGATGCCGTGTTATTCTTGTACAGGATGAGGAAGTGTTGTGTATAAGTACCTATTATACATATGTATATTTTTTTTATTTTTTTTTAACAAGTATATGGGTATATGTGGGAAGATCCAAAAACAAAAAAATTTTTTTGTTTTTTTTGGTTGTTTTTTTTTTTTTTTTTGTTTTTGACTTTCGTGATCTAACCTAGAAACTTCTTCTTGTATATAGCTAGTGTTACATGAACGCCCGAAGCAGAATTATACAAGCGATCCGCTTTCACTTGACACTTCAGACTGTATATACCTGACTACCTACTAGCTGCTGCTACGTTGCTTCGGCTATTCGCCAACTAAACCTGCAGAACCTGCACCACTATATATACAATTTCTGCGCGCATGGTATTAAAACTGCTATACCTACCATAAAACCAGGTCAATGTGTCTCCTCAACGTTCTAAATTCGGAAAGGCGGATAGATCTTTTTATATTTAGTTTTATTTAGTCGTACATATATATAAATTTGATCGAAGGATTCTTAAGCCAATTTTTAAACGTCGAAAGGATCAGAAGATGAAACTTGAGTGCAAGGGATATATTTGGGGAGAAGGATTAATGTTTGACGCGGAAACTTGGCAAACTTGAGATATATTTTTATTCCGATCTGATATATGACTGTATATGAATATTATTTTTTTGCGTTTGATCTTTTGCTTTTGTACATGAAAATGAAATTGAATTTTAGTTAGGAATTGAAATTTCCTCTTTATGAATTCTGATTTATTATTTAAACGTGAACGAACCGTCTGGAAGAGATGCTTTCAAAAATTTCTCTAAATTAATGTCTGTGATCAGTTAAATTCGAGAGGACAAAAAAAAAACAAAAAAAAAAAAAAAAAATTTACGTAAATTTCGCTACATATTCTCTTTTCTTTTTTCATATATATCAATCCAAAATCATAATCAAATTTGTGTCGGTGCGCAGGTCTTTATTTAAACTCAACCAATTTTATTTATTTTTATTACTTTCATCTCGTTTGGACAAAAATTCTCGTGGAGTTTTAAATAATCAATTCGCACACAGTTTCCATTAAAAAATAAACCCCCCCCCCCCCCCCCCCCAAAAAAAAAAGAAAATAAAGGGGGAAAACATACGTATTTGAATACTTTGCGGTTCGTTGAATTGCAGAATTCAATTTTTTCGCAAAAATTCTTTCCACATCGAAACTTATAGATAAAATCTATTTCTCAGAATGTTCAGATATCTTTGCATGACATAATTTCGGTTCTTTACACTTGCGTATATATGTTATACGATATTATAAACATGTTTTCAATAATTATCTTATTGCATATGAATAATCGGGGGAATTCCCATATCTATAACGCAATCGCTACAGCTGCTTTAAGAATAGGATATAAATATTTGTTCACACAAAGAGCTAACATGATATCCTCATATAGGTATCTATGTACATACATACATACATACGTACGTGTACGTGCAGCGGGAATCACCGTATCGTATGAAAGACAACACTTGTTTACTTAACACCACTACATCGCGTGTTTGTGCTTAAAACAGGGTGCTACTCTACGCCACTTCCGTTTCTCTTATACCGGAATGTACGAGTACCTTGCTCATACGTAACTTGATCCCAGGATACAGACTCTCGAAATTTACCAAAATAGGATACATAGACACATTAGCAAATTTTTATAGACCTAAAGTATGATACGGTAGCCTGCAGATATATGCACCAAAATTTGAATGTTACAATAATAATTAACCGTGTCGTGTTTTACGTATTTCCGGAAATCGGTTAGATCAGGTTTAATCAATTTCCGCACTATACACTTTCTATACATGAACTGTAATGAAAAACTTGGTCTTCTATAATCCCTAATCCGAGTTCCGGAATGCGAAAATAAATAAATAAAAAAAAAAAAAACTCGCGGAAATATCGCAAGCATGACTTTAATCACATATTATCTATTACTATCACAGATATAGTTTAAGATTGCATAACAAAAAAACTCGCAGAGACAAAGATAGAATGAATAAATTTTCAAATTTCACCTCTTCGATTATATATCAGACTGTTTGATACTTTTGAATTTGTCAACTACACCGCGTAAGCAGCTAATTTTTAAACCGTGGGAAATTCACGGTCATATATATTATTATTATTATAATCGCCAGAAATGCAATCATACAATATTCATCAGTTAAAGACCGAATGCCGATCGCATGGTGCACTCGGCGTGCAATTCGTTGAAGATGCAAAGGGTCGCCGACCTCGCCTGCAGCAGCAGCAGCAGTAGTATCCGACAATTGCTTACTGCAGACTTGTGTAGTAGGTATAATCTTCTTTTTCTGCATATGATGACCAGCTGCTTACTCAAATATCATTTGCATTATTTAATTTAATAATTATCTCGAAAATTATTATCCTACAATAAGCTACAAAATTTTTATCATTCTTTTTTTTTTTTTTTTTTTGATTTGTTTTTTCTGTCTGACTTACGAGTAATTATTTCTCACACTCAAACTTTCATCTCTGAAACAGAAATTCTATGTGTCCAGGAAATATAATGTAGATATATAATATGAGGAAAACCGAATGTATGTATAAAAATGAAAAGTTAGTTTATCCTGGTGGTTAAAACTGGTTTCTTAACTTGCTAAACTCTGAGGTTGTTATTTAGGACAAAATATCTCGTTTCGCCTTTAGCAAGGTAGTATCGCTGACAGTGCAGAGCGTAGCTGTAGGTATAACCTAAACGTGTGTGTTGCTCTGTCTTGCAACAGTGAATACTGCCTGGAAATGCAGCAACGCATTGCTACTGCACTTTTGTTTGCAGTTCTTACTGCAGCTCGCTGTGATTTTTAGGAATGGAATTTATTCATCCTTTTCTTTCAATTTTTCAATATCCGTCATACTCCTTTGTCTTTTTATTTTCTTCTACCTTTTATCCCTCGTCAAATTGAACCCTTCCGTTCCAACATTTCTAAAAAAAAATCTATACTTTCCGTTTTATTTTGCTCAATCGATTTATAAATCGGTTTAGAAATCAAGAGTTATCCTGGAAAATTGTCAAATGAAATATCTAACTAAAATTTGGAGTACAGAAATTGAACGTATATGCAGCTTCGTCTATTTTGAGATGAAATGTATATTAATGAGATAGAATTTTTTGCGGAATCAGATTGAATCTCGATTTATAAACCGAGTTTGTAGTTCGTTTAGCATAAATTCGCGAGTTCTTTTATTGTTTTTTTCGATTGTCGTCGTCAGTCAGTCGAGAAGTTATCAAGTTTCCAGAAAAATATCAACCCACGTTGAAATTAAACCCTCTGTTGATCCAAAAATAAAAACAAAACTTGATCATTCCTTTCCTATTAAAAATTCTTGTTATTCAAAGGCAGAAACTTTAGTATAGAATATCAAAGTATATATAGAAACTTTTTATTATCATCTTCTAATCATTTTATCCTTGACTTTTTATATATATACTAACTAAAACTTCGCATATAGTATACTCTTACTTTGTAAATATAAATTCAGTATCGATATTCTATAAAATCAAAAAATAAAAAAAACGTGAGGTAAAAATCGGATAAACTTTTTACTACGGCGAAGAAAATTTTAATTTTTAACATTTGTTCAGCATAGGACAAAGAGAAAAATCATAATTACAGTTTCTAAAGTATGGATTATCTGACGGTCGTATCAACGTCGAGGAAGTCCTTGCGGTGTATAAAATCGATAATTAATTTCTCTGCTTATATCAGGAGTGAATTTTTTAGTTTCATTTTTCATATTTATCATAACTTTCTTTCTTGAGGTTATGGTATTTAAATTATTATACAATGGCATGTAATAACTGTACATTATATAAACAGCTAAAGAATTCACTATTTATTCAATTTTTATTATTCAGGGTTCAAGTCCTTGGACCTCACAGATTCTTCTTGACTTTGTCATTCGCGAGTTACTGAACGTGTAAATTTTTTAAAAAGCGTAAATAATTAAAAAAAAAAAAAAAAAAAGTAAAAAATGATTCCGGTTTTTTTTCTGTCTTTTAGCAATTACGGTTTCAACCTTGAAGATAGCGGAACGACAGTGTGATTGAAAACTGTCAAGTAAATAGTGACGCAATTTGTCGAAATGAAATTACCATAAAATTAAATTCTAGAAGTTTGTTACTAACTTTTATTTTCTACAATTTTTTTTTTTTTTTTGTCATTTTTCGATCCTTATTACGAACTAGAAATTCTCGCTCAAACTTCATACCTGTCGATAATATCGAAGCTTTATTGGATATGAAATCCTAGAATTGCGACCCGTCGAATTTTCACCGTTGAAATAAAATTCAATTAATAAAAATGACGATTTTTTTCAATTATTTTGACTCTTTAGGTCAGTTTATCCTCTTTTTTATTCTTTGGAATACAGTCTGGAATATTTATTCGTGGATCAGAATAAATCAAAAAAATTGATTAGCACGATCATATATCCCTCTATTACGAATGCAGCAAATCATTGATGCAACAGCCTTTCGGTTCGATTCGACTCTATACAATCTCTCATAGCATTAATAATTGATCCGCCTTGTAATTTCGTTGACCCCGATCCATCTGAGAGATTGCTCTCCGGGGGGGGGGGAAAGGATGCAGGGGTGTACCAGGGTACCATTTAAACAATCTCTCAACAAAAGTAAATCGCCTGCTGCATTTAACTCACTACCATTCTATTCTCTAGTCTATCTCTAGACTTCTAACTCCGTAAACACACCCGGATTGGATTATCGCTCGGAGCACGAACTCGACCAACCCAAAAGCCACTGTTCCCGATATCACCGATGAATTCAGTCTTGTATATAAATTCGTGAGAAATCAGAAATAGATTTTTCTTAATTAAAAATGTGTTTCATTGTTTGTTTGCATTTTTTTTTTGGGGGGAGGGGGGGGGGGGGATTTTCTGTAGAGTATGTTTTCGATTTTTTGAAATTTTCAAAGTCCATGGATTCTTTAATCCGCAGTTTGCATGTTATGGAATTTATAATCGCGTTCTATTAAGGGTAAATATTTCGTGATTTGTATTCGAAGAATCGAAGAGATGGGTGAAATTTATTTTTTCGATATAAATGTAAAAGCATTAAGTTTTGTTATATATAACTGTTGAACTAAACGTGACGATTCTGGAACACTGTGTTACTTTCAAGTCCTGAACCGAAAGACCTTTGTTAATACGTTCGTTCTTTCTCTCCTGTATATGCCTACCTATAAGTATAATATACAGAGACGCCGATATCAAACACTCGGCATGTATAATATACCTTTACCTTCATTTAACTGCACCTATAATTTATTTATTGTCTTATTAATTTATCGTGGTTGAAAGTGTTCAGGAATGATTCATGAGATGCAATGAAACGTTATTACCCGTGTATAATATACTTCCGGTTTGATATTTTAATTGTCTCTTTCCAAATATATTTAACTTCATTTTAACTTCGTAAAAATGTTGTTTAAAACTAATGCACCAAAAATTTTGATATTTCTTTGTAATTCACATGTGAAAATTGATGCTTGGAATTTTTTTTTTTTTTTTCTTTTTCTTTTTTTTTCCTTCGTTGCAGTTGGCACCGATTAATAATAATTATTATAGTAATGGCCACAGTATAATTAAATAATTAATCTAGGTACTCGGTGTACAGGGTCGTTACTCACCTCAGTAGTAAAGATGAATCGTAACGCCGATGAGTAAATTTTAATCAAGAGAATCCTTTCAGCTAGTTGCTTTAGGCGACTAATTTCATTTCCATAATAATAAAACAAAAAATAAATGCCTTTGATTAAAAAAAAAAAAAAAGCTTGATAATAAATTCTTTGAAGATTATATATACACTTAAATTTGAACACAAGGAATGATAATTATTTATTAATTAATTATAATTCAGAATAATTTTGAACAACAAAAATTATGAAGTTTCTTATTTAAAATTTAATCGATTATTGATGAAAATTAACGTGTATCTATGTCACATACGTATACATATATATATACATTCAGTATAATTCTATAATATAACGGAGAGTTTTGAACGAGACATTGGCACCATTTTTTTCTTTTTGTTTTTTTTTTTTCTCTTTTCGTTTTATTTTTCATTCTTTTCTTTTGCAGAACAACGTGCTACTAACACCGCAAGGTTGTGGTTTTGGTTTTTTTTTTCTGTTTTTATTTTTACATTTAGACAACGGTATCACCGGGTTTTGTACACCTCAATTCGGACTGGCTGGGTGTGGCTTTACCGTTTCATTTATCTCGGGCGAACTTTAGAACCTAATACCCTTCGAATCATTCAATTAGTACCAGATAGCTAATTAACCGAATTCAAAAGCACCGACCAATATCTTATACGTGTTTAATTTTAAAAAACTAAATTCATTCTATACTGTAGCTAAATCATATTGCTGCTTCATTTAATTCAAATTACGAAATACCAATACGAATTTTCAAAAACAAAAGGAAAATAAAAAAATAATTATTCTGGCTATATATATATATATATTTTTTTTTTTTTATCTTTGTGTAAATTTTTACCACAATTTTCGGGTTTTTATACTCATCGTACGTTTATTCTTGGAATTTAATTTTTGTGTTTTTTGAAGTCGAAAATATCTGTACCCAAAAAGTTACCTACCAGGTTGACGGTTTAATATCGTCCACTAAGGAGTAACAAGATTGCGAAATGGCGATTGTTCCGTTGTAGTAACTACTATACTATAAGCAAGCTTATGACCAACAACGTCATTGCGCTAGTTTGTGAGCGTCCACCGCGAACTGTTGATATCGAGGTCGACAACAAGACTTTTTACTCCTACTAATGCGAATCAGTTCTTGTCTGAATACGCCGTAAGGTAGTGTGCCTTTAATTTTAGAACGTAACACGTAGTATATATACATATACCTATATAGTCATTTATGCAGGATTATTCGCATACACGTAGACACCACTTGATCATGGTTAGATTTTTTCTAACTGTCCTACAAATGCGTCAGCACGTGCTAGACTCTTCCTCGTTAAATTTTCACGCTTTTGACATTTAATTGTCACACGTTTTTCAGCGACATTTTAAATCCTCGACGTTCTATATGAAAGTCTTCTCTTCCTTTTCTTTGATAAGAAAAAGAATAAAAATTTCAGATACGTTTTTCATAAACTCAATTTCCTTGAAAAATTGCACATCTTTCAAGCAAAGATTTTTTTCCTTCTTTATCATTGAAAAATCAATTCGTCTCAAATAGGTTGAATTCATTGATCAATTTATACTTATTGTTGAAAAATAATTCGTGAGCAAAATCTTGATATACCATCCTTGAGCGTGAGAAGAGATAAGATGACATTCTTTCTTCAACCCAATTGTAGATAAAAATATCGGATAATATTAATCTCGTTGAAAAAAACCACGAGAGAAGACAATAGATGGCTAAGAAAATAAAGGCGATAGCTAAGAGTGAAAAAAGGACGATAAAAAGAAAGAAGGAAAAAATTTTTTAAAAATTGTAAATAAAAAAGTCACCCTTGGTAGTAGCCCAAACCGTGAAATCTTTTCCTCTAAACCCTAGTCGAAAACTTGAAATAGTTTTCGTTTCGGTAAAGAATTTGAATTATTTATTACACTCGTGTAGGGTGGATATTGGAGCTTTCACATACCTACGACCCTATGGAAATCTGTAAGCAGGTATCTGCGGTTGAAGGAACATTGTTTTTTTTTTTTTTGTTTTTTTTTTTTTCAAGGATAACTTTGGACTAGGTATATATAAATTTGGTAAACTATTTATTACGTATTCGGGGCTTTTTTTTTTCTTCCAAGACCAAAATGCCTAAACCACGAAAATTCACGGTATTTTAAACCTAAATTGTATGAAGCGAAAATGTTCTTTCCAAAAAAAGATAAAAAAAAAAAAAACAAGCTCTCTTGAGTATGTAATACGTAGAAGTAACATGTCCTTAATCTATCCATGACGATCATATAAAACTAATAATAAATTTCTCAAGAAGTTGAATTGTGGTGGTGAACTGGTTACAATCAGTAACATCTAATTAGTTACATCCTTTACAAAACCGCGCTGTATATATCTGACGGTTTATAACATATAATAAATTCTCTCGACGTAATTCTAAAATAATTCTAATTCAAATTCTAATTCTAATTCTAAAATACAGTACATCTAATGATATCTATAATATTTTAAAATTTAACACTCTTCGTATCATTATAAGAATAAGATATCTGACAACGTAATGGCAAATAATTCCTTCATATGTCCGCAGTTGACTTTAATTAAAATTATTTGTTGACGATGCAGATATACTTACGACAATATGCTATATACACAATGCATAATAATTATTTTTACTTAGGATAGCAATATTTGAGGTTCGTTATACATATAATATATGTATACGATTACTTATAGATATATTAATAAATTTCGTAAAAGCTGTATGTATACGTATAAGCGATGGTATAAATCTAGACATAGGTAAGGAGTTTGAGGAATTCCAATGGAATTATTATTGTATATAGGATAAATCACCGAAAACGATATTTTTTTATTGATTTTTTTTTATCATGTTATTAATATATATGTACATATTATATATATATTTTTTTATTTTTCATCATAAAATCGGACAAATTGCTTTATATTTTATCACCATTCTTGAAATAAAACTTTCCAGGGATGGCAAATTGCCGACGACCTCCATATAGCTGTAAATGCGAACTTATACTAGATGTGCGAATAAGGCCCAGGCATACGACTATAACGTTTTCACTTTCTAAGGGGCATTTTTACTTCCACATGCAGGCCACAACGCCCTGCGGAGAAAGTCTCGCGGAATATCTTCAGCGTAAACGCGTTCCATAAGGCCTGCTTACAGAGACCGGACATATATCGTATACACGTGCAGAAATATTCTTTTATTTTTTTTTTTTTTTATTCAGAATTTTTGTCTGATGTGCTGCAGTTCTCAGATCTTCAAGTTTACCCGAAAAAATGAAAAATAATAATGATAATAGTAATAATAATTTTTAACTCAAATTTTCACAAATTTATTTACCTTTCTTTAATCAAAAATTTAGTTTCTTTGGGGATAATTTTACGTATCGTTAATTTATTGTTACGTACGTATATATTATATTACTGATATAAAAATTGGATTTACGACTCTCAATGGAAAGTGTTCCAATTCCCGTTGATCGCTGCAGGAGCTCATTCGACGACAAGTTCAAGCCCGTACTAACCATTGGCAATTTTTCAGGATTTATTCCAAACCACTAAACTCTTTCGCCTCGATAAAACCCCGAATCGATTTAGCGCGGTCATTTAGATAACGAAACTCTATATATATATACCTTTATAGGATGGGAAATTCTTACCAAAAATTACCCACGAATTATTATCAATGATTCATTCACCTAAATCTTACGATCGTTATGTTACCTACTCAAAATTTTATTATGTATGAAAATCTATAAGTTGCGATTATACCAAAGTTAATATTATATAGATAATATATGTGCTTCTGAATAGTCATGATTATTTAACGGACATTTTATTCATAAAAATAACAAAATTATAGGATTTACATTCTCTTTGAGCATATAGAATGTCTCATATCCGATATCAGATGTGTATTAAAAAAAATGTGTGTGTGGGCGGGTACACACGTCTGAAGTGAGTACTTTGAATTGAATATAAAAAAAAGTCTAAGATCTAAGACCTAAGATTTAAGCCTTAAGACTTAAGACTTAAGACTTACTCAAGGTAAGGTATTCGTGATTGTCGAAACAGACGTACTCCAAAAAAAAATAAAAATAATAATAATAATCTATTAACATAGTGATAACCTTGTGTACCTGTAGGACATATATCTAGATTCTGTAACGGTATCTAGAAATCTATAATACATGACCTTAATGTATCGGTAAATACCTCCACTACGCTTCGTTGAGTATAAACTATATAAGTCGAAGGTCTGTGTTCTCGGGAATTAATTTCAAACTTATATTAATAATACCGATCCATGCAGTCTTGAGATCGTATATTAATTATAACTTCTATAACCTATAAAATAAGCCAAAGTTTATTGAAAATATCGAGACTACTACATGGGGTTGAAAATTTTACAGAAAGTATTGATGCAAAAATTTTCACGATTTTAATGCCTGTAATTATGTGAGAGATATAAATGTGTGTTTAATTGTACGACGTAAGTGGGGGTTATTAAACTGGGGAATTGAAAAATGTATCATTGAAGTTCCTGTTCTTTTTTTTTTTGCAACTTCTGTGTACAGCTAAACAGGTCTGCGCGCTACCCCAGTAAAGGCAATATCATCGCCACCCTTTAGATGCTTAAATGCAGAATCTACGGTGTTTGGGACCCGGTGAACAGAACCCTAAATTTAATATCCACCCTTGCTTTACGTTCCCAGTTTTCCCAGTCCCCAGAGAATTCGCCAATCCCCTGCAGTCTGTAGAATATACGTGGTATACAGATATATTCTCAGTTCTAAATACACGCCAATATGTTGCTGTACGAATGTGTATAAAGCATATACATACATATATAGATTCGTACACAGAAAATGATCGTCTGGGTTTGGCACCCCTTGATATCTTCAACCCTCGCCATTTCCAGTGGAACCCTAAATTCAAAATAGAAGCTACTCTGTTAGTGCTTCAGAGAGGAAGAAACTTTCATATATGTAGTTTAAAATATAAAAAATCAAACAACAAAATAATTTATACTTCGGATAGAATTTTTGAATCTATAATTAATTAACTTCTCTCAGTTTTAGATATTCTTAGATATTACGTTCAAGTCGGATTTAAAAACACCGCGTCTTGTCTCGAAAATTTATCATATCTGGTCCGTAGACACATATAATTTCTTAATTGGATTTTGTCATCTTAGCAGGTCTGCGTAGAGAGAAGCCTTGCATGTTTATAGACGCTGACGTTTTCTGTCGTTAACGTAACGCAGCTTGAAGACGTCGTTTTATTTATACAATTTTATAAATAAAATTTGATACTTTGAATTACGTTATTTTAATTTTAAATCTGCATCCAGTTTCTCTGAACACTTTGCCTTTTCTATTCTGTATCGTTAAATTCTGTTTCCTTTTTTTTTTTCTTATATATTTTGGCTCGAGTAGTCAAACCAGGCGCGACGTCTAGCTACTGGATTTTGAGGGAACCCACTTTGCTTCCCTTCGCAATTCGGACACAGCTCACTGCAAACAGAGGGTGAGCTTATAATAGAGTAGTCCAACTTCAACAGCCTCGATAGGCACTTCGGCATATTTTGACCAAAAATCTTGAACCTTGTTCTGCCTTTTTCGGGGATATATTAAACTGCGGCAAAATGCTTAATCTCTGATTTTCCGCACTTGAGGTTGAACATCGATTAATGAAGTTCGGTTTTTGAAACCGGTGGAAACAAAAAAAAAATTTTCACAACGTCATTTTTGTAAAATAACGTGTTAAAATTTTGTAGCCGCAATGCATGTTCTAACGAACGTATATATCAGACCGGTCGTCTGCTAATGGAAGAAGATGACGGACAATTCTAAATTTAACAAAGCTTTTAGCGCTTTTGACTCACTTAAACAAAAAACAAAATACAAAGAAACAAAAAAGACGAAAAGATACTTTAGACGCTTTCGCAGGCTGATGTGTAAAATTCATGACCGGTTTTGCAGATCATATGCTGTACAGTCTTTTACTTCATTTCCAAAATTTTGGCATATACATTTGCAATTTCGAAATTATGATTCCTTTCTCTTTTTTTTTTTTTTTTTTTTTTGCATAAATTGTTTCCTGTAGAATCCTCGAAACGAAAAAAATAAATACAAAATAAAATAAAAAGAATGTAACGATCGATCGATAAATTAACGAGTATAAATAACCATGCTAATATTCCCTGTCGGTTTCATACTCGTTTGTATTTCTCCCCCCATATTTGAAAAACAAAAATTTTTTATTTTTTTTTTGTGTTATTTTTTAACCCCATTCTATTTCCTCTCTACTCGTAATTGTCACACTGCTGTATGAACAGTACGTGAAGATACAGATGAATTTGCGAATTCGAAATGTGACTTTAAATTTGAAAAGGATTGTAGGGGTTGGATTACGTTCGGTCGCGCAGAATGTAACAGCCTATTTGGGTCGGGGTTGTCAAGTTTAGTAATTGACTGTGAACACATAATAATTGACGAGAATATCAAGCGAAATTTGAAACGTCCATTTAGTTTGTTTTTTTCTATCGATGAATTTGTTCTCCTCGAACTTTCGAATTAATTGCTTATCAAACAAGATAAAATTTGTTTTTTTTCACCATTCTATATAGGTCGATACATATATACACACCGATTATAAAAATTGCTAACAAAAATTCGACAAAGGAAAATCTTCATCGAAGAATTTATAAATTTTCTGGAAAGTCTGATCTCCTAAAAATATTATATACCTAGAATAAAAAAAAGAAATGTTAAAAACCGTCTGCTCCGCTTTTATTTACGAATATCCCTTTACCATGGACAATGGTCAAATATATTTCAAGGAAACGATGATCAGTTGTACAATTTTTCTCATATTTTTACGAAAAAAAAAAAAATCCACCTTCAGATATTTTATCAATTTAACAGCGGAAAATTTTATCCAAATATTCAGGTGAGGTATAGCGTATCGATAAACATATACGATTAACCATCTGTTACAATATTCAACATTACACGTCGGGGATTCTATGTTGTATGACTAATTAATTTAGCTAATATCTCCCCGCGATATATATATATCTGCTAAAAATAACCAAAATCGTATTATCCCAGTGTTGTGATAATTGAAAATATATATAATAATTCGGGCTTATATCGATTACTTTTTTATTCATTAGGAAAATGTTAACCTTTTTTTTATCCATATTGATGAAGTCGATATTATTTATACCCAGAATAAACTTTTTAATTGAGTAAAATTTCCATCTTTTTTTTCTTTTTCTTCGGTATATATTTAGATTTCGGAAGAAAAAGTTTCTAAATTAATGGGTTCAACGAATGACAAAATTTTTCTTTTATTTTATACTTTTTTATGTTTTTTTTTTTTTATTCCTTACCGACTCAATTATGGAATGTGATTATATATGGGCGGTGGGATAGGATGAGCAAGGTGAACACGTATACTTGATGGAAAGTATGAAATAATAATAAAAAAATTATATGAAAAATAAACAAGAAAAAAAAAAACGAAAAAAAAAAAAAAAAGAAAAACCTAATTTAGCGTTGAAGTAACGCAATTTAGTTTCCCCATCGAAAAAACAAAGTATCATTGAGGGTAGGGACCCCGCTGTATGAAGTGGACCATGTAGCTTCGAAATGACCAAGATTAATTGTCCGTATTCGACGGAACGAAGTTCAACTTTATCTCGGGGGTGTTAAATTAGAAAACTTTTTCCCAGCGGGTCAGAGAGCAGCTGTCAAGCTTTAGAGCCAAGGTAATTCTAACGAGTGTAAACTTCGCGTTGATTCTCATCGGTTGAAGAATTAAGATGAAAGAAAAAATGAAAAAAATTATAAACCTAAGAATAAAAGAAGAAGAAAAAAGAAACAGTGAAAATCCAATTCACAATGATTATGATTATTAATCTTATTAAAGTATAAGTAATTAAAAAATTTCGAAACCATTTTTCTCGCTCTTTTAACTCCGAGACAAGTTTCCTAAAATAACGTATTACAACACCCGTAATATTTGATATACAAGTACCGTTAATTAAGCCAATTTTCCGAAAGACGATGTTTACACATTTTCACATATTATTTGTTTTAATGCTAAACTAATTACATCAGAATTTGAATTGCTGAAGACAGTGGGATATAAAAAATATATCTTGTATATTTCTAATTAAAAATTATCATTAAATAATTACCAACGCATATGAAGAGCGAATTAGGTAATAAATTGCATATGAATCTTTCTGCGTATGATTCTATAATAGATTTCTCTATATCATCCTTTAGCGATACGTTGACAGTCCTCGTCGCGTTTGGAAAATAATCAACTAGAATAGGATAGTATAAAATAGTCCATTCATTATATCGACATTCGTAAAAGCCTTGCGTAGGTATATTTAACGAAGAATATACCGACGGACTATCTGGCACGAGAACGGAAATAGCGAGGCAGATTGTGTCGGTTAATTGGAACGTTGCAATGATTCCGATTCATTGAGTGTAAAAAATAAAACCGTTTGTCAGATACACTGGTGTATCGTGAAGTCTCTATAATTTACTTTATTTTCCAAAAAGAGAAGTTTTTATTTTTTTTTTCTTTTTTTAATTTTCAATAATAATCACAGTAGGTAATATGCAATAAAATATATACAATCGCCTCTTTGAAAAACGAGAGAGTTCTTGGATTTTTTTTAATTTTCAAGTATTTACTTCAGACGTGTGTAGGTACCTCCTGCCCACACATGCTTTTTTTTCTTTTTTTGTTATTAAAATGTGATTTCTAATATCCCATTAATTACTACATAATATTTGATATGTATATCATATGAGATGTAATAGAATGCTTTATTAATATTATTTTGATTCTAACAGTTTTAGAAAATTATAGAGATTCTGGATGCCTAGTTAATCAGTAGATAAAATATTGACAATGAAATTTTCATTAAACTTGAATTTTTATGCTTCATATTTACCGTAAAATTATTATAATGATTATAAAGAACAGAGCAGAATGTTTTTAAACTATCATATCCTATCATCACCTATATAATATATAAGATATATGTATGATATGTATAGAATTACTTAAACAACGTATCAATATTTTCATAACATCAGAATTATTATTGATATTATTGATATCGCTTAAAACTCATATATGTAAATTTATACGGCTTTAATTTCACCGATCGATATTATAATGCTGTAGAAAAACTATATGTATGGAAAGAAAATGGAATTTAATATCGCATAAAATTTCATCGGTAAGTGGGATATGAATTCTGAAAAAAATGAGAAAAATTTGCCTTTTGTTTTTAAATTTTTTTCTTTTTTTTTTTTTCATTAGACACTCAGGCTTGGTGCAGGGTTTTTCTTGTCATAAATTGATCCTCTCTTTTGTTAAGCACATTTTTACCAATATTCATGATACACATATATTTGATCTGAATAATTTTTGACATTTGATTTATTAAGTTAGTAATTAAACCGTTACGATATATGAAATTAGGAAATAATCGAGAAAGTCTTCCGTCAGAGTTAGCACCTAGCTTCGTCATATCATATACCATATAAAATAAAACGCCTTTTAAAGTAAATCTTAAATACTGTTTGAACAACGGTATTATGTCTAGTTGTCTTACTGCATCGTTTGTTGGTTCTTTTTTAAATGTCAGACTATCTGAATTTGATATACCTAATTTTAGAGGGGAAGAAGTAGAACAATCTAATTAACAATCTACTGATATATCAAATTATTCATTACCTGACGTAAGGATAAGAACTTTTTACGTCTGAACCCGGTCGTAAATTTTTTGCAGTATAAATTTTTTTTTTTTCTTTCTTGTGACTAAATTCTGATCATGAAAATCAAGTTTAGAAAGTAATTTTGATTTTTTTTTTTTTTTTTTAATTTAGAAGTGAATTTTGAGATTATATTTCAAGCTTCAAAAACGAGTAAATTAGACCCTCGTAAGTTATGCTATAACATCTCTTTTTTTTTTGTTGTTTTTTTAGTTTTTTTTTGTGATGTCAGACCGTGTTTGGCTTTTATACATATTACAGTTTAGTCTTTTTCCAGTTTTCACAACTGTTGAATCCCGTTTACACTGTCGAGTAGAACGTTAAAACCAAGGTCTTCTTTACTCTGGTTATAGGTATACGGTTGAAACGAACCGGAAACGGAAATGGGTCGTTCGTTGGGTTTAAATTCTGACCATTGCAGCAAGTGAATTGAGTAAATTCTCTCTTCAAATGTCAAATATATACATTTCACGCGTATATAGATGTATAATAATCGATTTATATAAAAATAAAAATATCTCACATCTAATTATACTTCTTAAAAAAAATAAAAAAAAATAAATTTTAAAATCACTTTAAGTATCGATAAATAGTAAAGGCTTAATACATATTCGTTTACTCCTTCCTGATTCTCTCCATTTTTTATATTAAAATATTTATGTAAATTCTCAGATGTTGAATTTGCCATAATCGCGTATACATATGTAATACGGTTTTGAAAAAGTCAGATTTACTGCAGAATTGGTAATCCGAGTTAGTGGTTTAACTAGTAAAGCAACATTCCTTGTCGCAAATTTTTTGTTTTCTCTTCTGCTTCTCATTTTTACTGTTTTTTTTTTTTTTTTTTTCTTTTTTTTTAGATATATCTTAATTGATAGATAATAACGAGATGTGATTCAGTGACTGTAGGTACCTGTAATACTGTGGGCTCATGAAAGCTCACACCAGCCACGAATACGAGTTGACCATAAATCGTGTACATTTATTTATAGAGACTAGTTGACCTATCGGTGAGTTTAGACGCATAGTAAAAGACAAAACTTTGACTGCGGTACTAGTAGAACACTGTTGTTGAACCCTAGGGCATTTCAGTTACGAGAGTTACGCCGATGGATTGCGATTAGCTACGCAGACGAACCGTGACCCTGACTGTCAACGACTGAACTTCTCTTATGTATGCCCCTATTCTTTAGGTCACTGTCACATACACACATACGTATTCAGATCTTTATACTCAGTTGCTATATATATATAATGAAAATATGCGAATTGGCAGAATTTTCGTTATTCCTGCAGGTATAATAAATTTTATTTTACATGTATAAAATAATGTGAATATAACCGCGTGAGATAAGAATTAAACGCGTCATAATTTCAGACACATTAATTATTCAGTCCGACCAACATGTTATATAAAAATTTTGTTATTTTAGCGAACGTTATATATGCGTTAAGCTCAGATAATGATTAACAGTAATTTAATTTTTTTTTATTTTTTGTTTTTTTAATACCATTCAAGAATTCTCGCTATTACAATTTTTCCTATTTGCTACTGCAGCGGATTATTCACAACTGAACAGTTCAAGGCTTCTAAGATAAAAAAAAAAGAAGGCTTTCGCAGAATTTAAATATACGTGAAAGAACCAAAACTTATTTTTATTAAATTTTTTCTTCTTTTTATCTTTTTTATTTTTAACATAAATTGACCGTGAAAGTCATGGCTACTTAAGTGTCGGTCCAGGCTGATAGGTATCAGGTTTACACGCAAATTAATTTCGCGAACTAGCTAAAACGAGCTAATAATTTCTGCATCATAAAATTATACATAATGTCAAATAATATATTCTAGTACATATATTATAGAATAAAATTTATCAACAAAAACAAATTTCAACTTACAAAAAATAAAAAAAAATGAAGTAAAAATTACGATCGTTTTATTAATAAAAATTTTTACAATTAATCTATTTTAAAATACTCCGTAAATTATTGAAACTAGTTCATAAAAAAAATAAATATATTTATCCCCATAAGTATACCGGAAATTTCTTTCTAACGAATTACATAAATAACTAATTTTATTTGTGCCTGGTTCGAGATGAGAACATGTCTATATATCCGCAAGCTTAGAGACTTGAGCCAGCTGGGCTACGTCAATGGAAAAAAGCTCTTCCCTCTAGGCGATGGAAAGGCACACGGGGGTAGCTACCTTCTTGTACGGAAGTGCACTTCGTGCTTTGAATTTTTATAGAAGATCTTTTCCTCGGGGAACAGTGGACAGTGTATGTATGTAGGTATAGGTACACTTGTTCTGGTAAAATAGGGACAACTATTGTTTAAAAAGGATTTACTATACGCGTTTCCAACCCCTCTTTTATATATACTTTAACATTCACTTTTATCATTGAATTTTATTTACCTACATTTTTTACTCTATATATTATTTATCCATTGAAAGATAAAATTGATTCAATTAAAGGTCGAAAGGCTTTTTGTATTCTGATATGGTTAATTTGTTTATTAAAATTGTCGAAAGTTATTATTTATTTAATTTTTTTTATTCTTTATCGATTATTTGTATTCTGAAAATCAGTTTTAGACACCATTTTTGTACAAGTATGTGCCTGCATATTCGTAACTTCGGTTTTTAATCCTGTAAATTGATCGTGGAAACCTATATCTCGGTATACGGTATTAAATTACTTTAAAAAAAAAAACACACAGTATAGACCGATACAATCCAACTGGAGTTTACCTTGGCCTCGGCCCTGGAGCAAATCGATAGATATCAAATTCGATCGAAATTCCGATCTAAATTAAAGTGAAAATCAATCTCGTATGAAGAATTTATTGAATGTTAATCAAACAGTGATTCAAATTGAAAGAAAATAAAAAAATCGTGTCTCATACAGAGGAACTGATTCATAGTAAAAATTATATAAAAAAAAACAAGTTTTTCTAACTTTGAATTGATCAATATGAGATAATTTTGAAAATTCAAAATCATTTAAAATGAATTGTTAATTTTTACCGTTCGGATTTTTATTTTTCTAATTCGGAACATAAATACCTAGCCCCAAAAATCCTTGAAAATAATTAATATAAATTCGGAATCCCCCCTTAACGTGATAACCGAATCTTGAAGCGGATGATATTTCGGCTGTAAGATTAGCAGCAAAAGTTAGGCGCATGAGAATTTAAGTTATGGCAGCTGGTAGCGCAAGGTAATTAGATAAACAACAATCCCTGTGTTAATTACCTAATTATCATCGTTCAAAGAGGGAGGTGACTCAGCTTTATCTAGCGGCTAGGTACTTATCTTCTTGCTTTTACAGGGCCGATCAATACCAGAGCTGCAGGGTAAAACTTTATTTTTTATTTTTTCGTTTTTTCTTCTTATTATATTTTATACACGAAATATCCAGAGCTTTTCACATAGTGCAATATATAAATTAAATATACATATAAAGAGGGAGGAAATTTATGTAACAAAAACTGACATATGGTTACGTATATGTATACATACATACGTAAAGTACGTATACAACTATTGTTAGAGGAATCCTGCAGGTATAGTTTCTTATTAGCAGTAATGGCCTTATGACTCATTCTAGTCTACGGATATGAAAGGCACAGTATGATACTTCGTCTACAATTTTATTGTTGGAAATATACAGGAGGAAAGAAATAATTGCGTATATAGGTATACATAATTTTATCTTTATGAGATGAAAAAAAATTTTACGGATAAAATATTACACAACACAGATTATACATGGTACATATCTTATAGATCGCATGCGGCGAACAGAATTATAGATTAACGGGTTCAGGATACTCGCCTTGAAATCGAACAAGACTTAATTTCTATATCATTTATGAATTAGGTAATAACCGCTTTTAGATCAAACGCGAAATTTTATTAATCCAAGTTGTTCGATTATAGTTTAATAGTATGAGATTATAATGATCGTTAAAAATTGCTACTGCAGTCTGCAAAGAACTCGTGAAATTTTCAAAGTAGGTATCTATAAAATTGAGTTAATTTTTTTATTTTTTTTTTTATTTAGCTGGATAAATTACCTCGAATTTTATCTTAAGTATAGTCGGATATCGTAAACTATCTTCGTAACGAAATATAGTGAAACGAGATTCGAAGTTATGGGATAGACGGCGCCCGTCTTAATGGAGGAAAAAAAAATTTATAAATAGATTCCACTTTCGGTGATCCTTCAATCTTCTCTTCTACCATGTGGCAAAGGTTTTATAAAAGCTATATGAATTTCTTGATCACAGTTTATAAATAATACTGTAATAAATTTCTCTATACTTTTATCATAAATAATTTTAAGTTTCTAATTCTCATCTGTATTCCATTTTCTGTATCAATTGTAACATCATATTAACAAACGTTTGCTATTAGTACCACGAGAGCGGGTAAAATTACCTTTGAGGAAAGTCTTTGATCCGAGAATATGCTCTGGATAATCCATATGAATCCCCCGGGCTTCCCGGATTGTTCAATAGCCGGAAAATCCGACGATAAATTTGTTTAGTTGGTCAGATTAATGTCTAAAATAGTTAAAACCCCTGCACTAATAGAGTAATTCGTAGTGAAATTTAAGATAGTTTTACTCTGGAATTATATTCTGAATGTTGAGTAATTATGCAAAGGTTTAAACTCCATTCATTTGGGTTTGTATGTAGTTAGGTATAGGTAGGTAGGTAGTTAGTTAAGAAGGTAGGTACGTTATACAGCGAAACTTCTTACTTAAAGTTATCCCAAAGTTCTTAAAACTTTGCGGTATTAAGTCCACGTAAAACTTGCATAAACGAAAATTCTGAACTTTATTATATCTAATTATTCTAAAACACTTAAGTGAATTAAAGGCTCTATATGATTTCATACTTATTCGATAAAATCAAAATTTCATTAGGATTTCATCTATCTGACGCAAGATTAGCTACAGTCACTATCACTTATCGAATATAATCAGGAAATGTCAATTTTGGGATTATTATTAGATACATTTCTAAGACTTTGACAATTCTATACATTTGCAAACCCATTGATCTAAAATCTAAAAAGTTATAAGTACTCTCGAAACACTAGTCTCACATTTTTTTTCGTTTTTTTCATCTTTCACCAGTCTGCATAAATTTGATATTTTGGCAAACATTTTTACTAACTTTTATGTGACATAAATTCACGATTTTAATTCGCTTTGAATAACTGAAAATGAAAATTAACTTTCATATTAAAAATTGTACATGTTTTTGACTAACCCCCAACGTCCACTTTGGGAATATTTTAATATTTATATCAAAGTTAACGAAATAGAACTCCTGCGGAAAACCACCGATGCGAATACTATAACCTTGTCAATATAGCCTCAAGCGAATACAGTTTCAAAAGTAAATCAGTCGACCATGAAATTGAAAAAAAAAATTGAATTTACCACCCGAAAAAATATTACCAAATAACCATAGTCACATAGGGTCACTCTGTAAACTCTATTCTTTCTATCCTCTATCCGTGGTTTTTGATGGACCAGATGTCGACGGACGTTTACTTAGTATAGACGAAAAATTCAATTTACTACTCGAAATATTGACTTTTATTATATATATATCTGACCCATCTTTGTACCAAACGTTATTGACATTATAACGTTTCCATAAAATTTGAACCCAACTTTCCGATGTATTTTTCAATTGTTTTATATAAAACTTATGTAAGAAACTGAATTAGTACTATTACACTGAAAATTGTTATTGAAAGAGTGGCAGGAAAATATTTCAATCCAAAAAAATCAGAACTATAATTAACTATTATAAGTATGTACAAAAATTCTAGGAATCTACGTCTTTTACCTACCAATCATAAGAAATATTCATTTTTATCTATTTATTCAGTAAACTATGGCTTATATCATGTATGTATATGTACATCTTAATCAGAATCTACCGTCTGATCCTTTGACCTTATCCAACTTGAACTTTCTTAAAGAAACAGAAGCCAGCATTGAATTTTGATCAGAAATTTATGGTACAAGGGCTCGGGGCTTGTCTTTGATCACAATTTTCTATGGAAGATAAAAATAAAACAAAAAAAAAAAATAAAAATCTGGTTTAATATAACATGAAATATAAAGAGTGAGCTCGGCAGGTAGCAATTACTGTAGGACTTTTGAAGTCAGTGTAAACGTCGTAGCTCAATGACAGGTGAATTATAGATTAGCCAATATTCACGTTGATTAATGTGTATACCTTTCGAACAAAACTTTGTACAGTAATCAAGACGGCGTTACTTATTGAGTCTAGTCGTGGTTCATGTTTGACGTCATATTACTGCGGAAAGTGTATGAGGAGAAAGTGCAGGTTATTTAGCTGCAGATAAATAGGAGGAAAATGTTATATTATTAAAATATATCATAGTTGAGTAATTACTAACAACCTAGACAACAATCTCTTCTAAGAATCTGGGGAATTCGTGGTTCGAATTACACGGATGATTTGATTTCGTCTATAATTCCGATGAAAAATAACCGGAAATTAAGGATATTACTTCCAATGAACGCAACGATTAACTACCTAGATAAACCGTCACGCGGGATTTCCTTCTTCTTCGGGTTTCTTTTTTTTTTTTTTTTTTCTTCAATCACGCCATTACGTTAGTAAATCTACAATTTCCTATACTAATTTTCTTTATTTCTCTTTGTTATTTTCCTATGCTATATTTATCAGTCTAGTAATAATTAGTAGTCTCGTTCTGTTCTCATAACTTTTGCTCACAAGAACTTCTTCTATATTATATCCTGTTTGTACAAAGCGCGGAAAATCTTTGACGATATATTTTCTAAAAGTGCTACACGAACTCTTTATTATTCAAGGCTAACAATTATTTCGTTAAAAATTTCCCAAACTTAACAAATACCATTCAAACATTCAATCGAACCGTCATTATTCGTTTGATTCATGTTCCATTGACGTAATAATCAACCTCAAAATGTTCAGTGAACTTTATTGATCAACAGATTCATTTAATAATTGTACACTGTCAATAGTAGGCGAAAATTTTACGTCATTATGTACGCATTTGTATTGTTATTTCTGTAATTAAACTAACTACCTCTGTGCATGGCTTTGATCCCTTCGCACTGCACATACATATACATATTATACTGTCGCAGGAATTGATTGACCCGTAATTATCGGAGAATTGACGTTGGAGATAATAATTGTTCATGAAATTATTACACTGGCTTAAGTATACGTTGCTTCGTTTCATATTCGAACATTGAATATAAATAACTGCTTATTTCATATTTGAATTAAATGATTTTTTTTTTTTTTTTTAGAGAGAGAATCCGATGAGGTCAATACTCGTCATTTTTTTTTTTTTGGCTGAGTAATCGATTAATCCGAATTTAAACAGTGAAAAAGATTAGAACAGAATACTTGTCTTATTTACCAATCCAGGTTATCGGTATTTGTAATTGGTTTTTTTTTTTTATCACAGCCTATACACCCGGCAATGTTCAATTCTTCGTGGAGTGGTGTATGATTACCTTTCATCGAAACTTATCGATCGCAAAGTTATGAGCGGTAGACTATTTGAAGAATAAGATTAGCTCGGTTTGATTGATTGATTCAAGCATTAGGATAAATGTGAGCGAAAGACAATTTCAAAATAGTATAAAGCACGAAACTATGTATGTATAAATAGTTTCGTATTTTATCTGTATTATGGGTAGAACTGCAATATAATAAATTGAATAAAGATCAATTCGATCTTCTATTTAGAATATCAATAACGTTTCTAACGTTAGATACATTCGACTAAATGTGCATTTAAATTTTTAGAAATCATGCGATATATATAAGATTTAAATCAACTATACGTTATAGAATTGCATCGACTCCAAAGCTGCATTCATATACAGTAGTTCTTGACTATCGTTACAAAAACTTGATCCGTTATGCAATAACGGCTTAGTTTTTATTCACCATGCACAGAGACTCGGAATTTATGAATTTTAATTCGCCTATATTTTTCTTCCTATAGGGTAAAAATATATAGTAATGTTTTACAGGGATATATATATATATATATATATATATATATATATATATATATATATATATATATATATATATATATATATATATATATATATATATGTATATGTATAGGGATTTAACTGGTATAATTAATTTTGTATATTATAATGCAGCGACTATAAATTATCGTCGTGTATTGAAACCGAAATTGTTTCTATGCAATAGTATAATAAATATACATACATATGTTAGAAAGCGATTGTCTCTGATACTTGAAGTATTTCTATACCCATACCGATGTCTTGTTAATGAAGCTAATTACTCTCGTAATTATATTCGTTATTGGCATGACCATGCAGCGCGGAAACGCTTTTACCGAACAATAAATTTCGCGGTTATACATACCGTGAGGTTATGAGGAAAGGAAACACAGGATGCAGGCAACCCAATAGTCAAATTCCCGAAGATTTCCGAAGTCATTGTATTCGCAAATAATAACATGGGACGGAAACCCCCACCATGTGGTTGAAATGACAAATACAATGTCTTCGGAAATCTTCGAGAATTTGACTATTGGGTTGCCTGCAACCTGTGTTTCCTTTCCTCATAACCTCACGGTATATGAATAAGAAGAGGTTGGTTGGTATAGATCGCGATTGCATGATGAGTATACAATGCGGGTATTAGCGACTATATTGCCCATACATATACCATCTAGGTGCATACATACGTATATATATGTATAAACTTATAATACTCACAGTCGATGGGAACCTATTTATGAAGATACAGACGAATCGCTGCACGAGTGAAAGATAATATGTTTTAATTACTTACTTGTTATATTGTTACGGTCTGCTATTTCCAAGATTCAACTTCTTTTTTTCTTTTCTTTCGTTCTGTTTTTTTTTTTTTTCAAGGTTCGCTAATTTATTGTTGCTTGACTAATGAATAAAATCAAAGAAGTAATATAGTAGGTACATATAGACGGAATATACACCAACTTCGATGCTTGAAATTTCGGGATTCTTTTTAATATTCTATATAGACGATATTCTATATGACGTTGCGTAACAAGGGCTAAACTTGTTACACGAAATGGAATACAATCTTCTTATTTTTTTTTGTTTTTATATCCTCTCGATGTTGGTCATTGTGGCCAAGAAAGTAGTGACCATGAACCTGACTTCAGAACATTATACTAACGATCTTGGAATTATTCAAACTGGTCACTCCACTTCTTTTTTTTTTTTTTTCTTTTTTTAATTGCTGTTTATTTAACTAACTGAAGAAAACAAGAATAAAAAGAAGATGTGCAAACCGTGAAAATATTTCTTACAGAATAATGTCAAAGAGCAAAGTGAGCCGAGTCTCATTGGCAAATTTTTTGTTATTCATAATTACTACGCGATCATATGACATTATTTTCTTCTTCATACTCTGCAGCAATTAGATTATTGAATTTTCTACCCCTTTGACATAATGTTCGTAAGTTTTGAATTTAATTTAATTTTTTTTTCACATTTACGGCAATTATTATCAAATATTATATTTAGTACCAGAATCTTATTGTTAGAATGCATTTGGTAGTCGCATGCGTGAGGATATGATCGCCAACATCTTCTCGCACGTGAAAGTTATATTCTGTACAGGTAGATTATATATTCTATATATACCAATCATAAATTTCTCCACAAGATAAACCTGGATCGGTAGACTTACATTCACGATTTTGTGCTAGTTATGATTTTCTCCAATCCTGATGAATGGGCAAAAAAAAAAAAAACTATTATATTTAATTTATATAAAATTTTGACAATTTTAAAAAACAAAATAGGTGATTCATAGATTTGAATATCTTTTTTTTTTCTCTTGTTAAAAAAATAACGCCACGATAATTTATTATGTAGGCTGAAAGAGATTTCGTTTATCATACGATTAATTATCAAGAACGATGCATTTCATGTGTCAGTTCAATTAAATTCACTTGCTATTATACATCAGATATACGACGATGAGATGGTTACGGTACATATTTGCAATTCGTAATTATATTTATATCGAATAACGTTCCATAATTTTAAATTTTATATAAGAGGAGAAAGCAAAGATATTATAAGCAGACAAATGATGCAAATCGCCAATCTGTCAGTCTCGTAATTTTTCATTGCTATAATTTCAACATTAATAATCTATGTAAAAATACACGTACCTATATGAAAAATACAATTTTCCTGTATGATGTATTAAGTCAAGTCAATCTTTCTTAAATTCTTGCCCACCGTTCATCAATCTTAAACAAAACGCGGAAAATTGTACCTTGTTTTTTGTTTTTTTTTTTAATTTTTTTTCTGCGGATCTTGAACGTTGGCCAATTTCACACTGCGCGACATTTACTGAATCTACGAAAACCAACGACTTAAAAAGTCAAATAGTTTCCTGAAATCAACTTATGTACGTGGTTTGAATTTGTGACTTACTGTTTTAAATATTGCCAGTTTATTTTCAACGATAAATTTTACTAGATACTTTTAGGTATAAAAATCACGATATCCTTTCCTTTAAGGGTTCTGTAACTGCCTTTTAATACCTACAGTATAACAGACAAACAGTTCACCGAGGATTTAAATGTTTTCCTTATTCAAAGCGGCATCTTTACCATCTTTTAAAGCTGGTCATAAATTGTTCTCTGTATAAGGATTTGGGTGACATATAAAATGGTATCGATTGCTTTGTTGAAGAAGATAGGTATTATATTCTTCAAAGAATTATATATAATTTTGGTTTTTGGTTTATATATTCATTTTTACTTCATTATTTCATCTCTTATTTTTTGCTACTTAATTCGTTCAGCTGTACTCCGTGTATACTTGTCCAGTAATTATAGACCGTATAATAAAACCAGCTTTTGACATTTGTTAACAGTCTTTGAATGTAATAGTTTTTTCGAATATCCATATCATTATTTCGAAAAGTTGAAATTTTTAAGAAATTGCTTAACAAAACTTCGTTACGTCTATTTTAAGCAGATTTCTTGAATAGTAAATTTATATATCCCGATACTTATGTCATATATCTTTTGATCGAACGGAAATATACGTCGTTTCGTTACGGTAATGACTTGAAATTTTTTTGCATCTTTATTAAAAAGCAAAAGGATGATTTATTATTTATTTGGTTTACAAATTTCGTTACCTTGATCATTGTCATTTAATTTTTGATGTTATCGATAATTGTTTTCCTATATGGTGGTGAAAAATTATTTTTATCATTGACGTACGTTGCTGTTTATTTTTGTTTATTTTTATTTATTTTTTGGTAAAGTTCTTGTCGAATCATGACCAGTTACGGTGCATGCATATCGCATATTGAATAATAAATAAATCCTTATTTATTTAAATCGTGTGAAGAAATATATTCTGAGTATTGATATGTATACCCGGTTTCCCCAAAGTTTCGATTCAACTTTATATTACATAATGGTTGAAATATTCGTAGATTACGTACCTCTATACAGACGGATAGTCGTATAATTTTATTTTTACGTAATAGTGAAATGTCGGCCGTCCTGTGGGAATTGTGGTCGAATCTTTAAAGTTTAATATACTTATTTGGCAACGTTAATATCGCTGGTGATACCGATACGATCAAAAAAAAAAAACATCCTAAACAATTTCGCTCAAAAACTATACGCACGATATTATATCAAAAAAGAAGAAAAATTATTAAATTTTATTTTGCAGTCAAATTATTCGATGTAATATTTAACGTCGAAAGCAATTTCTCTTACTCAAGTGTATCTACGTATATTCTCTCTTTTTATAACACTTTTTTTTTTCTTACTCTTAGGCATTTGGCTTAACTCTTGCAAATTTGTGCATCTACGTAGGTATATTTAGAACGATTTGTGACGCTAATTATTACATATAGGTTACAAGAGACATTTCATCACTGTATACACACATACAGGTAGGTATATGTGTGACGTATGTGGTATGTATCCTTGGTTACTGCTTAGCAAAGCATAAGATGTGAAATCGTCTAACTGTAAAACAAACTCATGAAAATATGTATCAGCTGATTCTGTACTAGGTTAAATCTCGTATTAATATTTCTTCATAATATTTTTATTTATATTTATTCTTATTATTACAGTCTAATTATTATACGGATAAATCCGGGTGCAATAAATTTCCATTGTTGTTTCAATTTGCAACACTATTTTATTCATTTATTTTATTTTTTTTTGCGACAATTAATAACAGAAATTCTGCAATTCCTGAACCTCTTATTGCACAATTCTTAATTATTGATCGGTGCGTGTAATTGTAAATGGGTGCTGGTTTCTCTTGTTATTATACACAGACTCATGTATGTACGTTTATTGTTTTTTCGTTTTGTTTTTTTCAAAATCAAGTACAAAAAAAAACCTTGTATCCAATTGAATTTCGTTTTTTAATTTTTACCTCAAATATCGTAGTGCTAAAAGTTTATTGTCGAACAGTAAAATTGCAAATTTAATTTGCAAGTGAATGCCATAGGTGAACAATTTGACACTGTGATATACACGGATCTATCGCTTCTTTATAAATATATATTACCTATGCGGAAACGAAAAGGTAATTTATATACATAGATCATCAGTTCAATTGATTTATATACTTTCTCGCCTTGAGGAACTAACTGACGAATAGTCAGTGAAAGTCGTAAAAATTTATTTGTACAGATCCCTAGTCAGCACCCTAAATCCAACATCTTATATGGTCTTCTTCCTCATCTTTTATATTTTTTTCCTTCAATTTGATCCCCTTTTTTTTCTAACTTATTGTTAATACAACTTTTACCTTTCTTTTTGGCCTCATTGACTCCCTGGTGAAACTTATGGTCTTAAATTATCTTGACGTATTTTCTTTATTTTATTAACGCGAGATATAAGGTCGCGTGTTAAAACACAAGTGCAAAAACGCTATTCATAACTCTTACCAATAAGCTTTTTACGGTTTTGTCAAACGGTAGAAATTTTATTATACGTTGTTCAATTTTCATATCTGGGGTGTTTTTTTGTTTTTTTTTTTCTTTACTCCATTTTTCTTATAACTGATTGGAATAGAACAGTGAAAATTAATCGTTAAATTCTTCAACGCTATTTACAGTGTAAGGAAATAAAAATAAAAAAATTCATTTCCCTCTAGAATTTCGCTCAGAAAAGTTATTAGCATTTAGATCTACCTAGTTGCAAATTAAAGTTACACAACTAACCAAATTAGGTTATAAAATAATATAATTATATGCACATATATTACCACAGACCTGCATAGTTTCTGAAGTGGAAAGTCAAAACATTTAATAAATTTTTGGCAGCCTTGATTATTTTTTTACAATTTTACAACTAGCAGTTTCCATTATATATATATATTTTTTTTTCTTGTTTTATCTCATCTATCAAATCGTCGAATATATTTATCTATGTTCTTACGAGACATATACCCAATTACTTAATAAAATCCTTCCGTAATTCTATTTCACCCAATTTAAATATATATAACAGTAATATTTCATTCTCGAGACGATTCATCCGTAGATATCGGCATTAGTCTTACAATTAATAATATGGCATATATACATATGGGGATCAGCAAAGTTAGTACCACAAATTTTTATTGTTATATAAGAATTCACTTTTCTTTTTATCTTTTATCGCACATCTGAAATAATCTACTTAAATACTATCAAGATCAAGCGAGTTTTTATTTCTTAATTTGCGAAAAATTGCCACAAGCGATTGCGCGTTCATTGTATGAAAAAAAAAAAAAAAAAAATGCATTTTGGCAAGTTCAACTTTATCCTTAAATTCTATATGGCTCATATACTTACCTATATGTATATGTATCTACCTACACGCGACATACGCACAGTCATTTATATACGACAAGTGTTTACGGTTTTGAATCTTTAATTCGAAAAATTTGAATATGTTTAATATCAGTTTTGTCGCGCTCTACATATCATCAACGGATATTAACATACGGTTAACATCTCATTAACACCATGCTCTTCATGAGGTTATATACCTAGCCGATGAATGCTCTCACGTGAACGTGCTCGACTTTGGTACAATGACATTATATTATATACACACAACTATACGCCTATCGTCCCTTATTAGTTTTCAAGGTACAGATAGGTACATGGGTTAGATATATTCCGAAAACAAGTGAGTTTATCATTAATATAGTAGAAGGAGGATTTTCGTAAGTTAGAAAATAAACGACAGTTATAAATACTTGCGAAAGGCTTATCTTTATTACATATTTGGCACAGTTCAATGTGAACGAAATCATAACAAGCTTGTGAACGATTTATTACGTAATATAATATGGAGTTATAATATATATATATATATTTAAATGAAATATTAAGGTAATGTTAAGACTTGATGAAAATGAAAATATAATATTCAATTTTATTGTGATTTCTTTTCTTCTTCATTTCCGTTTGAATAGAATGAATACAGCTATGATAGTGACAGCTATAAATGGCACAGCAATCATTCTGCAACAAGTGAAACTTTAATGATTAGATATGCTATTATGACTTCTTACAATCACTACCCACATACATTTGTCTGGGAATTGAAAACAAATAATTCATATATTCGTTGACCGCGTATTAACAATGTTCAAAATACGGCTACTAGAACGTGGGAAGTAATTGACTTTTAATCAATAGAAATTCGCAAATTATAATCGAAATTTGTATACTTTTGCCAAGTAGGTTTGGGACAGTTCCACTTTTTCTTGGCTTCAAGTGCTCTGATATCATCCTGAATAACGAAAAAAATAAAAATCATAAATTAAAGAATCGATAATATTTAAAGAGACAAAAAATATAAAAATTATTACCGCATCCAAACATCCGATCTGCAAAGTTCCAAGTATTTCTTTAGCGTCACTAGAATGTGATACATCATAGAAGGCCTTTGTAGCATCGGTTCCCGCTTCATTTAAAATTTCTTGATCTCCTCCTGGATGCTGTGGAACGAATGATGTCACATCATATGAACGTGTTATAGCTCAAATTCAATGACGCTAGTAGCTGAATGGCTTGAAAAAAAACCTCCCAAGATTATCTAAGAAGGAACAATAACCGCAATAACATTTTCCGTAAATTACCCCGTGAATTAACCCTAGAACTGTACAATGTACTTCGAACAATTTTGAATCCACTAATTAAGGTTTTTTCTAAACTAACTTGATCATGATTTTATGTTTTTTTTTTTGTTATTTTAACTGAAAAGTTCGAACTCCAAATTTTTTGAAGAGAGTTAAGAAGCACATTAGGGGTCCATTGGACTCCAGTGTACCCCCTCGTGTCCTGGGGTTAACCAACCACGTGACTCTATCATCTATACAAGACATCTATACGTATAACCTACCTCATTTAAGTATTTAGTAACATCGTAAACTTTCCCATCGATAACTATCCAGCACGATTCTCTTTCCCGATGTCTATTCACTTCTTCCAACGTGTATATCATACTCGCCATATTGTGCTTTGTAATCTAGTGCAGTATGCGAGTATATACTATATTAACATTGACGTCAGTTGTTGCCTCACTTACTGCCCAAGATCAACTGGCTTCGACTTTCGTATTGAGTTCTCATTCTTGGTAGGGGTTTCCCCTACTCTTATCTGTATAAATATGTGTATATACTTGTATAGATCGATATAGAGGATAATTCTTTGAAAATCTAATAGTGAAAAATTAGCTGATATTAAATTTATAGAAAATGTAGTTTCTTATCTAGTATGCAGTTTGTATGTTATTCTTTATTCTATGATTATATCAGTTCATTAGGTATATAATCTGTAGATATATATATGACTATGACATGCGCGATATTCAAGGCTACTATTACATGATGTTTTCAGTCACGTTCACTGACTGTGCAGACGTACAGTTAACAGAATAAACAGCTGACCATTATACACCGTCGATGTAATAATCTATGATGATCTTTTGATGAAATAAAAATTTGGGTCGGATATATTATCATGTCATAAATTTATTATGGGATGACACACATATATCATACGCATTGGGTATGTTATCTAATTGTATAAGTTTAGGAAAAAGGAACTGTGCATGCAGACAGGAAAAAAAATTATGCTAATGTCAAAAGTTGTTGGATTTGTCTTTCCTATTCTATAGATGAATTATTTACCTGAAAAATGACCCTCTTGCTCTATGTAGGAAAAAAAAAAAAGGAAGTTTTTCTTTGAATATTATATTTTCTGATCATAAATGAAACAGATGTTCATATATATGTCAAGTTGGTGACCAATTTATCAATTTTAACGTCACTACGTGGACGATATCGCAATTCGTACATATTGATTCGTTACTTCAAATACGTTTGTACAAATATTACTAATAAATATAAAATCAACATCTGTCTTTCACCAATTGTATAACAATGAATTCGTATATTCACTTGTTTACGTAGGTATAGATAAAAAATGACACGTCGTACTTCAATATTGCGGTTTCATTATGTATCGCTAATTGACAGAATACATGTTTCCAGATATCCTGCAGGATTTCTTCCATCCAGTCTACCATTGCATATATACCTTTATAGTTCACCAAGTACTAATTGCACAATTACGTAAAACCGCTCAATTTGCATTTTGGATTTAGCCAGAGGATTTCGCTTGCAGGTCCAATTTCTGTACGCCAGTTTCACCATCCGGTACATTTCATGACGTGTAATTGCATCCGTATAGTCTTCAGTTGCAGACTTATACGTATAGGTATGCAGATGTATTCTCTTCGAGTGTCGTTCTATTTTACAATTATATTTATCTTTATCCCCTTTACGATACATTTATCAATTTTATTTGTTTCATACTAGATTCAAATATATAGTCCCTTTCTCATTGATCATTTCAATAGCTGAAATACCTCGTTATTATCTTCAATTAACATTCGCAATGACGATGTCTCGTTGAGACTTACGTAAAATAATGTCGGAATTTATCCCTTGAGAAAAATGACCGCGATCGATAATCCTAATCGATAAACCGCAGACCAAATAATTTGAATCAATTAGTAAAAAAACAAAATGAAAAAAAAAAGAAAATGATCAACGGGTAATTTCACAGGGTTTAACTTTGCGTGAGAATCGAATTGCCTTGCATGCGTTGATCTAGGTGTTATAGGCTAGTTGCGTCAACAATTTGTCACCATTAAGATACCGGAAGCTAAAAGCAAGGCGCAGACTTGTGAAGAGCATTGACCTCGCCATAACATACAGTGGACAATCGTGACTAGGGTAAAATTATCTTTATATTTTATTTTAATTAAATTTCTTTCATGTTTTACTATACCGAAATTTGATTATTTGGTCAATTATTAAGCTGGGTAAATATAATTAAGAGACAATTTATCGGTCGACCATTTACGAAATTGCAAATCAATAATCTGCACATATTACGCGTATGTACCTTTAGACCAAAATCTGCACGTACTTATATATTATCTGCATTGAATTTCCAATTCCACGCATACTTGGCACATAATATTATAATATGTATAATGTTGAATGTAAAGCTGGAGAATCAAATATCTCTATTAAGTACGCCTACGTGGCGCAAGCCCGTGATTCGTAATTACAGACTAATCAGGTAATAATTAGAACCTCAGATAGCATTCGCTGGGTAACTAGAATGTACCTTAACTCTGAACTTGATTATCTTCATGTATTTACTTATTGAGATAATCAGTTTCGTGAAACGAGGCGAAAATTAATCATTCATTCGATATATCTGCAGATGCAATATCCAAAATATCATATAGTAAAATATTATTAAATTCTAAATGCCGATATATTTTTCTAATTTTATTCGCAATTTGAAATTTAAATATTCAACGCATGTTAACGTTAAATTTATTCGATTTGTGGATCTAACTAATCTCTTCAGAAAAAACTCTGTTCGAACTGTCGCGTTTTGTCTCAGTCACAAGCAACAGGTAGTTAGGATAGTCATTTAATATTGTCCTTTACAGGTGAACTGAATAGCGAACCACCAATTTTCTATAGTACTCAGTTTTTCAGCTACAGTCATATATGTATAATCGTCTTATTTTTTAGAAAAAATCTGAAAAAATAAACTGAGTGTCTTTCAAAGTGAGAATAATCATATAAAAAATCGAGGGCCCAATCCGAGAAGTCAAGGGTCAGACCCTGGTCGAAGTGGTATGAAATGTCCCTTATATACTTATGCAGTCTATTAACTCAGGTACCTACTTGTGGAAAATTTCTAATGGCTCTCGATTCTGAATATACCTCATTAAAATCATTAAGAAAAGAACTTTTTGCAATAATACTCATACATATATCCTCTGGCATATATAAAAAGTTCGAAAATGTACGAACGAGATTATATACCTGTGCATATAATTGGGTACCCTATTGGTCTCATCCACGAAAATACCCCGAACAATCACTAAAGTCATGTAGCTCAAAATCAACCACGCCAAGTATACATAATAATTGTGAGAAAAAATGCATCGATCCCAAAATCCAAAGTTCGTATCGTAATATCTTACCACTAAAGTACTCTTATGTATAGTTTGCTAGGGATTTCCAGCCTCCTGGGACAACAGATACAGGCAGATTTCGCATGCCTCGGGTACATCCCCTACACCGTGATTCCGTTACCTCCGTAATCATCTCTACGGAAGTACTTTGCCTTGCTAATTAAGCTGTTAGAACGATGTCGTACAGGTTCGTAAGTGGCTTCGACGACTCGACGGATCAGAAGTGATGAGGTCGAAAACATTTTTTGTATTATCGCAAAAGATCTAGTCTACTTTTAAAATCGTTAATAAAATATCGATGAGAGAATTTCCAAGTTTATTGATGACCGCAATTTCGCAGATTTCACTTTTGAATTTTTATTTCGATTCATTTTGTCGATATTATGTCACACATTTCTACATCGATTAAAGTAGGCCGATTATTTTACCAGTTTTGTTAAACCAAAAATTATAAATTCTGTGATTTGTATCTACCGATATGCGATGGACCACACACGTGAAATTAACTGTAAGAGAACAGGGCTTGTCATCACTTTGTGACATTGTTTTGATATAATCATGTGTTTACTATTAAAATTATCTTATTATTATCTCTTACTTTGTGAACGATATTCAAAAATTGGTTTTAAGTACCTTTTCATTTTTTTGATTACAGGTGAGCCCAAAAATCTATGATTATCTTACTGTTTACTTTATTTTCATCGTGGAGCACTGTGAGTAGACAAGTTTTTAACTCACCCAAGGATTTATTGTTAAATGCTTTGTAGGGTTATTGTCAATTTTTTAAAAAAAATTTCAAAATGAACATGTTTGATCGCACATTGATGACTGTAGGTATAGCTTATCGTTATTTTATGTAATTCCGATATTAAATTTGAATTATAAAAATTTTCTGAACCGACACTGTGCATCTTCACGATATTCGGGTGCTTATCAGAAATAAAATTATGCTATACGTTCACGATTTGAAATTAAAGAAATAGAAATGTTTCGATTTTTAGATTCGAATATTGGGCATAAATTTGATTAATATGTTAACTTTTCACTTTTCTCGTTATTTTCATTTTTACCGTACAATCAGTGGCAAAATAATTCAGCTCTTTCAAGTTCATGACGTACTTCAGACGATTTTATTGAAAATCTGTAACAGGTGTTAATAGAAATGATAATAGAATGGGTTCTAATTCGGTTCAGTAAATTTAATTGGATACGGTAACCCAAGGAAATCAATTTTCATGCACAACAGGCACAACCTACAATTACAGTTTCTCAGGCTTAACTTCAAATTGTGGTTTCCCAAGTTGCCGCAAATTCTCCAAGGCGAAGGAATCCTTCTAAGAAACATCATTCACGTGTCCAACGAGACAATGACAGATCGTTGTAGTCGTGTTCGTATTATATGTATCTGGGATCCGAAATCTACTTAAATAGTTAATTATCCGAAGGAATTAACGCATTTCTCTTGAAATCTGGTATATACATTATTATTATTATCAACATTTATCGTGACGTAATCTTGATACATTCACATACCCTAATTCCTTTAATATTTTAACCCAATATTACGAAAGTTTGTAAAATCAATTTACACTCATCAGAATTCTTATTTCTTTGGTAATGGCCGCACGTGCGTCTCTGACCCCACAAAAGTATATGTAGATTCCGAAGGTCAGTATACGGTTATATTTCCAATACGTGAATACTCGGTTTACCCATATAGCTGCCAGAAATCGCCCTGCCTTTCACGCATTTTGCCTTACTTTAAAAAGAAACCACGTGACGATGATCGCTTGATAAGAGCAGCTTTAGGTGAATTTGAATAATCGAAAGCTAGAGCTGCCTGCCCCTGACATTCAAATATATTTTCGTTCACATTTCAGTTGGAAAAAAAAAACCAGAAAAAAGTGAAAAAGATATTCAAAAAATGTAAAAAAAATTACAAAAATTTATCACATTTATCGTTCACGCTTTTTGGAACTTGAATACACGATTTGTAATCATTTATATACGTTTTCAAAAACATTCTACACACCTATAATACGTCGAAATTATTCAATGTTGACTTATTTTTTATGAATATATCTTATTTTAATGCTAATTTTAGAGTTGCTATTAATCGATAAACATCAATAAAACTCAATCGAAAACTCTCAAAAATATACAAAAAAATCAATCTATATATAGTAATACACACGCTATAAGCGAGAATATCAATTTCGATAAATAAATTAAAAGTCTACCGCAAAATCAAAAAACAATTTGAAATTTCCGTGCGTTCTGTATGCTTATCAATCGCAGTTGCATGCTTGCTGGTTTTCTATGCCTGGAATATATGATTAGATACGTACACTGGGTACAGACGTACATACATACATACATAAATTCTATATGTATATATGTATATATGAAGCTGCAATTGCAGCATGCTCGAATCCTTTGTTCATTCCATTGTCGTAAACTTATTGAAGGTAGGTATATGTATATGAATAGTCTACCATTCTACTGCACAGATCCGGAATTTCCAGTCGCAAAGTATGAACACTATCCCGCGATATTCATCAATCATTGTCACATAAAAATATAGGAGTAGAATAAAAATGAAAAAATTATTTGTCGATAGATTTTTCATCAGTTTGATTATGGTGTTATAAATTAATACGCTGTTGAATTATACTATTGAATTACTATAGAGTATATGCAATAGTAAATCCTAACTATAGTCTTCACCGGTGGTTCATTTTGTATTCGAGTCTGCAGTTGAAATTCCTACAGTATTACCCGATGTGTCACTTTCGATTCGAAAGTATACACAAGCAGGTATCGTCCTTCCGTCTGATTATGTTTATCTTCTCGTTGTGACTCTTTGCCATTTGCAACGACATATATCCTATTATCCACAATCTGTACTTATCGTTACACACAAGCGAAAATGTCAAGCGCTTTGGCGAACGGATTAGTCTGTATTAATCTCTGGTCTGATCGTGAGTGACGATAATCGTGGGGGTGTCGAAGCGAGAATAACTTATCGTTAGGCAAATAAACTCTCTCTTTCTCTCTCTCTCTGCACATAGAACAATCAGCTGTCCAAAGCTAAACCGTATTCGCTAGGTTTCTGGTTTGGGATTCACCTTTTGATTCCGAAACTGCCTTATATTATATTATATACCCTGTACCTATACCTACGTATAATATAACAATCGAGGACAAAGGATCTTGCGGGTACCATTTATTCCCAAATGTACGAGCTCGAGCTCGAGGCCGCAATTCCGACGCGATGATCTGATTTATGATAAAAATAATTGGATCTCTTGGACCCGTTTTGGGGTTAGGTAAGTAGGGCTGACCGTGAACGATCAGAAGTGAATCTTTTTTTCTTTTTGACTAATGGCTTGCAGACTCTCCGGCTGTTATTAATGGAGAAGAGAAATGGCATGGAATTGATGATGGTCAGTGAATAGTTAAATGCAGTTTTAGGAAGAAAACACAAAGTATTTAGAAAATACTGCAAAGATTTAAAGAGTTTAAGTAAAATTTTTAACACGTTCTTTTCTTCTTATTTTCCCGCTTACAGCTTTTGTTGTAATTTCTTTCCGTTATTTTTTTTATTCTTTTTTTGTTTTTTAATAAATGGCAGGACGTTGCTCGCTCTCTATGCTAATTCGAACGTTTTGTTCAGCTTCTATTAGACTGGACGTGTTTCCTGTGGTTTTCAATAATTGTGAGGTGAACCGTGTGAAAGACCAATTCAGAATAACAAGTTTGGTTATTGTAATTTACAGGGTTGTTTGCCTATGTTATGTTGAACGCAATTGGCAAGCATCCAACTGATCTTTTTGTCGGTTTGGTTACAGATAACTCAAGTGCCTTTGAATCTATTAGCTCGAAGTTTTATTCACCTGTGAAATAAAATCCGATGATTCGTGAAATTCAATTAAAGTCAATATTAAATTCAATTACTACACGTCAAGTAGACTGTTGCCCATATTCCATGAGGTGGGTAAAAGCAAATAAATAATTTCATCAAATAGTGTGAAATATTATTTATGTATCCGTTTTATCAAATTCACATTTATTCGGGTCCAAAATAAAATGCTAACAATTCAACCCCTGAGTAATAACATCGTGTATGTGTCAATTTTTAAATCCACCAAAACTTCTAACAACAAACTGTCTCGTTAAAAAGCTTCACTTGCAATTTTTTACGATGACACGTCGTGCCTAAAAATTAAAAATCATGATTCATCCGCATATTCTATCTCCACTAGAGACTCATTGAAATATGAGTCTTCGTTTTCCGAGTAAATTGAATACCCAACGTAACTTTACATCGTGAACTTTAATCACGGGTTTGCTTATTACCTTCGGCAGTTAGGTGACAAACGTAACATGCCTTCTAATGAAATTAACTTTGGTAAGTCCATCTGACAAGAGCTTAAGTCGTGTTTTGCTTCGCGGTTCATCCATGGATTTAGGAATAGCAAAGTCCATGGATCCATCACGTCTGATCCTTAATTGCTAGTAAAACTAAGGACGTTGTACTAGCTCGAAAAATATCACACAGTTCCCATTCGTCTTCGTATTCATTAAAGATAAAATTAGCTGGAAGTGATGTAACGAAAAACTGATAGCTGCAATTTTTGATTATCTAATTCCATTGTCTGACGTAATTTTAAACTGCAAACACCTCGAAAAGGTACATAGTTAAAATTTTCAAAGCTTTGAACTTGACTAATTGGACAGTGACTATAGCAGACAGTTATATGTATTGTTCTTTTGTTCTGTACGTCGGTGCTTTGATAAAATAGAGAATCTCCATCATAACCCGGGTACCTTGTATATGCTCGAGAACTTTCATCCCTTGAAATAACGCCATCGAATATTTGCCAGGTCAGGATCCTTTTGTATTATTGTAACGTTGTCAATTGTACAAGCGCTAGACTTTGGCTTGTTATGTATTTTGGGAAAATAGTTTTAACGGATTTTTGTTTTTTTTTGTTTTTTTGTCTGCTTTTGTCTCCGACTAAAACCAGCTTCTCGGAAGACTGTTATCAAACTATCCGACAAGATGATTGATCACAACGTCGTTAATGTTCGTTGTAGAGGTTCTTGGACTAGAAAACTATGAAACGTTCGATCATCCGGTACTCTGGATAAAAGTTGTCTCATCGTAACAACATTGACCGCGTAAAGAATCCCACGGGTATTACTTTTTCTCGTTACGTAAAACGCAGGTTTTCCGTACCGCGACGGGATTTTATTGTGGCATAAAAATCACGGTATGGAGGGTATGCGTTGTTCACGGTTCCCAGGGGGTAATGCAACGAGTACTTTTTGTCCCAGTAAACACGCCAAGCCACTTGCGTTTGAGAGTATTTTGTCGTTGCTTTTTTTTTCCACTCGTTTTACAATTATTTTTAAAACGGCATTGCACCTCACCACGAGTCACTTCAACGCTGTTATTTTCAGTTATTTTACTACTATACAAGAAAATAAAATAAAATTAATTAAATGATCACTATAGTTAATTAGATTGATTTTTATTTGATTACATCGGCTAGAAGGTAGCGTGAAATTCTTATAAAATCGTAAGAAATTCAACGAACATTTAATTCCTTATTCTCCGGGAACAGAAGGTTGGCTTTAGTATTAGCATTGAAATTGGAATCGTTAGTGAACTCCTCCTTTCCTCTTTCTGAAAAGTTCTCAAATCCGATATTCTTGGTTTCATTTTACATTTTACTTTTCACTCAAATTTATTTCACACAAACAAGAAAAAAACCACAAGGAAGTTTCGAATTTGTTACAATAACATTCGAGATGATTATTCTTTTGATTTAAAATAGAAGTTTGAAACATTGAACGCAATTTCATTGCTCGGAATAAGCTTGCGCTCGAGAGCTTTCTTGAAAAATATTAAAACAAAGAAGAAATAAAAATAATTAATAAAAATTCACTAAGCCGAACACCTCGGAGAGGTTTTTACTTTTTTTTTGCAAGAAATTTAGCTCGGAGTTCGGCTGATCGATCGCTATAAGATTGAAGAAGAAAAAAAAATAAGTAATATCAGTTTTACGTAATTGGTAATTGTTGTTGCCGCACGTTTGTGGCTTGCAATCCGCTCCTACGATTATAACCGTACACCGGGAACTCTACGAGTTACACAAAATTTACCCCCGGAAATTGAACTCCGTAGGGGAACGTAATGAACAATTTATCGAAAAGCAATTTAATTTCAAATCCAATTTGAATTTCTGAACCAATTGGTACATGCAGAATCGGTTAATACCTTTGCAAATCATACCATATCCATTATATTATACACGAACTATACTCGATGCCCGTCCATAATTAACTGGCCTCAAATAATTTACATATTCCGTGGAGTCCCTTATGTCTACCAATTCGTATTACTAACCGCCTATTACAAACTACGTGTATTATCAAGTGGGCAATTTACATTTACCGAAGAAAATAATCAGAAGATGAAAATTGTGATCGATTGATCGTATATGATAAAGATATTAATCGACTTGCTGTAATTTACTAAAGTGGTAGATGATCTAAAACGCCATTCAATAATTATCGTATTACGGTATTCCCTAACGTATATTGAACGTGATCAAACGTTGTGCAAATTAGTTAGATCATCGTCAGCCAGGTGATTTATTATTGCTGGCGGAAATTGAGCCATCAGAAACCTAATCACGAAGTTCTGCCGTTGGGACAGAGTTGGGATGTCAAGTTTGCGAGAGATATCATTTTCCGTTGACCACCTTTTGGACTATTGGATTAAATATACAAAGATGATAAACTCACGAAAATCAACATTTCTTAATCGGGAATTGTGATCACTGAATTTTTTAAAACTGCAATAAATTTACAGAAAATACTTACAACATTAGAATTTTTGTCAATGCAGCGAATAAACGATCCTTTCATAATAATTTAATTAATTTGATTCAACTCGACGTAATTTTATTCTTATTTAGTTTTTGTTCGTAGCAAATATCATCTGATATAAAATTTTCACAGACATTTTTATTGGTCAAAGACCATCGAGTGGTATCTACGCTTATATTTTTACGAGCTGCAAGGAGTTTCCTGATTCTTTTTGTCTCGCACGTGCGAAGGAAAAATCAGCACGTAATTTTATAGAGTACGTGCTCAGCTTCCCGAAGGAATAACGGACTAAAAACAAGTAAAAAGGACATCGACGTTCGATGGATCACGTACATATACGTCGCGGAGAGTATTTTGATTCCGCAATTTTTACATTTGTAACTTTGCTTCGTTCAGAGTCATTGTGAATATATACCGATCGTCGTCGTATTATAGATTTTAAAACTTGAATAGGTAAATTACTCAAAAATATTTTGTGACATATTTTGAAAATTTATCAACTTATTTCAACTTTTGTAAATCGAATTTCAAGGAAACATAATTTCGGGTCGATAAATGGAAAAAGAAATTTGTAGAAAAAATTGAATCTTAGGACTTTTTAAAATTGTAGATTTAATTTGTCAGAATTACCGTAACACAGCAAGGAAATATATAGCTTGACAAGACTTTTTCCTGTTCTTTGACATCAAATTTACTGACATAAGGTCTGACACGTTTCTTGTACGGTATATGTGAATGTACTCGAGACATTTTCGCGGTCTGGCACCAGAGAAGAGAGAGACATAAATTCTGAGATGAATCTCCAAATTATTTTATGTGTGTAGCGTCGGTGAGATAATTTCAGCTTCACCCTAGTGGTGCGTTCGACATGTTTCATCTCAGCGTTCTTTGCTACAACATAAAGCCGTTTGAACCACCTGCAGTTCTATTTCGTGATTCAAAAAATCTATTGCTCTATATACGAAGAGGATGAGAGATGAAAAAGCGCATTGCAGATAATCTCATCAATGACATAATCATAATCGTAATAATAACCGTGGATCGTACTGCCTGCAAAGTATAAAATTTTATTTTATACCCTGCGAATTCGTAAAATTATAATTGTTTCGCGTTTTGTTGCCTGGGTCAGGTAGCGAGATTAGACTTTGTCAGTTACGCTTACATCTTCTTACTTCGTTCCTTTGACACTAACAATTATTATTAATAGAGGTACGACCTCAATGTTGCATTTATTATATTCCGTAAATTTTCTTTGTCTCTTAGAACAGTTTCTTATACGAGTCGAGTTCTTACAATTAGTACCAGCTTTGCGTAACGCCAACTATGTTAAAACAAGTTACTGAAGAGGCATTTTACTCAGAAGAAAGTTTCCCTTCTCAATTTCTCAGGGGAGATTTTTATTATTATCAACCTGACAAGCTACTGTCAGAACTATACCCTACACTGAGAAAATTCAACTGACTTTAGCGATGATTAATTGCAGTTTTCCTTACGTTATGTTTCAGCTTGGCTCTCTGAAGGGATATTATCTATTTACTCATAAACAAGTTCACAAACGGTCCGTAACAACAAGCGATCATCATCACAAGGTCCTCAAAGATGAGCCACAGGTGAGAATAAATTCATACTAGTAAGGGGAAATTTATACCGAGAGCATAACATCTGAAAGTAGAAAAATTATCCGACGAATTTTTTCAAGTTTTTCATTAAATTTTGCAAATTCTTCTCTGCGAAGTTGAGGCTTATTTGCGATTCATTAATCTTTCATTTCTGTTTTGTAATTAGTGGCAATTAGACGTCGCAGAATCTTAGCGTCAAATTGTTAAGATTTAATTATTTTCTTACTAATGCTGGACAATTACCGTGAAGAAGAAAGTTAATTTATCGTTTGAAGCGTCAAAGCGATGAATAAATATATTACACGAATGATTATTATTTCAGGTACATTGGTTCCAACAGCAGCATGAGAAAAAACGAAAGAAGAGAGACTTCAGCGGGCCCTCCTTTACCTTTAGCGACTATCCGACATTTTCTGATGACTACAACCCTAGGCAGAAACAACAGTATCATCAGCAGAAAAATCGCGGAGTTGCTTTACAAACCCTTTTCACAGATCCACTTTTCAAAGAGCAGTGGTACTTGGTTAGTATCGCCGTTTAGAATCGACCCGTTTTTACCCGCTTCAATGAGTACCCTTCAAACGATTAAGCTTCACGAAGCAATTTCCACCTTTCGAGATGTTTCGTACTGAAAATTTCTCAAACAACTCCCCCTTCAGCATTACGTCAATGTTCTTTCATATTTCACGCTCTTTGTTACCACCGAAAATCGGCGATTTTTCATCTATATTATAAATAACGGGAATTGGACCCATCGTGAACGTATAATAATTTCCCTTAGAACGGTGGAGCGAAGGACGGTTACGACATGAACATCGGACCAGCCTGGCAAAAAGGATATACTGGAAAAGGAGTAGTAGTATCTATTCTCGACGATGGTATTCAGACTAATCATCCAGATCTTGCTTTGAACTATGATCATGAGGCTAGTACAGACATAAATGACAACGACAATGATCCCATGCCACGAGATAATGGTGATAACAAACACGGGACAAGATGTGCTGGAGAGGTTGCAGCTGTAGCGTTTAACAATTATTGCGGTGTTGGTGTTGCTTTCAACTCTAGCATCGGTGGTAAGCTCAAAATTGCTAGGAAAACGACATAAAAATTATTCCAATTTCTCAAATTTAAAAATTTATATACATTTTCAATGTTGCAACATCTCAGGAGTCAGAATGCTCGATGGGCCTGTAAACGACGCCGTTGAGGCCAGAGCTTTGGGTTTAAATCCGAGCCACATTGATATCTATAGCGCTTCCTGGGGTCCCGAAGACGATGGTAAGACCGTCGACGGTCCAGGTCCATTGGCAAGACGCGCCTTCATCTATGGTGTAACCAGCGTGAGTTAATTGACATTGTACTTGATTAAAATTTTATAAAAATCAGCGTGACCATGATCTTTCCATTTCTGGTAGGGTCGTGGTGGAAAGGGTTCGATTTTTGTGTGGGCTTCGGGTAACGGTGGGAGACATACGGACTCGTGTAACTGCGATGGTTACACGAATAGCATTTTTACATTGTCAATATCAAGTGCGACACAAGGGGGTTACAAGCCTTGGTACCTTGAGGAGTGTAGTTCGACTTTAGCGTCTACATACTCCTCCGGTACGCCCGGAAATGATAAAAGTGTCGCTACCGTAGACATGGACGCAAAACTTCGTCCTGATCATATTTGCACTGTTGAACACACCGGAACTTCGGCATCGGCTCCGTTAGCTGCTGGTATAGCGGCTCTGGCTTTAGAAGCAAATCCAGGTCTAAGTTGGAGGGATATGCAATATCTTGTTGTACTTTCGTCGAGATCTGGTCCTCTCGAAAAAGAACCGGGATGGATTTTGAACGGTGTTAAAAGGAAAGTGTCTCACAAGTTTGGATACGGTTTAATGGACGCTGGAGCTATGGTCAGTTTGGCTGAACAATGGACCAATGTTCCTCCCCAACATATATGCAAATCTCAGGAAATAAATGAGGAAAGATCTATCGATCCTACCCCTGGATACACCCTCAGTGTTCATATGGATGTCAGTGGGTGTGCAGGGACTTTGAATGAAGTTCGATTCCTGGAACATGTTCAGTGCAAGGTATGTGCGATGTTGATTTCTTTGCAATGCTTCTTAGTCGTGGAATCAATTGAATATTCAGTGGGTGACGAGATTTTTTCACTCACTTTGTGACGAACCTCCTTAATCCGCGAACGTTAAACCGTGTGGTTTAGGTCTCGCTGAGATTCTTCCCTCGTGGTAATTTGCGTCTACTTTTGACTTCGCCAATGGGGACAACATCCACTTTACTATTCGAAAGACCCAGGGATGTCCTAAGCTCGAATTTCGATGACTGGCCATTCCTCAGTGTTCATTTCTGGGGTGAGAAAGCTGACGGAAGATGGACTCTGCAAATTATCAACGCCGGTAATCGTCGCGTCAACACTCCAGGCAAGTTAAAGTCTCTGAAACCTTATTCTTCGCTGAAATTATTTTCTTCGAGCTTTTCCGTTCACCTATTGGAATTGTTGCATGTTCTTTCCTCGTTTTTCTGTGAACATCAATTTTCTTATCTAAAAAATATTTTGCTAAACTAATCGTAAAAATTTTTATCGAACAAATTTTCGAACAACAACTTTACGATGCAAAATAAAAATAGAATTTTGTTGAACAGTGTCATTGCTCTGCATGTCTTTCGTCTTCATTTCACAGTAGTTTTCGTCGCTTCAGATTCAACCGCATAGAGTCAACTGTGACATGTTTACCAGTGCTTTTTACTGGCCATGTTCTTTGTTTTTTTTTTTCTCGCACCTTTTCTTTCAGCTGAATCTATTGTCCTGGGATTGCATGTCTGGCACCAGAATTTCATATGAAATGAAATGTCATCTTGTGACACTGTCCCAGGCTCCAGTGAAGCTGCTTATTCTATTAATTTGCGTTTTTGTCCGTCCTGCAGGCTTTAGCCCCGTGCATACATGCACCCTTTTGAATTAGAGGTTTTTTAAAAACTGTTACAGGAATCCTGAAGAAATGGCAGCTTATCTTTTACGGAACGTCTACCAACCCAATTAGGATTAGGACACAGCAGTTTAACCCGGTACACGCGAATCCTTCAGCCTTATTTTCCTTCTCTCAAACCCAACTGCCCCAGGGCTTCTACAATTCCGACTTCTTTGGCGTATCTGCGTTTCAGAATTATCAAGGGGCTTTCACTGGGGCTGCTTCTAACGTTGATGAATCAGTTGCCAATCTCGATGGTTCTGCGGCATCGATAATGACCAATCAGTTGCCAAATGATATCGCATCAAATATCGATCGTATGATTAATCACGACTGCGATCCACAATGCGATTCACAGGGCTGTTACGGCGAAGGACCGACTCAATGCATCGCCTGCAAAAACTACCGACTCGACAAGTTAGTGATAAAGTTTTTACTCGCTTTTTACCCTCGATTGACGAATACGGAGAATCCTCTTAAGCCTATACGTGCCTATATTACGCCGCCTGGATCCCTCGAATTTTTCGACAACTACTCTCGAAAAAATTTCACTCCTCTCAAAGGGTTTTATTCTCATCCCAACTCCTTCTCTACTCAATGAATATCTGAATCTTGCCGTTTCAGCACCTGCGTTAGTCGGTGTCCTCCAAGAAGCTTTCCAAATCAAGGCGGAGTTTGCTGGCCCTGTCACGAATCATGCGAAAATTGCGCCGGCGCGGGACAAGACTCTTGTCTATCTTGTGCCCCCGCTCATCTTCGGGTAACGGATCTTGCCGTATGTCTTCAACAGTGCCCCGAGGGATATTACGAGAGTAGGTTTGAAAGGGGTCGTTTATTTTTTTGCTTTACCAAATTTTTTCTTTTAAAAAGAAAGAAATAAAGATCCGATCCCTCTTTTCTTGTACCAAAAAAATTAAATTAAATCACCGAGGAATCTTATACCTTGAGTATTATTTACAATTCGAAAAATTATATGAACAAAGAGAAGCAAATACAACATGGAGTGCACAGCGATTAGTATTATTGTTATTAAATCGCAATATCAAATCTCAGATGCGGAAAATGGCACCTGTATACCCTGCGAGGCAAACTGTGCCAACTGCCAAGATAGACCTGATCACTGTACTAGCTGTGAACACCACCTGGTCATGCATGATAATAAGTGCTATGCTGCATGTCCGATGTACACATACGAGACCATGGACTACAATTGTGAGGCCTGTCATTCGTCATGCGAAACTTGCAATGGTACCGGTCAAACTCAGTGTATTAGTTGCCGACCTGGACTTTACTTTTCCGAAGGTGAGCTTGGAACTATCATCTTGAATTACTTTTTTTTGTTTTTTGTTTTTCTTCTTTTTTGTTGATAACAAGTTTCGCGCGTTTATTATCGTTTTTTTTTTTTACATCATTGAGGAAACTCCTTTATTTTGTATAAGTAAAAATCATCTTTTACATTATCTGTATGACATTTTTTCTGGATTATTTCTATTGGATAATCCCGGAAGGATATACGATCTGTTATCTTTGTGTCATACGTTTTCGAGATGATTTCATTTTAGAAAATCGCTTATCTTATACCATCGACGTTTACCGCAATAATTTTCTCTCTCATTATCTTACATGTTATCTAGATGAAAAAATACTTGTATCATTTCACCTTTATCTAGATAATTAGCTGTGTTATCTTATCAGTACTTTCATTTGTTCAATATTCTCAAAATGATTAAACTTCTTGCCCGTGTAGGCACATGCCGTAACTCTTGTCCAGCGGGCTTTAGTGCTGATAAAAAGAGACGAGAGTGTGTCCCGTGTCCACCAGGATGCTTAACTTGTACATCTTCAAGCTGCAACACCTGCATTACTGACTGGAGCTTAGAAACAAATGGTTATTGCGCTCCTACAAGTCGCACACGATGTGATATAAGAGAATATTTAGAAAACGGACGCTGTAGGAGGTGCCACTCGACTTGTGAAAGCTGTGCTGGACCCACAAGAGACTCATGCATTACCTGCCAGGATTCGCTGCTTCTCCAGGGTAGAAAATGTGTTTCCCAATGCGAAGACGGATTCTATTCTGTTGCCCAACCTGCTAACAGGGCTCTTTGTTTGCCCTGTCTTCATACCTGCAAAACTTGTGTCTCAAGAGTAAACTGTACTGCCTGTCAAGATAGTCTTCAACTACAAAGCGGCGAGTGTAGATCTTCCTGTGCCGACGGGTAAGAAATAGCCTCATGTATTCGTTGATTGTAGAACAATTTGCTAAGCACTGATTCATGTTTACTGTTTTCAGGTTTTACAGCGATCGTGGACAATGTGCTAAGTGTTATCTGTCCTGTAAAACATGTTCAGGTCCACGGAGAGATCAATGCGTCACATGCCCAGGAGGGTGGCAGTTAGCAGCAGGAGAATGCCATCCAGAATGTCCAGAAGGATTTTTCAAATCGAACTTTGGATGCCAGAAATGCCATCATTACTGCAGGACATGCCAAGGTGAAAAAATATGGATAATCTTCTGAGTTTTTTGCTATCAGGGAATTGGTTTTTGTCTAAATTCTAATGTTTTTTAATATTTATTCAATTGGAACACCATCATTTGCTTTCAGGCGAAGGACCACTGGGCTGCACCTCTTGCCCAGCCCATTCAATGCTTGAAGGAGGTCTCTGCATGGAGTGCCTTGGTGCTCAGTATTATGACTCGTTGACCCAACTGTGCAAAAGCTGTCATACGAGCTGCCAGAGGTGTACAGGCCCTGGAAAATTCAATTGTTTGGCATGTGCTAGTCCATTACACCTCGACAAATTGAATAACCAATGCGTTCCTTGCTGTGCAGCAAATGTGAGAAATTCTGAGGACCAAGACTGTTGTATATGCGATCCAGAGACAGGTTAGATAAACTTCTAGTCAGCCTTTTAAACGATCACTAATTAATACGTCATTATAAATTTAAATATCTATGTTTACAGGAGGTTGTAGAAACAGCTCTCCTGCAGGAAAACGAAGAGTTCCTGGCTCTGAATTCTCACATGATGGACCAGGCGCTCAGGGAAGTACAAATGGCTTTGGTAGAACCGAAGATTCTGCGTCATTAGCTGTTACAGCAGCCACAGCTTTTGCAGTTGCTATTTGCTTGGCGTCGATCGCCTTGTTTGCTGCGATATTTGTTGCTCTTCAGGTAAATATTATATATTAAAAAGCTGTTTTGTAATATTGTAAGTGTTTAATTTTTTTATTTACCTGATTAGGCATTTAATGAAAATAACACAAGAACAACAATATGTTGTGTACTCGTGTCATAAAATTTCTTATAGTATAATAATATCATCTTTTACTATCAGTTCATTGATAATTAACAATCATACATTTATATTTAGGCTTTATCGAGGAGAAGAGAATCGACACTTGGCTACACGAAGCTAGCAGTGAGGGTGGAACCTTTGGATGATATGGATGCAGATGATACGACAGAGCTGATGACCTAAGTTTGAGTTTTGTCGCAGCCACTAGGAGAGACAGTACTCATCACAGTATTCCACCAAGGAATATAGTTCAGAATCCTCACTTCTGGAGATTGATCTGTCCTGTGTGCGACAGAATGCTTATTAGTGTTCGGATCTCGCGGTTGTGTAAAATAATTTTTTCTTATTCAGACCCATACGTAACAAGTTGTTTAAATTCTTTCGCAAACGATAGAAAGTATTTAGACTAATTATTGAGCGTTGATCGTATGAATTAATTAACTGAGTAAGTTGATCTGAATATTTTAAATATTGATAAAACTGTATGAAAGAAAGGTGTGGCGTGCGTGCGCGACTAGTGGGCGATTAGAAGTATAATATATATATACCCAATATACAGTAAATCTAGACAAATATAAAAATGAGAAATCGGTGCGTGTTGTTCTGTTCAATAGAGGTGGACTCATGAAGGACATCAAGAGAGTGTAAAATTGTTTGTAAAGTGCCTGATTAGTGATCCCCTGAACCTCTTTACCCCCTGCCCATCGATTTCCTTCATCCAAAAATTGAGTTTTTTTTTTTTTTTTTTTGTTTTATGGCTCCCAATTTTCGACATTAATTATTTCGAGCTGCGTTTAATATAATCTAGTAGGATTTAAGTGAGTATGTGCACATACTAAATACATTTAAAACACAGCCAGAACAAATTTCTTCATTTTATTCTTATGAAGAGAAAAAGGGTGGTGATGTTTCTACTTTCGTTTTTGTAAAGAAAAACCATAACGTTATCACACAACTTATTAACATATTTAATTGTTTTTTTCTTTTTTTTTATATATATATATATATTATATGTATACATACTAGGATACAAATTTGTGGGGGAAAAGATAAAAAAAAAAAATAAAGAAACTATAACTACTGTACGTTATCGCAGCCATTAGCCGCGGTGATCGCTGATTATTATCTATTGTCGTTGAATGTTTATAAAATATAAAGAAAAATATAGAAATTTCGGAGGTGATTCACGTTCAAACAACACGGTATCCTTCCTCTTGAAAAACAGAAAAAAAAAAATAAACTTTTTGTAAATTGATATACTTAATGAATTGATCAAAACGACACTGGAACTATGATTGTTCTTGTGTTTTCTTTATTTATTTTATTTTCTGTTTCCCAGTTACGCGATGTGATGACAACATCCTCCCAAGAACCGTATATCAATCCGTTTTGTAATTATTTGTTATTATATGATTGTCTACGTGTTTTGTTTAATATCTGTCTTTCTCTGTTGTTCTTTTTCAACCTATACCCCATTTCGTAACATTATTTTTTTCATCCTTTGCATATCCAGCAAATGGATTAAAAATGAAATGAAAAAACAAAAAAATAATAACGAAAAAAAAAAAAAAAGACATTCTATTGTAATCTACTATTCTTACTCTGTAACCAACCCATGACGTGAATATTCAATTTCTCCGCATGATTTTATATATTATTATTATTATTATTATTATTATTATTGTACTTTTACGATGAACACGATTATAAAAATATAAATTAATTACATAAATATGTATTTTTATTCTATTTCGATACCATTTTTATCTTATATTTTTATTTACTGCTCCTGGAACGACGCTACTTGACATAGCATAATGATCATTATTATTGAATTTCTTATGAGGAATATTTATTTGATGAAATCTATAAACAGTGGAACATAATTATTCAATCATAATTTTCAAATCGGCATACGAGTGCCAAATCTTATTTATTATAGCGAATTCGACTGACAGATAAATTGCGAATTGAGTGCTGATTCCCTTATTTTTAAGCTATGGACAGACAGGAAAACTACAAAATCAGCACTCAGTTGAATTTTTTCTGCAAATCTAATCCGCTATTAGACAAATCAGCCACTAAGGCTGACAGTTATACTTCGATGTGTGTACGCCCTACTGTTTGCAACTCGCATGCCAGTTTTGTAGTTCGAACTGGATTGCGTACAATAAGGCGTACTAATTCTTGCAGTAAAAATAGTTCATCACTTTGTCTGCAAGATGGAGATACCATTTAGTATGCCGGGTATGCTCTCAACGCCACTAGTAGTGGAAGAAGAAACACTAACCTACAGTATGAGTACATCTGTCGTGGGGTTCGTAACCCTCGTGGCATCGAAAGGTTTAAATTAGGATTTCATAAACGCGATTCAAAGGTGACAAATGCCCTGATCAAAGTATTCTGCAAGCGGAGAAGTTGTCATAATAAAGATACTCGATGTGCTCGTTTATGAAAGAAGATTCTTGTCTAGATTTTTGAAGAACTTACAATGATGGTGATATCAACACTCATCCTTCTGTTACAGTTGAATGAACTTTCATCCTTCTGTTACAGCTGAATGAACTTTCATCAGAGTTCGAGCATCTTTGTTCAGCAAGGATTTTGTTCTGATTTGTAAAATTATGTATATTAGGTAGTCTGTAATTGTGATACGAATGTAGTTTATATTATGAGAACTCGTATGCCCGGGAACGAATAAGAGACTCGATAAATTATGGGATGCGTATAAATTTGTTTTCAAGAATTAATTATAAATTGTACACATCGATGTTACAGCAATAAATTTCCAGATATGCTGATAATTAGTTGCTTCATTACTTCTACTTTTCCCTCCCCCCTAGCACACCTCTTTGAGTTAGATATTCTCCTGATACCAGGAGAAATTTTCGACGGAAAATTCCGAAAAATCTAAATAGCTTAAGCATATGACACGCATAGAGACATGTGTCTGTACAACTACATGCCTGCTTTCATGTACGCCGTCGGTTTTTCCCGCCAAAAATTTCAGCACACCTCCTCGGGTCAGATGTTCTCCTGATACCAGGAGCGATTTTTCGACTTAAAATTCCAAAAACTCTAAATTTTATAAGCGAATGAGACATGCACAGAGACACATCTATACGAATGCATGCTTGCATAGACATACGCTCCTGATTTTTCCCGCCAAAAATTTCAGCACACCTCCTCGGGTCAGATGTTCTCCTGATACCAGGAGCGATTTTTCGACTTAAAATTTCAAAAACTCTAAATTTCTTAAGCGAATGAGACATGCACAGAGACACATCTATACGAATGCATGCCTGCTGAGACATAGGCTCCTGATTTTTCCCGCCAAAAATTTCAGCACACCTCCTCGGGTCAGCTGTTCTCCTGATACCAGGAGCGATTTTTCGACTTAAAATTTCAAAAACTCTAAATTTCTTAAGCGAATGAGACATGCACAGAGACACATCTATACGAATGCATGCCTGCTGAGACATAGGCTCCTGATTTTTCCCGCCAAAAATTTCAGCACACCTCCTCGGGTCAGATGTTCTCCTGATACCAGGAGTAATTTTTCGACTTAAAATTCCAAAAACTCTAAATTTTATAAGCGAATGAGACATGCACAGAGACACATCTATACGAATGCATGCTTGCATAGACATACGCTCCTGATTTTTCCCGCCAAAAATTTCAGCACACCTCCTCGGGTCAGATGTTCTCCTGATACCAGGAGCGATTTTTCGACTTAAAATTCCAAAAACTCTAAATTTTATAAGCGAATGAGACATGCACAGAGACACATCTATACGAATGCATGCCTGCTGAGACATAGGCTCCTGATTTTTCCCGCCAAAAATTTCAGCACACCTCCTCGGGTCAGATGTTCTCCTGATACCAGGAGTAATTTTTCGACTTAAAATTTCAAAAACTCTAAATTTCTTAAGCGAATGAGACATGCACAGAGACACATCTATACGAATGCATGCCTGCTGAGACATAGGCTCCTGATTTTTCCCGCCAAAAATTTCAGCACACCTCCTCGGGTCAGATGTTCTCCTGATACCAGGAGCGATTTTTCGACTTAAAATTTCAAAAACTCTAAATTTCTTAAGCGAATGAGACATGCACAGAGACACATCTATACGAATGCATGCCTGCTGAGACATAGGCTCCTGATTTTTCCCGCCAAAAATTTCAGCACACCTCCTCGGGTCAGATGTTCTCCTGATACCAGGAGCGATTTTTCGACTTAAAATTTCAAAAACTCTAAATTTCTTAAGCGAATGAGACATGCACAGAGACACATCTATACGAATGCATGCCTGCTGAGACATAGGCTCCTGATTTTTCCCGCCAAAAATTTCAGCACACCTCCTCGGGTCAGATGTTCTCCTGATACCAGGAGTAATTTTTCGACTCAAAATTTCAAAAATGTTAAATATCGTCAGTTTCTAGCGCGGTACATGAGGCCACATCTGCACGACTGCATGCCTGCTCGGCTGTGTTCATGATTCTTACTACTACGCCAAGGAAGGAAAGGAAGAAATAATGCAGCAATTGATTCTTCACGTATCTGGTTTATTATTAATGTTTCTTACTGAAGCTTCGATATAATCAATATTACTTATCTAATTAAAGTTATGTGCAATTTGTTATTATTACTTAAAAATAAACGTATGTCGTAATTCATTGAGTTTGTTTTTTATTTGCGTTGCGGTATAAGGTGGTACAATATAAGCTGTGTTTGCGTAATGATAAAATTATCCCTAGCATAAATAATTTCAGAAAGATAGATTTCGATGTATTCACACACGTTTGTTGTAATTGAAATGCAATCCCTGTTCTACGGAGATGTCTTGACTTGGATTCAACATTGCTGCATCAGAAGGCTGAATGTTTTAGTATGAGTCACTCGGTAAATTATTCCAATAACTATAATAGATGAAAAAACTCTTATTCAGTCAAAAAGCACGTTAGTTATTTTGCTACGAGTCTGATTCATTCAGCGAATCCTTATCACGACGACCTTCGCAGGAGCATGTTACCAGCACAACTCCTGTGTTGACCCGTTGACGCTACAAGGGTTACTGAACCTCGTAACATCCTCTGTGTACGATCGAGTGGAGTGGAGAGAGCCCGAATCGCAGAGGTGCAGTGTAGACGACTTTCTCATCTCTGCTCATCGTAGATCAGTACACCTCGTCGAATTGTTGGTGGTGAAACTAAAGAACTAAAAAGATTGTAAAATGATCCGCAGATTGCCTGTAATAAAGCACACTGATTTAGCAAAAAGTGAATTCCAAATTATGATCTCAAATAATCAGAATTTTATTTTTTGAATTATATGTCTCTCTGTCAAATAATCAGAAATTATATTTTGAATTATATGTCTTGTTCAAATATTATTAGAATCATAACAAATTGCAAAATTTACATCACCAGCATTCTCCACTGTCAAATAAATCAAGGAGAGAACAACCTGTTCCGTATGGATAAAGGCCACCAAATTTATTGTCTAAATACCTACCTCGTAAGCGAATTAGTAAAACGTATGCTAGCTGAAGGTGATGGCATGAAGAATACTGATAAACGAGTGCCCAAATATTGACTGTATACATACATCCGTAAACAAAACGAACGAAATCTCTGTATACGCTAAAATGTTGGGAAATTTCTTTGGTCCTTTCGCTGCTACAGATTTATGGATTGGAGATGATAATGCAATACATACACACCTATACCGACATGTTTACTATGTCGCGTAACAGGTCGAGGGAACAATGGAAATTTTTTGATAAATTTATTGAGCAGCTTTTCCCTACGGTATATCTCAGATATTTTCGAGCTTACTGGGTCTCCGTGAAAGGACGACCCTCCGTTACTATCCATATATTAACAATGTTTTACGCCTTGATAGCGAGGCATGTATAATACAAAAAAAAAAAATCAATAATCCCATAATCGACAGCAAACATATTCCAAGATGCAAAAGTTCCGTTGAAACCCTTGAAAAATAGTCAAAATCCGCTGGAAAATATAATGCTGAATATTTACTGTGTAATAACATCAATATAATGTGATAATAATATGATAGTTTACAATGAATAGCCTGAAAGACTGATTGATCTTTGTGTACTGGACTATTCATAATTTGTAAGCCCCGAGCAGCTTTATGCTTGTGTATGATTCTGAACATACTAAGCAAAACTTTCGCTGGTTCGATTCCAGGCTTCTGGCAATATTATGGGACGGCCAGTAAATTTCCCGAGGGATCTACAGGTAATATCGTTGTCACAAAAGCAAGCTTCGTGGTCTCTGAGATGTGAACTTCACGACCTTTAAGGTGAAAATTCTGGGAATGATCAGAGCGATTCAACTCTACTTAGAGACTTTGTCCATACCCCGTTTTATCCCAGAGGATACCACATTTAAATATCCTCGAGATAGGACCTCGAGATGTCCCTAGATCTGCTGAAATTCATAACAATTTTATCATACTACTTTTGTTTCACACCACATATCAGAATTATCTAGGTACTGTGTGACGAATAATTACTCAATTCATTTGTCAACAATCCTAAAGTTCTCTTCACAATTTTGAATAGCAAAAACAAGCCCACGATAATAAAATCTTTGAAAAGTTACCTGTCATTGCTTAAAATTACATCTCGGTACGTTTTTGTACTTTGCTTTATCGTCTGTGAGTTTATTTCTAATATCGGATTTATTATTCATAAATATACAAGTATATACGAGACAAGCTATAATATACATTATTCGAACGCGATAAATTATAAACATATATTTAATTACCGCTATTTATTCTCCCTGGATGAAAACGTTGTCTGTATATAAGTAGATATATATTCAATGATATGTTGTGTATTATATTGTTCAGGTTGGTGGGAAATATCGGACTATGTAAGTGGTATAACGAGTTAAGTAATTCGAAAATTACACCAGTAAAAAATCATACAATCCATAATAAATATAATTTATGTATAATAAAGCGAAAAAGAAATGTCGTAGAACCTGCAGTTGCTGCTATTTTATTTGCAGGATTTCGTTTCACAGGATTCTAAATTATTAACTTTCTTGTCTGCAACTATGAAAGTCCGTTTTTTTTGGCATTATGTTAAAACGCTTACACAAAGTGGTAAAAAATACGAAGACACACACGGTACATGGGTTAAGAAAACCAGACAAAGAAGATCGATTATTAATCCCTTCTCCGATTTAATATCCAGTAAGTTCGGAAAAGGTCAAGTCCATGTCATCGCAGACGTATTTAGATTTCGCCCTCTCCTTGTGCAGGTTGTCTGTATTCGGAAAAATGTTTTCGTATAGTCAACGGTTATTAAACGTATTCTCAAAAATAATAACTATAATCAATTACTAAATTAATTATCGGAGAACACCGATACACGAATAAAAAATTGAAATGTTAAACTGACCTTCTCGTACGTCCATCTCCATTAAGAAAGCCTTAACTGTTTTTTCAGCAACTATAGCACGTTTTTCTGCGTCCTTTAATTTTACCTTTAGACTTTTCAATTGGCTCTTGAATTCTTCGACTCTTTGATTCGCCTATCCCGCAAAAAAATTTCATATCACCGATTTTAGAAACACGGAATCTTTATCGAATTGTCACCGTCTGCTCAACAGAATTAATGTAATTATACTTGTAACAAATTATTTACCTTCTCCTCGGAAACCTCTAGCGACTTTAAGATGTTTCCCACTATGAAAAGTTCGTCTTCCCGCTCCACGATCTTCCTGTGAACAACAAATTCATTGAAATTCAGAATATTCGATGATATGTTACAGTTATGAACTTCAGAAAAAAATTATGTAGGATAGAATAACTTTGTAAATAGTCTTACATCTAGAGTTTAAATTATAAACATGGATACATGTATATGCAATACTAACGCTTCGCTTAATTTAACCCTGTCTTCGGCCGCTTCAAGTTCATCCTCTACAAAGGCTAACTTTTGCGAAATTTCATCTGACTTTGTATCAGCATCCTCAGCAATAACTCTGGCATCTTTCAACTGGGTTGTCAATTGATCCATACGTTCCTCGTCCAGCTTGTTTCTGTTCTTCAAGACCTTGCAGATTCTGAAACGACATTTTTGTTTCCCAGTAAAACAATCAATCATTATTTTTCACTTAATAAACTCCAGTTGGTAGCCAAACTCACCGTTTGGCATCATCGGCTGTTTCGGTGGCCTGCGTCAATTTTGCCTGAGCCGTTAGTCTTCGTTCTTCAGTTTTTTCCAGGTTCACCATGCATTGCTGCATCTTTCGATTCAGTATTGCTAATTCCGATTGAGCCTTGAGAAAAAAAAAATACATTATTATTCCCTATCCTAAAATTTCCCATTCATTTATCAAGCACAAAAACATCAACAGGGTAAGGAGAAAGAAAATATAGTATTCCGATTTTTACATGCCAGCGAGAATTGACGAAGCAATGCAAAACGTTTTACTAACGATGAGATAGGCCCTTTCCGTTGCCTCCAAATCAGTGTTTGACTTTTCCAATTGAGCTGTAGTGACCTCGTAGTCATTTTCCATCTGAACAAGTTTTTTAGCAAGATCCCGAACTTCATCTCGAAGCTGTTCCGCCTTCCGGTTCGCTTCTTTCGCTTGCTGATCGCAAGTGTCGGCTTTGTCTAACGCCAGATCCTTCTCGACTTTCAAAGTCTGAAGTCTCTTCTTAATGGCGTTCATCGATACGCAGCTTTTTAACTATCGGAAAACAAAATCCATAATTTTTTACCAAGCAATGATGATCTTTCTGCCATACAAAAAAAACTCTTCGGATGCTGAGATTCTGCAATATACCATCACTATAATTCAACCATCGTGAAGTTCCTAATCCTACTATGACAGTAACAAAGAGAGGAATGATATCGAAAGAACAAATATTTGGAATTTCACTGATCATGCACCACATAAATATGATTTTTGTTTTTTCTTTATATTGAACATTCGTTGGACATGCGACGTCACTCGATACTATCACTAATGTTTGGTGTTTCTAATGGCTATTGGAATTAACCAGTTAAATTCATTTTGACATAGTCACAAACTGAATAAAATATCAATTGATTGCATATATCCTTTCTGAAGATGTGTAAACTGGTTAATTTCTAGTCTCACACAAAGCTGCGAATAATTTTTTATCAAATTCTGAACAAACCTTTGATTCAAATGACTACCAGCGGGTTACTGCACTCCCTGACCGAAGTGAACAATGCTTTATAGACTACGCAAAATGCAATAAGAAGAAAGTGGCTGGTTCTTTACTTAGACTCCAAAGAGATTCTTTAACTTCTTCAAGTGCTTTAGTCTTTGCCTGCACACAAGACGCCTTTTCAATACATTTTCGGCAACATTATCATTGATGTATTTTTATGTTTCTACAGTATTCCAGGTAGCACGAAAACCACGATAATTAAACATTTGTCAAATTTTTATATAGTAATATATAATATGTTATAGAAGATAATGTTGAACCTTTTATCATAATGGTGGGAACTTTCTTGGCGAATAGATCATAAGAGAACAATCAGCTCCAAAGTTCTGGCCCCTCTAAGGGCTCTATCTTCTGGGTTAATTTATTGTGAAAATTTGAAATAATATTACATTGAAATAATCTACAGGGACTCAGAAAACGGAACTTAGATTAAATGAATAAATAATCTCAGAACTATGGGTCCTGCAGGGTTGTTTATCTTGACATTATTTTGGCTGACATCCCCACAAGATTCGTTAATATATATTAAACTGACCATCTCTTTAATTTTTAATTTAATCAATGTTCGTTTCTCGGATCTAGCGATTATTTTAACAGTTCTTTATTTTCCTATAAAAAATGAACCTCGGAGAACGCTGACTATTTCCTTCTTACCTGTTTGCCAATAATTTTACCATTATTAATACATATGATAATACGTACACATGTATCTATCACATACAATTATATTGTAATAATACTCGATCATTCAAATGAATAATTTGAATCAATATAACCCACCTGTTTACACCAAAACTTATCATTTTCAAAAGTTTCACTACTTTTAAACGATTATATTTACACCTGATTTAAAGGATTGACTATTTGCACCTACCTTATATCTCAGGCATGGATTGTATATTATTTTTGCATGATTATAATCCTTGTATAAGAATTAATAATGACATCGAAAAATCTGGTGAAACAGCTATAGTTTGTATACATAAATCACCAATCTAGAATTAATATCAAAAACCGATATTAATTATTAAGGCAAGAAATTAGCGTGAATTTTTTTATTAATAAATATCTTTACTAACAGTGAATAAACCCGATGGAGCGTTAATCATAATCACTTTTATTTATATTTAATTATGTATATGTGTATATGTATATTTATTATATCTATATATTTAATACAATGAATAATAACATATAAACAAAAATAATTTAAAGTCATCGAAGATACAGGTATATATAGGTATATTCGCGTATTATATACGTATATGTATAGCCAAGGGATGGTATTCCTGAAAAATAAATGAAATCATGGAGTAATTGGTATCGAAGTAGGTAACTAACACCATTTGTTAATGAAAATAGCATTGACATTAACGTTGACATTAAGTCGCCAAAAGCACGGCAATAAAAATCTCAGTAGCTGCATTCTTCATGAATGAGTTTACTGCTAAAATAAGCGTACTAGCTGTTGGTTATTTTTAAAGCTGCAAAGCCTCGATGAAATATATTCCGCAGTTAATAGCCAATGATAGCAAAAGTGTCAAGCGATAATTAAAATACAGCTGTTTTTAGCTTAGCGTAAGCTAATATTGCGTTACGTCACACAAAATAACGATTAACGTAAGATTTTCTTTTTCTCTTGTTTTGTCTTTTTTTTTTTTGTTTTTTTTGTTTCCGTTATTAATATCCTGTCATCTCAGAGAAGGTCAGATCCAAGTCATCACAAATGGCTTTGTACTTTTCCTTTTCTCCTCTCAATTCGTCTGGAAAATAAATGCGTTAGCATATCAGCAACTCGTGAATAACATAAAAAAATAAACATCAAAGCTTGTTGAAAAAAAAAAAAAAGATTTCAAATATTTCTAAATGAATTTTGATTTTAATTTTAATTTTAATTCAATTGTAAATTGTCGATAAGGCAACGTTTAAAGATCTTGTAAAGTACCTTCTTTCATGTCAACATCCTTCAGTAACTGTTTAACGGTTTTCTCTGCATTAATCGCTCGTTTTTCTGCTCCCTTTAATTTTAGTTTCAGTCCCTTTAGCGTTACCTTGGAATCTTCGACTCTTTGATTAGCCTGAAATATTTAATCGGTAAGCTTGCCAATCTATGCGTGGATCTATCCGGGGACAAATAACTTCTATGATTGGCTAATCCGCAATAACACAATACGCATACATACCTTCTCTTCGGAAACCTCGAGAGACTTTACTATGTTTTGTACGATGAACAACTCGTCTTCTCTCTCGACGATTTTTCTGCGGATAAACAAAAAACAAAAATTAACGGTAAACCCTAAACGGTTGATTAAAAATTTTTAAATTCCGTTTCCAGAAAGTAGAAAATTTAATACTCACGCTTCGCTAGTCTTGACTCTCTCCTCTGCCGCTTCTAATTCTTCCTCAACAAACTGTAACTTCCTTGAAATTTCATCGGATTTTTGATCAGCGTCTTCGGCCAGTAAACGCGCGTCCTTTAATTCTGCCGTCAATTTCTCCATACGTTCTTCGTCCAACCGATTTCTATCCTCGAGTACTTTGCACATTCTGTAAGAAGAGTAAAACTCACTCAAAACTTAGAACCGCAAAATTATTGAATTGTTGTTATTTACAAAAATGATATCTCACCGTTTGGCATCGTCCGCTAGCTCAGTCGCACGCGTCAGTTTCGTCTGGGCTGTCAAACGCGTCTCCTCTTTTTTGTGAAGATCCTGTTCAATCGTCTGGACCCGTCTAGTCAATCCAGACAAGTCCTGTTCGGCCTGTCAATAAAGTAGATATGATTAGAAGCGAAATTTAAGTTTTGGAAAAGTTCCGAAAGCTTGTGAAACACCTTCCCGTGATCGGGAATATGATATATACGTACTTTTGAAAATGACTTTTCGCACTGCTCCAAGGCCGCCGTCGACTGCTCAAGATTGGCTTTGCTTATCGAGTAATCACGCTCAAGCTGGGCCAGACGCTTTCCCAAATCTCGTACCTCATCGTTGGTAGTTTCAGCACGAAGATTTTCTGCCTTTGCCTTGTTTTCATTAATTTCCACCTTTTCACTAGCGGCCTCCATCTCCAACTTCAACGCCGCAATCTTCTTCTTAATCGCATCCATGGTGTCTGGCTTTTAGTCTCTTAAAGTTTTCGAAAAGTGACACCTGTCGTTCCTTGATAACTGAAAATATTACTTTGTTATCACTTCCTTAATTGATATATAGCTTCGAAAATGATCTGCAGGATATGCAAAAAGAAATTGTAGTACAAGAACTCGAGGACGATGTTCTTCAATTCGAATAAAATTCTCATTCACCTCTTTAATCCAAAATGATTTTGTCTGATCACAAGTTTATTTGACAAAAATTGATTAGTTGATAAAGAATGTTCGAATTCTCATCTAATTCCCGGATGAACAATTGAATGTTAATTCTTCCGTGAAGATGGTGCAGATTAATTTTATAAAGTGGATGGGCGTTGGTAGTAAGAGAGTTACAATCGGGATGGAATCTTACTTTTCTCGAGGAGACGGTCCTCGAAGTGTTGGGATTATTACCGGTGTGACGATTTAATGTTAATTCATGCATGGATAGGTCAAAGATTAGATTGATAAATCGTATAAAAGCGGATATTGAAAAGGATGGGATAGGGATTTAAACTTACTTTTCTTTATCGAGGAGATGGTCCTCGATGGAGAATGCGACACACCCGGATGCCTTCCGATGCTAAGCTAAAATAAAACTAAACTATACGAAGATGCAGCGACAGCATAAGGCTCCTCGGACGATCCAAACCAATCCAATCCAATTCTATAATTGCTGTGAGTCTTGGCTGTGATCCCGATTTCCTCTGGGCTCTTTGCCGGTCAACCCCCGTTGCTACACTAAAGAAACGAAATGCGATCTCCACCTCCCCATGCTATTTTAGGCCAAAGGAATCCTATGACTCTTTATTCGCGATGTCGAATCCTCATTGTAAACAGCGGTAAACCGTTTAGAATCGGAACTAGAACTGGGATAACGTATTATACAACATAATCGTTACCCCTTGTTTCCGTATAAAGTTAAACAAATAGATAATGATTATAAGTTATACTCATAGTCTGTCAATTCAATGTGTATCTGCGGATGTAGAATAATTGTATTGATGTAGCTGCACAGTCGATTGGGACCATTTATACATAAATAAACAAGAATGTTATAACAATTTATTTATTTCGATTTTATTATGATTTTTTTTTCTGTTTGTTAGGTATAAGACAGCAAAAATTCTGATCTCACATCGACTTAGAACATAATATATTTATTTAGTAATAATTGAATTTACATGGTTCACAATATTTGCAAACATCTTAATGAACATATAAAAAACTTAATGTTTATTAATAATCAAATATGTTTGCAGCCCTTCAATTTGTCCTCGTAGTTCTAAATTAGTCCTGAGTTAAATTTATCAACTATTATAGGTATACATGTATGTACTCGTAATATATTCGTTATGATTTTGTTAGTTCTAAAGCGCAAGACTATTTAGGCTCATAAAACTGTATAAAACATTCCAATAAACCATGTATACATACGACATTTCACATCACTGCAAAATTCAATAAGGGATATAATTTTTGTTTGCGTCATTTTATGAATTTTTTTTCTTTATATAATTTTATTTTTATTTTTTTTATTTTTATTTTTATTGTTATTTTCTTGTCTTCATTCAAGTCCGTGTAATCACATATTTACTAACGCAGAGAATCAAAACGAAGAACTACCGTCATCTAAATACTTATGCAGGACAAAAAAATTAAATATATTGGGAGATAGTGAAACGGGATCAAACGAAATAGACATATTTGCTAATTGTGACTTTACCATTGCATATGATTTTCACAAACTCAATAATGTTTGACTATTTTGTCTCCGGGATTTTATGCTTTTATCAAAATATACATATACATTATAATAAGTGTACAATGAAGTAGGCAAATGATAATAATTAATAAAAATTACGTACATGTTGCTAATTATGAGCAGAATGATTTCATGGCACGTAGTGAAGGCATTAACAACAATATTTCAAATATGAAGTACATTTTGCAACAACGAATCATACCACAGTAAGCGTAAGGCAGAGATTGTGCGTCCTTATATTTATTTCACATATACACATCAATGCATACACATTATATATAATTGTAGAACCTGAAAAGGCTAACGTAATTTGTGATTGAACATGAAGCTCTGGTATTGCTTGACAAATTGCCACATACAAGGAGTGATGTCTTATTGTTATACAATCGCTGAATGTTACACAATTTTATCGATTCTAATTGTACATTCAAAAATATGTTAGCAATCATCCCCATCTATCAACTCCAATCATAAATTAAGGTAGCAGTTCAAGGTCAATTAAATAAGTATATTTATATACCACATAAGAACTGTAAAAATTTCTGATGTGTATACCGAAAGGAGAGGCGTTATTTAAATCAGTTTACAAGCCGATTCAGTGGCACAAAATAAATGAGAAGTACATACTTTAAGTACGAATCAGTACTAGGCATTTCTTTTACCTAATATTATTTTCGATATTATCAGATGATAAACAAGATGTCTGATATGAGAGAAAAATTTATGTGCTAATTTATAAACAGATCAGCCTTGTCTGAGGTGCTTCTACTTGAGCTGGTGTTTCACTATTTCGATATAATTGAGATAGTTGATGTACTCAAGCAGACTATATTGTATTTTATTGAGATCAAATAAATGTAGAATCGTCAATAACTAAGTAAAGATATTGAAGAAATAAGAAACAGTCTCAAAAATTACAGGTACTGCTCTTCGTAGTATAAATATAATATCACGCATAGATTTAATTTATGGAAGTTAATAGCTGTTCTCAACTGTAATGCAACTTGTAGTAATTTTAAGTACATACATCTCTTTGTAAGCGATGCACGGAAACATTAGCACGCTATTGACAAGCAAATTTTAAACCACAACAATAATTGAACGTTTACTCGGTTCTGCTATAAGGCGAGTACTGGATATGTCTAAGCTATAAGATAATACGATTTTATCGCATTCATAAAAAAAAAAATTTATTCCTTGTAATTGTATGAGCATACCTGTTGCTGCAATACCGCAATCTATGATTGACATATCTATCTATAAACTTAACACATTAGATCGTGAAATGGGTAAACTTTAAGAATGTAAACTCTTTAAACTAGCAAAGATAAATAGTTTCAACCAGACAAACATCCACGACTAATTAATTATCCTGTGATAGTCGTATCCGATGTGGTAAATATTTTATTTTCAATTTAAATGAAATTAACGAATTAAATCGAAAGATTTAGTCATCAAATAATTCAAACTTATGATAAAAATATTAACTCGAGATTATCAAAAAATTAATGAAATTTCAGTACTTTTGTTTGCTGTATACTACCACATTTTATCCTCGTATCCAGCACCACTTATCATTACTTAATATCGAATGATATTGCAATACAAAAAATGGGCGGAAACAGTGAATTTTTTTTGGCAAGTTCATTGAATGCAAATTCAACAAATGTTTTTTTTTTTTTTTTCTTACATGCTAAAAAGTACTCATTTGGCATAGATAATTATTGTGTCGTCATCTAGATAAGTTAGAACCAGTTTCAGAATCAATTACTATTGATAAATAATGTGTCGGCGTATGAGAAAGTAGAAGATGTGCAGCATCCTCACGTCCTAATGCCCTAAGTTGTCGGACCAGGGATCCTACGGTACAATCTGTGCCTGCGCAGTTCAGTAATCTGAGGAGAAGAGAATAATTGTACTGTAATTAGAACAACTATCATTCATCAGCTAATTTTTAAAGAATAATGATTGGAATTTCGTCTTCAAATTTTATAATATGTATAACGAATGGACAAACATCTTTAAATAAGCATTTCCGCTCAATTTTAGCGATTATTAACATTTATTTAGTTCTTTTTGAATAAAAAAAGAACTCGGATTCTTATTGTTTTGAGTTAAATGTTATTAAGCATCATGACTCACCGTATGGTGGGACTATCCGTAGTACTATCAAACTGTGCGACTCGATCCCCGAGGCCAAGTCTAACTGCAAGAAGACACCAGTCTCTACCATGAGAATCAGGAGGATCCAGCATCTGGGCTAATCGTCTCTGTACACTAGACCGTATCTGTTTTACTGGTAGTCTTGAGCCGGGAATCGTACTGTCATTTAATGATAAGCCAAATCCGACAATTTCCCAAATACTTTCTTGTTGGCCATTAAACGGATTCTTCATCGAGGCTTCGGATAAGCCTCTTTCTATTAATGCGGAAAGAAACGTTGATGGTTCCCAGCTGTGTATTACCTGGGGAAATAATATTAATATTGTATATGAGATTGAGCTACGAATAATTTTTGCAATAGTATTTCACGAAGATTGACTATTGCATAAATCTATAAGAATATCTCCATCTATTTGATTAAAAATAGTAAATAAATATGAATGAGTTTTAACAAACCTCATCATAGTCCCGAAGTTGACTAGGACTCAACCAATGCTTTTCTAGTAGCATACCGGGGGCAACAATTTCGACACTAGTGTCCAAAGCATCGAGTATGACATTGAATAGGCCTGCACACTGGTTGCTGGTTCCTCGAGGTCCACGAACTCTCACTTCTATATAGCCTTGATCTTCCTCTTCTAAAGTAACTATACTCTCGCAAGGCCCTACACATAACTTTGATCCGCGCCACCACTGGTATAAATCCGTATCACGAGGATCCCAAGATTGTGTAATTTTACGCAGTTGAGCCTTGGAAGTCAGAAACAGTTATGCATCAGGATATTTGAAACGTATTAGAATGTATGAGTAAATTGAAACGTTTATATAATTTTTTAGCATTAATCTGTCCTAAATACTGATCAATGCTATTCACATGTTGTACAATATAAAATTTTCAATATTTCATCTAACACCACTCACTTGTAGATGAGGGAAAATTGGTGATAAATGGTACAAAGATGCTTCTCCTAAGCAAAGACGTAATCCAGCATGAGGTGAACTGGTAGGACAAGGTTTCCAAGGTTCCCAAAGACCTGGCAATCGTTCTATAAGATTTAAACAAGGGAGTTCGAATTCTACATCATCCTCGTCAACTTCACACTGAAATTATAACAAATTAATTTGAGTTCAATAATAATAATAAACGTTTTCAATCGATCTCCGAATTACTTATATCTCTCATAATTTAAAATTATGCAAAATTATAATATAAATCTCACTGGCACGCAGAGATTCATAGCTTGCAGAGCCTGCAGTGCTTGAGCAGCTGGACAAGGGCACCTTGCCTGAAAGTCATCCATTGTATAAACGCCTGTAGTGCGTCCTCCCAGACGACCTCTTTGTTCTGGACTTAATTGCCAGCCAATAACATCTCGCCAAAGCCACTCAGGATTCAAAACCACAAGATCATCAGGTAGAAGTACACACTCTCCTAGAGCCTGCAATTGTTAATTGAGCGATGTTCAATCAATAAAATATAATACCAAATGTCTTTTAAATAATCTAATTTGCAATTAAATTACTTCATACCTGTAGCTGTTGTCCAAGTTGTCTACAATGGTCTATTGACGTTAAAGGATTGACTTTTCTTACATCCGTTAATAATTCTTCAAGACTTAACATGACTGGTGGTTCTTCCATGGCCTGAAAATGTGATCTCCATGCCTCGACCAGGCCTGTCCATACCAACGCTCCCTGTAAGATTATATAAAAAATTAGATATGTTTGTATTGTTTGAATATACATATGAATATCTAGTCACACCAAAGGGTAAGCTATGCGTTTTATTATCGAAAGCTTGTCTAGGATTGAAAGCATGGCACGTATACAATGAACAACACAGAAAGCATCTAAAACGTTACAAACTGAACAAGTATTTTTACAACTCAAAATGAAAAAATGATCAACCTGCGATTCAAGGTTTGCCAAGGGCGCGTACACAGGTGCGGCACTCGACTCGTGACCTTGACGCAAAGTTTCCGTAGCTGCCGCTCCTTCCTACATCATGCATTGCATGCATTAAAGCTGCAGTTAATTAACTTTGATACTCAGTCAAATAATAGTTCAATTTTCCTTTGCATGTATTCATTTTGTGAAAGGTTTCTTTGAGGGATATGCATATATGCAAGTATTTTTATTTCAAACTCAATTCACGAAAATATTAGCAAGGGATAAGCATGTGGAACTTATTATACGTATAAAAAATTCGACAAAACATTTCAATCATATTAAACCATTCGCCACTTCAATTGTTAATTAAAAAACATAATTACAGTTGCAACAATATCTCCATGAAATAAATATCCTTAAAGCTTACGGAAAGAGAAGTTATCTGACATCTTGTACTTGAAATTATATAAAAAAAAATAGCTGTAAAGAAATAAATATAGCTGCAGATTATTGGTAGAAACAGATTTATAATAAGGGTGTATGAATTTTTAATATTTAATCAGGTGTGCCTTATGAGAAAGAATTATTAAAACACTCCTGGACTGAACAATTGTTCGGAGTATGAATTAAAAGCCAATTATATGCAACAAACTTACGATATAATAGTGTTAGAAAATAATTTTCAATTCATTGTAAATTAATTTTTCATTATAAATATATGAGCGCAAACTCATGCCATGAAATCATGCATAGAATAGTATATCCCAAGGTTTAAATAACGTGTACGAATTAGTATGGATATCATAATATAATAAATAATGATCAAGTATAAGGCCAGCAAATGCAAATATCGAATGGACAAGGCTGCTCATCCTGAATCCTCGCTTTTGAAAATCAATCATCTATCATGTCTACTAGCATTTGCTTAATCCAACATGTATGTCATATTAGTTCACACAAGCATCCTTCTCCTTTCCCATTATTTTCCCAAATTACCCAAGAATAAAACTTAAAAAAAGAAGCAGTAATTACTTCACCTCATTGAACTGTGCTCTGATCGAAGTTAAGTATGATCTAAGAAGCTTAAGTCCAGGACTAGATGGATTTGTAGCATCTAATGCAACCATCTGAGGATCATCTCCCAATATTGGCATGTATTCATTCAGCAGAGGCAGAAGCGGAGCTAGTAGACCTACACCATTAGAAGTTGGTGCCGGCGGTTCGGGAGCGTAAGTTCCAACTAATATAACTTTTACATCGCTACATCTTCCCCCAAATCCTGCGAGATATAAAAAACGGTTTAAGAATTGCCGGTTTAGCCGATAATCAAGATTATTAGTTTTAATGGGTGTTATTACCGTACTGTGTTCCATACTTGTAAGAGATAATGATAATGTTAATGTTTGAGCTATCCTGAGTGCTGCATACCTATATTGGTTGGTGGAATACGATCTAAAATATATCGTAGCCAGAACCTTGCTTGTTGCAGCTGAACTGTCAATGGTTCGCGGAGACTAATTGTCACAAGATGAATAGCGGGCTGTTGATATGTTAAAACCTGATGATATGAAGTTAAATATTCTTCACGACCGCATAATTCCCAGAAAACACAATCGCCTCCTAAATATATTTGTTGCAATTATAACTTGAGGTGTATATCTGATTTCTACAGCTCCCTACGTCATATCATACAATTTAATTGGTAATGTAAGCATATATATACTTTACTGTTCTTACCCACATTCCCACGGCTCCATTCCACCCCTAAGGTACCTTCGTATTCATTATCGCTGTATTCAAAACTCAAGGAACCATGTTTACTTGTTACATCTAATTCGATACTCGGTTCTCTCTAGAAACAAAGTGACTTAATTAAAGGATAATATGTTGTATTTTTATACAGCATGTAATTTGCGGTTATAATGGGGACTATAATAAATCATTAATGGATTTCGGAAAGTTTACTTTTGCAGTACAGTTTTGACTCCTAGATCTTCGAAAAAACCCAAAACTGAAGAGTCCAGATTTTAAAGATCGTACTAAAGATGACTTTCCCGAAGCACAATGTCCTAAGAGTCGAATGTGAAGTCGTTCTATAGGTCTTTGAGTTGGTTGTAGTTGTCGTATATAATTTTCTCTCTGCACAGGCTAAGGTGTATAATTTTATAATGTTATTAAGGCTCTTTGATGACTGTGAAACTCGTTTCTAAACGAATTGCTAATTTTCTATTAAAACGGAACTTAAAATTGCAACAGGAAACTATTCTCACATTAATAACTCTTAAATTAATAACACAAAAACATCTATTTATAGCTACTGTACGCACTACAAGAGAATAATACATACGTTTCTAAGTTTATCCAATAAATTAGCTATATCAAGATGACCATATTTGATTGCTGTTACGTCGGCACGAATCCCTCGATTAGTTTTGTCTACGTCACAACCAGCATGGCATAACAGCCTTACCAAATTAATATGACCATGCCGTGCCGCTACATGAAGCGGAGTTAAACCCTTTTCATTTGCAGCGTCTAATTCTGCTCCACTATCAACCAGCAACGATACCATAGGCTCATCTCCAGTTTCACAAGCTATATGCAATAGCGTGTCTCCTTTCTAAATGAAAAGTAAACGCTCTTTATGAGAGATATATAGCAGTCATAAGTAATTCTAATAATATGACAAATATTAGCTGCACATTGAAATCTGATATTACCTTGTTTAATAGTATTAAATTTTGGATAATAAAATTAATATCAAGATACCAAACATTGTTCTAGATGAAAGTGGGTTTTTCATGTATTTTCTGACAGAATAAATTTAATGATATCTAATGATTACCGAATCTGTAGCATCTAAGGGCGCTCCCTGTTGCAATAATTGTAAGACAGCTTCTATGCAACCACGTTTAACAGCACTAACCATGGCTCCTCTTAGACCCTGAGGTCCGTCAGACCCCTATAATAAATAGGACAATTGTATCACTTATTTATGCTTATAGATTTGCTGACTTAGGCCTCATATCAGAGTATGAATAAGTAAGAAATTGCAGCCTTGCAGTCTATGATACGAGGTATAAGCAGTCAAACAATAATAATAGAGAGGAATAAGCTTTAAAGTTCAAGCACTGAATAATGTTCACATATTCTATTACAATGAGTTAAAGACGTGATAGATATCTATCATGTGTCTATTATTACGTGATGTAAGTAAAATTTCTGTTCAGAATTATTCAAATCGATTAAAATTATTGTAATATATTTAAGGAGGGAACAGTCTCTCTAGTATTAATGTAGCAGTTTCGAATCAGCTAAAATATGCATCACTTAAACCATGCAAAGAAGATACACAAGACGAGAGGACACAAGAAAATCGTTAGTATAGAAAATTTTTAAGATCTTGAACTCTGGGACACACCGTCATTATCCAGGGATGCTTGAGGCATGACTCCGCATTGCCTCTTTCACTGAAAAAAAGAAGACAATATTTATTACACTCATCTGAAATCAAGCCTTTTCGTTTTATTGCGGTAAAGTAACAAAATTGCCAAGCTACTAGGATGTTTGAAGAGACTTAAATCATTGTAGACATCGAACAGCGAGCGACGAGCTTACTTTGGATCTTTGACTAACAAAGATTGTATAAAATCCTTGGCTAGCGCAGAAACATTGCTGAAATATTCTTCGTCGAATTGATATTGGCACGAAGCAACGTTCGCATATGTTTCTTGCTTGTCTTCTCCCAAAAACGGCGAAGCCCCACTCAATAAAATATAAGTTAAGACCCCAACAGCCCACAAATCCGTTCCTAGACTAAGTGGTTCGTAATTGACTATTTCTGGAGCAACAAATTCAGGGGTTCCAAAGAGAGCTCGATGTTCTGAACCAGGTGCCAAACGATGTGAAAGACCCAAGTCTAGATATAAACAAATATCTGTTATTCTATCGCACATGAAATGGGAAATAAATTAGAATATTTGCACAATGTATTCAATGTAATAGGATAAAAAAAGGGTGACAAATTAACTTTTCCATAACTGGCTGTGAACTACTAAACAGGGACTATAGATTATGGCTGTAAGAATATCCTGTGATAGTATGCACATACATAGGTATAATGTAATTAGATTAATTAAAGATGAGGCTTGATGATAAAAGGGACACTAGCGAAATTGAACAAACCAATTAGCTTAATGCTTGGCATCGGTGGTGGCGTTGACAAAAGTATATTCTCAGGTTTAATATCCAAATGAGCTACTTGATGAAAATGCAAGTGGCTTAAAGCCAATAAAACTTGTCGCACCTGAAACAAAATATTTTTCTATAATTTAATAAGTTTCATAATAAATGAAACTAATCAGACTAACGAGTAAAAATACTGTAAATACTTTATGCATATATAATTTCAGCAGATTATTTAATAAAAATATAAATACAAACCACATGCGTAGCTTCAACCTCGCTTGATGGTGTCCAATGGAAAAGTTCACCGCCAGTTATTAATTCCAATAGTAAAACAACAGTTGTACCTGTGTCAATCACTTTGTGGAGAGACACGATATTCGGATGCCTCAATCGCGCCAAAAGACCCGCTTCTCGTGCTGGAAATAGTAAAACTTTGATGATGTTTAATTTTCTTTCTTTCTTTCTTTCTTTCAATTCAACATAATGATCTTTTAGTTTATAGCCCCATACAAAATGTGTAATACAAATAGAGCAAAAAAATCATTAAGATCTCCAAAATCTGCTATTAATTCAAGATACTAAGAATTAAGCTATGGTGAAGATTGATTAATAAAAAAGATACCATGAAATTAGTAAGACTATATAAATTAGGTGGATTTAATCCTGATTCGTATTTCTGTTTTTATTAAAACTATTATACACTATATGTGTATACCAATGTCAGCTGTTGCTACTCCCCTCGCAACCCTTCGTTTCCTCATAATTTTTGCAGCAAAAATAGCATTCGTTTTAATTTCTATGCATTTTCTGACAACAGCAAATTGACCTCTGTGAAATAGAAATAACGGATTATCAGTATATTCAAAATAGTTTCTGTATAAAATAACGAAAATTGGTAAATGTAGAAAATAAAGAATGTAATATACGAACCAAAATTGACATTCATATCTTTATTTATATATAATAACTTGCGGTAACAACTTGATAAGGATGATAAATAGTGTAAAAAATGATGTCATAGGAGTGGTCAGGAAAATAAAATAATCAACTACAATAAGAAACATACTTTCCAATCTCCTCAAGGAGTTCATAATTCTTTTCAATAGGTTCGTGATGAACCTCCATCAACGTGTCCCATTCTGGTCCTAGAAAATGATTAGTTTGTAAACATTGCAAACAAGAAATATATTGAAAAAATGAAGCGTTTATTTAAATAAATAAATAGCCGCCATATTCTTAACCGCTTCCATTGTGCCTATAATGTAATAATTTCGTATGTTATAATATGCATGTGAAATTGTAAAATGATATAAAATAATAAATGGATTAGTTACACGTGTATAGTAAACAGAATAAACTGCGAACGTAAGTAATGATTACTTGACGTTATGACTGTGAGATAATATTGGAAATAATTTGCTTTAAATACCGAAATGATCAGAATTTGACATGAGACGTCAAAACATGAAAACATCTGTCAAGTTTCAATAAGCACTCACATAGTTTATAAAAATTAGATGATTTAGAAAGCTATTTACCACCAGTGGAGGTTCCGGATTGACGTGAGGTACCTGGCATCATCTCCTGTCCATTTCTTAGAAAATTTACTTTACAACGTTAGTTACAATTATTATAGAAATATCACGCAGTTTGGTTTTAACGTTCGTCGGCATGCCGGCCACCCCGTATCCCCACACAATCAATATCCTGACGCCACCTTGTTCCTAGCAGACGACAAACTTTCTTAAAATACTCAAATACCTATTCAGTTTCATATTTGTTTCGGCTTAATTACTACCATTTCCTATCATCCACAATCAAGAATCATACTGCGATGTTAAATATTAATAAATTTGATTTTTGAAATTTACCAATTACATTAATATTTCTGCGCCTTTCTATGCGCAGCATACGTAAACACACTATCTACATTACATATAGTATATTCATTATAACTCGTTAAATATTTAGCTGTATAATACATGAATACATAAATAACGAAAATGTGCATGAAATAATTATGAAATAAAGAAAAAAAAATGTATATTGATAGAGCGTTATTTACCCATCTACATCATTCTGTTACTATATATATATATACACATATGTATAGATATACATATATATACATATACTAGATACTTACCCATAAATTATAACGCATGGACCCATTTACAGGCAGCTTAGTTTCACGATTAATGAATTACATTGTATCGAATATAATTCGCAATTAAATAACACAATTCCAAATCACTATAACTAAATAATAACAATGAGGGGGTAAAGAGGTATGGTTTAATTTATTTTTTCTTTTTTTTTTTGTTACGTAAAAATGCGTACAGGCTGTGAAACGATATACTAAAAATACGTGAACAACGAATGATCACTAACTTAAAAATTGATTAAAGGCTGACGTAATTCGTTAAAGCTAAGCATTACAAGATAGAAAATATAGCAGCAAACTTTTCAAAAAAAGCTTATCAATCTTTCATAGATTCCTCTGAAAGTTGGCTCGGTTTTGGTGCCTCATTATCAGCAGCCTTCTTTTTGCTACCAGAAACAATGTCGTCGATCCTCAATAACAGAATTGCTGTCTCAACCGCAGTCTTGTATGTCTGTAGTTTAACAGCTAATGGTTCCCATATTCCGCGTTCTCTCATATCAACCAACAGTCCAGTTTCTCCATCAATTCCCCAAGTAGATCCCGACGTTGCATGCTTTGAACGAAGCGCAGTTAATGTACGAATAGTATTCGCACCGCAATTTTGTGCTAAAGTTCGCGGAATTATTTCCAAAGCCTGTGCAACTGCCTTGTAAGGCCACTGTTCAACTCCGGCTAGGGCAGCAGCCTTTTCTCCAAGAAGCCGAGACACTGCCATTTCCACGGCACCACCACCTAAAAAAAATAATCTCAATAATTGAATGGAATTGAGATAGGTAAACTCATTTTAGAGTTAGAAATTATGTCTCAAATTTTTAGTTACCAGGAACTAGCTTTGGTTCGATCAATAAATTCTTAGCAACATGAAGAGCATCTTGTAGATTTCTCTCAGTTTCATTGAGCATGTCTTTGCTAGCTCCGCGAAGAATGATAGTGCAGGCTTTTGGGTCCTTGCATTCAGTAACAAAGCAGAAATACTCGTCACCAAGTTTTTTAATCTCAAACAATCCAGCACCGGTTCCTACATCATCCTCGCGAAGTTCCTCAGTACGATTAACAACGGTGGCTCCACAGGCCCTGGCAACTCTGTTATTATCGGATTTTCTCATTCTACGAATAGCAGTTATTCCAGCTTTTAGCAAATAGTGTTGAGCCAAATCAGAAACACCCTTTTCTGTGAATATTACGTCAGGTTTCAAGGCTATTACATCGTCACAGATTTTCTTAACGTGTTCTTCTTCCAGTTCTAATATCCTTGTGAAGTCAGAATCCTTTAGAATCTCAACATTAGTCTGGGATTCACCTTTTTTGTACTCTAGTGGACAATCTAAAAGCACGATTCTTGGGTTTTTAATGTATCTCTTCATCTTAGGATGAGTTACATCCTTGTTAACCATGACACCCTTCAGTACAGAACTGTCCTCGATACTTCCGCCAGCAATTTTCTCTACTTTAGCATAACGTTTGATGTCTATCTCCCTTCTGCCATTTTCTTCAAGCATTATAGTGTGAACAGCATCAAGTGCGATGTCACAGGCCAGATCTGCCCAGCGGCCGATGAATTTAGTGCCAACGCATGACTTGACCACCTGAGCTAGCTTGTTTTTATCGGTACGGTCTAATTCGATGCTAACTTCTTCAGTGAGAATGGTTATCATGTCTTCTAAAGCTTGTCTATAAGCCCTAATTATTACTGTTGGGTGCATTCCCTGCTCTAAAAATGGCTCCGCAGTTGCCAGGATCTCTCCTGCTAATACTATTACTGAGGTAGTTCCATCCCCAACTTCTTCATCTTGAGTTCTTGCTATTTCAATCATTGATTTACCCGCTGGATGCTGAACTGTGATTTCACGAAGGATAGCATTACCGTCATTTGTCATTACGATACCTCCCATTGGGTCCATCAACATTTTTAACATCGCTTGAGGACCTAGACATGTTCTGATCACATCTGCAATCGCCTTTTGTGGGGAAAAGAAAAAAAGATACAATATTGATAATTTTCATGTGCATTGAGTAATATTTCAGTATGAATCTTTGATTGTGAAAAAACTTTGTTTGAAAAACAAGTCTGATGAAAAATTGTTGGTATATTATTTTCAGTTGGATTTTTATAAGAAGCCATTGTTATAGCAACAGGAATCCATGATTGAAAAATTAGATGGAAAAAAAAATTGAGTGGCATGTAGTTTTCGATTTCTATAGATAGATTGATTAAAATCACGTGAAGTAGTTAGAGATAATATTGGAATATAATAATTAGGTGGTAATTGTAAGTGATGTTGAAAATTGATGATAGAAATGTGCACGTGGGTGTGCCAATGGATGAGGACCGTATAAGGAGAATAAAGTGAATCATGTGTCAATATATGTGCGTATGTGTGTGTATACCTTGCCGGCCTGGATGTTTTCTCGTTGAACTTTTTTCCCCGCATCTCGTTTTGTGTTTTGGCCTGCAATTATAAAAGCAGAGGGCATTTTGTTAATGATGATAAAGATGAATAAACTTTGTTAATAACAAAGTAATATCGAATTCTTGATTTTTTTTGTTTCACTCACTTAAAACCACAATAGGCGCTGATCCCGGACCGAACATTTTTCAATACACACGCTGTTTACACCGCTCACAACTTATTTTGTACGACGGGCGTACAAGAAACCTCGCGTGACTGTTCTAGAAGAATTGTTGAAAGGTTAGAACCACAGGATACATGTGAAACAGACAGGATTGTCATCCGCAATCTGAGACTACGGTAAATGCGCGAACTATTCAAAACGAACTATCATCTAACTGTTATTAGTTGGACAATTTATTTCAGATTGCAAATCTCCGGTGTTCGTGGATTTAAAGAAGATGAATCCCGGTTTTGAGTGAAAAATCGACGTGTGGTAAAGATTTGACAGTACTTCAAATCAATCAAAGATCAATTATAACTATCTAAAAAGATTAGTAAATAAATGCAATAGTTTTGTGTGTAATATTTTACCGCTCATTAATTTGCCAATATAATGACCGACAAATTGAGGAGATATGAAAAAATTGATTTTCTTGGAGAAGGACAGGTTAGCTTATTGTTTACGATTGAAAATAGAGCTTAATAAATTTAGTTTTCCCCCAATTAACATATCGATACAATTTTTTATCACAGTTTGCAACTGTCTACAAAGCTCGGGACACCGAAACGGAGGGAATAGTTGCTGTGAAAAAGGTAAATTTAAAAAATTGCTTAAACTAACTAAAACTTATTCAAGTTTTGGTTTCATATTTTCTTAATTTTTGTCTCATTATTCAGATCAAAGTAGGAAGCAGAGCAGAAGCAAGAGATGGCATTAACAGAACGGCCTTGCGAGAAATAAAACTTCTGCAAGAACTCAGACACGAAAATCTAATCGGATTATTAGGCAAGTGTTAATCTACTGGATCATCTTTACTTTCAAATTATCATTCCACTTCAAGTTCATTAGTTTTATTTATTTCTCAGTTGTTTTAGAAAGCTTGAAAAGAAAAACACACAAAAAAAAAAGTTACAGATTTACTTATCCAGAAAAATACAAATTTAACAAATTTTAACAAGCGTTAAATTTTTCCAGACGTTTTTGGTCACAAGTCCAACGTGTCACTAGTATTTGATTTTATGGACACAGATTTAGAAGTGATAATAAAGGATAATAACATAGTTTTAACATCAGCAAACGTTAAGTCTTACATGATACAAACTTTGAAAGGTCTAGAGTACCTTCATTTCAACTGGATACTACACAGAGATTTAAAGCCAAATAATCTCCTTGTAAACAGCGACGGTGTTTTGAAAATAGGAGATTTTGGTCTAGCCAAATTCTTCGGATCACCAAATAGAGTATATACTCATCAAGTAGTAACAAGGTGGTATCGAGCACCAGAATTACTATACGGAGCTAGATTATATGGCACAGGAGTAGACATGTGGGCAATTGGTTGTATTCTAGCAGAACTATTATTACGTGTACCATTCCTTCCCGGAGAATCTGATTTAGACCAACTTACAAGAATATTTCAGGTTTGTATTTTAGTTTTTATTATTTTTTTCATTTTTATATTATTATATGCCATTACTTTAATTGAATAAATTGAAATATGAAAATTCCGAACGTTTGCTATACATATAATAAAAAAAAGAAAATATTTATCAAATTTTTGAACACATTATTAAAATAGTCTGTAATTAATGTTTGCAGACACTGGGTACACCAACTGAAGAAACTTGGCCTGGAATGACAGACTTGCCAGATTTCATACAGTTCAAACCGTTTCCCGGTACTCCTTTGAAGCACATATTTACTGCAGCTGGAGATGACCTATTAGATTTGATAGCAAGTCTTTTGAATGTCAATCCTCTTGAACGATGTAGCTGTGATCAAGCTTTACAGATGCCATATTTTAGTAACAAACCTCCACCAACACCCGGACCGAAATTACCTCTTCCAATGACTATTAGGAAAGAACCAGAGGAGAAACCTAGTCTTAAAAGAAAATTGTTAGAATCTATGGATGGAGCGTCACTTGCTAAGAGATTACAATTCTAAATATTAAGAATGTTAGGTTCATTTGATATGTTCGGTACAAGTAATTCTTTCCTAAGTTGTCCTTATTAATATTTATTCTGTATATTACAGCGGGGCTGGTGAATAAAACTTTAATACGTTTAAACTATCTATCACATTTTCCTCGATATTTCCCATTTTTACAAATTAAAAAAGGTCTGCCATGAGTATAGTTTTTTTTTTTATAGATAATTTATAAATTGACTGAACAAAATTTACAGTGTTTAACTTTGATATACTAGTGGTGATACGAAATAATTGTATGTATGCAGTCTTCGATGAAATTGATATTTTATATACATAATTGTCTTGCAATACGTTACTAGCTTGAATAAACATAAAATGAAAAGAATACTAATTGGCACTGGAATTTTTCACTGTTGTACATATAAATTTTCGAGTGTTATTATTACAGCTGACATCCTGGTGTTATTAAAACTATTATAGGCATTAGGATAGTAGCATAAATGCAGTGAAATTGTATGTTATATCACTTAACAAACAACGAATAACTGAGCGTAAACATATTATGTTTAATATAATTAATTACCTGATGAAAGTATAACGAACATACTTTGATTAGAAGACTAAAACAATAATTAACATTGTACTATTTAAAAAAAAAATGTGAACTAAAATACATTTTTATTTCAAATTCATACACCAAATTGACATTATTATCACGCTCATAGAGTTGCAATAACTCAGACAATTTTGAGGCCTGCAATCGAATTCTCCAGTGACTGAAAACCAAAGAATTATAAAATCTGTAGTTTTATAAACACAAAAAAGATTCTACCTGTCTATCGAATGAATCTTTTTAAATCGATTTCATTCGTGAGATACACCCATAACTCATAAATTAAAGTTGATTTTGATTGTGGTATCAAAAACGTTAAATGTAATTCAACAATAATACCTTGAGATCCCAGACGACTAGTTGTCCGTCTAATCCACTAGTACTGAATTTATCCTCTTGCAATTTTCGTACACAAGTAATTGCGTTTTGGTGAATACTGTCTAGGGCAGTATCTGTTGTTTCTATACGTGCTTGACGGTCTAGCGATTGAAATTTTCGCATTGCAGAAAGACCACCAGCTTCTTTTCTTTGAGTATTGTCCAGTTTTGATGCAAAATGAAGTTGCCCATTATCGTCCAATGAATAAAGCATCGGCGAACAACTATGCCCCTAGAAAATAATAAGTTTTTCACTTCGAAATATGCCTGTGAAAAGAAAATTAAGAATTTTTTTTTTCATAGAAGTAAGTATTTGAATCCTTACGGCGGCAACAATTGAATTCGGTCCGACCCAAATACAACTTAAAAATGGTAAATGCTCAGTACGCAATCGTGTAACTGTGTGGCCTTTTGAAGCATCAGCAATACAGATAGACGAATCATGGGCAATCCAGCATACTTTATTACCACATTGACTAAAAGCAACGGAGTGTACCCATCCACCTAAAATTGTGCAGAAAAATATTATTTATAAGTATTAGAAGCGAAAACTTTAATATTTGTTTATTTTTGAGGTAGGTATTTGAAAAATTAACATACGGAGACCATAAAATGCGTTCTTATCATAATTGCGATATGTCTATGGAATGCAACTAAGTCTATGTAAAGTAAATGACTATGATATCCATCTGAGCTTTGCATCATGTGAAGTTAAGTTCTCACCTCCATTTGGAGAGTTTGGGAATTCAGCCAATGCAGTTCCCAAACTTGATTTTGAGCCCCAAGGACCGGGCTGCGGGGCTTCTTCAATATCTTTAACATATGCGCTAAAAACTCGAACTTTGTAATCAGCTGATCCAGCCACCAATAATAAATTATTGGGATGCCAATCTAGCGCAGTAACCGTTGAACGTAATGGCCGTTTTATATGCTTAGAAACCCACCAGTCATTTTCACCCTCAAAATAACATACAGATATCAATCTTGCACCCGAACCAACTGCAAACTTGTTTTCTAAAAAAATAAAACGTAAATATTACAGAAAATTGCAAGTTGGAGGAAGTTTTCAGCTTGGAATAAAATTTTTTTTCTAAACTAGCTCTTCTTTTTTCTGTTTTCTTTTTCACTGATAATACCTTTGAAATCTTACCTAACGGTGACCACTTTACGCAAGTAGCGGCTCTGTTGATTCTAAGCAAAACCAAAGTAGGTTTCCACTTTCCATCGTCTCCTTGAGTCCAGACATAGGCATTTCTATCTACCGCACAAGTCACAATACGATTTGTATTTGGAGCCCAATCAATCCCCATTACTCGTAGATCATGTTGGTTTAAAATATCCAACAATTTCCATCCGCTTGAAGAACGTTGATATATATGTACTTCGTTATTGTTTGGTGATAATGCCAATTCTGTTCAAATATTATTATTCAACAGTATGTTTAATCGGTATAATTGTCACAATTAATAAGCCTAGAAAATTTTACGGGGGAAAATTTCCGAAGTATTTTAATTCAAAAAATTTGGCTTCAGATAAAGTCGGTATTCCAAATTACAAAGAAAAAAAAAAAAACAAACTATTCAGATCAAATATTTTTTTTATCAGAGATGAAAAACTTATTCCAGAGTTAAAAGAATATCATTATAATTTAGATCGTTATTCTTGAATCTGACAACTTACGTGTTTTATCCTTGTTCCAAGCATGGCAGGTTATGGGGCTAACGCCGAAACTATGAGTCTCAGTCATATTAAAAATCTCTGATTTATATATCTCGGATAAAATGAAAATAGGTAATTATGTATCTGAAAGTAAAATTTTGAGAGGATATTATCGTATGGTATATTATCTTGAAATGAATCATTGTCGGAGATGAGGAGTTGGGTGCGGCCAATACTGCGGTTTACGCTATTTAATGAAGACTTGAGATTTATACGTGTTACTTACATTATAAATCCTGGAAATTCGCGGACTCTGGGCCGTCGACACGAATTTCCAAATATATTGAAAATTACTACGATCACTTATTACATTACACCGTGGACACCTCAAATATACAATACACTTATTTCTGACAGCTCAATTATCCATAATCGCACCAATGCTGACACAATACTCGTATCGAAATCACTGGGCACACAGAATACCACAAGATCCATAATGCCATTCGAAATAATAGCTCGACGTAAGCAGCGCTCTTTACGGATAAAAGGCGAAGCCTTAAAACTGTCGGTACAGAAGACGCGTTTACGTTTCATATTTATTTGTAAGAGCGATTTTGGGGAAAGTGGGCGCCTAAAATTAGGCAATCGGTTTTTTCGCGTAACTCGCAACATTATTGGTCGACCATATCTACTCTACCAATGATGTTGCGAGTTTCGCGAAAAAACGTACCCTAATTTTAGGCGCCCACTTTCCCCAAAATCGCTCTGTATATTCTTTTGCCGCTCTCATCTCGTGTGACATGTCATTTGAAAATTGAGAATTGAGATCAATTGAGATAGATTATTAGGTAACCTATTGCGACGGTTTCGAACAGTACACCGTGTTGTGAACAAAGAAAATCCGTTATGTCTGTAGAAAGTGTATTAAAAAAACCAAAAAATGCCAAACAAAGACAAGAACTTGCAGACGGATTATTTCACCTCAAGAATTTGTTATTGAAATCGAAATACATAACAGACAACGTAAGCCCGAAGATTAGTAACCGATCAGTACTTCTGGGCAGAGAAATGTTCCAAAGAGTAATTGACATGTACAACGAGACTTCTTTTAAAACCGAAGTAACGTTGGTAATGGAAGATGAAGTTGACGAAGACGATGAAGAGATGGATTATAAGTTCTGGGAAAATAGCTCCGAAGAAGAAGAAGATGACGAAGCTTCTAGTCACACCAAAATTCCATACGAAGTTAAACTCAAGGCTGTAAAACTTGCAGATTCACATCCGAAATGGTCAATAAATACTTTGCGAAAAGAATCGACAAATTTATTGAAGAATAAATCTCAGTTAGAACAATGGAAAAAAGACGTTAAGAAAGGAGGCACAAGATTTGACAAGCTGAAAATAATAAACAAGAATGTCTACGATCGATTTCTTCGTGCAAAAACTAAACAACTAGACCCAGTAAAAATGAATTCTTTAATAAGAGAATGGGCATTGGAGGAAGCAGCAAAATTTGATGATAAAAATTTCAAATTCAAGGCGTCAGACAGTTGGGTTTTAAAATTTAAAACAACTCATGGCATAACGCATGAGTGTATCCTAAAATCTGATTTTGAACAAGAATAAGGCAGTAATTGATATGCAATACTTATTTGATTCATGATAAAATAGGAAATAATCTCAAGAGTAATAGTTATAAAAACTTTTCAAACAAATTCCTATTTCATTTCAAATTATTGATTAAAATATGTTCAACGAGTTTAATGTTAACAAATAAGAATTTTATATTTTCTAACGCTAACTTGTAAGGTAAATTTATTTTTAAACATTGAATATGATCAAATATGCTTTTGATGTGAAAACTTTGTTCATAATAAAAATATATTTAAAATAAAAGAAATATACTTAACGAATTTATTATTCACAAATAAGAATTTTATATTTTCTAACGCTAACTTGCAAGGTAAATTTATTTCCAAAACTTCATTGAATATGATCAAATAAGTTTGTTGATGAAAAAAACTTTATGTTTTTCTATTCTTTCACATAATTACTAATTCTACGTAATTCGGTGTCATACAATAGATTGCATCTACCTAATATTAATAATAATAACAATAAAAGATGACAAAATTTATAACTGAATTGATCAAGCATTTTTCATTCCTGTTTTTGGATTTTTATTAATATTATAGTTATTATTTCATAGTTTATTATATTTACTTAATTTACTATCGCCATGATAAGAATATTTCTACGATTTCGAACGTGATTATTTTTCATCTTCAAATTTTCATTATATGCATTTCCCGTCGCTCAACTGATTGTGGTTGATGGCTAGGTCCACAATCGTCCGTTGGCAACTCACTCCATTACAGGTTTGACAGTGCCAAAGAATCAGACACTATCATCTGTTTAAATAGAAAGTAAAAAGGGATTAGGGTACAAAGCTACACTCAACAGTTTATTGATATAGTATGTAAAGACAACTGCTTTTATTTTCGAAAATTAATCTTATTTAAGTAACTGATAGTTCGACTGGGAATTATCATAAAAAATAGAAAGAAATTGTTTAATATTCAGAATGTACGAGGATATTAACACCCCGTGCTTACGAGTTAAAGTAATTCAGTTAAGGTTTTTTTAATATTACTTGCACTATTTGCATGAATTTTTTTTATGGCTAACGTACCGTGATACCACCACTTTGTTTTCTTTGGATTTTTGTTACATGTCTTGACATAGAAGGAATTGTCAGGTGGTCTTTTCTGTAAATATGAAGAAGAATAGAAACAATGTTAAGAAAATGTATCCAATAACATATCACCTAATATTTATTTCAAAGACACTGTCTTTAAACCTAAAATTGTTCGTGATATTACTCGTCGAAAAGTGTCTCTCAATAAATTCGAACACTACAAAGTACGAGTGTCAAGCAATTGCATCAACACACAAAACATTAAAATTTATTTCATGTGTACGTTTATTACAGACAAGCATTTGCTTCGAGTTAATTAAGACAATAACAAAAAATTTCGATCAGAAAAATAATATCAATTGAAATTGTTATTTCCATTGCATGAGTTTTTATTCTGTAACGGAACAATTAATTAATAGTAAATTATTATCACTATAAAATTTGTTTTCAAATGCTTGAAAAATAAATGGAAACAATAAAAAAGAATGAAATCTGTGAACATCTACACTAAATACTGTTACCTTTTCCTTGCAGCTGCTTAGCATAGAAACAATGCTTAAACAGACGCTTTGGACACTCAAAGCAGGTGACCAATCATCAGTCAATATAGACAAACAGATATGACCATTGCTATAGACATGTGGATGAACAGGAATGTTGCCCCCAATAAAGGTGACTTCAGGTGAATCAAATGGATACTTTGAACTGAACTTAAATTGCAATTGAAATCTTTCACCCTCATAAAGAGTGCCCTTTGCTCCTTCCATGTGGATTATCCACTGGGTTAAGTTTTGGCCGGCCTGATCCCCGTCTACCTCAACACCGGGAGGTGGTTCACGCATCAGTGACATCAACTCCTTCTGCAATCTCCGCTGAATAAAAGAAAAGGAAAAAAAAAGAAAACATTTTTCTCTTGTTTGACAAAATTATAATTCAAAAATATGTATTCAAGGGTATAAAACTAAATGACAATAATAATAACAGAACACGAAAAAAATAAACGATTAAAAATTGTACGTTTTTTTTTTTTCAATTTTTTACTACTATTTCCTCCTTTACATCATCGCATATGCTTCATCGCATATGTAAAAATCTATAAAGTTCATAAAAGTTGGCAGACGAACTTTAAACATGCTGTTAAACAGACGGTCTAGAATCTAACAGGATCTGGCATCACATATATATAGCATTAATAGCGATTTTTTATTGTATTTCAAGTCTAAAACGAAGTTCTTTTTGTTTATGACTCATCAAGGGAATGAAGGTTTTTTTCGATAATTTTTTCACTCCAAATTGTAGACGATTGTTATCAATTTAGATACCGAAAACCTGATTTGATTGTCAAACTTATAATGTTGGGATGTGATAAAGACAAAGAAATAATCAAATTGACAAATAGAATAAATAAATAGACACGAAGTGAAACGTCACATTGCTCCAAGAGGACAATGCACTCGGAATTTTTTTGAACCCCCGTATTACAATCAATAAACTTATCGCTAATATTTATAGTCCCCGAAGACGATGCAATCCTAATACTGCTTTGAAGATTCAGGGTGATAATAAACAGCTAAGATTCACCTGTATATTAGAAAATATTCAACACCGACTCACCTCCGACGGGGACATTGCCGCCATTATTGTTAAACAGCACTTGATACATAACCATTCATGATGGTGAAAAATGAATAACCCTATCGACGATTGTTTTGATTTTAAATACTAATAAGGAATGAATATTTGCAGTTATAAATTGTCATTATATGAACAGGTTTAGACTAGAACTTTGTCCGGCATAATTTAGAAATAAATTTATTAATTTAATGGTACTGCAAATTGACACTGGAGATAAAACGGCAGCAGACAGACGTCAGCTGCGGAAAGCTAATCGCCGACACGCGACTGAAAGAAAATCGAACTGAAAACGATTATTTACACGATACCGTATGATCTATTGATCGATCGTCGGCACTCGCAATTTTGATTTTTTGTAAAATCATGAACTTGCAGCGCGTTTTGACAATCTTCTTTAATAGTATACATATTATGAATATCCTTCGTCAGTTGGCATATCTGTGCTAACGTTGTTTATTAGCAAAAAAAAACTGCTCATCATTACCCGCTTCATTTTATATAACAAAGCAGAATTTCGCTAAACTTGACGCACTCACGCGCAAACTGATTTACCGAGTACTCCACAGTAAGTACACAAGTATGTTCTTAACTTATCATATATTATTCAGTCAACGCTTATCAGCAAAGTTATTGACCTCGTGATTTAAGTGTCAGATTGAAAATTTGAATACACGATAATTTCGATCTGATAGAATAACTCGCGGTGTTTCCTCTATCGCGGTGTTCAACGACGATTGGAGCATATATATCAAGATAAAACCCATTACAAAATCCACAGGATGGTATTGCTTCATAATTATAGAGTAGTACGTATTATTCTTTGGATAACATGTCTATGTTCAATTATAGATAAGCAAATTGTCTATTGTATTTTCTGAAAATATAATATTTTTGAAAAACCTCAATTTTTGTATTGCTAGTTGGCAGCAGTGTAGTCGACAATGTGGCACATGTAGTTATACATCATCTTCACACATCTGTTGAGAATCACTGTGAAGACGTAGTTTGCTAACGTCAGTTTTGTAAGATAATACTTTAAACGATCCTAAAATGTTTTCGAGTATATTGTCAAAATTCAATTATTCAAATAAAAAATTTTGAAATAAAAATATTCGGCGTACTAATTTTGAAAAATAAAACTCGAAAAATTATCCCAACAAAATGCATTTGGGAGCTAATGTCCGTGTAAACAAAATTGGCATAGGAATTACCGTAGGTCTTCTATATCTTCTCTACCTATATTCGCAAAGAGGACCTTCTTACTCAAGCATTGATAACAGAGATGTGGTTTCAATGAAAGCTTTATTAGCCGGTGCTATCAAGGCAGCCGAAATCGGAGGACTTGAGGTAGCTGCTGTTCACAATGATCTACATTCTCTAAACATCGCGTCAAAAGGAAAGACCAAAGAAGGTTAATCACAGATAATATCCATTATTTTGCACCAAATTCAGTAGTTGTATTTGTTCCTATTTAAAATAAAGAAAAAGAGATAAAAAATCACATATTTCGTTATTCGGAATTTATTTTTTCATGTCAAATAAGGTGTCAATGATCCGGTGACTGCTGCAGATTATAGATCGCATTGCGCCATGTACCATGCTCTGATCAATGCATTTCCAAGAATAACTGTTATATCTGAAGAAAAATCTTTAGGATGTGACAAAGTAGATATTCCAGATTTGAAAGAGACATTAAAAAACCCTGGTCAATTTGATATTGGCTATGACAGCGCTGTAAATGCAAATGACATTACCGTATGGATTGATCCACTTGATGCTACGAAAGAATTCACGGGTATTATTAATCATTGTAAATTTGCTGTAGTGATGTGTAATTTTTTTGTGTACATATTTGTTTGAGAATATGCATATTTATCTATTATTTCCAAACATATGTTTTCGAATAAAATATTATCATGAATTTCTACTTTCAGAAAATCTTTTACAGTATGTTACCACTATGGTATGTGTCGCTGTTAAAGGGGAACCAGTTATGGGAATTGTTCATAAGCCTTTTGACGGTAACCAGACTTACTGGGCATGGGTCAACCATGGTGTATCAAAAAACTTGAATGTTCCGACGGTAAGAATTTTTGTATTATATAATATATAAATTTCATCTTGGGGTTTTTTTCCCTTCAAGTTAAGTCTTCTAATGCCTAAGAGTATGAGTATGAGTATGAGTATGAGTCTTCTGTAAATTGATTGATCATTGGTTTTCCTAAGTCAAGATATAGACTTAAGAGATGAATATTTCAGCCTTCAGATATTTTAAACTCGAGATATTGGGTCCTGTTTAATGAGTTTGAATTTTTGACACAGCAAAAGGAAAGAAGAACACCAGTTATTATCGTGTCTCGATCTCATGCTGGTAGAGTTCGTAGTGCTTCAAAACAAGCCTTGGGTGAAGATGTCAATGTTATTTCAGCTGCAGGAGCAGGTGAATATACATATATAGTAAATTTTGTTAAGCTTCAAAAGATTGTGTCAGGTCTGCATTTCAACCCAAGGACGTATAACTGATCAAAATGAAATATCAATTCTTTTTTAGGATACAAAGCACTAGAAGTTGCTGTTGGAAACGCGACAGCCTATGTACACATGACTGCCATTAAAAAATGGGATATTTGTGCTGGCGCTGCCATAATTAGGTTTGAAATCATCATTTTGTCAAAACATTATAGTTATTTTCTTATTTTTCAACAATATTAAGAAACCATATCAACCACTGAGCAGAACATCGTATCTCAGATTTTGGTTTAACAATATCGTATCTCCTATGCTTTATTCACAAAAATACGATGTTGTTTTGCTCAGTCGTCGAAATGTGATTCTCAATTATTGAAAACTCATAAAATCTAACACTGAGCAATTTCAATTTTTTAAAATTTCTTATCAAATTACATTCACATCATAGTAAAGCTCTGTATTCAGATACAATGGGATTCTTATTCATCAGTTTTACTCTCACATAATTTTTGACAAATAAATATACTTATATTGTTTACTTTTATGATACAGTGCGCTTGGTGGTGAAGTCACCCCCCTGTCTGCCCCGGCTCCAATTGGATTTGGGGCAACAGATTCGACAATGTTGGATTCTGGTCTGTTGGCTACGATGCGTGACCACAAGTGGTATATGGAAAAATATCATGACGCTTGAATATGATGAACGTGTGTGTGATACCATATGAAAAATATTTACATTGGATGTGTGATAATCGATAAATTTTTATCACTTTTTTAATGAAGTATGAAAATATTGTAATACTAATTTAAAACGTGTATAAACATATGATGCTGCTAGGTCGTTTAATATCTCAAAATACCTGAATGAAAGTAATATTTAGAAACCTATGACTATTTTTTTATTCCGTATAATGATTTTCTAGAATATATCTCACTCAACTTATATTTATTTACCTCTGATTTGTAATATATGTATATAGATCCATATTCCTAATTGATTTATAAATATATTAGGTAGACCAAAAATATTGTAACTTATAGTATTATAGTAAACCAATGTAATGGGATAATATCGTAGACAATAAATCAAACTGTTATAAAAAAAAATAATGCCAATTGTTAACATCTTTCCGATTCCCCAGTTGATGATAAAAATTCAATAACTTCTAACTTATAAATGTGTTATTTATCAATTTAGAATTCAATCCTTCAACATACTATAAAAGTGTATTGTAAATGCTGAAAAAATTTGTCGACTATACCTACAAAATATAATTTTAATTTTTGTTGCATGAAATTATTCGGATTCATCATAAAATAAAAAGCATTAAATTTTATGTTAATTTCTCGCACGTATTTAAATGTATGCGCGCGTGATGCAAAATTGTAACTCATGCAACGTGTCTCGGTCGGTATTTCAGAGCGCAGAATATCTCGTGTTATCTCTTTTTATGAGTGCTGTCAACGCTGGCAGTTCTGGCACTCACTCATCTCATCAGTATCGGAACGTCAACTATGAATGGGCGCAGTGTATTTTAAGGTTACATACCAACCATCATACTGTTTTTAATCAAATTTGTTAAAACACATAGGTCATGGCGTATGAAATATATCGCCTGTGATTCACGGAGTTACATATTATGTACAGTAATTAAATTATCCAAGATTAGTGGAAGAAAAGTAGAACAAAAAACATATTAAAACGAAATGGACGAGAGCAAAATACAATCCTTTGCCAACATTCCTTCTCAAGATTTAGAAAAGTGTTTTGACAATTTGACACCTCACGACGTCGATACATCCTTCGAATTTGGTATGTTATAACAAATAATATATTTCCCGATATCAATCTACATGTATGAAGAGTGTCCTAAATACTTTGTGCATAAAATTTATTTCGTATGGCTTAATTCGATTTCTTCCTTAATATGCACACCAATTTTAATCCATTTTTGGGACAATTCTTTTTCTCTTAATAATTCTTAAACTGATTGAAACACTTCTTAGCTACTCAACTTATTGAATTAGTTGCCACTCTAATCACTGCAAGCAACACTTCAATTTGACCTATTAAATGAAATTCAGTCATCAATTTTTACCAACAAAGGTTAAAGGTCATCAAATTGATAGGTTACATAAATCTAAAAGTAATCAGCCAAGCAATTCTCAATTCATAAAATCAACGCGTTTCACAAGCTTTGCATAAAAAAAAAATTGTAAGCTCTTGAGACTGTTGTAAAATTCAAACCTGATTTCTAAACGAACATCTGTTCAAATTTGTTTCGAATTATGTTCAAAAAATGATATTGCAAACATCCAAGTATGATAATTTATTTCAGATGATGGTTCGAAAGAAGCGGAAGACACTAAATTATGCAAAACAGTTCTGAACGTTTCAAAAGATTCATTAAGTGACAAATCTTCAGCATTCCAAACTGATTCATGCACTTCAAAAACAGACACCATTGATGCTAATAAAGAAGCGAAGGATAAAGACTTTGAAAATCCCTATGATTGTAGAAATAATGAAGAAAATATTAAATCAACAAATATTAATGAAGAGAATTTGAATAAGGGTCTAGTACTTAGCGAGAGGATCGCCTTAATAGAGAAACCAGCAGCTTCCAATTCTACAAATCCAATTTTAATGCCAAAAGACTTAATATGTTCAGATGAGAGAAAGAAAATTGATTTTGATCAGAAAAATGGAAATCCTAAGATCCAGTCATTTACTTGCACAGAATTTCCTGAATCCGATTCTCTAATATCATCCGATAGAACTAATACTGTTGAAATTGTACCTGAGAATATAAATGCCGAAAAAATCTATGACCCGAAACAAGATTCGAATATATTTGATATGCTTTTTCCAAGGCCTTCCAATAATGACGAAGAACAAACTATTTTTAATTGTGATAGTCAGATTCAACAAGCCAATTCTCAAAGATCATTTGATTGTGATGAAAATGTTATAACAGTTGAAAATACAATTGATGAGGATGAATCTGGAAATGTTGATGTCTCAAATTTGAAATCCTCTGATTATTTAACCCGTAGCAAGTCGGTAGCTGAATTAAGTACAGTTCGTACAAGTAAGCCTAATTCTCTCGCAGAGGATGCCAAGCTGGTTAAATTTTCGGTATCGGCTAAATCTGTAAACTTAATGCAATCGAATGCTCAATTCTTGAATAAGAGTAGAACATTTCTTAATTTTATCACCAAGAAGTCGACAAATATTATGGAGAAGACGTTATTACCTCAAAATTTAGCTGCTACATATAATTCCATACTTAGACTGACAGAAAATCCTCCTGCAAACGATAAAAGATCAATTGAAGATACCGGATCTAGCTCCAATTTAACATCAAATTCAGGCAGCCGTTTAGGACATAATTATGAAGCAAGTAATCAAATTCCAATTAATATAACAAAATTGGGTGTACAAGACATGAATACCACCAACAGAGAACAACAAGATGAATCTGTTTTTGGTAATTCAAGTATTGAAAAAAATTCTATAAAAGAAGACCAGAAATTATTCCTTAAATGTTCAGTAAATGAAAATAAATCCTATCTTAATTCTACACCCAAGAAACAAGGAACTCAAACAGCATGTAGTAACGAAATTCTGGATGTAAATACAGAAATTAGACAACCAAATTCTGAGCTTGAAACATCAAATATGATCGAAGAAGAAAAAATTAGCAAATTAGATTTCTGCGGTACTGGAGAACATCAAAATGTCATTAAGTCTAGTACTATGAGCAATTCTAATTCATTGGATAAAATTTTCACATCGAAACAAGAAGAAAGTTCAAAATTTCTTGGTAGAGATAACAATACAAGTAACGTGGATATCGACAAAACTAATTTAATGAAAGAGAATGAAAGTAATATTACAATTTTACCTAGCTTGAAAAGAGTGTCAATTGAACACTTGAATGAAGAGCAGAACAAAGATGAACACAATGGTAGCATGAACCTAAAAGACCAACTGATTGATCTTGGATTGCTGTCTCACCCATCTTATATAACTCTCCTGAGAGATTATAGTCATTTAAAAGAGCAGAGTGAAAAGTTGGCAGAAGAAAAAGCAAAGGTAGAAATGGAGAATCAAAGATTAGCGGCAGAAAACAACGGTGAATTATATGCCTTACAGTTGGAAACACTTGAAAAAACGATTGAGCAGTTGAGATATGATTTGAAGCAGTCAACTGCTAATCAAGAGCTCATTAATAAAGAATATCTTCTGGCTAATAAGGAAAAGGAAAGTATGGTCATGAAATATGCAATTGGTGAAAAGCAGCTTACAGACACTCAACGGTAAATTCGTAATTTGTGAATCCCAAGCTATTATTTAGAATTTTTTGTATAATATAACAGTATTGAAATAATTATTTGAATAAAATTTTCACAGAGCTAGAGAATACGCAGAACGTAAAGCTAACGAGGCTTTAAAAGAACAGGAATTATTACATACCAAATTAAAACAAGTTCAGGGTGAACGTACAAGAATTTGCAACATTCTAGATGGAAAATGCCATGAGCTTACAGATGCTCAGAAAGAGATAGACCGGTTGAAAGAAGAATTGAGTATGCGAGAAGTTAAATTGAAATGGACCCAAAATAAGTTAAAGACCGAATTAGAAACACATAAAGAAAACCAACAGAAATTAGATAAAGCAATGGTAATCAGATTCTGAAATTTTTATGAATGAATAATTAAAAATTTTTGAGAATTCGGCAGATTTGAAATTGATATTTTACTTTTTTTCAAAAATACTTTTGTTCTGTTCACGTAAATATATTATTGATTCTTCAAGTATTGCATTATTTTTCATTTACAGCTGCGGATAAATGAGATGAAAGAAGAATGTGAACAGGTACGTAAGGAATCTTATGAAACAATTCGCAAGTTCCAACAATCTGAAGAAAATAAGGTAGTCACCTTAGACCACCAGCTCAAGGAACAACAGGCTCGTCTAATTCTAGAACGTCACGTTACCGAAGATAAAGAATCGTCCAGACTTCAGCTACAGAAAGAAGTAGAAACACTAAAACAAAGGCAACATGCATTGATCGAAGAAAATAATACGCTTAGTTTGAAAGTTCAAGACCTAGAGAAGGAAAGATTAAACTATGAGAATAACTTGAGTAATTTAAAAGTAATAGCCGACCAAAGACAGAAAGAAATTGTCGATTTAGTCGGAAAAGTATCTCAACTGGAAACTTTAAAATTACAGTTGAAACAGTGAGTCAATATTATTTAAATGTTAATTCATATATTTAAAACCATTTGAAAGTTTTCGATGAGTAAATTGTTCATCTTTTAGTAATTTTCAACAACTATGTCATTCATTTTACAGCAAAGAACAATTGTTATCATCAAACGAAGCAGAAGTTGAACGACTGCGCCAATCAAACACGGAATTGCAATCTGATATGGAATGGTGTCGCGAACGAGAAGCCCATATGTTAGAATTTACGCAAAAATTAACTGACAAAAATGTGCGTCTACAATCGGAGTTTACTTCTATGGAAGCTAAAAATGAGCAATTAGAACTAGAACAAGGCCCATTACATGATCAAATCAAAGATCTTTCCTCAAAAGTGAAAGCATTGGAAATCAGCTTAGCATCTGAGAAGAGTAAACGAACAGAGGAATGCGAACTCTTGGCTAGACACGTTGCCGAACAAACACAACTCGCCAGAAATTTAGCCCAAAAATTAGAAGATAGCCAAGGAGAAAATGTAGTCCTTAGAAGAAAACAACAAATTTCAGTCAAAGAAATGACCAAGGAATTACAACAGTGCAAAAAAAGATTAGATGCATTTGAAACTGGCTCACCAAGCAATTCTCTTGATCGAACTTCACGTACTGGCTCTAGTTCATCATTAAGTACTGGTATTACAAATTTTTTATATTTGGAAACAGAAACAATATCTCTTAAAACTAACGTTTATGTATAACTATAAATTCATATAAAAACGTTATCAGACCATTTTTTTTTTTTACTGATGTTAAAAGTCTGATATACGCTGTGTTTATAGTATTCTTTAGGTTTATTAGAGCTTTAGAATAATCATCAGGCCTTTTTATAAACCTAATATTGAAGTGACAATATCTTAGAATCAGTAACTTGAATAAGTTCTGTTCATACTTAAAGGTGAAACACTGAATGGCGCAGTATCAGATAATAGCAACAGCGGTGATCATATATTGCAGTCTGCTGAACCAGATAGACAGACGTTGATAGATAGAATAGTCAAATTGCAAAGAATTCGCGTGAGACAAGCTGAGAAGTTGGATTTCTTGGAAGAACATACGAGAACGTTAGTTAATGAACTACAAAAGAAGACAAAAATTATAAAGAATTATATTCTTCATGAAAACCCAGATGCTATGGGGAGTAACGAGCGTGATAGAAATAAGGTAAATTAATAACATCGTTTATCAATATATTGCGTCACGTTCAAAACTGAAATTCATTATTATGTTGTTATATGCTAGCATATCAAAGGCAGACGAAATGCTGTAAGTCATCAATCATATTTATATATATATATATATATTTTTTTTTTCTGCATCTTAGACAAATTCTTTTCCTTCATTGATCACATTGTAAATTGCAGACAAAAAGGGGTATAATCGAAATCACGTGTGTAATTTAAAACCTTGAAAAAGCGGATAATGTAAATACAAACTTAATGCAATTCGTTATCCTGTTGGCAAATTTTACAAAAAAAAATGCATTTTCAGACTTATGCCCTTTTTATTTGCTTTAAAATAAAAACAATTATTTAAGAAAGAATTATACACATTTATTGTTATGGCTTTTATAGAATTATAAGCTCGGATATAAATTATCGAATTTCGTTCAAAAAGCATGTTTTTCAATTAGAATCTACATTCTCCTGAATTCAACAATGAGTCAATTAGTATTTTGACACTTAGACACGTGTATTTGTACATACATACATAATAACTTGTACAGTCTTCTAATTTTGCATTTTATTTTTATTCACTTCACATTTTTTGACCAATTCTTTATTTCCATACAGGCTGAGTTAGCTAGACATGGTGGAATTATGGCGTCAGTATATAATCAACGTGTGTCAGATGACAATATGACATTGGAGCTGTCTTTAGAAATGAATCAAAAATTACAAGCAGTTTTAGAAGACACATTACTTAAGAATATCACACTGAAGGTAAGTTTCTGTTATATATTTCGATATCATAACTTCTATTTCTAGAAAACTAATACTTGAATTATTTCATCTTCTAAATAGGACAGTATTGATACTTTGGGTGGAGAGATTGCAAGATTGACCATGCAGAATAATCGGAGGCAATAAAATGCAGAAAATTAACTCATTCATCAAGAAGAACAAATAATATTTGTGAAGTAATGATTCTGTCGTGGTTACCGATTCTGAAAGAACTTATTTACGGTGCTATGAACCCACAAGTCGGAATTAATGTTATAAATTGTTATAAATTCATTCTGTTTTAGTAAGAATACAAAACTTTCGAAGTTTGAATACTGTAACTTATGAAATGATCGAATTGCTCTATCTAGTCATGAGCTTTGCTATTTGCAAAGAAAATAAAGTATGAACATTATGCAGGTATTCAGTATTTCAGTCTAGACAAGTACAAAAGATGGGCTTGAGTTATAGAGTTTAAAATACAAAACAAAAAATTCATTTTCTATAGATTTAGAACAATGAGTATAGATTTATTTGGGATAATTTCGATTTTTACCAACCTTTATTTTGTTATGTTAACTTTATTTATTAATCATATACTTAAATTATGTACCCAAAAGTACTCACCAACAAATTATCCATAATCATCCATGTAGGTATATTATATATCTATGTAAGATTGACTATAGTGTAACTTTGTTAAACAAATATACATTCCAAAACGTATTTATTATCAAGTTTGCAGTTGATATTGCATGAATTTTTATTCTCAGCCGCAAATCCATGTATAATACCTGAAAAGGATGAATGAAATTAGCTTGTGAAATAAGTAAAAATTTATATTGTAAAGCATGTGCACATGAAAATTCAATGGATCGCGCTATAAACAATCTATGGGTGAACAAAGATTGGTGCTACGAGTTAATAAAAACTCGGAAATTATTTATTTGAATGTAACAAAAATTGATCTTAGATGCATTTCATCAAATAATTATGTTACTATTGTTGTGATAATGAGTAACGGAGGGTGAAATACAGGGGACCCCTTAAAGAAATATTACGATTTTGATGACTTTCAATGCATATGTATAATATCGGTTATGTTTCAACTAAATAATAAAACTACATAGTCAATTTATCTCAGTTATTGGCAGATGAAAATTTTCAAAAAATGGGCCCTATGACGGATCTGCTGGTGTCGATGACGATTTATTTGCCGTGAATATCTGTGATTATTCCTTATAATTTCTAATTGAATAAAAATAAAACTTCAAAAATTGATTAATTATTATTAAAAAATATCAATTTGTTTTTAGGGGTGTCCGTTGTGTTCCACTTTCCCTTAAATCATTATAAATAGCAAATTTTAAATCCACAAATAATTTTAAACAATTATTTCGAAACATTTTGTGTAATCTCTTCACGAGCATACGAAAAAAATATTAATATATAAAATTAAAGAAGTATGCGCTATAATGTACGTATGTATGTATGTATCAAAGAAGGTAATATGTGAATAAAGTATTTTTAAAAATAGATATGATTTCAATAATTTGTAGATCCTGAATAAAATCAAAGATGAATCACACGATTTTTATTTGTTTATTTTTTTTATTTTTACCGCGTTGGATATTATAGGAATAAGCGAGGTGAACAAATCTTTCATAGAATAAGTATATTGAAAGTTTATTCGTATACGCTACATAGCAAATATACGAGCGAATATACAAGATATATATTGATAATAATAATATTATAACATTTTGCGCATCTTGTCAATCACAATTGTTCCCATTCGTTCGTTCGTTCATTCATTCGTAAATCATATCTATAGTATAAGATCCACATTGCACTAGCGGACTGATGAATTATTTTGATTAAAGAGAATCAATAATTCTTAATATAATTTATTATTTATGTTTCTTGATATAATGTATATATTATAACACTCTTAAAAGGATCTTTTGGCAGGTCGGTTTATACAGTGTTAATTAATTCATTTTAATTACATTTGCAACTTTTAACATTTTTGCTAAAAGTTCCGATCGGACTTTTAACATCTATTTGTTTATTTTTCATTCAATTTTTTTTTTTTTATTTTCTTTTTTCTATTTCTCGTTTCTCGGGTATATCTCTCAAATTCACAATACGTAAGACACATTTTTTCCGCAACAAAATTTTCCTTTACTCTCTATAACTATAATATTTTTTGGCAAAATATGCACTCGAATAGCAGGGCTAAATTAATTAGTTAAAAGTTTAGAACAAGTATATCATATAGAAGATATTGCTTTTTGTACATTTTATTTTGATATTTATCTTATCATATTCACCGATATTTTTGTTCTATGTTATTTATAATAATCATAATATATAATATTGTATAGTAATTAATCTGTCCTCGTGTGAAAAAAGCTCAAGATTTCAACAGTACACATCTATATGTATACGGTTAGTATAATATCCGATAACATGTATTTTTTTTTCATCTTCTCCCTTTTCGTCTTTATATGTATGTTAGAATTATATTTATGGAAATATAATTTTATTAAATGCCAGTACACCACACAAAGCACATCGATCAATCTATATTTATATTATTCTCTCTAAATCCAGCCTCTATATTATATATAGATTCACCTTTCTATATTCACATATATGGCAACATTTTACAATATTGTTGGTATAATAGACTCATTCTTTATAGATATTACAATATTTTTGGTAATTTATCTTTTTTCACTGCAGCTTCGAATAACCATTTATATTCGCAACTATGATCCCGCCTAATATCTAGATTTAGAAAATTTTCTGTGCAAAAATGTAAAATGCTGCAGCTCGACATTGTTATTTCATACTCTTTCGTAACGTAATTATATACGCATAAAAGATTTACTCAAATATGAAATAAAATCAGAATTATCGGTATAAGTGTTAATGCTGTTATTCAATTTACGAACTACATCCTCTCTAGTTATACACATACCAGCTAACATCAAATTATTGTTCCAGTTTTTTTTTTTTTTTTTCTTTATTACTTGCATATTATATGTGCTGTAACAACACATCAAAATTATAACTATCATAATAAATCGCATGATCCATATCTTGGAAAAACTTCAAAATACCGCAATAAATAACGAAAGGTAAATGGTAAATTGTATTAAAAAATAAGTGTGAATGAAAGATCAAAAGTGGAATTCACATGGCTATAATAATACAGGGAAGATGACTTAAAAACAAATGACAACTCGATTTAATAAATTGAATTAAATTCTGTATCTGTTGTTTCCAATTGTCGTCTAAGTTCCGTAAAACAAGATCGAAAATCCGCATGGAAAAGTACTGTCCCGTTATTCGGAATTCCATAGTACCTTTTCCTTTTAAGTCTTTTCGCCCTTATGCGGCTATACCTATATATGTATACTCGCGATGAATTCAAATTTTGAACTTCAACTCGGCGTACTGGTTGCATGAATGCATTCGTTAGACGTAGATCAAGGCTCTAAAAGGCTCTTCAGTCCCGAAGCCCAGCACTGGCTTCATTGTGTTAATTTTCCTTTACGAATTGATTTTGGCTCAGCCTGGCTCGGCTCTCGGTTCTCGGCTCTCGTATATGCCTCTCAAGCTGTGTAGGGTGATAGAACCCCCAAAGGGTGAGTTGCGCCTTGGGAGGGATGCTGGATTTAAAGAGGATAGGTGGTTGCAGACGTTCGATTCAAAGCTACCGCTCAACCCTTTCACGCGCTCCTTTCAACTCTTTAGGAAATATTGCTAAATACTTATTTCGGTATAATTTAGTACAAATAAAGTAATATACATTCGTGAAACAACTATTATTTATACATCAAAGTATTTGTATGATTCCAAAACGTTTATAACATGTTTTACAATTGGATGATAAAATGATAATCGAATCAACTGTATAGCCTCATGTAACGGGAGCAAAATGAATAAAGAAATAAATTCGATATATATATATATATATATATATATATATATATATATATATATATATATATATATATATATATATATATATATATATATATATATATATATATATATATATATATATATATATATATATATATATATATATATATATATATATATATATATATATATATATATATATATATATATATATATATATATATATATATATATATATATATATATATATATATATATATATATATATATATATATATATATATATATATATATATATATATATATATATATATATATATATATATATATATATATATATATATATATATATATATATATATATATATATATATATATATATATATATATATATATATATACACATATATACATATATACATATATATATATATATATATATATATATATATATATATATATATATATATATATATATATATATATATATATATATATATATATATATATATATATATATATATATATATACACACACATATATACCTATAGCTGTTTTTCATTCCGTAGATAAAACGTCGACATCACGTTTTACATCACGTATGATCGTTCTTTTTGAATTTCGAACCATAAAGGCGTGAAAAATTGCGTTTTGTCTCATACCTGTATGCATACATACGATATAATTAAGAATGGAAAATTCGAACATTCGGCCAATATATATATATATATATATATATATATATATATATATATATATATATATATATATATATATATATCTCTGGGAATGAATGTCTATGATAATATAAGCGTGTTATCCGCTGGTCAGTAATTGATTGTGATGATTAAACAATACGGAGTCGCGGGTGGATTGAAAATGTCCCAACTTCCTGTACGTGAAAGGGATTTCAGGAAATTCACCCCGCATAAATTGCTGCGAACTCCCTCGCCAGCCCGCATTTGAATATACGTATAAATATAGATATATATTTATGTGTATAGAATATGCATGCGAACGCATATATAGGGGACCCTAATTACACTCTTGAGCAATTCCGTTTATACCGTGGCACGTGCGTATAAACTTTCAACGAACTTTCCAGCTGATTCAACAATCCGTGACGTTATTTTTGAAAGGAAAATCCAGTTACCGCGTATAGTAACAGTAATAGTAATAGTATAGTATATAGTAATATACCGGAATTAACTTTAGCGTATACGACAATCTACGACGCCAGGAAGCGAGTTAAACCACCTTTTCATATTTCAATGACGCAATGCTATGTACCAGTTCACCTTTAAAGTCCGAATATCCCACACAGAGATATATTATTTAATATTTGGTACCTTTAAATCCGAATCAACCAACAACAAAAAAACTAATATTTTTTTTAATGTACACTATAATACATATTACGCAGCGTAAGCGAGTTTAGTTTCTTTTACATTGTCTGTATATCGAATAAAATTGTAAAACATTTCTAATATTATAATGAATTTCCGATGATAGAATTTAAAAGTTTTTCTGAATACACATATGTATATTTCGAGAACTTTCATTATCGTATATCTGAAATGGTCGGCAAAGTTCTTATATAGGGGTTATTTTAAGGCGAAACTATTTTTTAAACTGTTAAAACAACGTATATAAATTACTATCAGGGAGATTAGATTCGATAGAAGAACGTGTTCGTGCGTACATAACAAACATTATCTCGCTTTCTCTGCAATTTATATAAATATAACGCGTCCGATGTTTCGACATAATTTTACGGAATATATACATATAGCACTTTCGGAATTTTCGTCGAGCACCGTTATAAGATATACTGTTAATTCATTATAAGCAATGCAATTCGACTATAATAAATATACGTATATATATATTGTATATATCTCGACACGATCATGTAATAAATACGTAAAAAGAAAACCGTTAATTGAGATTCTTTGGGAGACTATTTTATGGCGATAAAATTTATTATAGGCAATTATGATGGTCTCTATTATAAATCACTTTAATTTAGGTTTCATCATAATTCTCAAAAATTTAAATTCAACCATTTCGTTTCAACTATCACGTAGAAAAATGTGTAAAATAAGGAATTGAAGATGTACAGTGTCCTAGTATGTTTTAAATCATACCCACGTATATCTATTTAACCGCGATATAAATGCATAAACAATGTCACATCCCATTGTTCGATATACTTTTATATATGCATATAGATAGTTGTAAGATTAAAGGATTTATACAGTGTACATGAATTCATCTTATAAGATCGAGGATGATTGATAAAAATAAATATAACAAAAATGAATAGGGAAAAACTTTGTGTAATTTGTTTAATAATAAGAATCAATATTATTATTATTAATAATAATAATAATAATAATAATAATAATAATAATAATAATAATAATAATAATAATAATAATCAATAATAATATATAATGTTTGGCATCGTATTTCGCGTCTGTACAATTATACTTGCATTTTAGCGCAGTATTATTGTTTAATTATTACCTGTAGCTACAAATATGTGTTGTATATGTGTATACATATTATAAGCAGTTAATATTCAATAATCATTATAGCGTATTCATCAGTATAATAATTACACATATTAAATAATATTATATAGCTAAATACTATAATTGGGCAGGTTCATAATAATGTAGGAGTTTAACCAATGTAATTAAGACTATTGTTAGAAAGCTTGTATCGTGTTTTTTGTTTTTTCCTTTTTTCGTTTGAAGTAAATTATCACCAAATTAAACTATAATGAAAACTCTATAATATGGCCGCTACTTTATGCTGTATCTGCAATTAGATGCATCCTGCACACATTCATCACATTTGTTATATACGTTAAAACTTGCACTTATTTATTTATTTATTTTTTTCTTTTTTTTTATCTTGTTATAATTATATAATCGTATTTATTCTTTATTATTATTACCTACTATAAAAATTATCAAAAGTTATCACACGTTAAGGAAAATCTATACTGTATATTCCTATATACATATATGTGTGTGTATATATATATATATATATATATATATATATATATATATATATATATATATATATATATATATATATATATATATATATATATATATATATATATATATATATATATATATATATATATATATATATATATATATATCCCTTCCCTAAACATTTTAGTATTTTCGAATTACTGTTGAAATTAAGACAAGAAATTTGTTTGGAGACAAAAAAAATTTTTTAATTGAAAAAAAAAACTTGGAACAATAATTTGTGATTATTCAAATTTTATTGAATTTATTTTATTTATTTTATTGAGAACTGTCAAGAAAACAATGTAATCCTCTTTTTGAAATCAAGTATAATCATTCAATCAAACGAAAACTGAAATCATACACACCTATAATATGTTCAATTGAACAGATCTGATCCCATTTCGTTTGACTTGGATCATTGAATTATCAGGCACCATTTCATTAAAAAATATAATCGCAAAAGCAAAGTTATTTACGACAGAGTATCTTTTTATTTTTCTATAGAAAGATAAGTAATAATTATATATTGGAAAATTATTAATATGTGATAACTAAAACATGGACGACGAAACAGGTAAGCTCTCTCTCTCTCTCTCTCTCTCTCTCTCTCTCTCTCTCTCTCTCTCTCTCTCTCTCTCTCTCTCTCTCTCTCTCTCTCTCTCTCTCTCTCTCTCTCTCTCTCTCTCTCTCTCTCTCTCTCTCTCTCTCTCTTTATTTTTCTTTTCAATTTTTGCCTAATCTTTTTGAGGATTTAGTTGATTTGAATTTTTGTTTTCTTTCTTCTGTTACAGATATAAACATTAATGTAATCAAAATCGTGATATGTGTTCTTAAACTTCTAGGATCATCTGTGTCTGTCAATATGTTGAATCTTTGAATTGTTATTTGAATGAATAAACTTATTTGCACAAATTATCTAAAAATTTCTAAGGTACATTAATATTACATTGTTTTTTTTTTTATTTTTAATATTTTTTTTTTAATTTTTTTTTTTAGCTTGTTTACGTAGATATATGGTTTTTTTTTGTTTGTTTTGTTTTAGGAATTTTTTTCTGGTACCATGGCGAAAAAGACACCATCCAAAAATGGAAGGACAGTTAAAGAGCTAATCAATTATTAATATGAATATATATCTACCTATATATACATATATCTATGTATAATTTTTTTTTGTTTTTAAGAAAAATTCTCTCCCTGTATATTAAACAGAATCGCTATACAAAGCAAATTGAGAAAGCAAATAATTAACATCCATTGTCTATACGTTAACAATTTCAAACAACATTAATTACAATTAGTTATTAAATTGCGTTGACAAATAGTATTACTTTTATTGGCTATTGTTACAGCTATCATCATCATCATTTTTACTAATATTAATGATAATAATAATGATAATAACGATAATAATAATAATAATAATAACGATAATAATTAAATGACATTATCATTATTATGTGCAATTATACTTAAACCCTTTAATTAACAAAAAAAAAAATAAAATAAAAAACAACAAATTAATTGTCTAACTACAAAAATTCATCTGTTCAAATTCTTTTATTTAATTCATTATTTATAGCTACGCGAGAAAAGGGGCGGGAATGGAATGGTTTGAGCAAGCACGCTGTTTGTCAATTTTTAAGCGAGTCTATAAAGTAACAAATTTTTAAGACATCAAATCAAAAAAATGCTAGTTACCGGTAAAAATCAGAAATAATTATTCAATTCATGTGTTAATTAACAAGTTGTAGGAAAAAATCACTTCAAACTACCATATCAGAACTAGTTTCCTTTTTTTTTTTTTTTTTTTTTTTTTTTAAATTTTCAATCGTAACAGTAACTTGAAATTTTTTAATTCATTTAGTAGAATTATCGCAATTATCAATATCAATTGCATGATATCTCAGCACTTCTCCCTGAATCACACTAAAGTTTATAACTAATTGAAAATATCCATAACTAATAATTATATTCGCTATGCCAATTTTCTTTCAATTAATAATAATGGACAGCAAGAAAAAAATTTTTTTTTTCAAGATTTCTTAATACACGTATACAGTACCGTCACTGCTACTGAGTACCACACGAGTATGAAAGACATTAATTTTAACAAAAGTAACTAAATTATTCACCTATAAAATATAACCATTATATCTAAAAGTTTTGGATATGCAAAGGAATACCAATTCAATAAATATATATTGCATCACTGGCTTAGAGTTTGCTAGGAGGTGACAATACTGCAGGCTGCCAGGGACTAGGACTGTTGTTTTATCAAACACCGTTGAGGAGGCTACATTATAAGTTACTCTTCGGGCGAAACAAAGTTGATTTAATGCAACGTCGTACTCTTAATTTATCAAAAAATTTTAGAGTTTTTATTCCTCTTTGCACCTAAGATTCCATTATTATTTAATAAAATTAGATATTAGAAAGAAAAAGTGAAAAAAAAAACCTGGCAACAAAATATCAGAAAGTACCCCATTTCTAATAACGTTCTGCGTACCATTCCATCCAGCCTAAGCTAGCCAGTTACTATAGTGTGCTAAAGTTAGCATTATGTGTTAATCTATTTGTAAAGTGAATTAATGAATAATTCATCAACCAATTTCATTTGTTACATAACATTGCGATTAACTTTTTTTTTTTTTATTCATAAGTTTATTCTTTATCAGTGTATAAAAAAATATCAATTGTTCCATTCATTCTTCAGAGGTAGTTATGCAGGAAACAGAAGCGGTTTTTAATTACTTTTGTTTTTTTTTCATTTTGTAGTTAACTATTGCTTGCAAGTTTTATGCACACAGGATGCTTTTCTTTTATAAACAAAACTCATCCGATAAGACTTTGAATTATTTCAAATAATTTACTATCTTATAGAAATATGTAAAATGGTTTTAGCAATG